>OZ037787.1:1185000-1442500 GCA_964035525.1 Porites cylindrica | reverse complement strand
TTATCCACCAATAGTTTCTTTTTGTACCCGTTGACCACATTTATTTGCACGGCTCGAACAAACACGCAAAGGTTTTCACTAATTATACGAAATCAAAGCAAATTACATTTTCGTTAACGATAATCCACTTGCTTCCATCTCGATAGTCATGCATTTTGTCGCCAAATTATACGTTCCGCTTTTTTCTCTTTTCTGTTTTAGTGGAAAACAGGCAGGAATTGTTTGTTTTTAATAGCGAAATCAAGGTAAAGTAAGTTTTCGCGGGAGCTAAATTCGTGACCCTTAAAGTCGCAAGAGTGATCAACATTAAATTTCTCCAAACAATATGCATACGTAATCAAGTAGAAAGGTTACGAGAATTAGAAAATGATCTTGAAGGGAAAAAAATCTCTTGATCTTTTAACTGACTCTCTCGACTTATTTTTCAAGGAAATGTATGGAGATGATTCTGAAGAATTTGTATGTGGATATGGGGATTAAACTAAACGATAATCATCTTCCATTATAATATTTTTGCACTTTGTCACCAAATTACGACATTCGGCCTCCCTCGTTTTTCGGTTTTTAACTAGTTTTGTTGCATTTGACGTTGTAGAGTGTTATGAAAATGGAATATGGAGTGGCAATGGTTTTATTCAACACTGATCAGAATCTAAATTCTCCCGATAATATCTCTGCTTATTCACATCAAGGTCATGACAGTGAAAACAGCGATAATCGAAAATAATATACGCTCTTGGTGATCAAACGATGATATCTCCTCATCAGTGCCATATGAATTGTATGAAAAAAGTATGGTGAGTTTGCGTGCTAGTACCAAGTCTTAGATGTGAGTCAACGTGATGATGTGTGCTTTCACGTTCACGAAAGACGTGACAAGGAAGTTTGCTTTATCATCATTCTCGAATATGTTAGCAATCGTGTGAAGATAGATCTCTTTGGTTTGATATGACTGAACGTGATCGTTAAGCTCTATTTCGAATGACGGGTACGGCAAATGGGAATCTCGTCAGATTCATATTGATAATTTATTAATTAGAATATAAACGGGAAATTACTTTGCAGAGTACTGAATTCAGTTCTTATAATGGACTACGTGACATGAAACTTCCTATTTTCACGGTGTGAATCCGATATGATGAATAGTAAATGATCATAAGGGAAAACTTGGTCACGTTCTACAGATTGAAGTTTGTCGTTTCCCTTTAACCTGATTTTGAACCATTCTATTGTTCGCGTCAAATTTTACAGTTATCCCAGAAGCAAATACTCTTAGTCCCGCATGATGAAGGCTGTTAAATGTCTTGATTGTTAAACAAGTTCTCCTCGTAAGTACCATAAGAAATATAGTGAAAACGGTGATGAGAATCTGCATATTGATCTGGGGGTGGGGATACGGTTTAATCCTTTCAGCCCCAATATCCACATATAAATTCTCCAGACTGATCTTCATACATTTCCTTAAGAATTAGTTGAGAGAATTTGTTCCAGGATCAAAGCATTTGCTCTTTGGTCATCAGTTTATTCAGCGGATACGTTATCTCTTAATTGTGTAGGGTTTAAAGGGCTTAAGATGGTAAACATTTCTTCATAGTTTTGGCTTAAATTTTTTAGTTATTTTCAGAGTGTTCTTAGAAGTATTATTACTGCATTTCCAATTATATCAAATGAGGAACGGCAAGATTTCCGTCTCTGTTGCATAAGTGTTCCTTAATCTGAATGTTCCGCCAGTCGCAATTGTTACCTTGGAAACAAAACCCTTTTAGCTTTTTAGCGTCAATCTAAATGAGAATGAAATATAGCAAGTTAATAGTTTCTACTTAGTCTCTATATCAACTGTCACGTTTGATAAACATTGTTTTAGTATATCACATTAGAGCATTTGTTATCTTCTTTGTTGGTTGGGGTAAACCAATAAGCAATGCTCTGACTTAAAAGGTATATTTTATACATTTTGATAATTTAATTTTCCATGCCATGGCCAGTCAATAAATAATGAAATCTCCTTTGGTCTTTTGTGACAAAATTTAGCAACACGCAAGCGTGTTATTCTTTTGTTTTTGATTTTTATTTTGCCTTACCTGACTGAATTTCTCCGATCTTCACGAATTTTATGAAGATTTCGAAGTAATGTTTGTTTTTTGAATATTAAATCTGTAACCCGCCTACCGAGTCTAATTTTGAGCAAGTGCTTTTATACAACAATAATTTTTCGTAAACAGCTGTCTTCTTTTTCCGTTGGCGAACGAGGAGCATACAAATATATACACCAAGCACAACCTTAAGGTAAATGTTTTTATGCTGCACTATGGTTAGTATGTATTTTTGACGTTGCTAAGCTGCCTTTACCTTTTAAGAAATCTTTGATCTACTTAATCCAGTCGATGGTGTCTTTTTGCATTGATAAACCTTATTTGTTATTGTATCGTTGCATAGATAACCTTGTTTAATTTAAATATAAAATTATAACACCGTAAGTGAAAGCTTTTAAATTTCGTGGACAACAGTTCGAAATTCTTTTTTTTTTTCTGAAGTCTTATTCTTGTACTCTCGCTTGCTGCGTTTGGGTTAAGTTACCCAAATTTCAACTCGCATTGTCATCCCTCGCATCGAGTTTAAATGCTACTCTTTCCCAGTTACCAATTTCCGCGTTTGTCATTACATCGCAGCCTCAGTGCCAGAGAAGATTCAATCTCGCAATATTTACCGTGCAATAAAAAAACTTCTTTACAACACAGGTTTAAAACGGCAGCGAGATGAATTCACTACTCGGCCAAGATGAAGACGATGAAGTACGGCTGCAAGAAGCTGAAGAAGCCGTGCGTATTGTGAGACGATTTAATACCGCGAAAGACAAGGAGGAACGCCAGAAAAAGATCATCGAGTTATGCACAGACATTGCGGGAATTCTCGACGCAAAAAGGAGGTAACCCCGTTGTATTTGACGGGAAAATATTATTTTGTAAACTCTGCTGGTGTAGAAATTTGATTTCTATTTTAGCTTAATGTCTTTGTTTTTAAGGTACCACGAGAATCGATTATAAAGACTTGTAATGTAACTCTACTTTGTGATTTTATGGACGAAATCCTATGGTGTGATCAAATGAAACCTCTTTAGCAGAACTTTTATACAGCAATATTTTTTTGTTACTTTACAAGATGAGAAGATAGGATTTAGGTGTTTTTATCAATTTTTATTTTACGCATTAATTCTTGAACGTGCATCTGTTGAGTTGTAACGCTAGAAGAAAGCAGGACAGACTAATCGAATATTATCCATTTAGAGTTGTTTGCTGAATCATTCGTTTGAATATAGCTACTGTGACAGGCATATCTCCTTGAATACATTAGTCAATCAACAGTTTGTCAAGTATTTATTTGCACTGAAGCGGGAAGACACTTTCAACAAATGTACCAACTAAAAAAAAGAAGACACAAGTGTCGCTGGATTTCGAGTGCATTTGTTATTGGGTTCTTACGTCTTCGAATGAACAGTTGGTTTTGAAACAAGTGATAGAAACTCTACACGCTTTTGTCACGGTCAATAAAGGAGCGATTTAAAATTTTCGACGCGATTTATTGCACGTTGATTTTCGTATCCTGTCCTCTTTTGATATGTGCCCCGCTTTTCTCAAGTTGCTAAAAGTTGAAAAACTGCTGGAAATACAAAATAATATAACGCGCGCTTAAAAGCAAGTAAGTGTCTTTTTGTGGCGGGAATTTCAGAACGAGAAAGTGGTTCTCATTGGTTGACTTATGTTCGTGTGTTTGCTGTTGCTGTCCCCTTATTGGCTTATTTTGTTAAGTAGTTACTTAGTAAATTAAATACGCCTTCAATAACCAATATTTAAAAACTGTTACTTATTGCGATGCAAATTAAATCGGGGTGGGACTTTCTAATATGTTCATCAAAACGACAAACTGGTTTTTTAAACAGTTCCTTAAGATAGGATGATAAAGGCACAAAATTTATGATTTTCTACAGATGTCGCGTGGCGAAATTTTTTGTATTCAAGTTTCCACTGAATTCTAGTCTCACCCTAGTTGTAATCGATTTTGTGCAGTTTTATTTTATACTTCGTATACAATAATTATCACTTAGGTTGTTGTATTGAAATTGACCAGTTTTATAGACGAGCCAAAAAAATTCAAAGCTGTGTTCTTTTCTTGCGTTAGCCGATTATGGCGTACATTTGCGGACAAAAAGAATTGAAAATAAAAGACAATTTGATGTTCAAAAATTAGACTAACCATGTCGAAATCTCGTCATATGAATTTGAAATCGCAATGAACGCAGTCGAAATAGCATCATTCAAACTTGAAGTTACTTTGAACAAGTTGAAACTATAAACGGAAAACTCGACATCGCGGATGTTGAAGTTCAAATCACCATTCCAACTAAAATGCAAATTACATGATTTGAACTTCAATTCACTTTCTCCACTCTAATAAGCCACTTAATCGTCAACAATGCAACCATAATCTTCCACAAAATTCCAAATGAAACCTTTAATTTGAACTTAAAGTCACGTCACATATTCGAATTCGAAAAACCAAAATTTCAACCAAAATAGTGGCCTATTAGCACGCTACGTGATTTTAAGTTATTCGGTAGCCTACATAACACATCCTGATCATCATCACGATAAACGCGTGCTACCAACAATTTTTTCCAAAAAATCTTTTTCCATGATGCAAATTTTTCTTTGAAAAAAGTAAAAAGGGACCAATTTAATATTCTTTATGGTCAACACCAATGTTAATTGCCGAAGTTGCATGTTGATACGTAACATTTGATGTTGAACTCTCGACTCGAAAGTTGAAGTCTCAACTTCGATTTATGGCGGGATTGGTACGCCTTTGGTAACTCAACAACCAACTTGGTGATTCAAAGTTCACCTTTCGCGCAAAGCGCATGTATCGAGAGCAATGTTGATCAGTGAACTTGAATGTTGATGGGCATAGTTTAATGTTGAACTCTCACTTATAAAGTTGAAGTCTAAAATTTTGACGATTGCGTTAAGAACTACAAAATTGAACTGCAAAGTTGAATGTTGATATTTTTCAAGTCAAATGTTACACTCAAGTTGAACGTTGTGATCTACTTTGATTTATGGCGGGGATGAAACTCCATACTGGGGGGCAAGAGTCCAAGTGTCACGTTGATGTCTCGCAGAGAAAATAAACAATTGGCCAAAACCAACACCATGCAAGAATTACGGCATATCGGATTCATAGGTCTCTAATACGGACGATCGACTCACGCTATCTTAAACCGACCAAGCACGGAAACACAAACATGAAGATAATTTGTGCAGGATTGTACAAAACTGGTTTAAAGTCAATCTCCAAAGCTTTGAGACAACTCGGATTCACCGTCTATGACTGGGAAGAGCAAATCTTCGATTTTCTAGATCACTGGTGCGATGTGTTTCAAAATGGCGCCCAGCCAAATGTGAAGAGGGTCTACCAGAATGCTGATGCGGTCGTTGATCTGCCGGGAAATTTTTTCTGGGAGGAAATATTGGAAGCTTTTCCTGATTGTAAGGTGATTTTGAGCGAACGAGACGAAGATTCTTGGCTGCAAAGTTGGGAAAACCAAGTTAAAATGTTTCAGTCGGACAGGTTTCAAATCATTCTAAGAGACAAGTTATCGCAAACGGGTAGAAAGTTCAACGTGATTACGAATTCTTGTGTGGAAGCATCGCTTGGTTCTACGAACCCAAAGTCCACCTGTGTTTTCAGAAAGCGATATCGTATGCACAATCACCGTGTCAAGTCCATTGTACCACCCGAGAAACTACTGGTGTTCAATGTAAAACAAGGATGGAAACCGCTGTGTGATTTCTTGGGCTGTGAGGTTCCAACATCTGCCTTTCCACATGAAAATATCAAAGGAGAAATTGTCACACAATTGAAAGAAACAACGATTTTTCGGCGAGTAAATTGGGAAGTTCAGAGAGCTATTTTTGTCTTGCTTTCTCTTATCGTCGTTATTACAGCCGCATCTCTTGTTATTTGTTTTTGCTGATGAAATTGACTAAGCGGAAGTCTGGCCGATCACAACCGAAATACGTTTTCAAAATTTTCCACATTATCTACCGGGGGAGTATTCCTGGGAATTCTTGGTGGGGATGTGCCGCCCGTTTCTCCAAATTTTGACCCCATTTCAGACCAGAAAATGTCATTATTCACACCCATTTTCAGACCTGGCCTCTAAGAAATGATGTCAACATTGCTTAGATTAGAACAGCAACAAAAAAGATTTCTTAAAATCCCTCTCGAATTTGCTTATTTTTCTTTCTTTACTTTGTCATTTGGAACTGAAATGATAAATACGTTTATACACTCCCGTAGTTCCCTCGGAATTCATACCCGATTTCAGACCAAAATAGCCAAAGTCTATTTATACTCGTTGGTTTTCAGACCAAGACGCCACAAAAACCGTACCTTTTTGGGCGGCATATACATATATGGTTTATATAAAGGAGTACCGCAGGGGATTATATATTAGTTTGATAATCAAGACAAGGCATCAAAGCAATGGCTGTTGTTTCAGTTTTATCCTAAGAAGAATTGTTCTTAAAAAATACTTTTTTCGGATTTCTTTGCTTTATACGCCAGTGATATTTTGTCGTCACGCAACACCCCAGTTACCCAACACCAGTCATGGCGCAACGCCAATGCAGGGGTGCGTGATAATCATTATGCAGATTTCTCACACTATTTTTCATATATTTCATGTATTTAGATGGCACTGATAAGGAGAATTTCTTTAATAATGTTAAAACATTGTTGGAAATACAAAACAATAAAACGCTCGCTTTAAAAGCAAGTTTCTTTTTTGGCGGGAAATTCAGATGAAAGTGGTTCTCATTGGTTAACTTATGCTCGTGTTTGCTGTTGCTGTCCTTTGATTGGCTAATTTTTATTTTATTGGCTAATACGCCTTCAATAACCAATATTTAAACTGTTACTAATTGCGATGCAATTTAGATGGGGGTGGGGGCTTTCTAACATGTCCATCAAAACGACAAACTAGTTTTTTAAACAGTTCCTTAAGATTGCATGATAAAAATTTTTTATTTTCCGCAGTTGTCGCGTAGCGAAATTTCTACTTATTCAAGTTTCCACTGAATTCTAGTCTCACCCTAGTTGTAATCGATTTTGTGCAGTTTTATTTTATACTTCGTATACAATAATTATCACTTAGGTTGTTGTATTCTTTATAAATTGACCAGTTTTATAGACGAGCCAAAAAAATTCAAAGCTGTGTTCTTTTCTTGCGTTAGCCGATTATGGCGTACATTTGCGGACAAAAAGAATTGAAAATAAAAGACAATTTGATGTTCAAAAATTAGACTAACCATGTCGAAATCTCGTCATATGAATTTGAAATCGCAATGAACGCAGTCGAAATAGCATCATTCGAACTTGAAGTTACTTTGAACAAGTTGAAACTATAAACGGAAAACTCGACATCGCGGATGTTGAAGTTCAAGTCACCATTCCAACTAAAATGCAAATTACATGATTTGAACTTCAATTCACTTTCTCCACTCTAATAAGCCACTTAATCGTCAACAATGCAACCATAATCTTCCACAAAATTCCAAATGAAACCTTTAATTTGAACTTAAAGTCACGTCACATATTCTAATTCGAAAAACCAAAAGTTCGAATGATGCTATTTCGACTGCGTTCATTGCGTTTTCAAATTCATATGACGAGATTTCGACATGGTTAGTCTAATTTTTGAACATCAAATTGTCTTTTATTTTCAATTATTTTTGTCCGCAAATGTACGCCATAGGGGCCGATTAGCACGCTACGTGATTTTAAGTTATTCGGTAGCCTACATAACACATCCTGATCATCATCATGATAAACACGTGCTACCAACAATTTTTTCCAAAAAATCTTTTTCCATGATGCAAATTTTTCTTTGAAAAAAGTAAAAAGGGACCAATTTAATTGTCTTTATGGTCAACACCAACGTTAATTGCCGAAGTTGCATGTTGATACGTAACATTTGATGTTGAACTCTCGACTCGAAAGTTGAAGTCTCAACTTCGATTTATGGCGGGATTGGTACGCCTTTGGTAACTCAACAACCAACTTGGTGATTCAAAGTTCACCTTTCGCGCAAAGCGCATGTATCGAGAGCAATGTTGATCAGTGAACTTGAATGTTGATGGGCATAATTTAAAGTTGAACTCTCACTTATAAAGTTGAAGTCTAAAATTTTGACGATTGCGTTAAGAACTACAAAATTGAACTGCAAAGTTGAATGTTGATATTTTTCAAGTCAAATGTTACACTCAAGTTGAACGTTGTGATCTACTTTGATTTATGGCGGGGATGAAACTCCATACTGGGGGGCAAGAGTCCAAGTGTCACGTTGATGTCTCGCAGAGAAAATAAAGAATTGGCCAAAACCAACACCATGCAAGAATTACGGCATATCGGATTCATAGGTCTCTAATACGGACGATCGACTCACGCTATCTTAAACCGACCAAACACGGAAACAGAAACATGAAGATAATTTGTGCAGGATTGTACAAAACTGGTTTAAAGTCAATCTCCAAAGCTTTGAGACAACTCGGATTCACCGTCTATGACTGGGAAGAGCAAATCTTCGATTTTCTAGATCACTGGTGCGATGTGTTGCAAAATGGCGCCCAGCCAAATGTGAAGAGGGTCTACCAGAATGCTGATGCGGTCGTTGATCTGCCGGGAAATTTTTTCTGGGAGGAAATATTGGAAGCTTTTCCTGATTGTAAGGTGATTTTGAGCGAACGAGACGAAGATTCTTGGCTGCAAAGTTGGGAAAACCACCTTAAAATGCTTCAGTCGGACAGGTTTCAAATCATTCTAAGGGACAAGTTATCGCAAACGGGTAGAAAGTTCAACGTGATTGGGAATTCTTGTGTGGAAGCATCGCTTGGTTCTACGAACCCAAAGTCCACCTGTGTTTTCAGAAAGCGATATCGTATGCACAATCACCGTGTCAAGTCCATTGTACCACCCGAGAAACTACTGGTGTTCAATGTAAAACAAGGATGGAAACCGCTGTGTGATTTCTTGGGCTGTGAGGTTCCAACATCTGCCTTTCCACATGAAAATATCAAAGGAGAAATTGTCACACAATTGAAAGAAACAACGATTTTTCGGCGAGTAAATTGGGAAGTTCAGAGAGCTATTTTTGTCTTGCTTTCTCTTATCGTCGTTATTACAGCCGCATCTCTTGTTATTTGTTTTTGCTGATGAAATTGACTAAGCGGAAGTCTGGCCGATCACAACCGAAATACGTTTTCAAAATTTTCCACATTATCTACCGGGGGAGTATTCCTGGGAATTCTTGGTGGGGATGTGCCGCCCGTTTCTCCAAATTTTGACCCCATTTCAGACCAGAAAATGTCATTATTCACACCCATTTTCAGACCTGGCCTCTAAGAAATGATGTCAACATTGCTTAGATTAGAACAGCAACAAAAAAGATTTCTTAAAATCCCTCTCGAATTTGCTTATTTTTCTTTCTTTACTTTGTCATTTGGAACTGAAATGATAAATACGTTTATACACTCCCGTAGTTCCCTCGGAATTCATACCCGATTTCAGACCAAAATAGCCAAAGTCTATTTATACTCGTTGGTTTTCAGACCAAGACGCCACAAAAACCGTACCTTTTTGGGCGGCATATACATATATGGTTTATATAAAGGAGTACCGCAGGGGATTATATATTAGTTTGATAATCAAGACAAGGCATCAAAGCAATGGCTGTTGTTTCAGTTTTATCCTAAGAAGAATTGTTCTTAAAAAATACTTTTTTCGGATTTCTTTGCTTTATACGCTAGTGATATTTTGTCGTCACGCAACACCCCAGTTACCCAACACCAGTCATGGCGCAACGCCAATGCAGGGGTGCGTGATAATCATTATGCAGATTTCTCACACTATTTTTCATATATTTCATGTATTTAGATGGCACTGATAAGGAGAATTTCTTTAATAATGTTAAAACATTGTTGGAAATACAAAACAATAAAACGCTCGCTTTAAAAGCAAGTTTCTTTTTTGGCGGGAAATTCAGATGAAAGTGGTTCTCATTGGTTAACTTATGCTCGTGTTTGCTGTTGCTGTCCTTTGATTGGCTAATTTTTATTTTATTGGCTAATACGCCTTCAATAACCAATATTTAAACTGTTACTAATTGCGATGCAATTTAGATGGGGGTGGGGGCTTTCTAACATGTCCATCAAAACGACAAACTAGTTTTTTAAACAGTTCCTTAAGATTGCATGATAAAAATTTTTTATTTTCCGCAGTTGTCGCGTAGCGAAATTTCTACTTATTCAAGTTTCCACTGAATTCTAGTTTCACCCTAGCTGTAATCGATTTTGTGCAGTTTTATTTTATATTTCGTATACAATAATTATCACTTAAGTTGTCGTATTCTTTATAAATTGATCAGTTTTATAGACGAGCTAAAAAATTCAAAGTCGTGTTCTTCTCTTGCGGTAGCCGATTAACACGCTACGTGATTATAGGTTATTCGAAAATGCACAGTCGAAAATCTTTGGAAATGTTGTTGTTCTAGCCAACAGGTGCTTTGCGAATGCGCATGCGCTAGTGGAGCTATCACTTATTTGATAGACAGCTGTGATCGATGTAAACATGAAGCCGTTTTCATTCAAATGAACTCTAAGTGGAAGAGATTGTGCTGGGAATTCGACCACTGGCGCTAAGCGGTTGCCATAGAAAAGGCAGGCTTTGTTTATAAAGCTCTTGCGCACTGCTTGAAGACGAAAAATGTTTCCTGGGATCTTGGTCGCTAGCAACCAAGAATTCATCGCTAAATCAAGACCGCTACCTCAATCTCTTTAGGCTTGCCAAAAGCGGCTAGTTCAGCTTTTGGTAAGAATTTATATTTGGCTATTTTTTTCTTGCTTCTCATTTGTTATTTTCAGCAGGGTTTCATTCAGGTGTATTCAGGTGATCTTTTGCTTTTACAAAAAGCCTTGATCTTCAGCTCTAATTTTCGACTCAAAAACATATAAATTTCGCTACCCTCAATTCTATTTTATTTCATATCAGTTCGTGTTTTTCTTCAGTTATTTTATACTAGTACAATTCGTGCGATTATCAAATCACCCTGGGGAAAATTTGTAATTGTGTTCCCGTAAATAATACGTTTTCATCAAATTTGAGGCAATAAACTGCTTCCGCTTATACTGAAAATTATGTGATAAAAATGGTATCGAAACGAATAATTCTGAGCCGAGTTCACCAAACCAAGGTACAATGTTTTTTCTGGGTTTTCTCGTTTTATTTCATGAGGACCAATATTACTTTAAAACATGCAGTTCATGATAATTAAAAATTTAATTTCTAGTTTATGAATTTTCCATTTTTCAAATTTCCTTCGAAGCGAATTTTTCGTTTAAATTTCATCTTTCTTTCCTTCTTTAATAGCACAGTATTTGCAAAACTGTCTTATTTTTTATTTCCTTCAAAATTCTGGGTGAAACTCTTCATCCGCACACGATGTTGCGAGCTTATTACTTATTTATCGTCCATCTGTAAATTTTTATGTTATTGTTCGGAAAGAGGAAGTTCCTGTAAATTCAAAAAAGCGGAATTTAATTGCGTTTCCTCGGAAATGGCGTATTGCTCTCTCTTAATGTTTAACCCTTTAAGCCCTTTAGAAGAGTGATCAGCGTCAAATTTCTCCTTGTAATATCACTGCTTTGTAAAACAGAGTGTTCATGGGAATTAAGGACATGATCACACAAGATGAATCTAATTGATACTTCAACAAATTCTCCCCACTACTTCTATTGAAAACGTATAGGGATAACAAATGAGAATTTGAATTTTGATTTTAGGGTTTGAAGGGTTAATAACTGCTTTCAATCCGCTTAGAAAGGGTCTGGTTTTGCGCGAAAATAATAAAAAAGCGAAGGATTATTTTCGTAAAAAAATGGAAAAAAAACTGAAACATGTTTAACAGATTTTCATATACATAAGGAACGTTATTTTTTTGAATTTGTGATTATGAACTATTAGAGTTTTGATGGTATCTTAAACCACTCTTGATAAACCAACGTTTACTGGGTAACACGATGATGGGCGGGTTTGAGATTATAACACGCAAAAATTAAATACCTATTTGATTTGTTTGTAATGGAGTGTCTCAACGACTAAAGTTCTGTGTTTTTGTTTGCCCAGTCCCTAGGGATCGTTTCCGCGCGGCCTATGCGTTTCGAGTCACGTGGTTCGAGCGCCAGGGTTCGTCTCGGATACGTCACCGAAATGCCTTGACCGAGAAGGCCCGGGAAGATACCGTACAGGGACTAGAAAAAGTTTTAGTCAGTTACAGTAGACTCCAGTATAACACAAACCAATCAGATTATAAAACAAATGAAGTATCATGAGCCGACGCCCGGCGTGAAAAACGAGTGTAGCGTGACAACCGAACGTTGAATCTCCTTACCTCTCATTAACTGTTGCAGACTAGAAGATCTTGTTAAGAAACAAAGCGCCGAGCTCCAGGAACTTCGCCAACGAATCCATTCAGGCAACACCACCTCAACATCAGGACGAGGCTCGTTGACTCCTGAGAGCTGTCAGGAATCCACCGCGCAAGTTTCTTCCGCTTCCTCCCCTGAACGGGCTACAGCGTTTTGTCACAGGGGTACTGATCCACTGTGTGAATGGCCAGAAAGGCCGTCGACTTGTACCCGGTCTACTAGCCCGTTGTTTTTCTCCGTTTTAAGCATGAATTCACATGAGGAGTCGCACGAGAGTTTATTAGCCAACCAGGAATTGGCAGAAGAGAACAATGATACTTTGAAAGATGACGTGGTGAGAGAGAACACTACTATAAACTGCCTTTTATAAACCCTAGGCTTATACATCTTCGTAAGGTGTTTTATTAGGGCTTATAAACGGAGGATCTTATATCCTAGGGGATTTATAACCGGGATAAAAAAGCACCTGAAATTGTTACATCGACGTTATCGTATATAACTTTTAACTGGCTGATTTTTTTAATGAAACCCGCGTTGCATTTTGCCACTAAACTAAATTCCAGGGATATTCAAAAATGTAATTGTTTTTAGGTACCCTCTTATGATCTGTTCGCCACCAAAGTTTGGACCCCCGCCCCTAGTCAAAAATTCGTGGATCCGCCCCTGGGGCTAATGATCGAATGTAGTTTTTCGTTTTCAGGTAGATTGGCGGGTCTATTACTGGGGGTGTGGGGTGAGCGACAGTTACGGTGTTTAGGATTCTGGGAAACTGCCTACCTACCCTCTCCCTAAGCCAACATTTTGCCCTAAGTGAGCAGTAAGTGTTGTCTTAAGGGAGGGGTAGGTGGGCAGTTTCCCAGAAACCTAAATTGATCAACTTTTAGAGTGACTTATAGAAACACGGAAGTGACCTTAAGAGTCACTGCTTTCAGTGAATGGGTATTTGTAAATTTTCCATAGCCATATCTGTAGACACGGGTGGATTGCCTCTTACCACGGAGAAACGACTTGGCTATTGCATTACGGGGTTCATGCCTTATGCACATTTGGGCAGACGTGGTCGGGTGCGAACATGTTCCCCTACCCTGTAGGCGGAACGATGTATCTCATGGGGCGCGATCCATTCAACCAAAATTCCGACCGGTCTGACCGGGAAAAGTGGTCTTCCTCAAAAGGTGGACCAGTTTTTTTGAAACTTTTCCGGTTGGACCTAACCGATCCATTGGGTTTGGGACCGAAATTTCCGGAAATTGTGGTTGAATGGATCGCGCCCATGGTTTCTGTAACCACTAAAATGACAGCAAACGAATTCTTACAAAATGAATGAGTAAAGATGAATGTTAACAGAAGCCCATAGAGCGTTTTCACATGACATCAGGGCGGCCATATTGGTGTTCCAAACCAGTCCCGTGGGAATTGAACTCTTTTCTTTTGTAAACGGTTTTTTTTGTCCAAATGAATTTGCATGGATTTTGGCCACGTGAGTGAAAACACTCGATAACAATTCGATATATTATCACCTTTTCAAGAAATATTTTTACCAAAATACATTTATCAGTTTTATGCCTCGGCAATGTCAAAAAGGTCGGGCAGCAAGTCTTTTGGCTTAAAAACCTACTCTTGAATATAACGTTGGTAACATTCACTTCTTCACTTAAAGGATAAATCAGGAACGGAAGATGAGAACCAATTAGATGAAGAAAACAACTTGGATGATGATAAGAACCAACGAAAAGCCAGGTATGGTGGTGATGAATCGGAAGAAAAGGAAGGCGATCGAACACAAACCGAACACAAGAAGGACGACCGGGAAAATAGAAAAAGGTGATCAAATTTATTCTCCCCGCTCATGTATAATAGGAATTGTTGAATTCCCTTAAAAATTTGAGATTCCCGCTTTGTAAGTAATATATCAAACATGAGATGCAGTGTTTCATCACCAGATGAAACACCGAGAAGAGAGTTGAAAATACGACGCGCAGCGGAGTATTTTTGACGAACTTCGAGGTGTTTCATCTGGTGATGAAACACTGTGTCGAATGTTTGATATTTCTTCTCAAACAAAATTATTTTTGAAGGAGAAATTAAGGATGCAAAAATGAGCAGTTTTTCATCAGATATCCAAACACTCATTAAACATTAATTTCCTTTGAATTTCCTTTATGAATTATTAATGTTTTGAGAATGTTATTTCCACAGATGATCCATTGTGTTAGTTCACTTAAAGATATGTGATCTTTGCTGATTTTGATGTCAGATGACGTCATTAGTTTTGCAGAACCACCAGCTTGGATGTTTTATGATGTATTCGTGATGATTTGATGGGACTTGAAGAGTTTACAAAATGTCAACGTTTTGCCATTCAATGTACATTTTTAATGTAAAATATTGCCTGCGAGCAAGCTCTCCTATTTGGGCGAGCGAAGCGAGTCTCGCGAGAACGCGCGAGCGAGCGGCGAAGCCGCGAGGGGCAGAGGAAAGAGCCCCTCGCTGGCGCGTTCTCGCGAGGCTCGCCCAAATAGGAGAGCATGCTCGCAGGCTACGTAAAATAGTTGTGGCATTCATAGGTTGAACGTTTGTTTTTTTAGTGCATCACAGCAGAAAAGTTCGCGCACAAAGATCTCTTCGCAGACCGGTAGGACCGGCAGAAGGTCGGAAACAAGTTCTAAGAGGACAGATAGAAAGCGAGCCCCAGTGGTACGAGACTCCTCGCCAAGAAAGACCACTGGGCAAAAACCGGCCCAAAAGTCATCACGAGAAAAAACGTATGAGACGCTTTGGAAAAATAACCAGTTAAACCTGTTTAACGGGAGGTAAGTAAATAAAAGCGGATTAAAGTGTAAAGCTATTTGCAGCCCTGTCTAAATCATCACCAAAAAAGAAAGATAGTCCCCGCATTATCCTCTTTTGACAGTACGTACTTAATACCAAAGGTTATGTTAACTTTTCTCTGCCATATGTCATCGTTTCCTAAAATCATTTCTTTTTATATCTTAAGCGCAAAAGAGCGAAGAAACAATGCAAGGAATAAAGCAAAAGAAAAAACCGCTTCTGGGTAAGGTTCTTCTCTCAGTTGCATCAGTTTTAACGTGAGCCGTTCTTCAAGAAAACCTACTCGTATTCTCTTAACTTTCCTTTAATTTTCCTTTCCAGAAATAAATCCGAAGCGACGCGTCTAAGCGGCTCTAACAAGAATGCCACTGACAAGCGTTTGAGTGACACGTCGTTGAGTAGTTCCGAAAGTGAAAAAGACGAAGAACTGAATAGAAAGGTAAGACTGGAATGTTAAGAGGGCACTGTCCTGCCAAAATATCGTCATCTCGAAATGGCAGATTTGGTCCAAAGATTCAAAAAATCAATACCACTTTTTGTCCCTGTGATTGATATTAGACTCAGAGCGTGCACATTCTTACTGAAAAACAAAGCCAGCGTTTGGTGTAACTTACACCTCTGGATTGTTAAGCTTATTTGTTCTGTCTTGATAACATAGCAAATGTCGGTATTACCATGTTTTCTCCTTTTTGAAGGTTAACCTCGAGCTTACTTCAGAGTACTGGGAAATTCACAAACTAATCAGATTTTTGAAGGTGAGTGAGTGTAGAAATGGGCAGCGTTGAAATTGAACATACACAACAAACGTTGCAATTTATCATACTATACTAGACACATTTTCGTTATTTTAGTACCTTTCTGTTAGCTCCTGTTGATTGTCTTCTCTTATTTAGCGTCTTGGCCACGCGCGATACCGATGACATGCGTTTCGCACCATCGACACCTTTTCCCGCGTTTTGCACCAGCGGCCAAATTTCTCGGCGTCAAATTTTTCAGCGACACATTTCCCGCGATTGTTGTCACCAGCCGCCAATTTCCCCGCAATTTGGCACCAGTGACACGTTTTCCCACGTTAAACATCAGCGAAAGGTTTTCCCGCCTCTTTACGCTAATAAATGAATCAACCCGTTGGTGATCTGCGTATCTTTAGTTTGGTTGGGTTTTTTGAGTTTGTGAATTCATTCGAAGCTCTCCACAACGGCCACCTTTGGGACAAAAAAAGGTTTCCTTTGTAGAGAGGTGGTTGTAGTGGGCGCGCGAGAATGAGACACGCACGACACGACAGGACACGACACCTCTCTCGTGTCTCCCTCGCGCGCGCCCATTCTCTTTTTCGCCCACTACTTCCAAGCGCCTACTACGCAGGCTGTGGTTGTCAGTGAAAGTCCGACTGGGCTCAGTTGTTCGAACGCCGGTTAGCGCTAACCCAGGGTTAAATTTTAACCTGGGCTTCTTTTTCTTTTCTAACCTGTGAACCTCGCGATTTTTTCACCCTTTCCCCAAACAGAGAGCCTGTTCACAGGCTGTTTCTTTTCATCAAAAGCACTCTCTCGGATAATTTTCTATATTCTTTTTAGAGTATCCAATCATCAAATTCTAGGCAAAGAGAATTAAACTGAATTTGTTTTTTAAGCTGTCATATCTGTGTTCAATTTTCGCACTGACCCTGTGTTATCTTAACCCAGCTTCGAACAACCCGGCCCAGCTGTAGGTTATCTAACAGCACAATCATTTCCTAGGTTAGCAACCCTACCGCTACTGTCATCTGCCTTTGTGCTTTGCGGGATGTCGGCCTTGAGCTGGAGACGAATCAGTTGGCGATAATGGAGCTGGGAGGAATAAGCATTCTTCTTAATATTCTCAAGACAGATCATTGGCGTTGCGTAGTAAGTAGCGCAGTCACCTGTTCTTCGCGAGACGCCGTGAGTTAATGGCGCGGTTCAAAGCATATGCCACATGTTGCGGGCAAAAAGCGCTTCCTTGTTCTTGATAATAACCACAGTTAGTAGAGGGGACTAACTATGCAATAACTAAAGGTTACCGAGTACAGGCGACAACAGTCGACGGTCAAAACGCTCTTGCTCCAACGCTCCAACGTAAGTTTCATGTGATAGATGGTCAAATGCGCGCGATAAGATTGCGAGTGATAGAAGGTCCAAAGTCCAAATGCACGTGATCAGATTGCGTTCTGTGCATTCCATTCATTCCTAGTGGAAGTCTAAAGAAATAGTGGCTTCATAAGTGCGCTCATGCGTAATAGCAACCTGGCAATTAGGATTGCAGGCTCCTCTTGTCGCCTGTAACTAGACTAGGAACAATCAATGCGAGTCGATTTGGGCTCGGAATGTGGGAAGGAGTGTGATGAGTATGACAAGTGCTCATGTAGTCGGCTACCAGCACCAACACACCTTTTTCACTTCATTTTTTTTTTTCTAGAACTACTTCTCGGGAACCGTGAGAATTTTTTGCATCGCGCCTTCTATCGACGACTTATGGGGAAATTTAGTTCTGTTTCCAGGGTTATCGGGCATTACACCAACCCAAGAAACGATCATTGTTGTTATCAATTTGTTCATAAATATATTTTTATAGGTTGCCTCTCTTAGAATCCTGAAGATTATAACGAAAACCAAGAGGATAAACATGGAAATTTATCGTCTGGGAGGTAGTTTTATAGTATCAAACGATATCATTTAATATGGTGTAAAAAGGCTGAAGTAATTGCAGTGAGGTAATTTCATTTCAAATATTTTGAGTGCAAGGACTAATTGTTGGTCGCATTAATTGGTTTAGTAGCGGCTTGTGAATTCTCTGTATACGTAAGTAGTGCAAAGTCGTATATGTACAACGTGAGACAGACAGTAAGCACTTTGTGTTAACACCCCAATTTTCACCTTGACTAGGATTCACTTGTCACCACTTGTGTCACCACACCATAAAATGGGGATTATCATTTGGGTGTTAATTCACGTTGCTTTTCTCGGTAAACCAGGCCTTGCTATTTTTTCTCTCTTATGTGTAGGCATCAAGCAGCTGATAGATTGTCTTCAAAGCCACGTTAAAGAGATCCAAGCCCTCGCGGCCGAGACGCTTAGTCAAATTATCACGTTTCGATTGGCTTATAATGCCGTTAGGCGAGAAGGAGGAATCAAGCGGTTGGTAAGAAAACGTCGATATTGCCTTGGTTTTGTTCGTTTTTAGCCTTTTGATTGGTTAATATTTCTCACGCCACTGTGTCAACCAATCAGGATTAACCTCCGCTTAAAGCCAGTCGTGACTTGTTGACACACGTTTTCCCGCTTTCGGCCCCAGTTACATGGCTATATGTACTCCTTTTTCTGATTTGTTCATTCTTTAGTTCGTTGGTTCACAGGTTCTAGCCTTTTGATTGGTTAATATTTCTCACGCCACTGTGTCAACCAATCAGGATTCACCTCGGCATAAAGCGAGTCGTGACTTGTTGACACACGTTTTCCCGCTTTCGGCCCCAGTTACATGGCTATATGTACTCCTTTTTCTGATTGGTTCATTACATTAATTGTCTGCGCAATCAGCTTTAATACACTAAAGAAAAAGTCGCTCTAACATAATTCACTTGTAATTCCACAGTTATATCATAACTATTTCTAAGGAGTCACTGATAATCACGCTAGTACACTTACTGAAAATGAAGAAATGATCGTGGCAGTGAACGCAATTTATGCAATTGCGTAAAGAAGCCTGAAAAGCTTAGCTCATTCATTAATTTCATTTCCGCAGTTCATATATGATTTATTTCATATATCATTAACAATATACTTACTGTTTCGTTACTTAGTTAAATGTTAGCTAAGTTTGGAAATCTCTGTATTTTTACTTCGTTAAACTTCTCTCAGGTTAACATTCTTCAGCCTGATAACAAACGACGCCATAAAAACTCTCCTAAAGGTGAAGACGACTTCAGGCTGACTCACCACACGTGTATGGCATTATGGAGTTGTAGCAGATGCCGGAAAAACATCCAGGCCATCCGCGCTGCTGGCGCATTACCGATACTCGCTTCCTTATTGGTTAGTGGACAAGATGACGTCATTTTACCCGCAATGGGAATCATTCAAGAATGCGCGACCGAGGTACGTAAGGGATAAGCAAGTCTGGGCTGAATTGATAGGAGATCAGTGCAGATTCAGGATCAATTTCCATTTAAATTGAACCCTGGGTTGCAGTTAACCGGGGTTCGAGTCACGTAGTGGCTCACAACCTCTTTGGCTTTTTCAAGTTTTGATTACAAAAAGCAACTTTGATAAAAATCTTTGAACAGTAGCCCGGAAAAGGATGTTAAAGGAAAATCGATGAGTAAAAAAAAAAAACAGGCCGAATTTATTATTCGGGAATTTTTATCATGGTCCTGAAACATTAATTGCTGTCAACGACCGACATATCCAACAATGTGATTATCGCTGCAGAATCATCTTTTTGTCGACATCATGGAGTTTTTCTTTCCCTCAATGATTACTCCTTAGTTGCGTGTTTTCGTACCTTTAAGTAATCTTGAATTTGAAGAGGTAATTGAGTGTTATGGTTGGTATTTTTGGCAGCCTGCTTTTCGGGAGGATATCCGCAGGGAGGGGATAGTGGAGACAATTGTCAAGCACCTCAAGGGAGGAGATGTGTCGCTCAGAACACTTTGTGCAACTGCTCTGTTTAAGGTACGCGACAACATCTTTTATTTTAAAAAAAAATCGATAAGTGTGAGATGTTCCTGAATGTGTTTAGCTCAATCTTGATTAGTTTTTTAAATTTTACCAACTATTTTGAGTATGTCTAGTTTACTTTAAATTCAAAAATTAACATAGATGAAACATTTATGAAGTGCCAAACCTGTTTAACTTGTTGTTTCATTCGTTACACAGTGCGCTGAAGATGACGTCACACGGGAGACTATTTCTCGTCATGGTGGACTAGAACTTCTCGTCCAGTTAATGGCGTCCAGGTCATCTGAAAAGCAGCTTCTCGCGGCTACGGTTGGAGCTATGTGGAAGTGTTCTCTGAACAAAAATAATGTAAAAAGGTAGAGGAACAACGACTCTGTGTTGTTACTGTAAGCGCCAGGAATGTTACGCCTAGAAATTTGTGTGTGCGCCTGTTTTGTAGCTATGTCAGTGTCCAAGCCTTCAGTGCAGTTTGGGTTCATTAGACGTTTATTGTTTGTGTATTTTTAGCTGTTTTTTGCGTATTGTATACTTTTAGGAGTTTTTTGCGATTACAGTTGCCTTTTAATAGTCACAGTTTGTACGTAGAGACAGGTGTGCATCAAACTCTAGTTGTCGAGATTTAAAAAGTATTTTCAAAACTCAGTTGTGTTTGCGTCGAACTCTAATAGACTCACTCCACTATCTTACTGGAAAGCCGAGTAACATGGTTACTGACCCAACTCCTTTTTCTTATGGAGCTTAATTTTAAGGGACATTCTGAGTAATAAAGATTGTCTCTATTGCATTTCAGGCTCGAACAGTTTGGCGCTGTGAAATCGTTAATCTTGCTGTTAAAAACTCCAGATCAATCACATGAGGTATGTCAGGTCACCGGGGATGGGGCTAATTAAACATCATAATATTGATGGAGTATTTGTGAAGCTTAGGTATAAGTTGAATAAAATGATTGAAGCGAAATCTGTTGGGGTTACAATCCTTGGGCTTCGCACTAGTTTGATTTAAGCTGCGATAAAGCAGGATTGATATTTAGATGTTCAATGCCATGCCTAGTGCGCATGTGTAGCGATCACAGTAACAATTGCGTTGTTTCAGTCAGTCCCCTCTCGTTTCCTATGTGGAGAATGGCCAATGTCGTAATTGATTGAAAAGCTATAATCCCGGCGAACTCTTCGGGCGCTCGCGCACCTATTTGAAAGATTGTTTTTGATTAGCTGCGAAAACAACAGCGATTGTCACATAACAATGACCCTATCTCTGAAAACAATGGAGGTGCAGATTATAGGGGACCAGTAAAATAAGAGTTTTAGAATGGTGCAGATCTTCTGAACTCTTCGTGTGTTTGACGATACTCTTGTAATTTAAAGCTGACGATGGTTCATATTTTTCCAGGTTCTAGCCAACACCTTTGGTGCTTTACATGAGTTTGCACAGTACAGCAAGCGAACTCTTCTCTGCATCAGGGATGAGAAAGTTATTCCAGTTGTTGTTCGAGCGCTGACAATCACGGAAAATGCTCTTCTCATCAATGCCACAAGACTTCTAGCAGTCTGCGCTAAAGAACCAATATGCAGAAGGTTAGTTTTTAGATCAATATCCATGTTCTCCACACTGCTCTACATACATTCCACATGGTCTTGGCTAGGAGACTTTGAAACTCGACCCCAGTCTCTTTCTCGTTTTCAAAGTGACGAATTAGGATCCGTATTCTACACTCCAGAAACTTTGGGGAGACTGGAAAAGAGCGTTCAGCCCAAAGAGTTTTGGGGATCGTTTATTAACCAATGTGAGCTAATGAGCTTTTAAGTCGTCAACCATTTAAAAATTGACGCTGTTTACACAAGCGGGTGAACTTAGAAATTTTACAGTACGGAGCATGCCCTCAGGCTATTTGGAGTAAGTCGCCCTCTTGAAGGGACAGTTTCGTTCCAGATGACTCGTTTTTTTGTCACAGCTTGACTAGTTATATGCGGCTAACACCAAGTCGCCTGGAGATAGTGTGTATTTAGTTTTTTATTATTTTTATTATTATTTTCTTTTATAGTTCGGTACTGAGTACAGATGGATTAAGACTTCTTTGGTCTTTGTTGAAATTTCCCGATCCAGAGGTATGAAAAGGATTTCAAAGCATTCAGTATTATCATCATTACCTGATCGACGTCATATCCAAAGCCATAATCCATTATTAACATCATCATCATCATCATCGTCGTCGTCGTCGTCATCCTCATCGTCATTATCATCGTTATCATCATCATTATCGTCATTATCATCATCATTATCGTCATCATCATCATCATCATCGTCATGATCATCGTCATCATCATCATCGTCATCATCGTCATTATCATCATCATCATTATCGTCATCATCGTCATCATCGTCATCATCATCGTCATCATCGTCATCATCATCATCATCGTCGTCATCATCGTCATCATCATCATCGTCATGATTCTCGTCGTCATTATCGTCATCATCGTCATCATCATCCCCGTCATCATTCGCATTATTTATATCATTACTATCGTAATGATCACCATCATCACGTGATTATCATTAGTACCTTGATTTAAGCAGCATTTTTATGTACTATCACCATCATCATTTTCATTAATATCATGGCCATCGTCATCAATGTCACTAGCGATGACATCTTGGCTATTTTCATCCTCTCATTTATCTTCATTAGTGCTTTTACAGCCGTCATTGTCTTCGTTCTAACACATGTTATATTGTAGGTCGTCGCTGGAGCTGCTGAAGCCATTGGTGAGTGTGTTGTGGACGTAGAGGTAAGAAAAGTATTTTCATGAAATGAAGTTAGTGAGTGCGTTTGCTTGTAGTGTCCTATTGAACTCAAATAATAACTATGATGATTAAAATTCATTCTGATTTTTTTTTGGCGCCGCCGGACACTATCTAAGGGCCTGAATTGTTGCTTTTACTTCATCCTTCCAGGAGTCTGCTGATGTGGTACGATCATTTGTTGGAGGTCTGGAACTGATTACCAGTCTTCTTCGGTCTGATAACAAGCAGGTCAGTCGACTTCACCTGACCTTTTGTAAACAATGGAGTTTATCAGACTTTAGTAAAATCCAACTAGTGGTCTGTTATCAAGGCTGCGTTCTGACTGGTTGAGCAACTACTAGGCTATATGTTATAGCCCACTAGTAGCGAAAAGTGCCGGCTTTGAAAACCAAAACAATGGCGACTGAATCTCGTTTTGCTAGCTAAAGTTGTTTTGTCTCGATATTTTTTACCAACTAGTTGGATTTTACCAAAACAATTATTCCTCTCGCCCTCATGGCTTTGAGGTCAATAGCCCATTCAGCCTTCGGCCTCATGGGCTATTGACTCAGAGCCCATTCGGGCTCGAGGAATAATTGTTAAATACAAGCATTGGGAGCCGTTTATTGGAGCCTAGAGTGGGAAAACACTTTGTCGAAGGAACGTGGCCGAGCGGTTAAAGCGCTGGACTAGACCGCTAGCTGGATTTGTTTTCGGTAGTTTCCAGTTCAAATCCTCCACCACGCTTGTAAAATAGCCAACTGGTTTGTCGCCTACCAGTTGAGTGGGATTCTTAAAAATGTTATGTTCCATTTCAATTATTTGTTTTATTATCCCTGAAAAGCCCCATAAAGGGAGAGGATAATATGAAAGTATTATTATTATTATTATTATTATTATTATTATTATTATTATTATTATAGTCATAACTACAACAAAATTGTCAAATCTGATTGGCTATCAACTGCCCTGATTTCAGCCTTAATTGGACAGTTTAATAGGACAGTACGCGTCGTGCCTAAGTAATTGGACAGTACGCACCATCACGCGCGCGCTTAAATGGCTCTTTTTTTTCACTGCTAGCGAAACAAAATTTCGAATTTCTTGTGTTTTGATTTAAAAAATAGCCTATTATATCACAAATTTTGTTGAAGTTATGATTAATTGGTAACAGAACTTCGTGTCGTCCAATTCGGTCTGTAATCATACTCGTGATTAAACAAATCGGACGACCGCGAATGATTACAGACCGAATTGGACTCCACTCAGTCCTGTTACCATTACTTATTATTATTATTATTATTATTATTATTATTATTATTATTATTGTCTAAAGTAACGGCTTTGAAATGAGTTTTCAAGCAGTTTGCATGAGTGGTCCGAAACTGAGCACGAGAAAACTTTTTCCCGGCTCTTCCAGTGACTGCAACGCCAAGAATATCCATCATAATATAATATACCTGCGTGCGCGAAATTCCGCCAGCTACGAGGTCAAACAAAATGTTTCTCGTTATGTTTTGTATTCAGGTGCTGATATGTGCCAATAAAGCAATAACCAACATCGGCAAAGACCGAGAGAACCTCTCTATCCTGACTGACTATGAGGTGGTACCGCTGCTTATTGACCTGGTCAAGACGGTAATACGACCGAATGAGTTACCTCTTATCTGGCTTAACATATCAAAAGAAAATTAAACATCACAATCTTATTCGCCGATAGTGTGCGGTCATTACTTCGCATGTCACGATAGTATGCTGTGCCGTACCTTGAGCGTGCGCCACTGATAAGTTGCTGAAGGCCGTACTAAACTGTTGAACAAGTCCATGCTTGGCGAGTTTAATTTTATTTCTTTCAACGTACATTGTCATATAAATTCCTTCCTTTGGTGATTTATTTGACATTGTCCTAAACCTTTAAAATGTATCTTATCGTATTCTGCGAATTTCATGACAAAAGTAGTTTGCACCTTGAACAACGTGCGGTGATAGTTAGCTTATCTTTTCTTCAACAAGCAACTGAGTATCGGATCGCCGCTTATATTTTTATGTAAGTTTTTACCTTTTTCACCCCTATGTACTAATTTAGCTTTAACAGAAATGGTGTCCTTGTTGTAGAGATTTTTGTAAGATATCGTAAGATTTTATGACAAGATAGCATGGGTCTTGAAAAATCTCTGTTTTTTCTTATGCGTAGGAAGATGAAGAGCTAAAGCGATGGGTCGCGGAGGCGATTGCAACGTAAGCCAATCTTTCTTGTATTTATAAATAAGTTATGCAGACGTTATATGCTCGTTTTCATCTTCTAAACGAAATTTGTGACAACTCTAATTTAGGTGCAGTGGCCTGGAAAAGAACATCAAGTCATTCTCACCAGTGGTCGTTCCCCTGGCGGACAGCCTCAAACGTTCCTCTGACGTGGCCGTCAAACGAGCGGTCGCCTGGGCGCTAGAAAAACTATCACGTGACCAGTATAACTGTTACTTGATTCACCAGCATGATTCTCTGAAGGTAACGTGACTTGTAGTCGCTAAGATCAACTTCGCCATAATAACTCTTACTATTGTTTAATCTTGTTTGTACGACATTGCTTATTCTCGTAGTTTAAATGAATATCGGGGAAAATACAAATTTCAATGAAGATATGATCGTCGGAGTGGTAATTGCAATTAAAGCAATTGCAAATTAACCCGAGAAAAATTAGTGTAGTGTTACTAATGAAGAGAATTTGTTTTGTAATCAAAGTAGTTTTAGTGGTTTTTTTTATTTCGTTCTCTCTTTTTTCAACAGACGTTATTGACATTAACAGGATCGACGGATGAGCGAGTCCAAGAGGCAGCGGCAGCCTGCATAAAAAACATGCGTGTAAACACTATGAACATGCTTGCAAGATAGAAACTCACAGAACTACCTTACAAAGGGTAGAAGGCGCAAAGCTGGTATTTGAACGCACCACCCTGTCGATATGTGCAAGAAAGGAACATTCTCCCTGTTACTTAGAGTAAAGTTAGATCTTTACCGAGTGAACAGAAACAATTCTTTATTCACCATTTTCGCCGAGACCATAATGCACTTTGTCTACCCCCCAAAAGTTTTTCATAACCATCGTCTTCGATTTCTCTTGAGGTGACTGTAATACCCAGTAGAAATTAGAAACAATGATAATGTTTAAGTTTGGAGGGGGCAAGATCATGTGCATTTGATCATTTGATATATGTTAATTTGCGCAATATCAAGTTAAAAAATATTAAGATGCATTGAAATGGTGAACAGGTGTTTTAATTGAGAAGCATGCGGACAATTACAATGCATTGGAATATTCTCAGTAAAATGCGTTACACAACATGTATTGTGTGTTTCCTCTGTTTGCGCTTTCAACAGAAAAATTATGTCCGTCGATCTTGCAATTATGACCGTTTAATCTTAAGCTGATTAACGTATTACTTTCAATCTAGCCTATTGTCTCTATTGTCTATAGTAAATATTCAGTCTCCCTCTAGACAAAACTTGGACGTCTTTTGAGATTTCGAATTTTCCTGGCGGCTGCTTTTGTCTCTGTCATCATCATCACCATCATCACGTCGAGCTAGCTCGGGCATTTATGACCCTATCACGCCACCCATCGCGATCCTGCAACAAAGCAGGGAGGTCGTCTGAAAGGCATCCAGTGTCTCTACAGGGTTGGTCGATGTTGGTGATTGCAGGGTGATTGTCTGTGTACTGACAGAAAATGGACCATAACATGATGAGGAAAAAAAACTAGATAACCGGGTCTTTACAATTTTCCATGATTTCGATTATTGCTAACTGCCTCTTGGATTTCTCTAAGCGATATAAATTCTCTCTGTTTCTCCATCTAGTTCGCGTTGTCGCCATTCTAAATCTCTTAGGTAAAAAAAAAACGGAAAATGAAGTTTGTTTAGTTTTGATAAAAGGGTCATGTGGACCATTCGGTATTTGGAAATCAAAATGTAGATAATAAAGAAACCTTTTTACACTGTAAAAAAGAATTTTTCAGAGTCCCAAAAATCACATTTTTCCGAAGGGATTAACCCATGAGTTTGGTCAAAAAATACAATTTTTTTCTTCGTAATAAGACATAAAATAATGTTCAATCACCTTTTTGACTATAAAAAAGGGAATAGACCATTTAACGAGTTGAATAGCTCGGGCGTTCTACTACCCACGTTTAAACCTGTTTTAAAAAACAACCTGATTTGTTGCAGGACAGGTTTTATGTGGGTGGTAAAATGCGCAACATCGCTTTTCAACCCCCGGGGGGGGGGGGTTGGGGGGTACTCCGCAAATGAAAGGAGTGGGTATGCTCGTCGGAAATTTTGAATTAAACCCGTAAAGGAGACCGAAGCTTTTTTTGATCCCTAAATGAGACCATGTTAAAACAGAAAATATGTATATTTTTATATTTTTTCGCGTGCAACCCTAAACGAGACCTTCACGGCTAAATGTGATGGCGTTTTGCCCAGAACACCCTAAATGAGACCGAAAACCGAAATCTAAACCCCTAAGCGAGACGACGAGCATCCCCACCCCTTTTTTATGTGGAGTCCCCCCCCCCCCCGGGTTTTCAACTCGTTTTGCAGCAATGTTGCAAAACAAGTTGCGCGCGTTTTTGGTTGCCCGTTTTACTGATTAAGGCGATATTTTCGCTGATGTTTACGTTTCTAATACAAATCCTATAAACCACTACGTTACACAATTTATATTTCCAGATGCATTTATTTTTAACATGTGCGCACATAGTGAGTTTGAGACGCCTACAAGTAGAAAGAAATTTTATCATTTAGAGACAGTTGACGTACATACTACTCGAGTCTTGTTCAAGGCCTGTGTTAATTGGCACGCATCCAATAAGTTACGATGTCTTACATCGAAGGGCGCGCAAAATCCCCACTCGGGGAGTCGACAGCAATTTGCAGAAGCGGCACTCAACTCAAGTTGGCTGTTGCTAGCAAGGAGATGCGGCCCTGACTGCTAACAGGAGGGGATTACTAGTACACATCAAGAGAGCCTGGGGTCTAGGCACCGTTACGTTGCCTCGATCTCGTGCATGCACGTGCATCGTAGCTGAGCAGCCGCGCATGTGATTCATTTTATTTTCAAGTTTCTTGAAACGTACCCATGGATCGTTCATTGACAGCGCTTGGCTTTTTTCAGCTCCAAACGGTAAGAACTATACACGGAATATACTGCCCAACGTTTTGAAAGTATTTTGATGGATGTTGTGAGTCTTAAATGTTGCGATAATGTAATTTGTTTTTAACAGATACTGGACGGTGACGAGAAATACAACTCCATGCGTGTTACCAACTGAGGTTAGTTATAAAATATGAGCTTTTCGTCACGACTATGGCCCTTATTATGCTTACCTTAGTAGTATATAATGCTACCATATAGCCTTAATTAGTCTACTGCACAGCCTCGGATATACTTATAAGACTGGAGGGAATCTTTGGGATAGTTTTTGCCTTTTAGTCAACGGTCTCCATGACACGCTGCTCATGCTGGGGAGTGACCGGCGCGCTGACGGAATGGTGGAATACGCGGAATATTCTAAAGTACGGAAATTATATACTAAAACACTGTAAAATAAAACACGGAATATACGGAATATTCTGAAAACCCAAGATAAGAGAAAAATCTTTTAAAGAGGATAAACATTTCGACTCCCATAACTCGAACCCTCACTACTGACTTGAACCTTATGCTAACTCGGGAGGGTGCTTATTTCTTTTTTGAGAAACAACCAAATGTTTAAACTTCCTGCCGACTTAAATTTCCTATGAAAAATTGCGGACAAATGTCTAGAAAATCTAAAGCAAGCGGCCGGACAAATTTAGCCACAAGTGCGGCCCCCATTTATTGTTAGTACAATCCTTTGCTGTGAAGCTTAAGTTTACAAATCTTTTTTTTTGCTTTCAGAACAGCCTTTTTATGAAAATAGTCCGACATTAGATTTTCATACAAGACCCTTTTCCAGTGCTCGACTTTCAGAAAAAAATCTTGGGCCAGCTGGTCCCCAAGTTTTCATTTTTGGTTGCCAAAAATTATATTTAAGAATTAATTGAATACAATAAACTTAACATCTTTTACTTAGCCTTAACAGAAAAAGAATGCTTTAGACTTGAACTTGAACTTTCTTTCGAACGGGTTTTGCTCGAGGCTCAATAATTATTACCAGCCGTTGTTCGGGAAAATGAGCTCGCACTCAAGCGTAAATCTCCTCAAACAGGTATGCAAGCTTAAGGTTCAGGAAATCATAAGAATAGTCCGTTAGAGTGTAGAAATCGTTAAAGCGTTTAGACAAATCGTTAGAGGGT
Organism: Porites cylindrica; assembly: GCA_964035525.1. Lineage (NCBI taxonomy): Eukaryota > Metazoa > Cnidaria > Anthozoa > Scleractinia > Poritidae > Porites > Porites cylindrica. Next base: position 1,413,316 of record OZ037787.1, on the reverse strand, counting down.
GTGGACCAACCATTAGTTCATAGCATTTGGGTAAAACGTTATAGCGATAGAAAAACCCTGAAAAATCATTAGCTATTCGTTAGTTTTGTTAAGGATAACGGATTATCATCAGTGTACGTTTTCCCAAAGAAGAAAGTCACCTATCTTGGAGGCCAGGCTGGCGACCAGGCGTGAAAATTTGGTCGCCACTGAGTAAAAGCTGGTCGCATTGGCAACCCCACAGGTTGCAACGTCAAGACCTGTTTTCCCATCAAGATGGCTTTCAAAACCGTCATATCAGAGGTCTATAGTGTATGGAAAAATTTTTAACATGATTTCAAAACAACCTTGTATTCTTTGCCTCTGCTTTTTTCTCAGTGTTGTTCAAATCAAATACAGAATGTTCTGTAAATTCTGTGTTTAAGAGTATTCCGTATATTCCGTATTTTCGACTATTTCGTGTATTCCATCATTCCGTTCCGTCAGTCCGCTATTCCTCCAAATAGGGTCACCCCATGCTGGATGAGTTCGGTTTTCTTGCCAACAAGAGACGTAAGGAAATATCTATATTCTCATGTGTTCAAAAAAAGATGAATCTACTACCTTGTCAAAATAATACAGGAACTGTCAACCGCAAGCAATGACAGAACATTCGTTTTTTACGTAAGAAATTCGGATTTTACATTATTAATGTGCCTTGCTTAAACACAGTTAAATAGGAAAAGATATTTAACAAATACTTTCAAAATTCAGGGGAAAACAGTTTGAAACATTTTTTTTTTTCGTTTGAATCACACAAACTTCATCAGTGATGTAAAATGAGTTTCGGTTATGTTTTGTACCAGTCAATTCCAAAACTGCCCATCACCTCCCGAGCATTTTCAAGACATTTTTTATTTATTTTTTGTCAAATTGTCCAGTATGTTGACAGTGTACATGGTCAAATACCCAACCAGCTAGCACATCAGAAAGCGTCAAATCCTCTACCGAGTGGCCATTCAATAATTTTCCCATGCATCAAACTGTTTATTCAAAATGTGAACATCCTGCTAAACACAGCCAAAATATCTTAAGTCTCAGAAAGCTGTTTTACAGTGGTTTGTTCATTAAAATTTCTCATTCCAGAAATCCCACATTTAACAGGCTTTTTAAAAGGCTCTCAAATGTTCCAACAAACATTGAATATTGGAGCAATGTGCTGCACATGCTGAATGCAGATAGAATTACAAAATCTTTTTGCTCACAACACTGACCAGAATTTTGACATAAAAGTCAAATGCCTGACTGGGCATTCCTCATTTTGCGTCAAATTATCCATTGTGTGGAGCAAAACTCCAGTCAAAATCCAGGGAGTGAGGATGGGCAGTTTAAGAATTGCCTCGTAGATTATTTAAGAGAAAGGCTGTTATGTTATCCGAGGAGAGGATTGTAAATAAGATACTTTATAGGCCTTTCCTTTCATGGTCGAAATGAATTTTTTTTAATTCTGTTTATGTCACTTGGTTGAGTCCCACATTTCATAACCTAAACGCATTTTCCAGCATTTAAAAAAAACTTTTTGGTTTAGAGAAAGTGTCCATACCTTTTATCCAGTTTTTTAAGTTAATGTGAGGATGGTTTATGAAGCAACTTGCAAACAAATACAATTTTCAGGGAGAGTGTTGCATGTTGTTAACTGAGGGGCTTGAAAATGAATGCGAGTTTGTTGGGGAGATCTCGGGGCATCCTTCCCCAGAAAATTGTGAAATCTAGAGGCTAAACCTGGATACTTCTAGGTACTTCTAGTGCTTACAGCAATATCATGGAGTTTTTGTAAAGTTGATGCCTCTCAGCCTTCATATATCCTGCCCTTAGTACACTGGCCTGCGTGTTTATACAAGCTTTTATTCAAGGCTTGCATTACAGGCAAATAGCTAAATACAACTTAGACAAAGAAGCAGATCTGGAAAGTTAGCCATCTATGTGAGAGTGTTGTACAACGATACGACTAAATCACACACATGTCCTGTGCAATTCCATCTTGCCAATCTCTGGATAATCACATTACAGGTAATCCCACTTCATTTGTGGTAATCTCTGGTAAACTGGACCTTTTTCCTTTTCGGCTGAGGGGAAGGGGGTGGGGATGGGTGGGTTTGTGTGCTCTTTGTTTTTGTTTTCTGTTATTCAGTTACTCAATGCACCAAATGCAAATTTTATGGCGGACCTCTCGGCCATCCCAGGTCTACTCTAGTTTTGCGAAAGCGAGGCTAGTGAGGCCTCAAGAGTTTTGTTTTGACTGCTCGTCTTAGCAATTGAGTTGATGGATATAGTTTGCTTCGAGTTGTTGCGTGCCTGAGCGCCACCAAGAAGGAGATTTTACTCTAGCTGGAACTACCTTTACTTTCCCGAGATCTATTCACAAAGTAAGTTAGGGATTCATGTGATTTGGCGTGGTAATAGAAAGCACTTTACAGTGAAAATGCAAGTTTGCTCGCTTCACTTGCGTAAGAAGATAGGACTCATGAAAGTATTTGAATGAAAGAACTTTGGCAAGAGATAGTGCTGTTCCATGATGTTTGCTTGGTCTCTTACTGAACATTCTCGGGAATGGGAGCATGTGCTGTCGACTTTAAGGTCTTTAAGATTTAACACCTGGAAATAGCGCTAACTGCATTTCAATATACCATTAGTGATGAGTGAGAGTGAAATACAACATTAACAATCACCTGTTAATCCTACGAGCCTGGCCTATGAAGCAGTGTACATGTAAGCACCAGAAGAAAGCAACATGTTTTAAGAACAGTCCTTTGCACTGAAAAAACTGACAGAGGAACAGTTGCAAACTAAGAAAAAGGACAAAGGTTCTGCAAGGGATCGAGCGTGCAAGTATTCAAGCATTGTATTTGCCCTTTCGCGCAATCTATTTTAGCAACTTGTTGAAGGGTTTCAAGATAAACTAACAGGGGTTTTCCAAAAATTGCTACTTTCATTGCACTGCTCAAACTCTTGAACACAGGATTGTGAAGACTGTTTAAACATTCGGCCTCATTGTAAACATTTCATGCATAGCAGTGTTCATGAGAGCTCCAAGGTTTGATAAGTTGTAACGGCAGATTCACTCATTCTCGAGAATCTTTACCTTTCCTCGGTAATAGAATGGACAAAGTGAGCTTGAAACAGAACCATCCCTCAGGAATTCTCCTGTTCAAACAGTTTCGTGAATCTGTTCTTATGAAGTGAAGTGAGCACACTTTTGTTCTCTTAACTCCATTCTAATAAAGTGCTTCCATTTGCCGTGCTAAAATGCTTGAATCCATTACATTCTTAGTAAAGATCCTTGGCAAAGGGAAGATAATCAACTTTCATTTCTGCTGGGGTTAAATCTCCTCTTTGATGGCTCTTAAGCACATCATATCTCGACTTAAACCATATAGATCGACTCAATCGTTAAGATGTGAAGGCAGAACAAAACTCTTGAGGCCTCACTAGCCTCACTTTCGCACAACTAGACCCGTGCCAACCAAGAGTTCCCCATATTTTCATTTGGTGTATCCTTTATCAATTTAATTCATTCATTCATTTATCTATTCCTTTTCCTTACTTTCAACTGTTTACATACCTACTTTACTTGGAATTGAAAGCTAACTAGAAAACCTAAAAGTTTATTCAGCTTCCCAGCTTGCACATTTTATTTTTCTTACACAGGGTTATCAAAAAGATTATAGGTAGCAGGAGAATAACAGAAAGTAGCCCAGCATGTGTTTCCCGGCGGGACTGGTAGGAGAAGACATATCACTATTGATATAAACAGTTCAATCCAGGTTAGTGGCAGCTGTCAAACATGATAGCATCGATACTGCGTCTGAATTACTAAGTGAAACTTTGATGGAAGCATGAAAAGAAGCCGGATGGAAAGCGAGAGGCAGCAAAATTAAATGCAAATCACAAATAAAATGGTTTGATCAGGAATTCGAAAGATAGAAAGAAAACTTGCAATCCCTTAGGGAGAAAATTTCTCATAACATTAATAATTCAGAACTGAGACAACTACTGCGAGACAAAAAGAAGAGGTTCAAACAAACTTGTAGACGGAAGAAATGGGAGTCTGTCAGCAAAGGCATGTCTAACATCGATATGCAGAACTCCGAAGACACCTGGCAACAAATACATGTAGGAAAAATCTTTAACTTAGGAAAAAGAAAAACACATGGAGCTGAAGCAGTGAGTATGGAACAGTTTTATTATTACCACTAGCAACAGAATGCGACCCCTCTCAATAATATACTAGATCTGGAGACGAATGTGGAAACCCACAGTAACGAAAGAGTGGAAGGCCCAATTGATTATCCAATAACTGATGAAGAGTTCAAAGCTGCTATTAACAAACTGAAGGCAAACAAATCTCCAGTTATCGATAATATATTAAAGGAAGTAATAAGAATCAGAAAGGAAGCCATTAAAGGGCATTTAGTAAATTTATTTAATCGAATCTTAGATACTGGCAAATACCCTGCTCTTTGGAGTTTTGGCCTCATTGTACCTATTCACAAGAAGGATGATTGATCCAAAGTCGAAAATTACCGAGGTATCACTTTACTCTCTGCGCTAGACAAGATCTTTATCAATCAATCCTCAACAATCGACTGTACGACTAAATGGTTCAAAAAGGAATTTTGAAAGCTGAACAACGTTGCTTCAGAAAAATGCATGGCACAGTTGATAGCATCTTCACATTAAAAACGCTTATTGACAAGCACGTGAAATCTAAACCACAAAAGCACCAAAATTAATTTTACTCTTTTCATGCTTTGTCGACTTTGGAAAAGCCTTTGACTGTATACCCCGACAGAAACTAGACAACCAACTAAGAAAAGAAGATGTCCACGGATGTTTCTTGGATGTTTTAACCCATTCGCTCCTGGAGATTTTGCCGAAAAACACGTTTTGAAGCTAGTCGAGTGGTTTTCTGGTCACTGTCGTGCTATAAAGAGCTAAAACTTACCACAAACTGGTTTACAGGTCGAACACTTCGCGGCCTTCTGATCCACATGCAAAATATCAGCTTGCGAAGTTCGGGCATGCGCAGAAAGCAAAATTTCGAGATAGTTTTTGGGTTTAAAAGTGACACAGCAGTCTTGACTTTTACTTTTCGCTTTCTCTCCTCCCTTCTTTTTTCGCTTTTCTTGCCTCATTTTTTTTTTCTCTTGCTGGGCATTTAGTAGGCTTCATTTTGGTACGAAGAGTTTTTAGGAAAACTTTTAGGATCTCAGGATTAGTTGAAAGGAAAGGTAGGTGGGTAGTGGAACAAGATTTTCATGGAGATTTTCAGGTCAATGTCACGTGGTTTTTTGCTTGTTTCTCCGGTGTCCTTGACTGAATTGTGCTCATTCTGGTATAGTTTGAAAGATCTCTTCACTCTGCACAAGTTAGCGAAGAAAGTTGTCCTTGACCGTTAGAACTGATGACGTCACAATGGGTAGAAAGGACCTGGATCTGCACGGGCGGTTACGGGCGGTTCAGGGGCGAATGGGTTAATATCCATGTTCTCAAATGATAAATCGGCAGTTAAAATTGATGACAAATTAACCCAATCATTTACATGTAAAGGAAAGGTTCCATGTTGTCAACTACTCTTTTTAATTTCTATAGGTAGGACAACTCATGTCAATATGGATATGTGTTTCCCGGGTAACGAAAAACATATCCCTTTGAATATGTGTTGTGCAGGTGGGGGAACACATATAACAAGAAATACAAGTATCAACCTATGCCACTGATATTAATATTATAAAGGAAATAAAGGGAGATGTAAAGAATCGACTAACAGAGGGAGGGTCACAACTTTTTGAGACTGCAGAAAAGGGAGGGGTCGTGAAAAATGGGCTGTTAAAAGGGGGAGGGTCATGCAAATATGTGTCCCTGATCATGTAGAGGTTCACCCACTGAAGAAAAAAGAAGTTCTTTATTTTGTAAAAAACACCTGGGAGAAATAGGAGAGTGGAGTGATCAGCTGTCAGAATCAGAGTCGGACTCAGCTTAATGCTGTCATCTAAAATGTATGTATATTGCATTACAAAGAGCAGATTAGAAATATATTTTGAGCTTTGATAATACTGACTCACCGTAGTTTATTGCAAGAACTAGATTTTATCAGTTACACCAGAGGGGGAGGGTCATGATATCTTAGGCCAAGGTCAAGGGGAGGGTTAGCAAATTTCACTCCCATTGCAGGGATGGGTCACCTCATTTCCGAACCCAAATTTAAAATTCCCAGCCCCCCTCCCCCCCTGCTAATTTCTGACAAGTCCCTTAGCACAAATTTTGGTCATGTAAAGTAAAAAAAAATGTAATATCACCATGAACTGAATGAAGAATTGTTGTTGTTCTTTCCTCTTTTTTACTCTTCATATGTACCTCGTACTAAGACAAAAAACATTCCTTGGGAAAACTGAGTTAAGAGGCTAAAGTTGATTTTTCCCCCACAGCACTTATGTTTCCCTTGCAAATAATTTCCGAACTGAAGGACAAATGCAAAATGCGAGAAAACCAAAAAAAAATGGCAATATCTTAATATATTTCTTTGCTTTGCCACTGGCTTCTTAAAGATACTGCAATTATCCGCTGACCACTACACAGGGTTACCACTCTGCAAGTTATGAACTATACCATTTCTCAGTTACAGACCTCATCCCTTCCCACATAGCAGGATGGAAGGCTATACATTGTAAAGCATTTTAGAAGAGTTAACAGTTATTTCCTCCCCTGGTGCTGTGCCTTGTCGTGGCGGGGAGGCTTGCGTGCCCTTGTTACCACGAGAGCTATGATGGCGGGAGCCTATGCTCCTGAAAGGTAATGCCGGATTGCTCTTAGGGAGAGGGGCCAGACTAAACAGCACCCTGGTCCATTTCTAATATCAACCCTGGATGACATCACACCTGAGGATTTTCAAGCTAGCAAGAGATCACATAAGAGGACCCAGACACCCAACTCCAGGAAATTCACAATAACCAACATGCCTACTCAGTAGGTTCTTAAACTGACCTCTACACTGCATCCCTGATGCCTGCCCCATACATTCCAGATATCAGACTGGAAACTTATGGAAGATACTACCTGTATGAAATTGGTTTCCTTATGGTGGCTGGAGGATTGTGTATGACTAGGTTCCAATGAAAGCTGAACTTGTGGATATAGTGTAGTGGTGTTTGGCCGATGAACTGTTTCGACAGAAACCGGTGTCACTTGGGGTGGGTCAACCTTTGGGATGATAAGGATTTACTAGGATCGGAGGTCCCAGACCACCAGGATCATGGTAGACCAAATGAACCGATGAATTTTTGTCCAGAGTGGAGTCATCAGTTCATTTGATCTACCATGATCTGAGTGATCTCGGATCACTTATCCTCATTCGGATCGTCTCGAAGAGCTCACTCTTAATAATCTGCATGCCACGAGAGATCAGCAAACATAGAACCGGTCAACCTATAAACCAGTAAGTGTGGAAACCAGAAACTCATGCTAACAGTTCTTCCTTATTTGTAGTGTTCAACTACAAAAGCATCCCTAATGCCTGCCCATTTTGCTGTGGTGTCAACCTGCAAATGGAAGGAACCTACCATCCAAAACCAGGAAATCTAGGATACTCAACACACCCACTCAGTCAGTACTAATGCTGACTGTTCTTCTTCACTTGTTGTTATCATGGATCCACAACTGATTATGGCTATCATTATCACTCTTCAGAACCTCCTTCAAATCCTCGACAGAACACAGTCTACAGCAGTCAAAATACAGTAGATTTATAAGTGGGATTAAGAGACTGTTGATCAATGGTGGTTGTTGTTTTTTCAATTTCAGTACACTTTATGCCATGAAACATTAATTTGAATTTACATATTGACTCTTGTACTTGTTATCATATTTCGTATAAATTATAATTTATTAGAAGGAGTGTGGTGACAAAATTTCTCGCCTGTCATGTGGAAGAAACCAAAGCTGGCGTGGAGGCCGAGCCACTGTTGTTTTTTCCCTCCACCAAGTACCCTGGATTTGTCGATCAGGTATGTGCCTTGATTTAATTTTTTGGAATAATAACTGTCTAAGACCTTTCTTTGAGAATTAACATTATGTGGTTTTCAAGTTGAAAAAAGCACAAAGCATAACAAGAGTGACTTCTTAAACAAGTAATTAGTGATACATTGTGATGCTGATTGCTCTCTGGACCTCCTAAACACATGATTTGATAAAAAAAGCCGATTTTGAGCTCTCCGGACCTCCTAAACACCTGATTTAATAACCCACCCGCTTAGTCATTTCTCATACTGACTGTTCCTCTTCACTTGTTGTGATCATGGATCCACAACTGCATCCCTGATGCCTGCCCCATACATTCCAGATATCTGACTGGAAACTTGTGGAAGATACAACTTGTATGAAATATTGGATTCCTTATGGTGGCTGGATGCTTGTGTATGAGCGGATTCCAATGAAAGCTGAACTTGTGGAAGGTGTAGTGGTGTTATGTGGCCGATGAACTGTTTCGGCAGAAGCCGGTGTCACTTAATCTACACAACACAAGAGATCAGAGATCATAGAACCGGTCAACCTATAAACCAGTAAGTATGGAAACCAGAAACTCATACTAACTGTTCTTCCCCTTTATCATCTATTTATCATCTAAAAAGGCCAATTTTGAGCTCTGTGGACCTCCGAAACACCTGATTTAATAACACACCCACTCAGTCAGTTTTTATAGTGACTGTTCATCTTCACTTGTTGTGATCATGTATCCACAACTTCTTCCCAGATGCCCGCCCCATACATTCCAGATATCTGACTGGAAACTTGTGGAAGATACGACTTGTATGAAATGTTGGATTCCTTATGGTGGCTGGACAGCTTGTGTATGAGCGGATTCCAATGAAAGCTGAACTTGTGGAAGGTGTAGTGGTGTTATGTGGCCGATGAACTGTTTCGGCAGAAACCGGTGTCACTTAATCTACATAACACAAGAGATCAGAGATCATAGAACCGGTCAACCTATAAACCAGTAAGTATGGAAACCAGAAACTCATACTAACTGTTCTTCCCCTTTATCATCCATTTATCATCTAAAAAGGCCAATTTTGAGCTCTGTGGACCTCCGAAACACCTGATTTAATAACACACCCACTCAGTCAGTTCTTATAGTGACTGTTCATCTTCACTTGTTGTGATCATGGACCCACAACTTCTTCCCAGATGCCCGCCCCATACATTCCAAATATCTGACTGGAAACTTGTGGAAGATACAACTTGTATGAAATGTTGGATTCCTTATGGTGGCTGGATGCTTGTGTATGAGCGGATTCCAATGAAAGCTGAACTTGTGGAAGGTGTAGTGGTGTTATGTGGCCGATGAACTGTTTCGGCAGAAGCCGGTGTCACTTAATCTACACAACACAAGAGATCAGAGATCATAGAACCGGTCAACCTATAAACCAGTAAGTATGGAAACCAGAAACTCATACTAACTGTTCTTCCCCTTTATCATCTATTTATCATCTAAAAAGGCCAATTTTGAGCTCTGTGGACCTCCGAAACACCTGATTTAATAACACACCCACTCAGTCAGCTCTCATAGTGACTGTTCCTCTTCACTTGTTGTGATCATGGATCCTAAACTGCTTCCCAGCTGCCTGCCCCATACATTCCAGATATCTGACTGGAAGCTTGTCGAAGATACAACTTGTATGAAATATTGGATTCCTTATGGTGGCTGGATGCTTGTGTATGAGCGGATTCCAATGAAAGCTGAACTTGTGGAAGGTGTAGTGGTGTTATGTGGCCGATGAACTGTTTCGGCAGAAGCCGGTGTCACTTAATCTACACAACACAAGAGATCAGAGATCATAGAACCGGTCAACCTATAAACCAGTAAGTATGGAAACCGGAAACTCATACTAACTGTTCTTCCTCTTTATCATCTATTTATCATCTAAAAAGGGCAATTTTGAGCTCTGTGGACCTCTGAAACACCTGATTTAATAACACACCCACTCAGTCAGTTCTCATAGTGACTGTTCCTCTTCACTTGTTGTGATCATGGATCCACAACTGCCTCCCAGATGCCCGCCCCATACATTCCAGATATCTGACTGGAAACTTGTGGAAGATACAACTTGTATGAAATATTGGATTCCTTATGGTGGCTGGATGCTTGTGTATGAGCGGATTCCAATGAAAGCTGAACTTGTGGAAGGTGTAGTGGTGTTATGTGGCCGATGAACTGTTTCGGCAGAAGCCGGTGTCACTTAATCTACACAACACAAGAGATCAGAGATCATAGAACCGTCAACCTATAAACCAGTAAGTATGGAAACCAGAAACTCATACTATTACTGTTCTTCCTCTTTATCATCTATTTATCATCTAAAAGGGGCAATTTTGAGCTCTGTGGACCTCCGAAACACCTGATTTAATAACACACCCACTCAGTCAGTTCTCATAGTGACTGTTCCTCTTCACTTGTTGTGATCATGGATCCACAACTGCTTCCCAGATGCCTGCCCCATACATTCCAGATATCTGACTGGAAACTTGTGGAAGATACAACTTGTATGAAATATTGGATTCCTTATGGTGGCTGGACGCTTGTGTATGAGCGGATTCCAATGAAAGCTGAACTTGTGGAAGGTGTAGTGGTGTTATGTGGCCGATGAACTGTTTCGGCAGAAGCCGGTGTCACTTAATCTACACAACACAAGAGATCAGAGATCATAGAACCGGTCAACCTATAAACCAGTAAGTATGGAAACCAGAAACTCATACTAACTGTTCTTCCCCTTTATCATCTATTTATCATCTAAAAAGGCCAATTTTGAGCTCTGTGGACCTCCTAAACACCTGATTTAATAGCACACCCACTCAGTCAGTTCTCATACTGACTGTTCCTCTTCACTTGTTGTGATCATGGATTCACAACTGCATCCCTGATGCCTGCCACATACATTCCAGATATCTGACTGGAAGCTTGTCGAAGATACAACTTGTATGAAATATTGGATTCCTTATGGTGGCTGGATGCTTGTGTATGAGCGGATTCCAATGAAAGCTGAACTTGTGGAAGGTGTAGTGGTGTTATGTGGCCGATGAACTGTTTCGGCAGAAGCCGGTGTCACTTAATCTACACAACACAAGAGATCAGAGATCATAGAACCGGTCGACCTATAAACCAGTAAGTATGGAAACCAGAAACTCATACTAACTGTTCTTCGCTATTTGTAGTGTTCAACTACAAAGGCATCCCTTGTGCCTGCCCTTATTGCTGTGGTGTGGACCTAGTAAAGCCAGGATACCCAAATAAGTTGGTACTCAAACTGACTGTTTCTCTACTCCTGTTGTGATTGTGGTCAGTGCATGACCATTATCTACCTGTCTTCATTTGATTATGGCTTCCATTATCACTCTTGCACAAATCCTTGAAGAAACACAGTTTACAGCAGTTTGTTGTAATACTTGTTTTTTCCATTTCAGTACACTTTATGCGATGAAACCTTGATTTGAATTTAAACATTGACTCTTTGTGCTTGTTATCATATTTCATATCTTTCAGTTAGAAGGAATGTGGTGGCAAGATTTCTCGCCTGTGATGGGGAAGAAAGCAGAGCTGGCATGGAGGCCGAGCCATCCTGTATCCTGGATTTGTCGATCAGGTATGTGACTTAATTCAATTTTTTGGATTAATACCTGTCTTATACCTTTCCTTGAGAATTAACATTACGTGATTTTCAAATTGAAAAAAGCACAAAGCATAACAAGAGTGACTTGTTAAACAAGTATTTGGTGATACATTGTGATGCTAATTTTATCAAACTTGTCATTTCAGGTCTTGATCTGAGGAACCTGTCGGACATTATTCTGCCACATCACTTTTAATTGGAGCTACCACACCTGATAATTGGATACAAAGACAGAAGATCCTGCCAAGTTTCCATTTTACCGAATTCTTTTGGTGGAATCTACCTTGTGCTGGCCAGAGCACCTTTCAGAGAAGGATGTTTTAGTAGGTGAACGGAGTTCATATCGCCAGAAATCCTCAGACGGGACACTATAATTTTAAAGTTAAGCGATGTACCAAGTACGAGAGAAACATGAAAAGATTTCAAGATCCATAAAAGTTTGAAGGATTCATTGAATCAAGCAAATAGACCAACGTACTGATGCAGCATCTAAATTACAAGACAAATTGTTATTTGCTGCGGTTCTAAGAATAGCAGAAAATTATCTTTTTCATGGTTCCAACTTATTGATAGCTGTCATGGAGACTCAAGTATAAAAAGGCGGAATTTTACTGAGGTGATCATTCTAAGCTGACATCGCTGCATGAGTTTCGTTTGTCAATGCTTTTTTCTTTTTGTGTCTTTTGAATTGATTGTAGTTCGTCGTTGATGTACTCATAATTTTGTATTCTAGTTCAACCTCTCTCCCTCGAGGTTCCTGTTAAGTGTCTGGCTCTGCTTTCGGGAGGGTTCAGGTTTCCTCCTTAGCTAAGGGGGTTTTTCCTGACGGGCAGCAGACACTATATCATTTTTATTACATTATCGATCAAACAACTTTACTTAGAGCTTGTTACATTTTCCTGCTTCACTACCTTTGCAGTACTTAAGTGTTTTATTTGTATAAATAAACGGGGACTGATGTTCTAATTACGCTGGGCTTTTATTCAGTGCAGCAGGCAGTTTTGCTATTTTTATTTTCACTTCAAAAGGTTGAGTTTGATCGTCCGGGAGAACGTAGTCCTGAATAGGACTGTTGTTGTTGACAGTGACTGACGTTTCGACAACCTGTGCGGTAGTCATCTTCAGAGTCAAAGTGAGTTGTATCACGTCAGTTGATGGTATTATACTCGGGTTATTGATCTGATTGGTCAATTATGTCGCGATGTTATTGGTCGTCTGTCAGTTAAGCCGTGATGTTATTGGCTATGAAGACTCGTAATCAGTGATTGGTGCGTTTCGATCCGTCTATTGTCGCAGTTAAACAGTCGTCTATTGTTAGTCAAATTGTTAGTTCTCCAGTTGTTCTCTCGTAGTTAGTTTTGCTTGATCTCGTCAATAAGTCGTTTGTACGGCGCTGGTAACTGTTGACTACGATTCAGTGGCGTTTGTTCTAAGTTAGTAAACCAGCTTTCTAAAGTAAGACGTTGATAGTAGTCTGTAGAATACGTTATACTGTTACGCTGTTACGACAGCGACTATACCGTACATCAGAGGCACCTCTGAAACTATTGCACGTATATTACAACCTTACAATATACGTGTTGCGCACAAACCGATAACCACTTTACGGCGACTGCTTACTAATGTCAAGGACAAAGACAAACCGGAGGACAGACAGGGAGCAGTATACAAGATCAAATGCTGCGACTGCCAGGCTTCTTACATCGGTGAAACCGGCAGAGACCTAAGCACGCGACTGACCGAACACAAACGCGCGACGAGGAATGGTGACGTCAACAATCACATTGCTGAGCACCATTTAAAGACGAAACATCAAATTGACTGGGACTCTGCGACATGTATAACGTATTCTACAGACTACTATCAACGTCTTACTTTAGAAAGCTGGTTTACTAACTTAGAACAAACGCCACTGAATCGTAGTCAACAGTTACCAGCGCCGTACAAACGACTTATTGACGAGATCAAGCAAAACTAACTACGAGAGAACAACTGGAGAACTAACAATTTGACTAACGATAGACGACTTTTTAACTGCGACAATAGACGGATCGAAACGCACCAATCACTGATTACGAGTCTTCATAGCCAATAACATCACGGCTTAACTGACAGACGACCAATAACATCGCGACATAATTGACCAATCAGATCAATAACCCGAGTATAATACCATCAACTGACGTGATACAACTCACTTTGACTCTGAAGATGACTACCGCACAGGTTGTCGAAACGTCAGTCACTGTCAACAACAACAGTCCTATTCAGGACTACGTTCACCCGGACGATCAAACTCAACCTTTTGAAATGACTCCTGGGTTCAAACCTTTCACAGTTTATTTTCACTGTTCACCGTTTCAACAATAGGGAATAGGGAAAACCCAAGAAACAACAAAAGTTAAAAGAAATTACAGTTCGACTACCTAAAAACGACAGCAGTAATGAACGAACGTTGATTGTATACAATCAGTCACTTACATTTACTTAAATACAAGATTTACAATTCTTTCAATTTCTTGGTATTTGACCGTCAGGGGAAAGGAAACAATCGGTATCAAGAGCTGTATTAAGAGCTATCTGTAAGAAAGTTCCATTTTTTAAATATAATAGATAGATATAATTTTCTAATATTATAAATCTTGAATTAACCAGGCTTAGAAAACTTGCAAAATTAGGCGATATTTCATCCATTTTGGCTTGCCAAATATGAAACCGGGCTAACAGGAGACAATAGTTTAATTGACACGAGTATTCTGTAGAATGAGGCTCCTGTCTCAAGCCCAGTGCAGTAATGTTCAATAAGTTGTATTTACCGATTAACGGAACAGCGTTTTGAAGCTAGAAATCAGTTACACTTTTTCAAAAAGAGGATTTAACATGGCAAGACCAAAAAAGATGAATTAGCGTCTCTGAGGAATTGTTGCAAAAGGGACAGTTGTCATTTACTTTTCGTCCTGCTTTAAGTAAGAAATCATTGGTTAGTATGCGCCTTTGTAATAGTTTAAATTGGAACTCTATCAGTTTGGTTCTTTTCGTGCACCGTTGCGCTATAAGATAGGCAAGTTCCCAATAGGCCATTTGCACTAAGAGGTCACGTGACCAATGCTTCCCTCAAACAATGAGTTGGAATCCTGCTGATGCCAAAAATTGACAGAGCACATAAAAATTATCTTACACCCGAAATTTGAGAGGAAAAGCATTTAAGGGCGATATTTTATGGCAATTTGATTTTTCAACAACGTGGTATGATTTGTATTGGCCGCCATGTTGGAGGGCATACTCTTGCCCTCCAACATGGCGGCCAAAACTACTTTTTGCTTACATCTTGCTAAACTTTTGATAGTTACGTTCAGATGTACTGGTAAACGTTACCACATCATTTTTTCAACATTTTCCTTGAAGGTTAAGGGCAAAATTTGTGTTCAGAAAGAGGTAACTCGTAATTTTCAAAATCACATTTGGTCAGGTGACCAGCCACGAACTTACTCATTTTAAGAAAATGTTGCAGGTTTGAAAAACCAAATCACTTTTATTTTGTTTAGGATATGACCCGCTAATCGTTTTTCGAAGGCAAAGTCATATAACTTTCATTTTCATAAAAACGATGTCACATGACTTCTTAATGCAAATGGTCTATTAATTGTTCCTTCTTCGTCTGAGAAATTAGTCTTGAAGCCATTTTAGTTGGCTTTTATGTGGGGTTAAACTTTTAGTTGTGATCAGTTTTTGGTAAATTAATGGACCTGTCTTTTCCCTCCTAACAAGACGAAGAGAAATTTCTTATCTCCAGGCGTTCATGTAATGTTCTATTTATTACATAAACACCAATGAAATACCAAACCATTTCACTTTAATAATTTTTTGGTGTGAAAGGCGCGATTTATTATGTAGCCATAGCAACGGTGATATTTTTAGATGTGAATTTTGACATGTGAAGATATCAAGTTTTCGCGTGAAAGTTCACCTTGTATTTCATTGGTGTTTATGTAACAAGAGTGGTATCATCAGCGTATTGGCTTATCTTAACTTCGTCATTTAATACCTAGAGAAAAACCTCTTATGCTCTTATTGTTTCGGACGGTCTTGGCCAAGACCTCCGCAGCAAGAATAAACAAGAGTGGGAAATGGGGAGGTGGTCTAAGAGACTTATTAACATTTTTTAGTTTTCTTTGGCTCAAGATATCCGTCGGCTATTTTCTTTTTATAAAATGTGGACCGCTAAATAATAATGCCATTTTCTTATTACGATAATCTTATTGTAAGTTTCTCTCATATTTATAGCTGGATTAATAAACTAAGAGTTAATGTGCTTTGGTTATAAGATTATTTGGCAGAGAGTAACACAACCCTTGTTTGGACATCGGGATATAACCATAGGAAGGACCTACAAATTTTAAAAAGTTCCAAAGGGGTTAACATATGATTTTGGTAAAAAATTTGGAAAGTTTTTCTCTTTTCACTTTTGCTCAAGAAAGGCCTAAAATGTTTTGATGTTCCTGATATAAAATACGCCTTCCCAAGCTATAAAAATATACTTTTGGAAGAAATCGCCATTTTGGATTTATTACAAAGGGGTTAACCCATGATTTTGGTCCCAAAATTGGAAAATTCCTCTCTCCATTTTTCCTCAAAATATGCTTTTAAATAATGTTTGCTTATATTCTTGATATAAAATAAGCATTTTCTTGCTATGAAAATATCTTCTTTAAGTCACCATTTTGGATTTTTTGCAAAGGGGTTAAACCATGATTCTAGTCGAAAAAATTGGAAAATTCCTGAAAACACCTGATTTGATATCAACAGCTGTTTTCAATCTAAGGCCCAGTTCAGACGTCGTGCTTCTGCCGTGCCGAACTTAATTGTAATTTGGTTCGACTGTAGCACGGCAGGAAAACAACTTTGATTCAGACGTCGTGCCAGAGTCGAACCAAATTCAGGATTTACTGATGCCTCGTAACAATTCTTCTCCCAACTCCCCGTGGGAACGCAATCTCGCCAAAATACATTAATATAATTTATGAATTTTGTTTAGCGCGGCAGAAGCACGACGTTTGAATCGCTGCCGTGCCAGAGCCGTGTAGCACGGCAGCGCTTGTCGAACTTAATTGCTTGCCGAACTTAATTCAAAAGTTTGATTCAGACGCCGTGCTTCTGCCGTGCTTTTGTCGAACTTAATTCCTGAATTTAGTTCGGCACGGCAGAAGCACGACGTCTGAACTGGGCCTAAAATAGACGATTTTGGGCTCTCTGGGCCTCCTAAACACCTGATTTCATAAAAAAAAAAACCAGCTGTTTTCCATCCAAAATAGCCGATTTAGAGCTCTGTAGACACCAGATTTAATAAAAACGGCTGTTTTTCATCTAAAATAGCCTATTTAGAGCTCTCTGGACCTCCTAAACACCTGATTTCATAAAAACAGCTGTTTTCCATTTAAGATTGCCGATTTTGAGCTCTCTGGACCTCCCAAACACCTGATTTCATAAAAACAGCTGTTTTCCATCTAAGATTGCTGATTTTAAGCTCTTCGGACCTCCTAAACACCTGGTTTCATAAAAAATAGCGGTTTTTCATCTAAGATTGCCGATTTTGAGCTCTGTGGAGCTCCTAACCACCTGATTTTATAAAAACAGCTGTTTTCCATCTAAAATAGCCGATTTTGAGCTCTGTGGACCTTTTAAACACCTGATTTAATAAAAACGGCTGTTTTCCATCCAAAATAGCCGATTTTGAGCTCTCTGGACCTCCTAAACACCTGATTTCATAAAAACAGCTGTTTTCCATTTAAGATCGCCGATTTTGAGCTCTCTGGGCCTCCCAAACACCTGATTTCATAAAAACAGCTGTTTTCCATCTAAGATTGCTGATTTTAAGCTCTTCGGACCTCCTAAACACCTAGTTTCATAAAAAATAGCGGTTTTTCATCTAAGATTGCCGATTTTGAGCTCTATGGACCTCCTAACCACCTGATTTTATAAAAACAGCTGTTTTCCATCTAAAATAGCCGATTTTGAGCTCTGTGGACCTTTTAAACACCTGATTTAATAAAAACAGCTGTTTTCCATCCAAAATAGCCGATTTGAGCTCTCTGGACCTCCTAAACACCTGATTTCATAAAAACAGCTGTTTTCTATCTACAAACGCCGATTTTGAGCTCTATGGACCTCTTAAGAACCTATTTTTGTCAAAATAGCCGATTTTAAGCTATCTGGACCTCCTAAATACCTAATTCTATAAAAACAGCTGTTTTCCATCTAAAATAGGCGATTTCAAGAACTCTGGTCGTCCTAAACAACTGATTTCATAAAAACAGCTGTTTCCCATCTAAAAGTCATTCACTCATTCATTCATTGATTCTTTTATTCATTTATTTACCCATTGACCACGTAAACATAGAGCAACAATATACAAGAAATTAATAATGCTTTATTAAAAAAGATAATAGACACTCAACTAAAAAATTATTTACAAAATAAAAACTAAATTTACAAAATTTGCATTCGGTCAAAATAATTCATGATAAAAAAGAGACTATTTCCGAAAATCGCATTTTTTCCAAAGGGGTTAACCTATGCTTTTGGTTAAAAAAAGTAGTTTGTTATTTGTTTTCCGTCAAAATAAGACTACAAATAATATTTAATAATGTTCTACATAAAAAATGAAACCTTTTTTGGCCATAAAAACTACAATCTTTCAAAGTCTCAAAAACGATTTTTTGCAAAGGGGTTAACCCATGCCTTTAGTCAAAAAATGTATTTTTCCTTTTTTTGTTTTCGGTCAAAATAAGATTACAAATAATGTTTAAGAATGTTCTAGATAGAAAAAAAACCTTTTATGGCCATAAAAACTTCAATCTCTCAAAGTCCCAAAAAACGCATTTTTCCAAAGGGGTTAACCCATGCTTATGGTCAAAAAATGTAATTTTTTCTTTATTTGTTTTCCGTCAAAATAAGACTAGAAATAATGTTTAATAATCTGCTAGGTAGAAAAGAAACCTTTTTTGGCCTTAAAAACTTCACTCTTTCAAAGTCCCAAACATCGCATTTTTTCAAAGGGGTTAACCCATGCTTTTGATCAAAAAATGTAATTTTCTTTATTTATTTATTTTCCCTCAAACTAAGACTAGAAATAATGTTCAATAATGTTCTAGATAGAAAAGAAACCTTTTTTGGCCATAAAAAATTTAGTCTTTCAAAGACCCAAAAATCGCATTTTTTCAAAGGGGTTAACCCATGCTTTTGATCAAAAACTGTAATTTTTTTCTTTATTTGTTTTCCGTCAAAATAAGACTGGAAATAGATAGAAAAGAAACTTTTTCTGGCAATAAAAAATTTAGTCTTCCAAAGACGCAAAATCGCATTTTTTCCAAGGGGTTAACCCATGCTTTTGGTCAGAAAATGTAATTTTTTTCTTTATTTGTTTTCCCTCAAGGTAAGACTAGAAATAATGTTTAATAATGTTCTAGATAGAAAAGAAACCTTTTTTGGCCATAAAAAATTTAGTCTTTCAAAGACCCCAAAATCGCATTTTTCCAAAAGGGTTAACTCATGCTTTTGGTCAAAAACTGTAATTTTTTTTCTTTATTTGTTTTCTGTCAAAATAAGACTAGAACAAGAGCCATAATTATTATGGCTCTTGGACTAGAAATAATGTTTAATAATGTTCTAGATAGAAAAGAAATCTTTTTTGGCAATAAAAACTTCAAGCTTTTTCAGTTCCAAAATTTTTCCAAAAGGGCTAACGCATGCTTTTGGTCAAAAAATGTATTTTTTTTTTTGGCTTGAGTTGTTTTCGGTCAAAATAAGACTAGAAATAATGTTTAATAATACTTTAGATACAAAAGAAACCTTTCTTAGCCGCAAAAAAATTCAATCTTTCAAAGTCCCAAAAGTCACATTTTCCCAAAGGGGTTAACCCATGCTTTTGGTCAAAAAATGTAGACCAAAAACAAAGAAAGATCAATTTTAATTTTTCAATTTAAACCATGGATTAACCCCTTTGGAAAAATCACTAGTATGCGACTCTGTAAAACGGACATTTTTATAGTCTGGAAAGACTTTCTTTCAATCTAGATCATCAACAAACAATAATTCTAGGTATATGTTGACCAAAACCAAAGAAAGACCAAATTTTGAATTTTCAACTTAACCATGAGTTAACCCCTTTGGAAAAATCGTTAATATGGTGACTCTGTAAAATGGACGTTCTTCTTAGTCTGATGGAAAGCCTTCCTTTCTATGTAGAACATCAGCAAACAATATTTCTAGGTCTATTTTGTCCAAAAACAAGCAAAGATCAAATTTCAATTTTTCAACTTAAACCATGGGTTAACCCCTACTATGGTGACTCTGGAAAATGGACATTTTTATAGTCTGGAAAGCCTTGTCTTCTATCTAGAACATCAGAAAACAATATTTCTAGGTCTATTTTGTCCAAAAACAAGCAACGATAAAATTTCAATTTTTAGAAAAATCACTACTATGGTAACTTTGGAAAATGGTCATTTTTATAGTCTGGAAAGCCTTGTCTTCTATCTAGGACATCAGCAAACAATATTTGTAGCTCTATTTTGACCAAAAACAAAGAAAAGTCAGATTTCAAATTTTCAACTTAAACCATGGGTTAACCCCTTTGGAAAAATCACTAATACGGCGACTCCGTAAAATAGACATTTTTAGAGTCTGGAAAGCCTTTCCTTCTATCTAGAACATCATTAAACAATGTTTGTAGCTCTATTTTGACCAAAAACAAGGAAAGATCAAATTTCAATTTTTTGACTTAAACCTTAGGTTAACCTCTTTGGAAAAATCACTAATATGGCAACTCTGTAAAATGGACATTCTTCTTAGTCTGGAAAGCCTTTCTTTCTATCTAGAACATCAGAAAACAATGTTTCTAGGTCTATTTTGACAAAAAACAAAGAAAGATCAAATTTTAAATTTACAATTTAAACCATGGGTTAACCCCTTTAGAAAAATCGCTATTGCGGTATGTGTGTAAAACGGACTTTTTTTAGTCTGGAAAGCCTTATTTTCTATCTAGAACATCAGCAAACAATATTTCTAGGACTATTTAGACCCAAAACAAAGAAAGATCAAATTTTAATTTTTCAACTTACACCATGGATTAACCCCTTTGGAAACTCTGTAAAATGGACATTCTTCTTAGTCTGGAAAGCCTTTGTTTCTATCCAGAAAGTCAGAAAACAATATTTCTTGGTCTATTTTGATCAAAAGCAAAGAAAGATCAAATTTCATTTTTCAACTTAAACCATGGGTTAACCCCTTTGGAAAAATCACTAGTATGGTATCTGTGTAAAATGGCCATTTTTAGTCTGGAAAGCCTTATTTTCTATCTAGAACATCAGCAAACAATATTTCTTGGTCTATTTTGACCAAAAACAAAGAAAGATCAAATCTCAATTTTTCAATGTAAACCAGGGGTAACCCGTTCGGAAATTTCACTGATATGGCAATTCTGTAATAATTATGGACATTCGTCTGGTCTGGAAAGCCTATCTAGAACATCAGTAAACAATATTTCTAGGTCTATTTTGCCCTCTTTTGACGAAAAACATGTACAGGTCAAATTTGAAATTTTCAACTTGAACCACAGTTAACCCAAGAGCCATTATGGCACAGAGAGGGTTTTTAAGGCGCTGGCCAGGATATGTTAATTTCACTAAAGTTTGTTTAGAGGTTGTAATTACACAGAAGTCCAAACTATAAAACTAGAAGATACAACAGTTCGACCAAAAGCAGACGTCTGTGGTCAGTCAGGATTCAGGATTTCAAATCTCCACCTAATAATTTTAGCTCCAATTATGCACGTCTTCGCTTTGACCTGGAAGGACTGAATAAAAGTCAAAGCCTACAAAGCCCAGTGTTGTGGCCGATCTAAAACAACAACACTAGAGACAATGAAGGAAAACGGTTAGAAATCTCAGAATAAAATGTGCTCAACCATCACCTGTAGAAATAAAAAGAAACTAGGAAGTTAGAAATTATATGTTTCTGCTTTCAAAAGAGTCTCAGTGAGAGGGGTATCTTATTGTTATTATATCTCCAGAATGAGTTTCCAATTTGAAAAGTACCAAAATTGGAGTGGTATCCCTACGTTTCTCTGTTCCCTGATTTTCAACACCTAGACACCCCGTCAAATTTCCACAAAAAATCAGTTCCCAAACAAACCAGGATTCCCATTGTCCACGTTAATAATTTTGGATTGGTATCCCTACATTTCTCTGTTAACTGATTTATTGTGTAAATTTGGTTTGAGTGTCAGCGGTTTACGCAAAATACGTCTCAACGCCTATACACCCCGTCGAATTTCCACAAAAAATCAGTTCCCAAACAAACCAGGATTCCCGTTGTCCACGTTAATAATTTTGGATTGGTATTCCTACGTTTCTCTGTTAACTGATTTATTGTGTAAATTTGGTTTGAGTGTCAGCGGTTTACGCAAAATACGTCTCAACGCCTATACACCCCGTTGAATTTCCACAAAAAATCAGTTCCCAAACAAACCAGGATTTCCGTTGTCCACATTAATAATTTTGGATTGGTATTCCTACGTTTCTCTGTTAACTGATTTATTGTGTAAATTCAGTTTGAGTGTCAGCGGTCTACGCAAAATACGTTTCAACGCCTATACACCCCATCGAATTTCCACAAAAAATCAATTCCCAAAGAAACCAGGATTCCCATTGTCTGCTCTGATAATTTTAGATCGGAGTAAAGTGGACCTCCTTCTATTTAAAAAAAGAAAGCGGAAAAAATAGAATCATGGTCAACAGAGTTTGCTTGGCAATCCCAAAGCGCCCTACCATCACCTGTAGAGATAGGAAGAAACTAAGAAGTTAGCATAAGGTTACAATAATTGTAACCTTATGCTAAAAAGCACCCGAATTAGCATGGTATTCCTACGTTTCTCTGTTCCCTGATTTAACATTTCTCTGTTCCCTAACTTAACTAATTAACATGGTATCCCTATGTTTCTCTGTTAACTGATTTATTGTGTAAATTTGGTTTGAGTGTCAGCGGTTTACGCAAAATACGTCTCAACGCCTATACACCCCGTCGAATTTCCACAAAAAATCAGTTCCCAAACAAACCAGGATTCCCGTTGTCCACGTTCATAATTTTGGATTGGTATTCCTACGTTTCTCTGTTAACTGATTTATTGTGTAAATTCGGTTTGAGTGTCAGCGGTTTACGCAAAATAAGTCTCAACGCCTATACACCCAGTCGAATTTCCACAAAAAATCAGTTCCCAAACAAACCAGGATTCCCGTTGTCCACATTAATAATTTTGGATTGGTATCCCTACGTTTCTCTGTAAACTGATTTATTGTGTAAATTCAGTTTGAGTGTCAGCGGTTTACGCAAAATACGTCTCAACGCCTATACACCCAGTCAAATTTCCACAAAAAATCAGTTCCCAAACAAACCAGGATTCCTGTTGTCCACGTTAATAATTTTGGATTGGTATCCCTACGTTTCTCTGTTAACTGATTTATTGTGTAAATTCAGTTTGAGTGTCAGCGGTTTACGCAAAATGCGTCTCAACGCCTATACACCCCGTCGAATTTCCACAAAAAATCAATTCCCAAAGAAA
Organism: Porites cylindrica; assembly: GCA_964035525.1. Classification (NCBI taxonomy): domain Eukaryota; kingdom Metazoa; phylum Cnidaria; class Anthozoa; order Scleractinia; family Poritidae; genus Porites; species Porites cylindrica. Next base: position 1,390,018 of record OZ037787.1, on the reverse strand, counting down.
CCAGGATTCCCATTGTCCGCTCTGATAATTTTAGACCAGAGTAATGTGGACCTCTTTCTCTTTAAAAAAGAAAGCGGAAAAAATAGCATCATGGTCACTTGGCAATCCCAAAGCGTGCTACCATCACCTGTAGAGATGGGAAGAAACTAAGATGTTAGCATAAGGTTCCAATTTGAAAAGCACCCGAATTAGCGTGGTATCCCTACATTTTTCTGTTCCCTGATTTATTGTGGAATATCGGTTTGAGTGTCAGCGGTTCACGCAAACTACGTTTCAACACCTATACACCCCTTCGAATTTCCACAAAAAAATCAATTCCCAAAGAAACCAGGATTCCCATTGTCCGCTCTGATAATTTTAGATCGGAGTAAAGTGGACCTCCTTCTCTTTAAAAAAAGAAAGCAAAAAAATAGAATCATGGTCAATAGAGTTTGCTTGGCAATCCCAAAGTGTCCTACCATCACCTGTAGAGATAGGAAGAAACTAAGAAGTTAGCATAAGGTTACAATTTGAAAAGCACCCGAATTAACATGGTATCCCTACGTTTCTCTGTTAACTGATTTATTGTGTAAATTCGGTTTGAGTGTCAGCGGTTTAAGCAAAATACGTCTCAACGCCTATACACCCCGTTGAATTTCCACAAAAAATCAGTTCCCAAACAAACTAGGATTCCCGTTGTCCACGTTCATAATTCTGGATTGGTATCCCTACATTTCTCTGTTAACTGATTTATTGTGTAAATTCGGTTTGAGTGTCAGTGGTTCACGCAAACTACGTTTCAACACCTATACACCCCTTCGAATTTCCACAAAAAAATCAATTCCCAAAGAAACCAGGATTCCCATTGTCCGCTCTGATAATTTTAGATCGGAGTAAAGTGGACCTCCTTCTCTTTAAAAAAAGAAAGCAGAGAAAATAGAATCATGGTCAATAGAGTTTGCTTGGCAATCTTAAAGTGTCCTACCATCACCTGTAGAGATAGGAAGAAACTAAGAAGTTAGCATAAGGTTACAATTTGAAAAGCACCCGAATTAACATGGTATCCCTACGTTTCTCTGTTAACTGATTTATTGTGTAAATTCGGTTCGAGTGTCAGCGGTTTAAGCAAAATACGTCTCAACGCCTATGCACCCCGTTGAATTTCCACAAAAAATCAGTTCCCAAACAAACTAGGATTCCCATTGTCCGCATTGATAATTTTAGATTGGGGTATAAAGCTAGAAAGGCCAGAAATCTAGGAATCTGAAGACTTGCAAACTCAAATCACTCACTTGTTGATGCCGAGAGTGAAATTCCTGCTAAGACCTCCCAGGAACAGAAGCTTTGATATCAATTCCTGCAGTTTGGCAGCGACAGGAACTCTGAAATAATAACGAAAAATTGATTGTATTGGTGTTGGTGTTTTTAAAGTTAAAATAGACACTAATCGGGGTTTAAAGGATTTTTTGTAGCATTCGATGATTTTTCACTCCAGAGATAATTGTCTGTTGCATCATTTCCTACACAGTACTAACAATGTACATGGCAGATAATACTGAGATCAGTATTAGGTATGTAAGTTTACTTAATTACACATTCTACCCTCTATGCGATCTGCTACACAAATTACCCACGACTTGCTCCCTGCAGGGTTCATGGCATAATCAGTAGAGCAACAGCAGATCCAACTTGGAGATTGTCTGTGGGTGCGAATCATGCCGAGGTCAAAACACATTCTCTTTGCCTCGTGTGGTCCCCAAATTCCCTTTACTTGGCGTAACGCTTACTGGGGCTTCCGGGTTGAGCCTACCAGAAGTTGGAAAGTTATTAGTTACTTCCATCCCTGTCAACCTTTCTCACATGGACATCTCGGTTGAAATCTGATACAACTTTCAACTGGACATGTATCATTTCCCTTTCCCAGCATTTTACTCCTACAAAAAAAGACAGTATAACATGAACATTGTCCTGGAGAAATAATGGTTACAAAAATCAGTAGTACTGTTTACTGAATCAGTAGCCAATATGACATTTGCATTTGTGTTTTTTATAACAAGGTTGCTTTGCTTGAAGAATTTTAAAACTCTTTTATCCCACTACGGCCTCCCTTTGGCAAGTGTAATGTGTAGTTGCAGAAAATATCCATAATCCCCCACGAAGGGCAATGGAAATTCCGAGGGGGGGGGGGGGTGTCAAAAAGAAGGCAATTTCCAAGGCAGTCGGGGGTTGCTTAAAGAGGTCTTTTTCCAGGGGGTTTGAGTAAGATTGGTAAGTAAAAGTTCCCTCCATGGGGGGTATGGATATTTTTTCTGGAACTGCACAATAACAGATGTGTTCAGTATTTTACTGACTGCTTCAGTGTATGTGGTGTCTTGAGTGATGGCTTCTTGCAAGGTTTCTATGGATGTACATGTGGTAGTTATTTTTTTTATCTCAGGTAATTTTTATTTTTCAGCTTCATTAGCAACATTGCCATACCCAAAAACAAAAGAAAAACAAAATTTACCCGAGATATATAAAAAATTAACTACAACAAATACATAAATTGGTTTACGTGTATTTCACTGTTTATTAAAGAGTGAATGGTTTTAAGACATTTGCATCATGCATTCTGCTTGGTATTGAGGCAACAACAGCAAATTTGTCTTCAAGATAACATAATGATTATGTAGTAACAGCCACGGGGAGGGTGGCGGTGGGTTTGCATTGTTACCTACCTGTTCAGATCATTAAGGCAAGCTTTCGGTTCAGGTTTTCATGCCCCCAGGTGGCCTCTGAGAATTACAATGAGTGCTTCATGTTCAATTTGCCATGCACAGACATTTTTCTGGAAAATTAAAAGTGTTTTACTACTAGACAATAACTTCTACTCACACTGCAGTAGTAGGTTACAATGACTAACAGTACTATAATAATCTAATACGTTTTAAGGCAACTCAGGTTTCTGTGTTGCATTAGTTCTGTTTATCAAGAGAATTACTGTAGCTGACTGATTTGTTGCTAAGAATAATACTGATAATTGTTTGAAAGCTGGTTATCAAGGGAAGGAAAAAAAAATAAAATCCACTTGTCCAGTGGACAATAAAATTTCAATTTTTACTTAACCCCCTCTTAGTAATATTACTTGCACAAAGGTAACACAATGCTTTTTCATCTGCACAAAGTAATGTGGTTCTAACTACATTGTTGTCCATATTAAGTCATACCTGTAAATATTTTGAGCAAAATTAAATGATTAATAATTTAATGAGGGTAATTGCACAGTGGAATCACAGGTAATCCAGGCTCACTATTTGTGTCACATATGGGTTTCATATAGCACGAGTAAATATAGAGAACATACAGGGCAAAGTTTAGGTCTGGAAATTTGTTAGAAATGGAAATAACAATCAACGAAACTTACCATGTGGCGAGTTGTTGTTGTCCTTTATATGCACATGAAGTTTCGCGAAAAATAGTCTCCTTCATCTTTCCTACATAGTATAGTGACAAGGTAGAAGGCTGACAACGACGTTGGGACTCCGATCAACCCCAAGCATGCACAATTTTTTTTTTTGTGAAAATCAAATCCAGTTGACAACTGGCCCAATTAAGAAATGGCACTGAGCTCGAGGTGTCTAGTTACAAGTATAATAATTAAGTCCCCGTGGAGGGAAGGGTACAGTCAGACGCTGAGTGGTACTCCCTTCCCTCCATAAAGACTCATTATACTCGTCACCAGGCATCCCGAGCTCAGTTGCACCAGTTGTGATTCTAACAGCTTCTGGCTGTCATTTTAATGGGTAAACATATAAGTTCTACAGAAATTACTGGCTTCCATTGCTAGCTGGAGTCAAGGTTTAGAGAAATTCATGTTCCACGAGCCTGGCGTGTTTATTTAGCAACTGGATTCAATTTTCGCGAAAAAAAATCATGCTGATTTGGGGTCCATCAGAACCCCAGCGCTGCCGTCAGCCTCCTACCTTGTCACTATACTATGTAGGATGAAGGAGTCTTTTTTCCCGACACTTCGTGTGCATATAAAGGACAACAACGACTCGCCACAAGGTAAGTTTCATCGATTTTTATTTCCATTTTCTAACAAATGTCCAGACCTAAACTTCGCTCCATATGCTCTCTCATAAATCTCAAAGACATTTTCTCTAAAAATAAACCTGCTTAAATGTGAGCACAATTACTGGGACCACACACACTGTACATGTTTTACTATAGAATAGTGAAAAAAGCTCGAAGGATGGTTTTTACCATTTCACCTCACATATGAGTAAGGCACATGTGAAAATGAGCAAAGAAAGACAAAAATCGTGTAAAAAACAAGAAGATAAAAACAATGCTTGAAAACTTATTTCACTGCAATGATTACAAGCTCAAAACCTTTTAATTTTATAGCACGTTTACCACATGAGCTTAATTAATTTAACCATTAAATATGATGTCGCATTCGTTTGGCTTTTGTCTTCGTTAGTCAAATGCCAGTTTAGACCTCTTACTTTAACCTTACCTGCTCACATGGCCCAGGTAGTTGTCGCTGTGCAGCTAAACTGGACACAGAATTAACGTGAAGTACTGAAAAGAAAATAACAAATAACTTATGTTGAAAAACTGTCTCGTTTCTCAAACCCCTCATGAAACATTTCAAGTGTTACACCGTTTTTACGTTCAATTAAGCACCTTTTTTAATTGTGCGTTTCCCTTTTGAAGAGTAGACTTGAATCCGTACAAAAACCTCTGTAAAAAATACGAAACCTTTTCCACCGACTTCTCCGCCATGTTTGCTTGTGCTTGGTTTGTACCACGTGTACGGCGTTTTCCCAGGATCTTCGTTTGGACCACGTGACCCGAGACACTCTGGCCGAGAGTTAGCCGAGAGCCGGCCGAGAGTTTCACGACAAGGATACTACACCCCCTCCCATCCCACACCACGTTAAGGCTACAATGAAAAGGTATGTCCCAAAAGGGGGAAAAAGGAGGCAGGGATAGAATACCATGACAAAAATTAATCTTTGCCTAGCATGCGGGTTGTAAGGCTGTCACATAAGGCGTTTTTCTGGTATGTGAGTTTGTGCTTCTGAGAACTCTCGCAAACACAACGGTAGTAAGCCGCAAAATAAGTCGGGCAAGATTTCCCCTGCAGAAGTCAACTTATCGTACTCTTTAATATCCATGGTCAAAACTTAACTGAAAAGTGGAAACGCAACAAAGATTACTAACTCGAGCCCTGAATAGAGCTGAACACTGCTTAACTGAAGTATATAAAATATTGCGTTTTAGCCTGGGTCCAGGCTAAGCATTGTGGGAAAAAGCTCGCAAACCGATATTTTTCCTATTTGCTACTTGACCCCGTCTTTTACCTTTTCCCCAGACTGAGTCAAAAAATGTAATTTTTTTCTTTATTTGTTTTCCCTCAAAATAGGACTAGAAATAATGTTTAATAATGTTCTAGATAGAAAAGAAACCTTTTTTGGCAATAAAAACTTCAATCTTTCAAAGTCCCAGAAATCGCATTTTTCCAAAGGGGTTAACCCATGCTTTTGGTCAAAAATGTAATTTTTTTCTTTTATTTGTTTTTCCTCAAAATAAGACTAGAAATAATGTTTAATAATGTTCTAGATAGAAAAGAAACCTTTTTTGGCCATAAAAACTTCAATCTTTCAAAGTCCCAAAAATCGCATTTCTCCAAAAGGGGTTAACCCATGCTTTTGGTTAAAAAATGTAATTTTTTTCTTTATTTGTTTTCCCTCAAAATAAGACTAGAAATAATGTTTAACAATGTTCTAGATAGAAAAGAAACCTTTTTTGGCCATAAAAACTTCAATCTTTCAAAGTCCCAAAAATCGCATTTTTCCAAAAGGGGTTAACCCATGCTTTTGGTCAAAGGATGTAATTTTTTTCTTTATTTGTTTTCCCTCAAAATAAGACTAAAAATAATGTTTAATAATGTTCTACATAGAAAAGAAACCATTTTTGGCCATAAAAACTTCAATCTTTCAAAGTCCCAAAAATCGCATTTTTCCAAAAGTGGTTAACCCATGCTTTTGGTTAAAAAATGTAATTTTTTTCTTTATTTGTTTTTCCTCAAAATAAGACTAGAAATAATGTTTAATAATGTTCTAGATAGAAAAGAAACCATTTTTGGCAATAAAAACTTCAATCTTTCCAAGTCCCAAAAATCGCATTTTTCCAAAGGGGTTAACCCATGCTTTTGGTCAAAAAATGTAAATTTTTCTTCTTGGTTTTCCCTCAAAATAAGACTAGAAACAATGTTTAATAATATTCTAGATAGAGAAGAAACCTTTTTTGGCCATAAAAACTTCAGTCTCTCAAAGTCCCAGAAATCGCATTTTTCCAAAGGGGTTATCGCATGATTCTGGTCAAAAAATGTACTTTTCCTTTTTTTGTTTTCGGTCAAAATAAGATTACAAATAATGTTCAATAATGTTCTAGATAGAAAAGAAACCTTTTTTGGTCATAAAAACTTTAAAATTTCAAAGCCCTGAAAATCGCTTTTTTCCAAAGGGGTTAACCCATGATTTTGGCCCAAAAATGCAATTTGTTTCTGTATTTGTTTTCGCTTAAAATAAGTGTAGAAATAATCTTTAATGACTTTGTAAAGAAAAATTGAAACTTTTTTTGACTAAAAAAAAACGAATTTATTTAAGTCTCAAAAATTGCCTTTTTTTAAGGGGTTAACCCATGGTGTTGGTCAAAATATGCAATTCTTCTTTATTTGCTTTTGGTCAAAACAAGACTCAAAATATCGTTAATAATGTTCTAGATAAAAAGGAAATTTCGCAAAGGATTTACCCATGCTGTTGGTCAAAAAATGCAATTTTTTTTCTTTATTGTTTTCATTTAAAAAGAGTATAAAAAAATGTGTAGTATCAAAGTTGACAGAAACCATGATTTCCCCTTATGATTTCTATTTCTGATTATTCTGGAAACTTGTTTCTTGTTTATTTTAGTTTAAAAGGAATCCAATGAAGGGATTCATTTTCAGGATAATGCCATTGCATTGTTTGTTCAATAGTTTTTTTTCTTGTTTTTATTCTTAAAAAAGGAATGAAAAATTTCAACGTGGAAATGCGATGGCTTAACGAGTAGGCTGCAAATGAATTATTTCAAAAATAAATAACTTACCCGACCTACTTATTTACACAACTGGTGCACTGTTTTAAAACGGCATTTGAACGTAACTTTTTAAGCAAGTAAAAGTCACGGTACCATATTACTTCAGATAACTTAATATCCGATTGTTTTGTTTGACTGCTTCTCCAACTTTAAGGTGGATTTCCGCCGTCCCGTAACTTTGAAGTGCAAAAGCTTTTGAAAATAGAGGGGATGAATGATACAACGTGCGTAAACGTAAAATTTGCTTCAACCAATAAGAAGCACTCCTCAGATCTGGGTAGTGACGCGTCATCAGTGTAGAATCTCAGACGTCATTTCGCGGGGAAACCAGGGGTGGCGTCACGACATTTCAGCTGTTTTCACAGGCTACAATTTCACGTTTACGCGTGACCTTTCATATTGTGCTTTTGGTTTATTTACAGCCGTAAAATGTTACGCGCACGTACCTTATAGTCAGGTGACGTTGGAAACCCACCCTGTGGTATTAGAGGAGAGATGTTTAAATAGTCGTATAAACATAACAACTTTCTTAAATTTTCCAGACATGTTTCGACGGTACATCCGTCATCTTCAGTGTTACATATTTTGAAATCGCCGTTGAATTTAAAGCGCGCGCGATCTTACAAAGTTCGTTACATTGCGTTGTCAAAATTGCGTACTAAAAGAAAAAATTAAATGAGTGCCGCTTGGTTCTTTACAGGGAGAGAGTCAGGTTAATGTGTTTCACCTGCTGGTTGAGATCGGGCTTCTCCCATTTTATAAACATGGATTCCTTAAGCTTCACTTGGTACTTAGTGACTGCAGAGTCCAGGAACCAACGGCGATTTCAAAATATGTAACACTGAAGATGACAGATGTACCGTCGAAACATGTCTGGAAAATTAAAGAAATTTGTTATGTTTGTTATGTTTGTTATACGACTATCTATATTGTTGCTGCTATCTAGACCTTTTGAGAGATGTTTAAAAATTCACAGTTCTTCTTGGGTAACAATGTCGCACCGTCTTCTCAACAAATCAGAAAGTCTCATTTTATCGCCACTTAGTTGTTGGTGTTTTCCAGTCCCTGTCGCCAGCTTCGTGTGATTGCATCGGTTTATTTTTACTGTTTGAACTATTTTTAACGGCTGGAAAATATCGCGGCAATATCGTAATCAACAGAAACCAAATCCAATCTACACTTTTTCCTGCGTTGTAAGCCGGCTTCTTCTATTTGCTATGAGCTCTGAATGACTGATTGGTTGCATGGTTAACTGGAAAACATTCTTTTCAATTCTGGCAGGAGCTCCTGATCTTGGGAAAAGCAAATTTGAAAAAAATATTTCAGGGACGCAGAAAAATTTATCTACTGTGCGGCGGATCTTCTAGTCGTCCCTTTCGCAGGCGTAACGGGTCTCCCAATAGAAGGGCTGCGCGAGCCCGCGGGACTGTTATCGGCTTTCCTGGCCACAGCGGGTGACGCGCGAGATTTTGAAGCAACCCGTGGAGATGAGGAACCGGCCTTACTTCCGGTTCCCGTCCCTGTTTTGGTTCCAGTCTTAGTTGTGGTCCCTGTACCGGAAGTGCTGGTAGATGACCTTCGTTTCCTGTTTGCCTTGGATTCGTCCAGTTTTACGTCTTTACCGACCACTAAATTGTTTGTCGTCACAAAGTTGATCATCCATTCTGGCATCTCACCATTGTTTGTTTTCTGTTTTTGTTTTTTCTCCTGTTTTGGTGAAGTTCTTTTGCCCGCGCTGATGTTCGAGGGGTCTGGCTTGTCTGTGTTTGTGGAGGGTGGAGAAGGGGTGCCAGGGCTGAAAAACTTAACAAGACACAAATATTACAATAAATTTGAATAAAGAATACACGGTTGGTCGATAAAACAATCTGAGTTATACATAAGAAAACCAAAATTTAGTGACCCACTCTTAAATTTAATTTTCAGCGACCTCTTGTTCACCTTAACTTACATACCGCTAACAGTCATCATATTATTCAATACATCGAACACTTTTTAATTGAAACTATACAATTCATCTCATCCGACCTCACTCTTTCCGCCGTTTTATTTTTCCTGGAAAAAGGGATGAAATCAGCCCAAGGGAATATGTGAAGGAATGAATTGCGAGAAGTGAGGTTACATACCTCAACCGAAGGTACTCGTGGCGATCTTTCAGAGCTGCTTCCACTTTCAGAACGAAATCTGCCTGAAGGAGAAACAGCATTCTGTCCGAACCGTGGACTCCCAGACCGGCCCATAAAGCGACCCGAGAAGGGCCTTGGTTCCAGTGATACACCGCTGTTTGGTCTAACTACAGAGAGGAAAGTACAAAATAGAATCTTTATTCTGTCATACAAAACAGAGGTCAACGTAAAATGAGTTCCAGTGGAAAAAACAAGAGTGCCGCGTCTCTATTCACCACTTTAGAACCGAGGAACCTCAGTCGAGTTAGCGTTCGCAAGGCCTTCTGGGGAACGCACCGATCAGCCATTTGTTATTTTTTTCCTTCCAGAGTACCATTCCCAAAAGTCTTTGCGAACGTTCAATCGAAATGAAAAGTTTCCTTCTGATTTCTACAGTGGAGAATAGACAAGATTAGACAAGACAACAATTTTATTTGGTCCACGCACAGAAAAAAAGACACTAAGAAAAGACAATACTACTTATAAAAGGTACCAGCCACCAAAAAAATAGCTAAACAGCTTATCAAACTAGGAGGCATATGGATTAATAAAGATTATTAAACAAGTTCTTTCATTGAAAAACAAGTAGGAACAGGGTTGTCAAATTACACCGGAAACCGGCGCTATCACCGGCTACTTTAAGGTTTTGGACGAATCCAAATTATTGGAAAGTAGCGAAGAAAATTGACGATTAAAAAAGTTGTGAAATAAAAACAAGAAAAAAAATTGTTTTAATCATGATCTATATGTTCTTTTTTGTGAAGCACCTTATCTACCTAGGAAAACAATATCCCTAGTTATATGTTTTCCCCTACCCTGGACACACATATCACTAGGGATATGTGTTTCCTAGGTGGGAAAACACAAATCACTAGGGATATGTGTTCCCCCACCTGGGAACCACATATCCCTTGTGATATGTGTTCCCCCACCTGGGAAACACATACCCCTAGTTGTATGTGTTCCCCCACTTGGGAAACACATATCCCTAGTGATATGTGTTCCCCCACCTGGGAAACACATATCCCTAGCGATTTGTGTTCCCCCACTTGGGAAACACATATCCCTAGTGATATGTGTTCCCCCACCTGGGAAACACATATCCCTTATTTCTTGTTATATGTGTTCCCCTACCTGCACAACACATATCCATAGTGATATGTTTTTCCCTAGCCGGGAAACACATATCCATAGTGACATGAGTTGTCCTACCTATAGAAATCAAAAAGAGTAGGTGACAACATGGAACCTTTTCTTTACAAGTAAATGATTGAGTTAATTTGTCATCAATTTTAGGTGCCGATTTATCAGTTGAGTACATGAATATTAAAACGTCCAAGAAACGTCCGTGGACACCTTCTCTGCTTAGTTTCTCGACTAGTTTCTGTCGGGGTATACAGTCGAAGGCTTTTCTAAAGTCGACGAAGCATGAAAAGAGGAAATTTCCGTGCTTCTGTGGTTTAGATTTCAGTCACGTACTTGTCAATAAGCGTTTTTAATGTGAAGATGCTATCAATTGTGCCATGCATTTTTCTGAAGCAACATTGTTCAGCTTTCAAAATTCCTTTTTGAACCATGTACTCATGCAGTCGATTGTTGAGGACTGATGTAAAGATCTTGCCTAGCGCAGAGAAGCAAAGTGATACCTCGGTAATTTTCGACTTTAGATCGATCATCCTTCTTATGAATAGGTACGATGAGGCCAAAACTCCAAAGAGCAGGGTATTTGCCAGTATCTAAGATTGGATTAAATAAAGTACTAAATGCCCTTTCATGGCTTCCTTTCCGATTCTTATTACCTCCGCCCTTTAATATATTATTGATACCTGGAGATTTGCTTGCCTTCAGTTTGTTAATTGCAGCTTCGAATTCTTTATCAGTTATTGGATAATCAATTGGGCCTTCCACTCTTTCGTTACTGTGGGTTTCCATATTCGTCTCCGAGTCTAGTATATTATTGAGAGAGGTCGCATTTTGTTGCTAAAAGTATTTATAAAACTGTTCCGTACTCACTGCTTCAGCTCCATGTGTTTTCCTTTCTCCTAAGATTTTTCCTATGTGTCGCCAGGTCTCTTTGGAGTTCTGCATATCGATATTAGACATGCCTTTCAACCTCTTCTTTTTGTCTCGCAGTAGTTGTCTGAGTTCTGAATTATTAATGTTATGAGAAATTTTCTCCCCAAGGGATTGCAAGTTTTCTTTTTCTGTTTCGCATTCCTGATCGAACCATTTTATTTGTGAATTTGCATTTAATTTTAGTGCCTCTCGCTTTCCATCCGGCTTCTTTGCATGCTTCCATCAAAGTTTCATTTAGTAATTCAGACGCAGTATCGATGCTATCATGTTTGACAGCTGCTACTACCCTGGATTGAACTGTTTATATCAATAGTGATATGTCTTCCCCTACAGGCCCCGCCGGGAAACACATGCCGGCTACTTTCTGTTATTCTCCTGCTACCTAAAATCTTTTTGACAACCCTGAGTAGGAAACGCCCTCATAAACTGCTCACTCCCCAAAGATAATTTGCAAACAAAGATCACTCAAACTAAATCTCCTGTACCTTGGTTGATGTCCAAAAGTTCGCGGTCTTCATTTATGGGGCATTCTCTAACAAAAATGAAAGGAAAATTTGAACGTAACGTTCATTACAAAACTTTACAATACTTAAAGAAATCCCCGAGCATTTACCTGAGAGAGTCATCATCACTCCCCAGTCTAAGTGGACCCTAAGAAACAAAAAAAAATGAAATTTACAGTTTGTAATCCATAACAGTGTTGGAGTCTCAGGTTTGATTGTAGTTAACTGCAAAGAAAGCATTACACTTTCATTGATCGACCTATTCCGATATTCGGCTGTCTGTGGTGTCACTAAGACAATCTTCCACTCAAACTTTAGTCTTTTTGCAAAAAAAGCACTTGAATTTTATCGTTTGTACAGGCTTTAAGATCTCCTTTTTATTTAAAAACCATTTTTAGCAAGAAAAAGCAAATTGTAGCAACATTCCTAGAGAAAACCTTAATTCGATTGATACTGTTGGCAATTAACCAATGCCTCAGATACTCAAAATATCGGTTGCCTTAACTAACTAAGAGCTGCTCTCATGGATGTTACAACTGTGAAAAATAAAGTCAGAATTCAACTAAAATTACAAACACTATGTAGGTTAGCTATACCAGTCTCTTGGAACGAAGTCCAGTTGGTGTTCTAAGCTCAGCCCTCATGATGTTATTCAGCTCACGCAACTACAAGAAAAAGAGGCCGGAAATATTTGTCTTTTGTTGACGTCATACGTAACTGACCAATAGCAAGACTCGAGTAGTCCATTACCTCACAAGAACCTCTAATTTAAGTAGTCGTCTAAAACAATATTGCCTTTTGTGTCAAGGGTTACAGCACTCGAAATTAACGCTCGCAAACTCGCAAAATGCGAGTGATTTTGATAATCTGCGAGTAAGAAAAATATCCACTAGCAAACGATTGCGAGTTAGAATTATCCATGTCTCCCAAACAAAGGGAAATAATTTGCTTGTGGTCTCACCAGTTTGCTAGCGGAAAAAAATGTTACTAGCAAAACTTTGCAAGTGCACTAAAAAGATAACTTCGAGCCCTGGGGTTAGGGTAATTGTTATTTTGATTATCCTATTGTTTTCACAGCCAATCGTGTGGGCCGTTCAGTGAGGTGCTGTTTGACTAATAGCAAGAGAGTACCTCTTCTGCATTCATGACAGTCATATCACCAAGGATCTCTCGTCTCCAGTCTCCGGATTTTTTCACTTTCATCTAAGAAAAACGTTGAATTCAATCATTGAAACAATCGATCAATCAGTTTATCATATATTCCGTCATAATTTCACAATCTTTGTACATACCCGTCCTCTAACAGCTGGTGGAGTACCTCTGCAAAGGGATAGAAGATTCAACATTATTAAAAAAAATAGCGACTAATCATCGTAATTAAAGAATGCCTTTCCACACCCAGATTGATGGTGATTTGCTGTAATAATGATGATTGTGCGGGTCTATGACTAGGAGTTTTTATTTCTAATACAAGCCCTTGGAGTCAGCCCTTTCCTGAATAAATTCAAAAAATAGAACGGTTCCCAGAGGACACGTCAACATTCAAAAGGGCCAATCACAAAGAAGTAATGACAATGCTATTGTTCTACATCAAACAGGAAATACAGTGTTGACAGGCCAAACTCACTCATAGGCTCTAGAAACGTGATCTAGCCTTTTGCTCTAGAACATGCCTAAGAGGTTTTCTAGCTTTTATTGCTGGCGGGTACCCTATACTGTGGAGAATTTTAAACACTGACTGTGTATTTATTAATTTTGGCTGCTTTTCAGAGGCCCCTGACCTCTCCCATTATTTCCAAAAGTTTATCATCTGTAGTTCTGTCAGGATTCCATTTTCTTTGGCCAATTTTTTAAGCGTTAAGGGTTTTATGCCTGGGAACACATATATGTAGGAATATGCGTTTCCCCTATCACCAATGCCGTCCCAAGCCTCAACATCATCATCACCACTACCTCGTCACCGTAACAACAGCATCAGCAAGTCATCATCATGTTCGTTATCACCAATACCACCCGCCAGCCTGCTAGGAATATGTGTTTGGGGCGAAACTTATCACGGGGAAACACATATCACTGTGACGTCACAGTGATATGTGTTTTCCGTGATATGTTTTCCCCCGAACACATATCCCTAGTGAAATGTGTTTCCCCTACCCGTTTTCCTGGATAGGTGATAAGGTGTTTCCCCGTAATATGCGTTACCCCCAACACATATCCCTAGTGATATATGTTTCCCTGCCCAGAAAACACATATCCCTATATCCCTTGAGATATGTGTTCCTGGGTAATGATGATGATGAAGGTGATGTAGATGGCAACGATAATGGTGGTGCTGCTGATGGTGGTGATGATGATGATGATGATGATGAGGGTGGTGATGATGGGATGATGGTATGTGTGATAGTGGTGATGATGTTGATGAGGGTGGTGATGGTGGGATGATGGTATGTGTGATAGTGGTGATGATGATGATGAGGGTGGTGATGATGGGATGATGGTATGTGTGATAGTGGTGATGATGTTGATGAGGGTGGTGATGGTGGTGGTAGTGTGCATGATGACGAGGGTGACAGTCATGACGATGACAGTGGTGATGGCGGTGATGATGATAATGATGATAACGATGAAGCCTTGAAGGCGGTGATAATGATGATGATGATGACGGTAGTGGTGGTGGTGAGAACGATGATGATTGTCATGTAGATACAAGTAATTTAATGTACTCACGGAGCTAAGGTTCCTCCAGTGGCGGATCGCTCACGATGGAAGGAATATTCCTTTCGATTCAAAGAAGTGGAACTTTTCTCTTTCACTAATTCTTGCACCTACGTTATTCAAGAAAAAACTTCTTTAATGAGCTGTTTTCTTTTTCTGATTCAGAAAATGATTGTAAGTACCTTATTTTCATTCTCGTCAGAGGTAGATTGAGAAGAGAGCTTGACCTTCTCACCATCCCCTCCCTCGGTGGAATGTTTCCCTTTGCGTTTTCCATACTCTGGGATTGCCTTCACTGTTCTTAAGATTACGTGAGAGGCTGCAAAAAAGTAAACAGTCATAAATTTCTCTTCCAATAAGTGATCTATAACCAATCCATAGCTATCCGATCAGCCTTGCCTTTTGATTAAAGTTTTCTTCCTCATTGCTGATCCTGATCTTCACCAAGATCCGGCTTCTATACGTGCTGTTTGTCTAAGTGGTCCTACACAGTTAGCTGATCTTATTGATATTTCTAATTTGGGGGAAAGCGTTTGGGTCTAAACACAAAGTGCGCCTACTTATCCCTACTATATCACATTTATGTTTTCTTTCCTCCACAAGGTGATTCTGGCTGTTAAATCTGGGAATAAAACTTTCCTTTCTTTTGTTTATAGTTAGCTTGTGGGCAAACTTTTGTGGAGAAGCGAATCCCTGAGAAATCTCTCAGCTGCAAGCGGTCAGGAGGGTTAACACAGAGAAGAATTCAAGATGAATGACACGTGGTATACACAATTCACTCTCTACAGTACCTGTAGGTAATACAGGCTGGTTGCCACTTAAGCAGTTAAACTGTGTATTAAACATCCTTACCAGGAAACCAACCGACTTTGTTTTTGCAACGGCCTTGCCACCAATCATCTTTCTACGATAAAAATTTGAATAATATTCAGACAAATGTGATAGTTGTGATTATTTGAGTGGCGTGCAAGTGTTAATAAATAAATCGAACATTTGAAAACATTTCACACCACAACATGCTACTATGGTCACACCACAGATGTTAGTATGTAGTACAGTCATACCAAAGCTATGTACCACAGACATACCGAGGCAATCAACCACAGTCACACCTCAGCTATATATATCCTAATCTTATCACAATTATATCGTAGTCATAAATTAAAGTTCTGCTTACCTTCAAAAACACAGTGACTTCATCACCCACTTGTAAATCCAAATCATTATCTCTTAGTCCTCTAAACGTAGTGACCACGCGCACTTTTTGTTCGGCATTTGCCATACTCTTCCTCGCTTGTTTTTTCTCCTTCATTCGTTTCTTTAGAACACGTTCACGCTAAAACAGAAAAAACGTCACTAATACAACACAAAAACTTTTTAACGAACACTCAAATATAAAACGACTTTGTACCTTGTCGCCCTTGCCTTCACCAACTTCATCCTTTTCAAATTCAAAAACTTCATCCTGTATTAAATTAAAGGGTTTGTAAACAATAAGAGGTATCATCAACGACACAATTATCATCGACATAATTATTTATCACGACCAGTGTCACTATCGTCCTTATTTACATCATCATCATCATCACCACCAATACTAGCACTGTCACCATCATTAACATCATCACCACCACCAATACTAGCACTGTCACCATCATTAACATCATCACCGCCACCAATACTAGCACTGTCACCATCATTAACATCATTACCACCACCATCGTCATTACTATCATTATCACCACCATCATTAACATCATCACCACCACCAATACTAGCACTGTCACCATCATTAACATCATTACCACCACCATCGTCATTACTATCATTATCACCACCATCATCATCATCATTACCACCACGAATACTAGCACTGTCACCATCATTAACATCATTACCACCACCATCGTCATTACTATCATTATCACCACCATCATCATCATCATAACCATCAGCAAAGTCACAATAATCATCATCAACACTGTCATAAAAAAAAAAAACCACCGGCATCTACAATATCATCATTATCACAAACATAACGAACACCGGACTCTGTAATACATCAAACTTACCTGTTCCTTGCCATTTTCCTCGGCGTTCTCCTCTGGAATTGAAGGTCTTCTATTCTGAATGAACAAAAAATAATGCAAACATCTAGGTATGTTGTAATACTGACTGTATGAAAAGAGCACTTAATTTGTCATAAGCTAATAAAACACTAATGTTACCTTGGCAATTGAGCCACGTTTTAATGTACCCCTTCTCACGTTTAAAGATTCTACAGCTGCCAGGGATTGCCTTCTTTCTGCAACTTGGTCTACCTGCAACAAAGACACAGAATGTCTGCAAATGAATTTCCTCTTGAAACACCTAAAAATTTGCCAGTCTTTCACCTTGCCTTTACGAAACAAACTTTTCCTCTCCACCTCTCTGTTGACTTAAACTACCAGCAAACGTTTGTATTTTGGGGGCGGAAGTCATTAACCGTTTCACGTTTTTCTTCTGACTTCTGCTAACAGGGTTACCAGCTCAACAAACGGTCCTTTTGAACTCACCCTTACGCTTCCAAATAAACTGCTTGCTACACTGCTAATCATATAAACAGCATGGTGTTTTGCTGAATCCTGTAATAACATAAAAGATAAACATGTTACTACTACACACGGCTTAGTGTCTACAACCAACAATCCAACGAAAATGATATTTAAGAGGTATAAGGGTTTCAGTTTTTTCGGCACCGTTTATAAACAAATCTCTTTTTATGTCCTACCAGTGCTACTCTCATGAGATTAACTCTGTGCCAACAAATCTGTGACCTTGTGTTTGTCTTTGAAGGATGACATTTCAAACTTTTTACTTTTACGTTGTTAACCTGCAAAGGCGGTGATTAACGCGCTGATATAAATTTTCCACTCTAAAAAGATTGTGCGTAGATTACTTGTAATCTGGAATGATTTACTTTAGATCATTACTAGAAGACAGGAGGAGGACAAAAAGAGGAACCGGGGGAGGGAAGGAGGGATAGGAAGAAGTAAGAGAAGAAAAACAGGAAAGAAGGCAAGAAAGGGAGAAAACAAGAAAAAGCATTCTCCGCCCTAAGAATATTTTTTCATGAAGAAAATGAAAGAGAAAAGCTTCATACATCAACCGTGGGAGGTCGCTGTTCTGAAGAATGCCTTTCTATATGTGGTCTAAGCTGATGCGGATCTTCGTCCAGTGTCCCGAGTTTATTAAAAGCTTCAATTGCAATGGCTACAAACAAACTGGAAAAAATAAAACATGAATTAGCACGGGTGAGATACGTTCATTTGTGTAAAAAATACCGACTTCACTTAATTCACCTCAAATAGCACTAGCGCTTTACAAAACAATACAGACCTTTGGATTCTAAAACGAGGACGACAGGCGGACAACGAGGACACGATTTTCTTAATTGTTAGTTGTGAGTGCACGTGAATCAGCGTCATTTTGGTGGAAAAACGTGGTAGCCGTCGTCATTTTACCATGAGTTAAATGCAAAGTGTACAACGAATTAACGACCAAACTCACTTCATGACAACCATATTGACCAGAATATATGCTGCAACGAAGTAAAGACTGGCCCAGTTATTTCCAGTTGCTTCCATTACCTAGCAAAACACAAATAAATGAAAAGAAAAGTCACCAAGGAAGTGTTTTATACAACAGAGGAAATAAACATCAATTTGGAAAAGACATAAGGGCTATTTATACGAGGAAATAAGACGCGTACTGTACCATTTATAAGAGCATGTCGTCTCTAAGACAAAAACAGCGCGTATAAATGGTTTGCGTCTTATTTCTGTTCTTGACTCGTTTTGATGTGAATGCTGCCCGTAGCAACGGCAATCCAGGAGGTCTGCTACTGCCCTCTCCTTGCATTTATACGAAGTTTTTCTCGTCTTAGCCAAGACGCGTCTTATCTAAGAACATGTGTTAAGGGCTGTTCTAAAATAAGACGCGTCTTAGCTAAGTCGCGTCTAATTTTAGACGAAATGGCTGTTTATACGGAAAGTTTGCGTCTTATTTAAGACACCTCTTATGTAAGACACCTCTTATTTTTTCTCGTATAAATGGCGCTATAGATAAAGCGCTTAAATTCTGAAGAAACTGTGGTCGGGCGTTTGAAGCGTTATCCAAGAAACTATGCGTCGTGCGTGATTAACAGACAGCTTAAGGAACAATGACGGCGACGGCAACAAAAAGGTCACTTCAAAAGTCAAGTCGCCCTGCTGTAAACTTTATCGCGCTTATTCCATATCGTTCAATTCGTCAAATCTTGGCAATTTTCTCCGGAGTTGAATACTAAAAGATTGTATCGATGTTCAGGAAAAGAACAAGAAAGTCGTTGCCTTGGGTTCACGTCCTCCACCAAACAAGAAATTAGGCATTTCCACAGCGTAGTTGTGCACTAACGGCAAAGAAAAGTACAAAAAAGCGTGATGCACTTGTAAACTTGTTGTTTTGCTCAATAAACCTATTGCTTTTTTGACGTTCTCGTCGCCGTAGCTCGTCGTCATTGCTAAAACTCCTTAATATATCAAATGGATCCCCTAGTCGACAAAACCATTTAGACGAGACTGGGAGCCTAGTTTTGTACAAGATACAAACTTGCAAACGTTAAACATGACTCACCGAGTTCATGATTTCGTGCCAGTTGCTTGTGGTTACCATTTGAAATAAAATCAGGACGGAACACCTGGGAGAGGAATTAAAAAGAATTAACTTGAAGGTAATCAGAAGATTAGCACAAGCCCACTTTGGCTTTCCCTTTCAATAGAACAATGCTCTGACCGGTATCTATTACAATTTGCCTGAATTTTGAACAGGCTGGAAAAATCCTCATTTGATATTCCAGAGCTTTTTCATTACATTATGCGCATGAAGTAATAAAGAAGAGATTCATCTGTTTTTAAAAGAATCAAAGTTATAAATTATCATAATTATTTGTCCATAATTATGATCATATTTATCATAACTAATTACTCGGAACCAACGTGTATAAATTATCATAATTATCAGAATCAATTTAAGAGAGGAATTGAGAGACAAAATTATCAGAATTAACAGTTGACTTGACTCACTTGAGTCATCCAACTTTCAAGATTTATCATATAGTTAAAGATGGGTCTCAGCAAGTACATACCAAAACGTTTGAAATCCCAGGCCACAAGCCGGAAGATACATGTGTCCCTCACTTGTCTCGAGCGCGCCATGAAATAACTCCATTCCTACACTGGCTATCAAATACCTGCAAGTTCATTAGATACAAGTAAAAAAAGCAAGGGCAAGCACCTGGGTTTTACAGAAAGTTACCCTATGACTACTTCGAACCTGTTTCTATACAAAATTTTAAAAAAAGGTTTATGGAAATATACTGGTGATGGACTTTGATTAGGTGCGAGCTTTCAAAATAGCTGGTTTGTAAAATAACCGAAATCATGTATGCGCTCTGACCGGTCAAAACCAATTTACGAGAATTAAACAGCGCTAAACTAGAGTTACTTTAAGCAAGCAATAGTTCGATATTTCTACTGATTTACCAGCGTAAAAAATACACAGAAACAACAATAACAACAACAACACCAAGGATGATGGGTGAACTCGTCAGTTAGTTACATCGGTACACGCACCCAGGGCAGTTTGTTCTATTGCTTGGATAAATTAGGAGGTCCCTCACATAGTCAAACGTTACAAACACTTGACACGAATTAAAAGTAAAAGCGTTAAAGCTATAAAAATGGGAGAAAATAATCTTACTAGTCTGTTCACAGTCCCCTATTTTTCCGTCGAGCGGCCATCTTGGATGAGTGTCATATGAAACCAAGATGGCCGCCCGTAACGGTAAGCGCTCGCTCCTGAAGATCATGCGAAAAACTAGGGGACTGTGAACTGTCTATAACCTTACACAATAATTCCTAAAAGGCACAGAAGATCCACCATAACGGGTGCAATTCTTAGGAAGATAGAAACCGCTTGCTTGAGTTGTCTGTTGTTGAAAGGTAGTCGACAGAATACAGCGAGGCTTGATATAGTAGTGGCGTAATTTCTAAACCAAAAAAAGTCAGGATATCTGGTGTACCACACGAAGTTTGAGGAAAAAGCCAAGGCCGTCTAAAAGAAAGAGAAATAAAAATAAACATACTGCTGAGAGTTTCAAATATTTTGTCATTACTGAGCAATAAATTCATCCTAATTTTTAAATAGTTGATTCTTCATTCTCTATGTAGAAACAGCTCACCAAGAATAAATCCATAATCTCGAGAGGTTCTAAAATTTGTCTTCCAACCGCTAAAATTCGCATTATGCCTTCAAACTGTAAAATGAAAAAAATAATAAATTATACAGTTCATATCCTTTTCTATCCATATTAAGGGCCACATTAATTAACTATATGGTATTCGAGCAGTGAAAATTTCTCTATGTGTTTGCACCCTCAAGTAATGGCAACGTAATACCCCCGGGAATTTCTTTGTGCAGACGTTCAGCCGTAACCCGTCTCCAGAGAGGAAACGTGAAATTTTCATAACCGTTTAAAACAAGACTTAATTGCAAGAAACTCAGGCCCGAATCTTGAAGTCATATTTGCAATCACAACTACGCCTTTGAAGTGATACCTGTTTTTACATTCAAATGACCCTACATAACCTAGGGTGTTCCACAAAACTAACGTATTTCAAATCGGTGCCCCCTGGAACTGATTTATCTCTTTTTTCCCTACTGCCCTTTTGTCCCCTCCTACCCTTCCCTATTTTGCGCCTGTGACGCAAGCTATGACTACCAGATATACAACACTTATAATCATCCCCACCAGCCTGGGAAACAGCCATCAGTAAAACCAACGTCTTACCAACCCAGGGCCGCAAATAACGGCCGGTCAACGGACAATGTCCGGTCAAAAATAGGTTTTGTCCGGTCAAATCCTTAGATGGCCGGACAATTTGTCTGGTCGTCTAGGCTGGTAAGGAAAAAATTTAGAGTTTCAAGTTTTAAATATTTAAAGGTTCAATATTATTGGCGTTTGTGAAAAAGGAGGGGAAAAGATGGATACTTAACTACCAAACCAAAATTTCCGGCTGTCGTGGCTTTGTCATTCACCAAGTCGTCACCGCAAATTAGCGGGTCTTACAAATGTGTACCAGTCACGGGTGTGAATTACTTGTTTCATATTTAAACATCATGTGAAGGGGTGAGGGGGTACTTTTATAGCGATAAGACGTAATCGATGTTTGTCCGGCCAAAAATGGGATATGTCCGAGCAAAAATAGGTTTGACCGGACAATTTGACCGGCGCCAGCCGGGAAATTATTTGCAGCCCTGCAACCTTAAATTACCTTTGACATAATGAAATATACGTACCAAGAATATTGTTACTATTATACTTCTCGTCACTGCAACAAGAAAATAACCAAAAAAAATGAAAAAATGGGAATAGGTAATAAGTGAGGTATGGACTGAACACCAAAGACTCATAAACAGTAGCCAGTCACCCCGACCGCCATTTCGTATAAACTCCCTTGGTCACAGTGTGGAAAATCTTTAGCCAATACGCTATTTATAGATTAAGTTTTCCCGCCGAAAAACTCGCAGCCAGCAACGTGTCAAGTGTCACGGCTCCATAGACTTCTAGATTTCTAGATTGTTTTTCCTGCGAAATAGGTCCTTTGCAGGCAACCATTCACGTGGTACAAAACCGCCATACTGAAGAGCAAAAAGTCGCACTGGGACAAGACAAACAGAGGAAATTACCATTTAAAATTATGTATGCCTTTTATTTGTCTTGTCCCAGTGCGACTTTGCTCTCCAGCATGGCGGTTTTGTACGATGTGAATGGCTAGCTGCAAGGGCCTATTTCGCAGGAAAAACAATCTAGAAGTCTAGGGCACCGTGACACTGACACGTTGCAAATAGTAATAGACCGTGCAACGCCAAACTCTAGGGCATTTTTTTTGCCCCTCTATAACATAGCGTTTTCTGTGTTGTCACGTACAGCTCCTCAGTAGAAAGGAGCGTTATGTGATCACACAATTAACGTTGCGTAAAAGACTGTTTGTTCCCTTGGCCGACCTTAAGACAGTTGAAAAAGGGAAGGACAGTAAATAATATGCTGGCCTACCTTGGACAATTAACTCGACCTCAAGACTTTCACCTTTCCATTTGAAGGCAAAGAGAATACTGTGAAGTAACGTGAATAAACAACGAAAAATTACGAGAGAAATCACGGGCAACCCAAGATAAAGTCAAAAGCAACTCATAAATAAAGCTGACATTACTCAGAATGACAGAATTGATACACTAAGCAACACGCCAAGCTTATCTTAACCTCCGGTTCCCTGCAAAGAAAACTGAGTGTCTTAGATTTTTAAAGTCAACTTCAGTGGAATCTTGCCTGACCCACACTTAATTTATACTACAATTTGTTCGACCAAACTAAAAACTCGCAGCCATTCATCGGACTTTTGTGGCCATTAGGCAGTCGCAATGTACAGATAATGGGCCCAACAAATCGTTACGCGGTCGTTTTCCCGCGCTTGCCAACGAATGCACGTATCAGCCTTCAGTTCTGATTGGTTCTTATTGACAGCGTCTGTTGTGACTGGCCAGAGTGAATACATACGTGGGTTTTACCACACTAAGGGTCTTACATACATGTATGTTTCTTACCAGTGTAAAATAATAAGAAGTAGAATGAAATGTGAGAAGACTTCAGTCTGAAAACAAGAGAAACGAGCAATAAATACAACGTTCCCTTGAAATAAAAACCCAGCCACTCCTAAAACATTCCTAGATAGTCATATTTTGACGTTAAAACTGGACTGGTATCGCAGAGCAAGCTCAGTAGCTTTCATTTTAATAGTCACACCACAGTATTCGGCTGAGTATTAATAGTAAGAGGCACCTTCTACTACCTAATAACGGGAGAGATACTCCCTTAGCTTTCATATAAACGACCATAAATAGTTATTTCATCAAGACACCAAAATAATTCGAGCACTTTGCTGAAAAATATAAATAGTTATACATCAAATAAATAAGGGATCCAGTGTACCTCCGTAAGAAACTTGGCAGCCTCTCTGATCCTGATCGTCCATTTTGAAAGACCAAGCTGCAAAATAGTCACGTGCGTTGTATTAATAAGCAGAATTCATACTGCACCCGATAATTTGACTGAAATACCGTGTAGCAATAAATTCTTCAACAGCAGTTTCAAGTCTAAATTCGTTGATATTTTAAAGTAACTGGGTTAGGTAAGGAAACAGGCGCGCAAGAAATTCTCTAGGTTTTTTTTTTTAACTTAAGTTCTCCAGTTTTTGTAATCACTCCTGGCTGGTTGAGAAGATAACGTGCATTATGTCAACCAGTCACAACGCACAAGCGTAAAGCAATCTTAACACCCCTTTGCGACAACAGGCACACGCATAGAAGTTCATACGACTTAAATCGGCGGGCCCCACAGGATCAGCAAAGTGGAAGTACAGGTCACACCGCACATCACGCGCAGTACATAACGCTGACTCACGGTTTCATCAAGTAGTAATAGATCTTCATCATCTTCAAATTCAAGGCTTAAAACCTGCCAAGGAAAAATGAAACATTAGAAAATGAACCCTTAGAATTCTAAATAGTCATAATCATGCATGAATGTACTAAGGACTGATTTTCCTGTTGGGCAGTTAAGCCACTGAGCAAGATCCGATACAAGTGTTGTATTAGACAAAAGATGGGCATACCCTTCCAGGGTACCCTTGAGTGTATAACAACGTTACCTGACTCAGCATCGTCGTCCACTCAAATGAATCAACCTCTCCATCCTCATTAGCATCCAGCATTTCAATTAACATCAAGTTTTCTGGTTCTGAATTCTGAGAAAAAAAACACATGGAAGGAGGATAGCAACTAAGTTGCAAAGAGGATAAACAAACGTGGATACGTTATGGATACGATGTCAATATAATGCCGGTAACAAGCAGTCTGATACAACATCAAGAAACGACGTAAACACGACTATGATACAGTATGATAGAAACTGATTAGTCCTTATTGGTCTCTAACTGCACGCAGGTAATAGAACGCGAGAAGCGTGACCAAGAGGAGCGCGAGGGATGATGGGAAGAAAGAAAACGATAGGGAGAATCTCCCCCTTTTCCTCCTTCCCACCAACCCTTGCGCTCCCTTTGACAGCGCTGCTCGCGTTAAGATCTGTTCATATTAATAGGAGACTGAGAAACGACCGGGGACTAGACAGCCACAGAAACGATACAGATATACGACAATATGATGCAAATATGACTCGCGTACTACACTGAAAATTAAAAAGATCTGTTTCAGCCTCAAAGTGTCAATTCAGCCCTGCAGGCCAAAGTCTGATTCAGCCCTTCCTGGAGCCATTTGAGCACAATTTAGGCCAAAAAAGCTCTATCAAAAGGCTATTCCAGCCCACGGTAGGGTCCATTTCAGCCCTGGGGCCAAATCAGCCCTAGCTAATTGGACTGTATTGGCCCTGATTTAGACTCAAAAATAGGACTGTATTTTACTCACCGAAACGGCCCTATTTTTAGGTCTAAAAAAGATCTTTCTGATTTAGAGTGTAATTAAGCACTTACGTCGCTGGTATGATTCAGACACGTTACAGATTTGTCTCACGTACGATGCAGAAAGGTTACAGGTTTCCCGTGGATACGTTGCATGCATGACTCAGATACGATGCTGATATCACTCAGAAACGACTGAGCCATGAATCAGATGTAATGTAGATATGATGCAGATAGGGTAGAGAAATAAGTGTGATACAAAGCGGGAATGACTCACGACAATGCAGATACGATACAGATGTGTTCTGCATTCGATACAGATAGGACAAACGTACAATGATTCATATGCGATACACGAATCACACAAGTGCAATGCATATACGACGAAGATATGACCAAGATACGATTCAGACATGACTCAGATCCGATACAGATATTGCTCAGAAACGATACAGATACGATGCGGGGAAGTCTCATACACCATGCAGATACGACAAAGATATGAAGCAGATAAGAAAGAGATATGATTCAGATACAACGCAGACACAGATAAGTTCCAGATAGGATAGAGATGTCACTATGATACGAAGCGTGTATGACTTACTTACGTTACAGATATGTTCCAGATGCGATACATAAAGGATAGAAATCTGACTGTGATTTGATGCAGAAGGGACTCAGGTACTAAGCAGATACGACTCAGATGCGATGCAGAAGTGGCTCCAAGTACGACGCTGATACGACGCGCTTATGACTCAGATACGATGTAGACACGACTCAGATACGTTACAGATACGACGCAGGTATGACTAAAAACTATACAGATACACAGATATGAAGCAAAAGCATAGAGACAGTACTCAAACGTAACTCAGATACGATGCAAACGAGATGCATATGCAACCAAAAGACCGTGCGGACAAGATGGTTAATCCCTTAAGCAGACTCTCGTAATCAACTGGTATTTCTTTCCCAAAGACGCTTGCTCAGTTTAATTTCATTATGTGGTCAAGCAACGATGAGTTTAATGACTTAACAAGAATCTTACCTTTGGTTTTAAAAGTTGAAAAAGCTTAATGAACTTCTCGTCATCAATACTTAAGGCTCCTGGCAAAAATAAATGAGTAAATTAAGTTAAAAGCAGTACTACTCTCTTACGTTTTCATTTTAAACCATCTCTTAGCCCCTTCAGAATTGAACCTTCCTGTCAATTCAACTACTTGTCAACATGCCTAAACTTTGGTTATCTCACCTAATAATCTACTTAATGATTTTGAACGTCTTGCTAGAGAAGCTAATTAGTTGTGCCCTCCTTGTTTTTAAACGTGCCAAGCAATTAGGTTCAAGTATTTCAGATCAGTTTTCACCCCACAGTGTACCAAACTACCAAAAACATAGGCGAGTCGACCGTTATTCACCCTCTCCGTTAAAGTATGAATGAGGTACGTTGGTGCCATTGTATCTCAAAACAATAACACTCCAGGACCTTCCAGAGGTGCACTTAAATGTAGAATAATCATGAAACTCACCCTTTCCTAACGGATCTAAAAGATTCCAAGCTTTTGCCAGCTCAGCTCGTTCCCTAGATCTTTCTTTCTTAACATGCTTCTTAGAATAAACCCTGGAATCAAGATACAGAAACAGAGAAAAATAACTTAGTGTGTTAACGAACGAGCATCCATCTGTGTTGACGTTTAAGGCAATTTGTTTGGTTTTCACCAGACAGAAAGGAAATAGAAACAGATTTCAAGGTGGTTAAAAGAATTTTCCTACATCTGTCCCCCATGCTGATGCACCTTTGGTTTTTCAATCGTTTATCTCATCCTGTTTTTAAACCAAAAGAGAATATCTCTTATTTCAAACCACAAAACAGGACGATCGTAAGCACACGACACGACAATAACAATTTAGGTTTCTGGGAAACTGCCCACATACCCCTCCTCTTAGTCAACACTAGCACTTACTTATCACTTAAGGCAAAATGTTGGGTTAAGGGAGGGGTAGGTGGGCAGTTTCCCGGAAACCTAAATTGATCCATGATAACGATGAAAATGATAATGATGATGATGAAGACGATGACGATAACAGTGATGATCATGATGATGATGATAGTGGTGGTAGAAACAGTGATAATGATAATGATGGTAATAGTGGCGGTGGTGATGATGATGATGATGATGATGACGATGATGACGACGAAGACGATGTTGATGATGACGATGACGATGACGATGACAATGATGATGACGATGACGATGACGATGACGATGACGATGATGACGATGACGATGACGACGACGATGACAATGATGATGACGAAGACGATGATGATGATGACGATGACGATAACGATCATGACGATGACAATGATGATGACGATGACGATGACGATGACGATGATGATGATGATAAATGCAAAGATTGGTGTTGGTTGTAATGATGTCAATGCTTACCAATAGCTGTCCACCACAATGGCCAGTAGAATCGCTGTCAAGAAGAACACTCCAACAAATACGTACAATCCTGCAGAAAAATTAAACACACTTTCAGCCAATACAGCTTTGGAGCAGATTGGCTCAGTATGGATAGCCCAGAAAACAGTCTCAATTTCAGGACAGCCCCATAAGGGATTTTAAGTACTCACCAAAATAAACAAAATATCCTGGATGTACCCTAAGAGCTGGAAGCAACACCTCCTGTAAAGATGAGGAAAATCAGGAAAAGGAAGATGAAAAAGATGGAAATTACAGCAAGAGAGGAAATTGCCAAAATTTCTCTGGTCACGTGAAAGGTTGTCTTTCTTTCTTTGTTCTAACACCCATCTTTAAGAAAATGTAAAGGATATTAGCGAAAAGATTGTTATTCTGCTCTGGCAAAGACCCAAGAGAAACAACTAATTCAACTGAAACTCAAAGCCAGGAAAATTAGAGAAATTCGAATATTTTGTTCGAATCACTCAAACTTCAACAGCGAATATGTAAAATGAATGAGATTTGATTACGTAGCTTAGTTGAATTTGTTTAAACTTTTTGGCTCCGAGAACAGTACCTAAAAATATCACCAGTGAATAAAAAGCAAAAGCTTCAATTTGAAGGAGAAGTCTATGATTTCCTCGCAGCTAATTCAGTAAAACAAAACTGATTATACTAATTATGCAGTGTACTAACCGGGAAATTTTCAGTTGACAAAAGGACAAAAAGTCTTAACATTGCAAAGGCAACATGATTAAATGCCCTAGAATAAAAGAATAAAATATGTCATCACGACAGAAACTTTCGAATCAATATGACAAAAAGAGACCACAGATAAAGAAAACTTTTTAAATACTCCTACCCTTTGTAAACCTTTTCTTCATCTTCCACAAAACAAGGAACACTTTTTCTATAATAAAATAATAGAGACAAGAGAAGTAAAAAAAGACACAGACAACTTTAAAAAGGTGGGTGTCAATGTTTCCAAAGGGGAACTAAGACATCTGAATCTGCCCAATGCTACTACGCTAGTATGAGCATCCGCATGGATCCGTCCATCCCTGACTTTCTCTCAGAGGTAGCTATGAAGACCCCTACTGTGTTGCAGTTTTAACTATTGAGCCGATAGATCTTGAAAATCAGAAATCCTTATGACGTGTAACGGCTTTTTTATTTTGAAATACTAGGTCTTACCCATGGTGTAATGTCATGGAAGATGAATTTCCTGATGGTCCATTACAATCATACGCATCCATAAGAACATGGACTCCAACAGAGGCGAATAATAGAACAAATACTAGAATTATAAAAAATAACTAGAGGAGGAAAAAACAAAGCAGAATGTTACAAAACGTTTCACACTACAGGGTCAAGAGCAGTAAATTGACATTCCAAAGATGTATGGGAGATTTTTATGGGGGGATGGGGTGGGGGTCAGTATTGGGAGAGGTGTTGAGGAGGTTAAAAGGATTGTAACTTTAATTTAACTACTAAAAGAACAGGTACCTTTGAAAGTTTAAATCCTATTGTAAGTAATACCTGCAAAACAAGAGTGCAAACATTTCATTCAAGTTAATACTACTGATGTCATGAGATAAAATTATTCGGCAAGGCAATCTTGAAGACGAATGCAAATAGTTCACTAGTCCTGAGGATGTAAAATTTACTTAACTGCACTTACATTAAAAATATGACGCATATTCTTGACTTTGCACAAAATAAGAGCTAATCTGAGGGATCTAAAAATCTGTGGTATATACTGGAGAGAGAAAAAAAAGGAAATAAAACAAAATCAACATTGAAAACTTCTCTAGCCAAAATTGAAGGCTGACAATTAAGCAGTGCCATGTAAATAGCTAGTCTCCTTCGCAGCCGTTATTAGGGTCGTCACGCAATGCTCCTCCCCAGAGGAACGTTGCGTGACGACCCTAATAACAGCTGCGAAGGAGACTATGAAAATAGCATGTTCGCTATATTTAGGTATTTTACCTACCACTCCAGAAAATCTAGATGCCAGTAATAATATAAAGTCCACAGTGAAACAACAGACAAGAACAAATTCAACCCTGAAATATTAACAGGAACAATAACATCATCAAATCGTCTTTTCTTGTAATATTTTCATTGAAAATTATACATAGTAAATGATGTGGTTTCATCCACAGACTCGAATGGTAGGATCATCTTACAAGTCACCACCATTCACTCTGCAAGTTAGATGATCTAAAACACAACCCAAGAATAACGAATGATTTTTTTTACATCACTTTCAGTGAAATGTATAGGGTGGGGCCCTAGGTAACATACCATTGCTGTTATAACAAACACATTGTACTAGTCCACCAACACCTTGTCATATTGGGGTTTTCACTGTACATGCAGTCACTAATGACATCATACAGGGTGAATACAACAGCAGAGCCAAAATATGAAGAACTGTCTTACCCCCAAAAAATCTGAAAATAGGCGAGCCCATTCTAGTAACTCTAATGGAAATGTGACCCCATTATAGTCAATCCAGGCATGAAATGCGACCCCATCCAACGGCACATCCCCATTAGCCTCTTATAAGGAAGTACACTCTCGGGGCAACTACGAAAGCCTTGGTGCTTCTTTCAATAGAAATCTGGGAGAACAAATTTTAGGAAGGTGGAAGGGGTATTTTAATATTTCCCAAATTGAGTCAATGGTCACATTACCCATTCCACAGTCCTCCTTCAGCTCTTCTGGACCAGAATACAGGCCACGTTAGAAATATAACGTGCACCACAACATCAAAGATGAACAGCAAAATGCAGAAGAGATTAAGGGCAAACACCACAGGATGAACGCTACAAGAAACAAGCAAATTTGGCTAAAGAATCCAAGTTTTCAATAACTAATATCATCTAAACACTAAACAAAAAAAATAGTCCATAAAATTAACTACTGATAATGGTGAAAATGTTTTTGATAAACAAACCAATATTAACTTGACAATAATAGATACTGTAGAGAGGCAAGGTTATTTTTTTCCCATTGAACCAAATATAGACTCATAAACATATAATAACAAGTACATGTTTAACATGAACAACATTTACACATCAAGACAATAATGTCTATAACCTGCACATTAATGTATGAACTGTTTGTAAAGCACTGACTGCAACACACCATGTACCACAATTAAATTCAAATTGACCTCAAAAATTCAAGGGATTATTAGATGTAATGTGAACATATCTATAAGCTAAAATCCCATGCAGGAGAGAGGAGCAAAGAATAGGTTTAGGTAAGTCCCTTCCCACATGGGATTCCTATGGTTGACGCAACTCTAACTTGGAAACAAAGCCCTATATAATATTATTCACAGGAGACGAAAGAAATTCTGGATTAACCCAAGAATAGATTTTACCTGCAACACAAACACTTCTTCCTACCTTAACACATTTATAGTTGGAGGCTCAAAGAAAATGAGAAAGGAATGTATCAGAGAATTGCAGATGACAGCTCGACGGAACCAAGGGTTGTCCAGAATATCAAAACACCTAGAGAATAGAGCAAATTTTAGACAGAAAAAACTGAAAACTAATAACATTGCAAATAATTTCCTTTGCACAGAATCATACCTTTTGGCTAACCGAGGCTTAAAATATGAACGAGCTTTTCCATAACTTCCTCTAAGATAAAACAGAAATTAAAGTTTTTAGACCATACTGATGACTGGTTTATAAACCATTTGGCACTTGAGAAACCATGCAGCTTTAATCTTTACCTTCCTTTTAATGCATCATCAATGTGCGCTGCTGCTAACTTTAATTCCCTGTGAGAACCTTGTAAATCTCCAAACTGCTTTGTGAGTGCATCAGTCTAAGTATATACAAAAATCTCTTATTACATTAACCATTTCACTTCTTATACAGTTGTACCTCCATTAAGCAGCAACCCTCGGGGTACTGGCAGGTAGCCGCTTGATGGAGGTTGGCCGACTTAATAGAGGTTCATTATAAATTAGCATATAATCTTTAGCATCACTTTATTTGGAAACAACTTCCAATGTCGTGAGAGAGAATCATAATTGTCTGGATGATGTAAATTTCAAAGTTGTATAAAGTTTTTTCTCATGATCCTGGATAAAAACGGTATTTTTCAGATTGGGTGTTAATGAGGGAGGTGTTTATCGGTAATTCTTGCTTCCATATACGACATTTAATTTAGGCCAGTGCTTATTCAAGGGTGACGTTTGATCGAGAAAATCACAAGGAAAACCCACCAAACTCTGACCTTTCTTCTAAGAAAATTTGCACAACATTCCTTAGCAACCGTTGATAAGGAATGCATGCTGCACTATTTTTAAACACTGCTTTTCAGCTCAACTCGATGTTGAAAACAAGATGGTAATTTTTAAAATGCAAGTGACAACCAAGCCATAATATCTTGTATATGACCTCATATGTGTGACGCAAAAGAAATACAATTGTAATCACAAAATAATTGTCACCCGAGGTTAAATTGAATGATCACTTTTTGACACTCACATCTGTCTAGTCACCTGTTTTGGAATTCGGCAACTTACTGGTAACCAAAGACTTAAGACTCAAATTAAAATTAATAAAACTCACCCCATCAGCTTGTGGAAAAAGGGCTAATGCAGGAACCAAAAACCCAAACTGTCCAAAGTTTTCCACCGATGATCGCCGCTTCAAGGTTCGAAACTTCTCTCCAGTTCTCAAGTTAGACAGAGAACTTTGTCCGGAACAAGGGATAGAAGGGGAGCGATATTTCTCTTCCAACACATCGCTAGAAAAGGGGCTTTCATTCTCAACAAGAATTGTAACACTAGTGCTTCTTTCAGTCGCCTCCTCTTCAGTCACTTCATTGTCAGCCATTATACCCAATAAAAAAAGCTTATTAACACTAATTGTTTTACAGCTCCTGCCCGCAAAATAGAAGCCTTGATCACTGTCATCATGAAGGAAACGCCAGCTTATTAAATTGCACCCATCAAGTTACATGATGAAGTTGCCCGTGTACACAAATCTTTTTTTGCGGAAGAAGGAATGCGTTGAAATTTCTTGCGGTGAAGTTTATCTATTAAAATGGTACTTGAGGTCGTAAACAACAAAGATACAGCACAAATGTTACAGTGCTTAATCTCCGGCCCCGAACACGTTGAAATTGTCACCATGAGATCATCAAGTTTGGTTTTGTACACATCTAATCCATTACCAAAGCAGTTTTGGTACCGAATTGTGTCCCTTGAATCCCCAACGTAATTAACAACTCACTCAAAGCGATCAAAAATTAAGTTAAAGTTTTCAGCCTCGTCCCGCTACAAGATGCTCGATGCGTAAAACGAAAGGTCATTCGATATTGGCTCCAATAAACTTTTGTGAAACCGTGAAAGCTCGTTAGAACATGAAAAAGCACTTTCCTTGTTGCTTCAATCAACAGAATGTAAATGACTGCAAATTCCAGAAGAGTTGACAGGATGAAAGGAAGCGTAAAAACAAACAAATTCTCACATTTGTCCCGACAGCGTGTTTGTTCTAGGTCTCGTCCACTTCCAGCCGAATACAAAGCTCGCGCCCTAATGACGTCATGACGGCTCGTGAAGCGTGAAACAAGAAGCGAGAACCGTGTGAAACAGGAATTTACAATCCGTTACTGTATCAAATAATTTCGTAAATGGAAGAAGACGACAGGAAAAAGTCCCTAAGAATGATCTCATTTGCAAAATACGAGCGGATAAACTTCACCTTTTACGAAGTTATATTGCGGAGAGTTACGGGCGTCTTCGTGCATCCAACTCAGTTCAAGATACCAATATCGCACTAACAAAAACATCAGACATATAAAGTCACCTCGGAAATAATTTATGGGGTGTGTACGAACGTCACATAACAAAAGACTTTTGTATCCTGGTAACTCTGCTTTTTACCATAGCAGATCGTATTGTACAGGTTCACAAAATCTTAATCCTGGGTGTGAGCATTCAGTACTTTTGGGTGGTATTATTTGTTCTGAGAAACCCCGACAGAATCCCATGAGAGGATCACCGACTCTTTGCACCCCAGTAGATAAAAAAGTCTGATTGTTTCATATATGTAGTGGGAGAGGTTACTGAGTAAAAGGGGTGACAGGCAGAACGATACAAGACATACAAGGACAGGACACCGTTACGTGGCCGGGCGCGGTTGGCTCCCCTAGCTGGCAAGATGAAACAAATCCTGAGCTTATTCTAGCCGCGTCCGTCATAAGTGACCAAAAGTACCTAAAGATCCGACGCTCTGGTGACGAGAATGCACGAGTCTCCAGCTGGCGGAACGAACGTTTCACGAAACAGGGAAACTGAATGCGCCTTACACACTTGAGAAAGCTCTACACAGTCTAACAACAGCATACGGGACTGTAAAATCATTTTAATTTTTCTGAGACATCTACCCTTTAAAACTCCGGTCTTTGACCGGCAAACCATATTTAAATTTTTACTGATTTTTATAACATGTTCTCTTAGTTGCTATTAGTCTTTTCTACTCTTTCCTTTCGGTTCGTTCTACAAGAAAAAAGCCTTAACAACTACCACCCAGTCCCTTCAAATTACTTAATACCTTTTACTTTGTCAATAAGTTTAAAGCCACATAACGTTCCTCTAATACTATATTAGCTTTTTTGACTTGGTTAATTTCTACAATATTTATTTCCTAGGTGGCCTTAAGCAATCTTTATTTCGACTATTCCTTTATTCGATACAGAGCAAATACAGTGGAATACAAGGCATACACCCTCGAGGCACTTGTTAGTGTCCACGTTTTGTTTTATATAATAACGGAAAACAGAGTTCGAGAAAAGTAAAGAAGCTTAAAAAGAAAGAATACACGATTGTTTTGAGAGAAATTCAATGTTTTCGACCACGGTTCACTGCGGTTTTTTTGCATTGTAACGCGCTAAACCATGGTTCGAGCTACCGAGGGTACTATTACAGTCAATGTATGAAGGAAATCAAAGGGAAATCGATTTTGGTTCGAGTAAGCGCGAGGTTCGAGTTAGCGAGGGTTCGAGTTATCGGGAGTCGACTGTATTTTTATTCCGGAATACGATCAATCGAACGCACCCTTAAACGGACACCACGAGCTACCGGGGGGGGGGGGGGGGGGGGCTCCCATACGAATACGACGGGGACGTTCTTCGTCTCGCGTACAGGTAGAATTGAAATGTTAGGTCCTGTTTCTCGAAAGATCCGGTAACTTTTCGGGCGCGAAGGCAACTTTTCAAATCAAAACCTGTTGAAAAGTAGTATAGTTCACAAACTCACAAACCCGTCAATTTTGCTGCGTTATCTGATAGTCCTGTTGTTTCATTTTCAAAATTATTGAAACTTTGAGCTTGAATGCCAAAACGGCAAACATAAAACACCTTTACGGCCCCGAAAAGTTACCGGGACTTTCGAGAAACTGGTCCCAGGACGAAAACTATTTTTTTTTACCTATTAAGGTATCGCTTGGGGATGTACGTTAAGAAATCTCTATAAATAATATAATTAACAAACAAACAAAGAATGTCGTCATACTGTGTTGGAGTAGAAACCTTTAGGGTTCGAATAAAGCCACACCCAGATTGGACTCTATTCTAATTTTCCGACGGGTATCCCCCTCTTTTTCGTATGGCAGTCCTCCATCGGAAGAGTTGGTTCTTGCCATTCTCTATTTACTCTCTACTGCGAAGACACCTCTCAAAGACGTCCACGTAGTTCCGGTCCCACGGTGTCCGTCTGCACAACTGCATGCACAATTTTGGCAACTTAGGACCCGCTACTCTGCTACATGATCGTTCTTTGTGTCGTCACGCAACGCTCCATCCCAGAGCGTTGCGTGACGACACAAGGAGACTAAGGATCCACTGGAAGGGTTGTTATTGCTAACATTGCTAGAAGTTCTATGTAACGTAACCTAAAGATGGAACATGTGGTTAATAAATTCTCTGTGTGTCACGCAAACTAAAGATGAGTGTCACGATCAGACTCTCGAAAAAAGACCGCAATGTCAAGTGGGTATTCACTCTGGCTATCAAAGGACTGACGAAACAGCTGCGCGTGTTGCCAAGCAACGTCTCCTTTCCCGCCACTGATGGTAGCTGTGAGTTTGAGAGTCTTGGAGCCACTCAGAGCCGAGGAAATGGTTGATTCTTGTCCTGTGAGAGGAGAATAAGCGATAAATATAAAATTAATAGTGAACTTACGCAAAAGGACGGCGGAGGAAAGACGACGGCAAACCTTGTGTGACAAGAGTGACAATAATTTGGTTGAAAAAACTTTCCGCCAACAGATCTTTTTGTAAAAGACCAGAAAGCAGTCATGTTAGGTAAAGATCACGACGAAACATGCAAA
Source organism: Porites cylindrica (assembly GCA_964035525.1). Lineage (NCBI taxonomy): Eukaryota > Metazoa > Cnidaria > Anthozoa > Scleractinia > Poritidae > Porites > Porites cylindrica. The sequence continues at coordinate 1,354,063 of OZ037787.1, read as the reverse complement.
TAATAGCCCTGTCACGTTTGTTACACACAAGCGTTTTGCCGTTCACTAACACTTGAATTTAAATTTAAAATCAGTTACCACCATTTAACAAATGCAGTGGAAAATAAAACGACCTACCTCCAGAAAGTTTCTCTCGTTGGCTCTCGTCATCTCCACTTAACACCCAGTCCACTCTACCAGTCTGGAACGTGGTGCTTGTTGCTACTATGGTAACGCTGTCAATCACTAAATTGCAAGAACTTAAATCTACCTGCCATGTTATTGAGCCTGTTGAAGCAGATTCTGTCCTCGATAAATAAGTCTGAAAATAACAGTTCATAAGAATTACAGGGGCTTTGTGCTGCTATATATACTTGAAAACATACATGGTGTATTACAGCCTCGCTTCCGGGATGGGAACACGAGGACCCTAGCAACGAATCTGGGTCTCTTAAGCTGAACTGTTTCCAGTTACAGAGCTGCAAGCTTTTCCTAAAAGCTCGCGTTCTTGAAATCACATGGCATTAACCAACAGAACCGTTTCCCGCCAAAAGTCTCTACACGAACCACACCATGCAAAACCGAGGATGTCAGTAGACAATAGTAGTCCATAACATAAGCAGGTTGAGTATGATCGTCCGGGTGAACGTAGTCCTGAATAGGACTGTCATTGTCGACGATCATACTCAACCTACTTATTAAATGACTCCTGGGTTCAGACCCTTCACAGTAGTACTTTGTTTTTACATTGAATTTACTTAAGTAAAAACTCGCGAATACAAGATCTCCCGTTTTTCGGGAACACGAACAAGAATGGTAGAATGAAGTGAGGTTCTTACATATCAGGTTCTCATAAGAGGATCTGGATGGGGTTAACTGACAATTATAATGACATTTACCTAGAATTTTACTGACAAATGACAAAGGACCCGATTGTCCTTTATTATCTGCAAAAACCGTTTTGAGGCCTTTCAAGCGAGCAAGCAAGCTGTCAATATGGGAAAGTCGCGAGAAGTCACGCGTGAGCGGCACGCGAAAGAAGACCCGAAGTCTCGGCTTCGCCACTCACTCGTGCGTTTTTACGCGTCTCGTTTCGCTCACCAGAAATGGATAGATTGCTCGCAGGCTAGGGTGTTTACCGCAACGACTTTGTTAAGTTGTCGGGTTAAAGATGAAGTGTCGTTTTGTACAGAGTAATTCAGCGTTGTAGAACTTACCATTTTCCAATCGCGCTCAACTTTACGCATCATAGAGCTATATGAAGCAACTCTTGATTGCCAGTCGGATATGTCTAGCTTTCTATCAAAGCCTCTGAGATACTTGTTTATAACACAGTTGTAGCAAAATCGCAATCTACAAGACATGTAATGAAATAATTTTTTAGATGCAAACTGACGAATTGCACGTGTCGATCACGTGCAGATCGTCCACAAAAGATATGGAGAAGTAAGATTCACATTAAGCGCTACCCAAACGGCAATTTCAGAAATATTATGGTACTTTTCGAAATGGTCTATCAAGACACCTTTTCAAAAATTCCTTTTCACAGGCTTTAAGGCAGTTAGACGCGGTTGTGACTGTGTATAGTTAATCCCAGCGTTTTACGATGCGCACGCAAGGAATTCACGCGCAGAAACGATAACACGAAAATAATGCATTCATAACTAATAGAAAATCGTCAAATAGTCAAAGCATTAAAAAAACAGACCTTTTTTCCCTGATTTCCTCGTCAGTAGGTTTGTAAATGTAAGGTTCGTGCTACAACGAAAACGAAGACAAACGAATATGTTACTCAGCTAAATAAAGACATAGAACAGAGTGGCTTATACTTGAGCTTGGATTTGAGGCTTGGAGACCAAGCCCACAGTTGCTATCACCTGGAACCATGCTAGGGTCTTTATTTATTTCTTTGTTTATTTTATTTATTTCAACAAATGAAAATAACTTTAAAGTCCACTGGACATGAAATATATATTTCTGTCAAGAAATCATTGACTATTTTTAGTTGCATTTCAATGCATTTAGCGATTTTACAGAGGCAATTTGGCGTTTCTCTCGCCAGTGTATTCATTTTTTTGGAAACTCTAACTCGATAACGTCATACTCCAACAGTTTAAAAAAATCTCAAACTCGTTGTATTCTATTCATAATGTCCAGGCCGTGGCAGGAACTCCATTACTTTAGCTTCTTCTCAATGAAGGCGAAATGAAGGCCTTCTGAAGAAATTGAGGAACTGGAAGGGCTGCGTCAGTGGAAGAGGGGGGGGGGGGGGGGGGGCATCAACTGAGTTCGTAAAGTCAATTTGCTCTACCACCGTAAAACGATTTAAAAGATGACTTCTCGTGCGCTCAGCTCAAAACGTCGGCTTTTCAACCTTTTACGACAAGTAATAACTTAAATTCACGTTATCAACTGAGTAGATAAAATCCAACCGTTCGTGTATTTGTCAAACTTCACTAACCTTATATTCATCTTCTTGTACTTTTGTTTCTCCTCGAAGCAGCCTCCAGGCCAAATCACCCGAGACTCTCCCCTGAAGCTCACCATCGCGGACAGATTTGATGGTAAAAAATTCTACAATTTCCTTTACTTGGCGTTCCATTAAGACCTTCTTCCGTTCTTCACTTAAGTTTCTTTGGCGCTAAAGACAATTTGAATAAAGATTTAGATGCGAGAGACACAGGAGTATAACAGACCAGATCTGACCCGGACAGGAATCAAACAGGAATGAGCAGTCGGCGCTAATATCGGCCATTTTACGGTAAATGGTATTAGTTTACCTTGCATGACCTCGACGACTACAAGCTAGATCCAGTTTATTCAAAAAGGCTATAAGATAGATCAAACGAAAAACAGCGAGAGGCAAGCTAGCTTATAAAAATTAAGTGAACTGTAAACCACAGATAACACCCCCAAAACTCCCCATTCATCGAGTTCTTCCAGCCACCCACCCATGTTTATAACGCGTTAAACCTCTCTTCTCCACAGAGCCTCCAGCTGAGTACTCCAATAAAAACAAAACGATTAAAACCGGTACGCGCTCGGTGTTCTTTCCCATTGTCCCCCGCGCACCTTTTCCTCTCCCCATCCCCAGACGACACAAATAGGGCTCTGCTTAGGAGAGAACGCTCGAGCCAATAGAATGGCCGGTCTATTGCTTAAATAGCATCTACATCCCTGACTTGGTAGAATATTTTGCCTGGTAGTAAAATCTTTCTGTGTATTTCTAATACTCAATAGTATCCATCGTGCCCAACCTTAGACAGTCTTGAAAAGTGGAAAAAGAAGAGAATGAAACAAATTAACATTTTGCACCCTTTAATAACAACGGCGTGCGTTCGACAAGAGTCATTTCCTCGAATTGCGGTTGTTTCGCCGGGAAGTCCATTCGCCCGAAGGCGTTCGCAAGGACATAAGTCGATTCGCCCGATGGTGAACCTACTTCTCAGAGATGTTATTTTAGTTAACCTTGGATTTCACATGTGCAGTCACTGTCTTTCCATGCTTATTCCTCACGCTTAAAGAACAAAAAATACACATCGGGCGAATCGCCTTAGTCTGGGCGAACTCCCATCGGGCGAATCGACCTGATACCGTTTCCTCACCTCTTCTGTTAGATTGGAAATTGTTTCACTTAACCATTTTTCAGACACGAGTGTTCTTGCCTTGCGCACTTCATCGTGTTTAGCAGAGTAACGCCACGTCACATCCAGCACCTGATAAACACAAAGCAAATAAGGGATACTGTCCGAAACCTCAAGCAACCACGATAAACGTTTTACTGTTATACCGAGTTATTGTGAGATCCCAACTATGGAATCTATGGATGGAATTCTAAAAGGTTTTGGCCAACTCACTTGGTGGGTTTGACAGGCAAAAACGTCGGTACTTTGGATAAACATAGCCTGTTTCCGGCCGACTGCGAGATAGTCGGGTCCGCTGAATTGAGAAAGCGCCGGCGATTCCTTCCTTCTTCCTTTCTCCCGCCTCTTTTTCTCGCCCCGCCAACTTTACGCGCGCCTTTCACGTTCGCGTCTTCCCACTATCTGAGAGCCTGAAACAGGCTAGGATAAACACTGTTGTTTATAACGCACATCAGTGAGATGGATGCATATGGAATATAATAAGGCATAATATTCATCCTTCACATCAAACAATTATTCTTATGGAATCTTTTGATGTGGCCCCAACCAATGCAGACCACATTTCCTTTTCAGACTAACCTCTATTCAAACGAAACCTTTTGGACGATGCGTTCGCATGGTATAACAATTTTTTTTTCGGTATTTTTTTTTTATCTCAGGCAAGTTTAATGCTTTTTGACGGTTGAGCCAGCTTTTTTCGGCGGGAAGGCTTTCTCTCTTATCTTATCGTTGTAACTTTTGTGTCCGTGAACAAAATCCCGTCACGGTGGTGTGAACAGTCAAACGAAACCTAGTGGGCCGTGCTTCCGCACGCTCACCTGGTTTTTCAGTATTTAACAAAGCGAAATTTGAAATTTTTCTCGAATTTTCAGTTTCGTCATTCTTCAGGCGGGTTATACAGTTCACTGACCTGTTCATGTGAAAATGCTACGATGTAAGAAAGTTTCTTCCCCCAGCCAGCCTCATAAAGAAGTGGTTTATCGCACGTGTTCTCACAAGAATCACAATGAAGCCATCTCTTCTGCGCCTCGGAGTACACTTCAGTCCACACGTGATCAGTCCAGTCTAACACATGACGTGACTCAAACCCAACAGCTCGACAACAAAGTGTGAAACAGTTAGCCCATTCACCGCACCTTCCTTTGCGGGTTTCTGCGGAAAAGAGTGACCAACATCAACTTTCTCCTACTTATAACCTTACGTCATCAAAAAAAAAGGTTGCGAGAATTGATCAAATGATCATGAAAGGGGAAAGGCTTTAATTTTTGGTAATTTATCTCAACTTTTTTTTAAGGAAATGTATATGAAGAATAGCCTGGAGAATTTGTATGTGGATATTGATCCAGGGTTGTCAAAAGTAGCCAGCTGCCGGCGAAAATCGCCGCCTACTTGGTAAGTATCGGCCGGCTACTCTGCTTGGCATTTCTTCACGGATAGCGTTTTTTAAATAAAATATCCCTGGACTAGCCGCTTAGTTTAACAACTCAGCCGTCTACTTCAAAACTTTCAGACAACCCTGTTGATCAGATGCTTGAAGGGTTAACAATTCTTGATCAGCACAAAGGTCATTTTAATGTGCATAAAATCTGTGATTGCTTTGCTTCTCCAGATGTGCTTTACAATCGGTTAAAAAATCTCATACCACCTTCCCGGCCAATCAGATCTAAGTAGGGCAAAATCCAATGGTAGCCTCCTCGCACAATTTTTCTCGCCCTTTGCGTTAAGTAAATGTAGTCATTTTCACCTCTGATTGTTTGAGTTTGTTGTGATTGGCTAAAAAAGCTCTCACCATTTTCTCAACCAATCAGAAGTGAAGTAAAATGCACATAGACAAAGCTGTCGTTAAGTAATGGCTATGCACATTCATTTATGGTTACCTCGTCTACAGTGAATAGCCATTCAACTCAGCATTCAGACTAAGAGCTCCGACATTTATCAGTCAAAATGGTGGGCCCTGGTTAACGACTTTCAACCTTCTCCACACTCTTATTCCATACACAATATAACACAGCACTATAAAGGAATTTTTACACCACGCAATGTTTTGAATTGAAGGATCAGTTCCTATATTCTCGTGACCATTATGATTGATAAACAAGTGATGTTATAAGAAGAATTTACATTGCTGGGCCAAGGAAGCCTACAAACGCAGACGTATTTCTGGTAGTTGCTTCACTTCACCCGAAAACTTTCCGGGTGGAGAGACATGATGAACACGTCTGTGTTCGCAAGCTAACACCAAGGGTTATAGACCATGAATTCTCTTCCTTACCTAACAGTTTAGCAGGATGATTATATCGTGGGAACCTTATTGTCCTCATGCAGGTTTGACATTTATAACTTTCCACATTTCCAGCGCCCCACCTGGCCTCCTCGGGTGTCGGTGGAATAACGCCAATAGGAAATGTCAGCGAACCACAGGACGGGCAAGATGGCTTGTCCACCCACTTGAAAAATTCAGCTGAAATGAGTTAAATCAAAATTAATGAGATGAATTATGGTAACAGTTTTTAGTCACCTTTTAAAACATCACATAGGACTATTTTGATTAGACTGGAGCAAGTACTAAAACATAATTCACTTTGTTCAAATGAAAATTGATTCACCAAAAAGTACGTACCAAGAACTCTAAGAAGGACAGTGCTGCTTACACCCCCCCCCCCCCCCCCCCTCCTTCACCCCCACTACTGGCCAGGACAACACAACTTCTACATCATCCGCTACTCCAAGCCGTGTAAAGTTGTAGTTTGAATATTGTTTTCCTGTCTTCTAGTAGTGATTCTAGAACTAATGCTTCTAACCCTCCCCTGAGCAGACACCTAGTGTGGATGGACCCTTAAACCTGCTTCCTAACAGAAGGTTAGACTGTACAAGCCCGTGAAATCTGTGCCAAGTGGATTGTTAATACCTTTAAACCAAGACAGAAGTTCTAAAATAAGACAATCCTGCTCATCCACGCCACTCCCTCCTCCCTCTTTTGTTCTGTCGCTGGCCTCCTTTGCTCTTTTCCTCAACTCAGCTAGAGGGATAAATTCACGTGTCCGATGTTGTAATTCTGGGTCTTCATACAGAAGCACATGCTGCAGTGAGCTTTGTAGTCTAAGAAGGAAGTCCCTTTCATTGTCCTAGAAATTAAAACCAAAACAGAACAAACAGGCAAAATCTTAGTGAACTGTCTCAATCTGAATTCAAATGGTTGACCCTTGAACAAAAGGACCAAGTTACGGCATGATACAAATCTCTTTAAAATTAAAATCTGCAGACAAGAACCTCAAATGAAGTCTCTTTGGCAGAACCCTAGCATGGTATATATTTCTTAGGATTTCACAAAAAGATATTTCGAACTTTGTAACTTTTTACACTGGCCTTTATTAGGGGTAAAAAGGGGTAACCTTGTTCCTATTCCTCTCTCATGGCTGAAAATGGTATTTTAGCTCTTATGCTTAGGGAAACAAGATTAAGTGGAGATACTCCTTTGTGGAAAACATTCTGAGAGGCAGCATCAATAATTAAAGAAGTTCTTTTACCTACCGAGGAACTTGCGGTTGGATTAGGAATAATGGAAGGCTGTGCACATCCCATATTAGGTGGTGAACATCCTGAAGACTTGTTACCCTGTGGTGATGGGCTAGATACTTGAGAGTCACTGCGATGGCTTCTTTCATCATTTAATGTATCTTGGAGTATCAACATGTTCTCTAATGATTCTCCAGGTGGACAGACCAGTTGGTCACCTCGCTGAAGTGTTAAAGAAAAGAAGAGAAAAAGAAAGAAATACTGCCAACTTTCCTCACTTGCAGACAGTGGCTGAATAGGCCACTTCTGAGTTCCAAAAACTCTCCCTTTCAAAATGAGGCCAAGTGCACAACCTTTCTTGTGAAGATGAGTTTTATTTGCATGAGAATGAAAAACCATTTCCATATGAAAGGCTGAGCACTTAACCTCGTTTTTATACAGAGGCCCCGGGGGGAACTGGGAAATGGCCTATTGAATGCACATTCTTGACCTAGGCAAAAATACAGGCTGTTTTGCGGCCAAGGTAAATAAAGGCAATATTTTAACTTTGCTACATAAAAAGGTGAAGAGAATACCTCTTGAAATCCTATAGCAAAGAGACATTCAACTGCCCCATTCACCGGCAGAAGTCGCGACTGGAAGATTTTGTTGCCTACTCGTATTGATCGATACTTAGGGTTGTCTGGATTGTTGATAATATTAGAAGCAAACTTGAGGAGAAGACCTGATGCATCCATAAAAACGTCTGAAGGATTGTCTACTAACTGCTCAAAACAGTCCCATCCACGCCCCACTGCAACTCTTTTGGGATCCACACTCTGCCAAGAGGGAAAACAATAGAATTAATTTGAAGATACAGTAATACAGTCAACTCTCTCTAAGATGGACACCTTTGGGACCGGCACTAAGTGTCCGTCTTAGAGAGGTGTCCGTCTTATAAAGAGTCAAATAAAGGGAGTAAAGAAAGGAAGGGACCAACTCTAAGTGTCCATTTTAAAGAGGTGTCCATCTTATAGAGGTGTCAGTTAAGAGAGAGTCGCCTGTAAATGCATCCAGTGACTCCTGGGGTTAAACCATCCCCGTGGGAACAAAGCACCAAAGGCTTTTACCAACTGGTAGTGATACTGTACTGTAGCTGGGTGACCGCCACTAAGGGTCAGAAGCCAAGGATTTCCCATGGCTATTATGAGTATGATCCCAGGCAACTTTCATAGGAATAACAAGAAAAGTAGAAACAAAAAAAATTCCCAGGTGTTCAATGCTCCACCTACTTATTACATGTTACAACTTGAAATCTAAGTGAAAGCCCTGTAGCTGTATTCTAGTATAGAGTTGTTAACCCTTTAAGTCCCAGTATCCACATACAAATTCTCCAACCTGATCTCTATACATTTCCTTAAAGAATGAGTGCAGAGAATTTGGTAATAGATCAAGGCATTTTCTCTTATGTGATCATTTTATTAATTCTCATAACTTATCTCTTGACAGTGTATGAATAATGTTTGGGGAAATTTGATCTTGGTCACTATTGGGACTTAAAGGGTGAAATACAGTCGAACCTCCACTAACGGCCACCTCTCCACAATGGCCACCTTTCTATAATGGCCGCTTTTTTTGGCGGACAGTCGATACATTGAGTCTTGTTTAAACCGCTCAGAACAGCCACTCTCTTCTGTTCCAAAGGTGGCCGTTGTGGAGAGTTTCAACTGTATGCTGCAATTATCCATCTTTTGTAAGAAATGTGCATAACACAGCAGGGGTAAAAAAGAAATTGACTTGATGAGGGTGACACATTTACTGGAAACCCAACAGTTTACACTGTGGTGCACAAACAAGAACAGAAGAAGATATTTTAAATTAATAAAAATGACAAGCAAGAATTTCAACTGATCAGAGGCAAATCAGTTGGGTGTTGACTGAAGAGTTGAGCTCGGAGCTTCCAAACCCACGTCAAGAAAGTGACCTGATAGGGATTTGAACTCAGCGAAACTGAGTTTGAATACAGCACCTCACTACAGCAATTGGTTATGCTGCCTCTGTGAAGAGAGGTGTCCTTATCGCAATTGGCTAAGCTAACAATTAACAAAATTAACTTATACCACAGTGTCCACAGCACCACCAATCCACTGATTGATTTTATCTTCTAAGCCTTTGGCATCTGCACCTGTCATTTCATCCACTTTCTTTCTGTTTTTGTAGAAGAAGAATGTCGGCATGGATTGGACTCCATTACGCACTGCTGTCACCTGTGGAGACAGGAACCAGCACTGTAAGAAATACAACTAACCTTTTACTACTAAAAGCGGAGTAGATATATACAAAACAATTAAACTATTACTGTCTGACTCTGAAAACCGTTAACACCTTGGGGAGCAAGGGTGGTGCAGCGGTGAGAGCACTCGCCTCCCACCAATGTGGCTCGGGTTCAAATCCTGGCTTTGACGCCATATGTGGGTTGAATTTGTTGTTGGTTCTCTCCCTTGCTCCGAGAGGTTTTTCTCCGGGTACTCCAGTTTTCCCCTCTCCTCAAAAACCAACACTTTCAAATTCCAATTCGATCTGGAACGCACGGACACGTTTCAACGATTTCTTATGAACTCCTTAGTGATCCGTGGGTAAACAAATTACAATTTATAATTCAAATTTTTTTACCTACAATATCTCAAGAATGTTTACTGTGTTGTGACTAATAACAACAAAGATCACAATCGACATAGCGTCGAGCAAGCCACAAAACTACAAAAATCGGAACTGTAATTACCATTGCTGCTTGTGGTTTATTTTTCTTCTCACCTGATTGGCCTTCTCATTGCAATACAGTAACATTCCAGAGATACTTCTGGTGTTCACGATTTTGCACACTTCACAGTAAAAAAGACTAAATTATTCTGAGTACCCTGCTATGCAATAATCTCACCTGACACTGATCAACATCTACTTTCAGAAAAACAGCAGCAGAATACTTCACACTCAGACGTGCAAAAACAGGTGTCATCATGCGGCAAGGACCACACCTAAAGCCACAATAACAGATCATCACAACTCGGGATCTAATTCAATAAGCAAGGTCAAACTGAACTCTGTCAAGGCCTTGCTGAGGGGTATAAGTACCAAGGGATTAGCCAATTGCACAACTGGGTGTCCTGCGGATAGCTAAATCCATAGTCAAAACTCTTGGAACACTGCAATAGCTAGACAAAAGGATGCATTTTCTCTCCCTCCCCACCCCCCCTCCCCTGGTGCAGTGTTGTATCATGCATTCACTCTTTTTCAACACAATCAAAAATCAACGTTGCTTGGGGGAGAGAGCAGGAGAGCAGAAATAGGTTCTTACAACAACTAGCAGGGAAAACTTTCCCACGTTTTTAGAAGAAGTTGATTATGAGTTACTTGAGCAAAGAGCCATCTTTGCCCCTAATAGTCTCAAGTTTCCCAAGATGTTTTGTCCAAGGTTGTAGTTTTTGAAGGAAAGAAAAAACTTTTTTTTTCATCTTAGTTTAGAGCTGGCTTGGGAGTAGAAGTGGAATCCCACCAGTCAATTACCTTGTAACATCTTAACTTATGACCCGTTTCTAAAAACTAAACTGAAAATTCAAATAAATTTACTTCTTGTACATGTAACTTATCAAATTTGAATGACGACTTATTCTTTCCTTCTTCTTTTCACATAAATTTGTAACATCAGTATACAAGAAAATAGAACAAAAGAAACTAAAATTTGCAACAAGGAAAAAGCAGAAGGGTGAACCACAAGTGTCATATACATTTGTACAAAACTTATCATTAAACTATAAGTCCTTGTGAAAATAAAGATATTTGGGCCTGATCAGACGTGGTTTTTTATTCAAACTCACACAAACTTGTTATTGTTTAGCACTACAAAACTTGAGGAAAATATAATGTCTGAATAAAAAAATGTCCGCTTGTCATAACAGTTTGAATTTATGGTTTCATCAGGTATCTTTCTGACACAACACCTAGTCAGATTTATTTAGAAACTACCCCCTTATGGGAAATTATGCTCACTGAAGTGAAAACTAATCTAAAAAATCTATTTAAGACAGGTTGATTTGTGAGTGATGAGTTTCACAAGCATCCTTACAACCCTTAGGATCTGAAGTATTATTATAATACCTATTTTTCTCTGTTTTGCTAGTTTATTATGTGCAGACTACTTAACAGCCCAGTCAAACACAATTTCATGATGATGAAGGTCCACTTATGGTTTTGAAAATATTGTCAGGTTTAAAACATTACCCACCAAGAATAGAACTACAGCTCCCTGTAAGAATAATTGTATTGTAATACAATAAGTGAGTGTTCTGTTGCTGAAGATGTGGTTGTACCCGTGTTATTCAATGGACAAAGAAAACTTCATAAAAACAGTCAAACTCTCTTCATAAAATCCCTAGAAATATAGAGTATAAAGAAAACCGTTCTACCAGAAAGGTTTCATTTGAATGGTAACATCACAAGAATCTGTGGACAAATTTATACGTTGCAATGACAAATCAATTCTCCATAATTTGGTTGAAAAAGGAAGAACATGTTAATTTGAAATTTACTGCTTTTAAAATCTTCTCCAGAAGCCAGAACATTTTAATTTACCAGTATTTGAAGAGTGCCGTATGTTTTTTTAAAACATATAACTATGATATATTTTTTCAATCCCATATTTTGAAAGGAAATGACACAAAATGGATGTCAAGTGTAAAATAGAAACATTACAGCATTTCCTGTCTTGAGGGTAGATCTTTTAAATTAAGTTATCAAGTCAACTAAAGGTTGTTTAAAAAGGAAATGACCTTTTTACAAGCACTCAAATCACAAGCAAAAGTATGACTAAGCAGTCATGACTAGGCAAACACACAGTAAATAGCAACAAAACTACTCGTAAACGATATGACTTCAAAACAACAAAGAAACAATAACTTGAAAGAAGAAAAAGGCAACACTTTTATGTTTGCTGGATATTGATGTTGATCAAAACAATCCAAAGTGTAAATTTTTGGATGCAAAAGTTTGTTATAATTTGAATTCTAAGTGTACAAAATTTCAAAGAAAGATTCTTAATTTAAAACAAAGAGTAGATAAAACGAATAGATCAACATGGTTAAACTTGTGAAAAAATGTCATGTAACTACTTTATATTATCTAAGGCTGTGTTCTATCAGTTCCCGGCGGCCTGTGGTGCCTAACTTTTGCCCCTGGGCGACTAGAAAATCTTACTTTTTTCGTACAAATCATATGCTGGGCATCTTGGATTTCATAAGTTCAGAACACTGGGCTGCCTTTCAATTCTTCTTAGCACACAGCTACCTTGTCTAAATTTATCTTACTATAAGCTAAAATAACAGCTGCTAGGCATTTTTATATATAATAATTTTAAGTATAGGAGAAGAAATACTAAAACTGAAAAAATAAATATACCACAGAAGAAACATTGCAGAAGCAAGAATGACATCACATAAAATAAAAAGGTTTTTGTTTGTAATTGGTATGTGCTTGGCTTAATAATTTCCATGGAGAGGATACATGTACATTAACAACAACTTTGGTGCTTTCATTCTTAGTGTTATTTCTTGTTCTAACTGTATGTTTATGATAAAAGGCAACTTATCAACAAGCATGAACTGAACTTAGTACAAATGTTACGCAACAGCCTTGTGTAACAAATTAATTGTCTCTAAAAGTAGAATTTACAGTATAAGTTTAAATAATTTTTGTACTAAGTGTTTAAAAAGGTAATATTTTTAGCAACTTTAGACTTGCATTATTAAAAAGATTTTCGTTATCAAGGACATTTTACGCGAAATTCACCTGAGATCATGAACGTGATTTTTATAAGTAAGCGTTCGAATTTGTGAATGAAATCCTAATGCGTGACCGCTCAAACGGCATCAGTTAGGAACATACAGTTGTGTTTATATAGAAAGGTTTCCTGCGGTTTCCGTCTGCTACTCAATGTTTATTGGTTCTTTAGCTGATGATCCAAAAAAGAAAGCACTTGTATCTTACCAAGAAGCAGTGAAGTCCACCACAACAAGTCTGTTTCCTGCAAGATCGATCTGCTGTTGAAATTTGCCGTCCTCTTCGATAACAATCGTATTTCCGTGACTAAGGTCTGAAGAAGCCATGTTGGATCAGGGACCGAGATGTATTAAAACTTACAATCTCTCAACCGCAGAGTATAAACTTTATCAATCAACAGTAATTAAATGATCTGGATACCAATGCGAGTTTTCAGGTTGAGCCTTTTATGTAGTTACTATACAACACTCCACGCTGGAGCGAATGCGACCCCTTTGCCTTCTCGCAGTTCTCACCGGACACAGGTGACCGCGGCTATGAGTCATCAGCGGTGTAGCTAAATTTGAACAATTACTTCATGTTGACAGCTGGAAAAAGTACGGAAGTAGGGTCATCAGCTGTACTGAAATGGCGTTCTTCGCTCGGGCGGGGGGGTGCGCCGTTTTGCTCTGAAAACGGGTATACACTTTGCCCATTTTGGTCTGGAATCGGGTATGGTTTTCGAGGGAACTACGGAGTGTATGAACGTGAACGGATTGAATAATTTCTTTAGTTCGCGCTCTAATCTAGGTAATGATAACATAATTTCTGCCTAAAGGGCAGGTCTGAAAACGGGTATGGATTTTAGAGGTCTAGTCTGAAAACAGGAACATTTTCTGGTCTTAAATCGGGTAAAGATTTGAAGAACCGGGCGGCACACCCCCACCAAGAATTCCCAGGAGTACCCCCCCCCCCCCCCCCCGGGGTTCTTAGAGTGCTTTTACTTAACCCGTGAAATAGATGGTAGACTAATACGCGGTATTACACTCTAATTTCATTGTTCTGGTTTATTGGGTACTAATTGTTACGTAATTCACCGGTTTAGTAAAATCACTCTGATGGCTCGTGGATGCAAATCTCTTCATATGACTCGTAAATGTTTTTCAGTTCTTTTAAAAACGGGGTGCACATGATAAAAGCCAGGATAGACAATGACAATATTTTATGATAACCACTGATAAAAATTATAACGCCTATTTATGGCAATAGTAAATTGCACACAACGTTTTATATTGATGATGATGTGAAAGGTAAGGTTTCGGCTTTTAAAATTTTACGAAAAACACGGAACATACTCTGTTTTTCTTTTCATTACTAATGAGCTTATGACTCCATTCATGGCGTTTTACTATTGAGGAGCTAATGACTCTATTCATGGGGGAGTTTTAAACAATAAGACCATTACTGTTATTTAAATACCATTTGGCACTCATATCTATTGTTCATACACAATTTACTGCCTGTTTTTAACACGGTTTTGTCCCATTTCATTTTCTTTCTTTCTGATACACGAGCATCTCCGTCACATTCCTATGGGAGTAACCCTGGGGGAAGACGCCTACTGACCCAGACCTCCCAAGGTTAGGTTGAGGGTAGATCACACATTTCAAAGAGGCGAAAGAAAATAAAGAGTAATAAAAATTACCTGAAGGAGAAAGACAGTACCTTTCTATTTTCTTTTCTTCTTGTGAAATCATTAGACTGCAAAACAGTCGGTTTTTTTCTCAAAATCAGTAAAGAAATCGGTAAAGCGTGGCGTAAGAGTCTTACGCGCGCGAAGCGCGCGAGCCTCACACGCCCTACGGGCGTGTGAGGCGACAGAAAAAAAAACGTCTCTCCCCATTCTCGCTCTCTGTTTTCAGCTTCGTTCCAGACCTTTTGTTTGACTGCTCGCGCGTACTTGAATACGCAAAAATACTGACTGTTTTGCAGTCTAGTAAATCATTAACCTTACCTTGCATTGAATAGATAATAAATATAAATAATTAAAAACACTCTGATTATTCCCCTGCTAATAAGGTTTTTCATGAATCGATGAAACAAGTAATTCAAATGGAGCATAATATGGTTAAGAATTCAAACCTGGCCAAAGATTTTGAACTCAAGAACAAATCCAGCTAGCAATCAGGGTGGGACAGCGCTCACATTTCGACAACACTGCCTCCCCCAATTATTAGTTCGCGACGGAGTCAATGACGTCGGTATTCTTGCCTCCAAATTTTCAACACTCCCTTCAGTACGTAACAGTAGACTCTCTGACTAATCACATGACTAATAACTCTTGCTGTGCTTAAATGGATACAACAGCAAAAGAGAGACTGCTAGCAGTCGGCTGCGAACATGATTTTACGAACCCCCCCCCCCCCCCCCCCTACCCGCGCCTCCACCTTAACAAGTCATGACTTCTTTCAAGTTATTCAACACATACAGTTATAATTTGCATTGTCACGAAAGTGATTTAGCTGTACCTACAGCATATGTAGTTCGTTGAACTGCTCGTCTAAGATGTGCCATGACAGGCAGATTTATGTTTAGTTTCCCTGTTTGATTTTAAACGCAAATCAAGGCCGATTTTGCCATCGGTGTTGGGACACCCGGCATTATTAAGGTTTGTTTAGGAGTTTTCGCGCCTGTGTAACATTGATTGATTAAAACGTTTATTAACTTTTATTCATCTTTTGTTCATGCTATTGGTAGATGTATTCGCCCGCGATCAACTCGCATTTGTAAGAAACGAAGGAGAATCGACCAATAATCACTCCAGTCGGTCCTGATTCTGTACTTAGATACTGTTGCAAGCACACTCCGGATTCGCTGCAAATCAGATCACTGCCACGATATTTTGTTGAAAATGCAAAACGGAAACTTGTGAATATTAGCTCAATTGCCTTGGCTGAATAACGTTTTCTTGCCTCACAAGTTCTGCGAGCTGATCATGATGACATCGAAGGCCATCGAAGAGATGGAAGGACAACTTCAAACTCCGGAGCAGATTCTGTTAGCATTGAAAGCTGAAATGGTGAGTAGATAACCGCCTGCTCAACATAAAATTCTGAAAATATATCACGAATATTGATCAACGCGGAGAGTGTAATAAGCGTGCAAGATTGTTAAATGCTCCGATTTACTGTCTCAGTTTAGCACTCTACTGAAATACCTCTTAACTCTTTTTAAAAGTTTCAAACTTGTTCGCGGCTTGTGAACAGCTTTGATTTTAAAGATGGAGGCATCAAGTCCCATGAAAAATTTGAAAAGATCATTTATCTTGTGTAATCAATGCACAACTGAGCTTCAGTTACTACCTTTTTGTTTTAGCGCTGGATGATTTAAAGGAATTTAATGGATAATCTCGACAGCAAACAGTTCAACATTTATTCATTGAATACAATAGCATGTCAAAATTCAACTTAGATTCTCTGTCTACCTTGTTTAAAAAATGCCACAGAAGAGCAAACGAAATTTACATTTTCATGTTAACATACCTCACCATTTGTGCATGTATTCACCAGTCCTTAAAAGATTTATTAGTAGTACTTGATAAATTAATGCTAGTGTTATGGAAATAAATCTGCGAATTAACAAACAGCCATAAAATTTCTCTGTATTAGGGATTCTCAACTTTGATTTGTCCAGCGAGAAACGACACTGCATGCTAATTTATTTTCATGTGTTTTGTTGTAAAAAAAAAAGCGTTTGAGTAAGAAGTACTAAAGCCTTAGTTTCTTTATTGAAATTTGGCCTTCATCATTGAATTTAATCTAAAATATTGATAAACACGATACACTGTACGTGATGGGATTTGAGTTTACACGGGATGTGATTTTACACGTTCGGCTGGAAACAAAAGGAAAATAACTTTATTAAAGTCACGGTTCAACGATTAAAATTTTCTCAACTAAGAAAAAATAGCAAAGAAGAGAGGAAATGGAAAAAATTGGCGAACAATAAGGAGAAAAGGAAATCGTTGGTGTTGGTTCTCATTCAAACAAATCGAAACAAAACTGCTTAGTCTCCGATACGCATTGCTGAAGCAATACTTGGTTTAAGCAATTTTGTCATACCTTGTTCATATTAACGCTAACATAATGGAACAAGTTGATAAATATTACAAAAAAAAAACGTGTAACGAATAGATGGGTGTTCAGCTGGGCCCATTAATCAAATAAGGCGATACTGTTTTCCCCGGAAAAGAAGTGAACCAATATGCTGTTTCTGATACAGGTCGCGAGAATTGAGGTTTCCAAATGTCTTTGTATTTAACCACTTTTATAGTTATTATAAATGGCATGTTTAACAAAACTGTTTAAAAACTCCAGGTTTTGCTTTCCGACAGGATTCCTTAAAAGCAGAAGAAAAGGCCTTGAAAACGCAGCTCTCTTGCTTCAAAGAAGAATTTCAGCTTCTTGTGAGGTCTGCCGCTGAATTATATCCAGAAATATTAGATGATGAATTTTCCCAAAAGGTTGCTGCAAGACAACAACTGCAGCTGTCCCCAAATAAATCACCTAGCAGTCCCGAAGCTGATACTACAAGGAGACCACGTTACTCGAGAGGTAGTTACAGATCTAACGATGCACAGCACAGGAGACCCATGTTTGAACTGAAACGGTATCCGCGACGGTCTACACGGCTTACCAGCGAGGAAGCTGTAGCGCAAATTCAAGAACAGTTTGAAAACAACGCTAGTGCCTCCTCAGGGATAGACGCCAGGAAAATAAGAAGCTCTTTACCAAATTCTCCCACCGATGAAATGGTGCCAGAACCAAGTCAAGAGAATTCTCTTGACGAGGAACGCACAAGAAGGCTCAAGAAAAAGATGATAGAGTCTAGAACAGTTGATGTGGTGAACTTGGGTTTGTTCTAAGACCGTTGTGGTTCTTACCTTCGTTTAGTTCCAGTTTCTTGCCAACTAAACACATGACGAGAACGTCTCTAACACGTTGAGAGAAAAAGTGTCTTCGTTCGAGCCCAATAAATATGTCAAAACATTTTACATTTAAATGATAAGTTTATGGAGTAGTGAAAGTCAGTTTAGAGCTTTGTAACTGAGTGGAGTGTAGAAAGTCTGTGTTCTGTGTTGTGTGGACATCGAAATGCCTTCTGATTGGCCAAAAATCTCGTATTACTTTCTCATTTAACAAATTAGAAGTAAGACCAAACCAAATATGGATTTGCTCATACCCGTCGGTCTTCCTGCCCTTCGGAATGGCTGCAGGTGTTTGTTTAGATCACTGATTAGTTACTGTATTGTCAGTGCACAATATGGTTGGTCAAAGTCACTTGATTTTTCGACATGCTAGTTAAAACGACTTTTCAGAAATAAGCTTTTGCAAACGCCTAGATTTGAATTCTGAAAACAGCTTCTAATTGGGGGTTTATTTCATCCTGCTTCAAACACAGCTGCTAATGATTTCAGAGGAAATTTCAACATTGGAGAATGCTCTTGCAATACGAGTCATAATTAGACTACAAGTTGTCTCGTATCTCGAGAGATGACGCGAGGGCGTCAGTCGTTTTTCGCGCGTTTCGCGCGGCGAACTTAGAGTAAAGATTTTGTAGTCTAAGTCAGTTATAATTTTATATTGATCAAAATAAATAAATAAATAAATAACTATTAAATAGAAAATTAATATATGCCTAAATATGGTTTATTCAAGTAATATTGAAGCAATACTGCCTGGTATAGTGTTAATATTTTTGAAATAAAAGGTGTCTACGGCTACGTATGCCGTATAAAGAATCTTTGTAAAATCAAACGAGGGAATGTTTTTTCCGGCGGACAAGAATCTTAAACACCTTAAGCTGACATTATTGAAATAATAATTCCGTAAGGGGATAAAGGAAGGATATGCTGTATACTGAATACCCTAGAATATTAATTGTTCAGTGTGATTTTCCTTCCTGTTTGTAGACCAAATAATTTAAACTCCTAGTGAGATGGTCAGTTTCGCCACTTTTCTTCCTACTTTTTTGTTTTAAAATAGTCGGAAGAGCTATAGAACAAATAATTTATTAGAATGAGTGGGATGCAGCAGAGAATCATTATCGTTCTATACTGTAATGTTATTGTGAATTACCAAAGCTTAAATGATTTTATATATACACGCTTCAGTTAGCCTGCGAACGGCAGACGGTTCCTCGCGAAATGTCTCTCAGCGGCTATAAGCGAGGAGAAACGTCTGCCGTTCGCAGGCTACTCTTCAGTAGTATTTAAAAAACAACTGGAAAATTAAAACGAGAAAACAACTTGAAAATGTGAGGAATAACGTCTTCAGTTCTAAGGAATTAATTAGACAAATGCTAGAATTGTAACAAAAATGTACCGAGAACAATAATCCAGTACGTAAAAGGAAACAGGAGGAAAAGCAAGCTCCTTATCAACATTCGATCTCTCCTTTCTTATAGCTGTGAGGAGTGTGTTCGTTCTAGCTGTGAGGAGAGAAAGATTATATCAAGAAAACGTCACATCCGTAATTCTTCTGGCATGTGAATAAGCTTAACTTTTAAGTCTTACTGGTGATATTCAGCACACAGCTCTCCATACATTTCTCATGATACTGATGAAGAAAATTTGTCAACAATTAATGAAGAACTTTTTAACCTGATAGCCGTTTTATTCTTATGAGCTTTACGTTTGATTTATCAGTGATATTCACAAGGAGAATTTAGATGCCAGTTTAAAGGGTTAAAATTAACTATACTTCTAAACTCTTGAGTCTGTGGATACAGCCATGTAGCGGGTTACCTTTCAAAATCAATAAAACCTCATCCCAAAGAGCTTTGTGAGGGATTAACTCCCATATTACCGTCAATGGTCTTATGACGTCCCCTCTACGATGTTAAGGTTGTATTAGAAGTCACCTGCAATAAACGCCCCCTTTCTAATAAACTCCTCCCCCATTACAATATAAGGGAACTATTGATTAACATGGGTCTCGGCGTTATGTTCCGGCGCTTTCACGGATCTGTTTATTCTTCAGGTAAATTCAAGGCTTTTGCCCATAAAAATAGAAGCTCCGCTCGATGTATGAGCGCTTTGAAAGTATGAGATATGACAAAGGAAAACTAAAGATCATGTAAAGTACAAAAATACCATTTCATTGCTTTTTGTTTTGCTGACTGGTTAGTGGGACTAAAAATATATTCTAAATTCGCGCCAAAATTGTTCTAAAAATAAACTGGTCGGTGATAACGCCGTGACATGAGTACATGGAAGTTACTCGCTTCTGGTTATGGGCTCCTGGTATCTGGCATTGATTTCTTGACAGTGAAATATTCAGAACGTTTTAATACAATTGGAAATGTAGTGTATTGAGAAGTGGTTATTTCTAAACCAACAGTTCTAATAATAGTATATGATTGACTGATATTTCAAATTTGAACAGTATAAATCTTAATGTATATTTATCGCAAGTGTCGAAAAGAACTAAGTACCCAAACATTTACTTCTAGAATCATAATATATACTTGCTTGCGTAGAACGAAAGTGGTCTGTATTTCAACTCCAAGAAAATATCTCAGCATTTAAGTGATAAGATAAACAATTCGTTTATTCGTTCCCTAGCAACTAAGTCAAAATAAAAGGAGAATCGATAAAGAAAGCAATCTAAAAAGGATATGTTTTTCGATGATTCATCAAACGATAGCAGGAATTTTGCGCAAAAAAGAAGACGTATTAGACGGTAAAAGATAGAGAGCAAATTTACTTGTTTAATTATAAAATGAAAATCATGCGGGCAAAAGTCATGCGAATCATACACCACGCGGTTTTCACTTGACGAAACGGAAGTCAAAGAAATGTAATAAATAGCTTACGAAAACGCCTCCCATCCCACAAAGAAGGAACTAGGATTGTGAAACGACTTTAAAGAAGTTTCGGACAGGTCTTTTGACTGTCTTTCACAATTCAACTTCCTCGAGGGCCATTTCCCAAATGGTTTGTATTCTTTAAAAAATACCACTTTTGCCTCAAGGCGTTGCGAAGGGATCAAAGATTTTTTCTAGAAAATTTTAAACATATCTCGCCAAAACAAAGTAACATGACACATCAATTTTCAGAACTCCTGATGAGATATTCATCCGAGAGGACAAAATATTTTTATGGCTCACGGATATGAAATGTTTGTCTTTCGGGAATAAAGTAGCACTATTTTCTGAAAAGTTTCAATATTAAAACAAATGGATAAGTAAAAAAAAACCCTCTATTTGATTTTTGTTATGTGTAGCGGGTCATTGTGGTATAAAACAAAGAGAACAAAGCTCGGATTAAGAAGAACAATTTTTTTACTCCAGTTTATGGAGTCTTTATGAATATGCCCATGTGCAAGTTATTAAAGCAAGTATCTTTGATTTATCTCCATGTATGAGGTCACATAACCCTAAAATAGGAATTATGATATCGGTCCGTTTAACATTGTTTATATGATGATGTCATTCTCACACGCACGTAAACTCACTTTCGTTTAGCAATAGCGTTAAAGCCGCTGTTTTGCATCACAAAAACCGCGAGAGCTTATTGGTACAAAAGCCGATTTTGAGAGCGAACTGAAGAGAAAGCGAATCATTTGCGGTCCCGTTTGTATGCGAAAAAACCAGCTTTGAAGAGCTGCGGGAATTAGCATTGCTTTCGACGGCGAAAGAGAGTTTCCGAATGAAGAGAGGGGCATTTTAATCACCAAAGTGGTTATATATTGAAGCTCAACACCGCGTGACGAGTGGACTAAGATGTCGGCGAATCCAGAAACAACAAAAGCGTTGATCAACTCACAAAGCACAGCAGAAATGCCATCGACAGCCCACGGCATTGATCCACTGGCGGACCCAGAACCTTTGCCGGACTGGAAAGTCGCGCTGACCGAATGGAAGGCACTTTGGGAAGTACACTTTGTTGGTTTTGCGCTGCTATTTATCGCAATGGCTTTTTTCTCCTGTTTCTGTGTTGTGCGTATCAGACAAAGATCCAAATTAATGACCCTTGGTAATTATTTTTTCGTCGTTTGTTTGATGTTGATGTTGTTCAGTTTATCCAGAGCATTGTTCCTCGCACTGGATCCTTATGAATCTCACACGGTTTTGCATCTACCCGTGTTGGTGGTGAGAATCTTGTTCGCCATTGGCTATCCATGCCTTACATCTTCCTTATCGCTCATTCATTTTGCTTTCCTTGAAGTCAACAAACTCGAACTGATCTCACGTCGTCTCCAAAACATTAAGTTCCTTGCATCGGTGATAGCGACGCATTTCATCGTTGTTTTCATTATATATGTAATCATAACATTCAGTCCAAAGCTTGCTCGTCTTCTCATATTGTGCCAGACTATTCAAATCGCTTGGTGGACAGTTTTGGCGATTTGCTTCCTGTACAGTGGCTGGAAAGTGAACTTGGAGTGGAGAAAAAGTATCAATTTTTTTAAGAGGACAACGAAAGACAGGGCGTATTCAACAGATTCGGCGTCAACTTTGAATAAGGCTTCACAACATGGACATAACAATGAGAATCAACCTCCGAAAGGAGCGCAAAAGATAGCGAGAATCTCAGGACTAGTGGTTCTTCTGAGCTTGCTTTACGTTGGTTTAGAATTGTACTCTCTTTTCTCGCTATACAAACTCTATGATATTAAAGGCGAAGAAACCGTGGATCACTGGTCTTGGTGGGGCTACCAGACGTGTGGAAGAGTGCTGGATTTCCTTTTGTGTTTAGTTATTGCGTATGTAATTTTCCCTTCAACTCAATCCACGAGAAAGAAAAATACACCTTCAGCAACCTCGGACAGCAACTCAGCGCGTGTGAATAAGAACATTGTGTTGAAGGTTACAGGGTCTATCGGCAATGGGCTTGATGCGGTTTAAGACACGACCGATAATCTGTAACAACAAAAGCTTAAAAAAGATGGAGGTCTCCCGGACGGCGAACTTGTAAGCAGAGGCAGAACGGATTTTGTTTGATATGTTGACATTTGAGAAGAATTGTTTTGGCCCCATATTAAAACAAAAAAGAGTCAAGAAACAAGATAAGCTGCTTAAAAACGAGTCTACTTGAATCTAGACTGAAAGCGACACGAAAACCAAAACTGCTTGACATTCAATGACGCTGTGAAAAAGTTGCCACTTTTGTTTCATGATACTTTGTTTCTTTTTCACTTAAATGTTGTTTCCCACGATACTGGCCCGACCTGAAAGAGCCGGTGTATTTCCGTTTCATTTCATCTTTCACCTTTCATCATTTTCGGTAGTTTAATACGAGCTTAGATATTGTTTTTCATATCATTAGAGTGTTTTTTCTAGACAAAGTACGCCGCGGCACTGCTTGCCTACCTCTTGGCTTGCTACGGTTGTCATCTACGTAATAAAGTAATTAAAATGAGAATGGCATTTAAAGTAGCAACTACAGATTGACGACAGATACATGGCTGCAAAAGGGCAAAGCTATCGATAAGACATCAAACTTGGCAAACGGCACGACATTATGACAACCATGTCACGTTTAAGATAAGAAATATGTAAATACTGCTGCGAAAACAAAACAGACTAATGATGAACAAACCAGGGAAACCAAATTTCTTTGAAATTACTTTTTTAAAAATATCTATACCATAAGCTGTTATATATAAGCTAAGTTGTTCAAGTCATGCAGCGCTAAAAAGCATGTCATTTTTAGCACTAAACAGCTTGAATTATCCGCTTCCCCGTTGATAGACCGTGTTAGAAGAAAGAGTTGGCGAAGTAGCCAGAATTAAAATAAAATAATGCCATGTTACGGCCTATTCGTAGCGAATTACCTACCACAATAATCACGAAGAGCTGTGTTAGACTTCCAACATGTTAAATGGTTAAAATATATTGTAGGGTAGAAAAGCACGTATTCAAATAACTTGAAAGAAACATAATTACTGGGGACATGATGAGGAAACAAATTTCATGTATATTTAAAAATTACATAAAAGATAAAACTAATAAACAAAAAGCTTTTGACTGTTAATTATTCCATTTGGGGTAGATTTTAAATCCCGAATTTATTAGCAGTCTCCTGTACTTTCCAGTGGGTATCCGACCGTCCTCTTGTCAGTACACGTATGTCAAAGCAGTCACTTCTAAAGGTCATTTTACGTTGTGTCCAGTTGACTGGACCGGGTGCCTCTTGGGATTTTAAACAGCAATCGCGGCGCAAGGATCACGGGAAGTATTTAAACGCAAAGCCGGCACAAGGGAAGAGCTAAGTTTTTCGTCCTTCCTATGGCACCTCGCGCCGCGACTACCAAAGAAGCGCCTCGGGAACGAGGCAGCTCAGTTGAAGTGACAAGAAACAAAACCAAACACTTCACAAAGATTCTTTGGAATAAATAGTACCATGCAAAGTTCCACCGAATAGGTCTCATTTCAAACGCAACACACAAGGGCATTTCGTCCACAGATTCAAAAGTTAGAATCACCTTGTACATCATAATAAACAGTACCACAGGAAAGTACTGCTCAGTAGCTTTCATTTGAATAGTTACACCATAGGATTTCATCCACAGACTCAAAAGTTAGAACCATCTTCTACATGATAATATACAGTACCACAGGAAGGTACTGCTCAGAATGAATGGTGACACTGCACGATAACATACACAAAGGTAAAGAACATATCAATAGACAAAAAGGAAATAAGGGAGTGAATGAATGGATGAAAGAAGAAATGAAGGAAGAAGGAAGATGGACGAAAGAGTCAGAGGAGTTTTAAGAGAGATGTAATACACATAAATATTCAACATCAACATAAGTTTTTCGTAAAAATTCTCGTCTTTTATTTTTTTCAACAATTTCTGGATGCTATGGATGAATCCTTTCAATAACTTGGTTTCAATTAAGTTAATAAATAAGCCAGCAATGAAAAAATTGCCGGTAAATTTCTATATTTGTCGACAAAAAGCGCGCAACATGCTCGGAAAAAATGAACGCTTCATTTTTAGAAAACAGTAACCGGTGGTTAAAGGATCTATACAACAAAACAGACAGTAAACGACCAAAAATTAAACCAAAAAGAAATTACATTTCCAGAAGATAGTTCAGAATCACTTTCGAAAGACCGAAAAAAGGAGTGAACGAGTGTCAAGCATATTTCATTTACTTCACCCGTCATTGGCAATAATCTTGCCCTCCCCCCCCCCCCCCCCCCAGTTACCACCACTACTCCCTGGAAACATGCTAAACAAAGCGTAATCTGCTGCATTTCAATAAAAAAGACATTCTGGAAAGAAAGGTGCGTTGTCATGACAACACAGACTGTGAATAAATATAGCTAAGATTAGAAGATGACTTTTTATCAAACAAAAAGTACATTTTCAAAATCAAAACAAACAAAGAAATAAATGCATTCGAAAGATAACAGAAAAAATAGGGAAAATGAGAAATGTAGCTTTCTTTTTAATTTGAGTTTTAAAAGAATAACTTTTTATGAGTTAATAAATTTCTCTTCTTTTCTCTTTAAAGCATTTGCTGTAATAACATGGGCATTTAGGGCTCGTTTCAGCTAGCGGAACGTTTTGATATGCAATATACAATTTATTTTTGAACGATTCGTCAATTTCTCTGGAAAAATAACCTAATTTTTACATACAAGTTATAGCTAATATAGCTAAAGTATCTCAAAATATCTTACAACCTGTACATCCAAAATGCTGAATTAGAGAATAGCGGAGAAAGCGAGCTTGAAATCTATTTCCTTAAGTGAAACGTTGACAACTACGAGTTCGAAGGTAATGGCGTGACGTCATGCTGAAACAAAGCAAACAGAGCTGCTGATTAGTAAAGTACATGGTTCCCGACTTCCGGTCAATTTTCCTGCCACTTTTATGCTTGTAAAGCTACGTGCAAACGGAAGCAACAACTCCCAACATTGTTGGCCCTAGAATGTTGGGAGTTGTTGCGTCCGTGTTGGCAGTGGTGTGAAAACGGACGAAAAAACTCTCAACAATATCGGGACCTGCAGTGCATCGTGGGAAGGATACAATCCATAAGACTTTGGAGACCATCTGTGATGCGCGTGGGTGGCCCCAACAATATTGGAAGAGCTGTCCAAACGGTTCCACCAAAAGACGAAAGAAATGTTGGGAGTTGCTGGCTAGTACGTTTAGCATGCACCGAAGGGAAAAATTGTCATAGAAAAACTTCTTCTTTGTGACGTTCGTTTAAAGAGTGGCTGATTTCATATACAATGAAGTGTTTCGATATTGTGATAAATGAAGCCCCAAGAAGTAGACAGGAAAACGCATAAGGTCGCCAATTTTTTGCGTTGGATTGTTACATATTTTATAGATACAACTAAAACGCACAACTTGTTAGCTTTTGTATCATGCTCTGTACGGTGTTTAATATCTTTTTGTGCCATTGCTTACTCTAAAAGTAAGAGGGAGTTGACACTCCCTCGCTCTGTATTCAGTAGGATGCTTTCAAACCTGCTCTAGGCCTTTCGCTTCGCTCATTTATGACGACCAACGCCACAAAAAAAAAAACACCACCAACAATAACGTTTCGCGATCTGGCTGTATATAGGTTATGATTACCAGGGCCTAGTTGTTCGAGGGCCGATTAGCGCTTAACCGGGGGTAAATTTAACCCTGGTTTCTTTTTCTTGTGTTCAAAAGCATTTTCTCGGATAACTTTCTCTGTTATTTTTAGAGCTTCCAGTCATCAACTTGTAGACAAAAAGAATTAAAACTGAAATGCTTTTGAAGCTTTCAAATCTGAATTGAAATCTCGCACTAACTCTGGGTTATCTTAACCCGGCTTCGAACAACTCGGCCCAGATGGTTAACGTTAAGCCCCACGCATGCGGATGCATTATTGATGGCCAACAACTCCCAGCATTGTTGGATGTTAGCTGTTGCGTCCGTTTACACACGCTGCTGCATGTTGTTCCGTGTTGTTCATGTTGGGAGTTGTAGCAACCCCCTCCTTCCAAACTTTCAGCAACATTCACAATGACTTACCTGATTTCTTCTTCGTGCGTTGAAAGCCGCCAATCTTGTCGTGTTAAGTTTGATTGTTTTCACTGGACTGGGTGGTCTCGGACTTAGCATCTGTCAAAAAAGGCACACAAAGACAATAATTGAATTTTAGGACGTGAATCCAGGGCGGGTTTCCAGGGGGTACAGACTAATAGAAGTAATTACGAATTTGTAAGCCTTTTGATTGGCTTAAAAATCTCACACCACTTTTGTAACCAATCAGAAGTAAACTTTAAACTAATTGTGGTTTCCTTACGCTCTTTACTACGCGCTGCGTAAGGCTACATACGGTTGGTTTTAAGTTCTGCAAACTTTTTGGTTTATGAAAAGGGTGTATGCAAAAGGAAGCATTCGTCATAACTCACCCTTATCCACGGCGAATTTAAGCAGATCTGACAGTCAGCTCTTTTCCTACGATTAAAGTAAAGCCTAGTGTAAGTAGTTGCAAGTCTTCAACAACAAAACAACGTAAGCATCACTGATTAAGAGGAAGAGGGGTAAGACTGCCCTGAGAGATTATGTTGGGAACGATATATAGTCAACATTCAGATCACGTGTAACCAATGGGAGAAAAGCTTCCAAGATGGCAAATTTTTATCAGAATGCGCGCGTATGAACTGGAGAGTTCGCAGGGTTCCTCTTGGAAGGAAGAAAGACCCTGGGAACAAGGTTACCGGAACGACCGGAAGTGTCAGAGTCCAGTTTTGTCATGAACTCCTCCAGCCAATGAGGGCCTCTTCAACGCGAAATTTGACATTCTCGTTCCCAGGGCTTCGATCCTTTTGGTCAGCGTCAGCGATCGATCCCATCGATCCCTGACGCTGACAAAAAGAATCGAAGCTCTGTGAACGAGAATGGAAATTTGAGGAACCCGATTCATGAAACTTTTGCATAAATTTCTGTACGGTGGACCCTACGGACCAGTAATGTGGCGAGCTTTCGAGAGAAAAGGTAAAAAAAAATGGAAGAAAAAAAAGAAAGAAAAAAAGCTTGGAATGTGCTTTCACTCACTTAGGATTTTTTACAAGAAGCGCGGTGATGAAATCCTTGGCCTGTTGTGAGATGGGGTCGAAGTGTTTCGGATTAAATTCGTATTTGACGTCAGTTATTCTTCGACACGTTTCTTCAACTGTTTCTCCTTGAAAAGGTGATACTCCGCTGAGGCTGCAACGGAAAAACAAGAACTGTGATAAATATTTATTCAATCAATATACTCGACTATGCCAAACAGGAAACTTTTCGTAACAACAGAAAAGACGAACCACCTAGTGGAAATGCTGAATAAAACCATTATTAATATTATAACAACACTTACATGACATAGGTAATAACTCCAACGCTCCTGTTAGAAAAGAAACAACCAACCATTAGAATAAGCAAAATTATATGAAAAACTTACGCATTAATTTGTGGCAGACGTCAGAAGGGGGGAGACCAGGCGCACAAGGAAGAAGGTAACTGTCACTTATGTTTCTTCTTCCACGCGTCCCTCCCCTCCCCCTTTCCAAAGCACGGTAATTCTACAGAGATCAATAACAAGCATACTTACCAAGTATCGGTGGTAAAATCTACAGGTTCTCTGTTCACTAGTTCTGGAGCTAAAGGAAAAAAATCAAGACAGAATTGTTTAAGTTTGCTCAATCACGGTTATTGTATCGTGGGTTTACTAACGCTGGCTAAAATATGTCTTCTAGCTCGTTTTACTTACCGGAAAACTCGGGATTTCCAAAAACTTGTCTAACTACAGGTTCTGAATCGGCAAGTTCCGCCGCACAACCAAAATCAATAATCTTAACCTTCGGCAACGGTCCCGCCTCTAGGAGAAGGTTTTGAGGCTAAACAGGAGAAGCAACGCAAATATTAGAATGTCAATGTTATCAGCTAGAACTGAACAAATACTCAAAATAGCCCAATTTGGAATCGCCTTAAGCCTTTTTTTCCTCAAAGCAAGTCCTCGCGCTAACCATTCACATGAGCATAAGTTCACATCAAAACACAGGTTGAGGAGATTTCACAAGTAGGCTTTTAGTGTGGTCCTATAATTTCGGACCAAACGAAACAGAACTGTCGCAATAAACGATCGATGATTACTCAGTGAAGCCTGAACTCCTGTGAAGTTATTAATAGTCAATGCCCTTCACATAAATTAATAGAGCGCTCTAGAAAATACATTCTACTCAGAAGCCAGGTATTTAGGCTATTACCCAGTATAGAAACGAGAAGGAACAGGGTACAGTTAACTTACGTAACGACTTCTCGGAATGTTACTTGGGACAAGAAAAAACACAAAAAATAGCCAATAGCTGACCCGCAGCGCGTCCCCCCCCCCCCCCCCCCACCACAGTGACAATCCCAGAAACAACTGCGGGACACATCTCGGCTCCAGTTCCTTCTATTTATTTGGTGGCGAAATGACCTCATCTTTAGCGAGAATGACTTGTTTGTTTTCTTACTTTAGATCATGTGAAGAACACCTCACCAAGTGAGCGTGCCGTTAGTCTTACGGTAAAACTACTCGAATCAATGTAGGTTTATGGGAAACTGCCCACCTACCCTTCCCCTAAGCTATCATTAACACTTGCTTCTAACTTAGGGCAAAATGATGGCTTAGGGGAGGGGTAGGTGGGTTGTTGTTAAACCCTGACATTAACAGCCTCACCTTCAGGTCGAGGTGTACGATACTAAGGTCTATTAGATGTTAAACCCTAAAATTAACAGCCTCACCTTCAGGTCGAGGTGCACGATACTAAGGTCTCTAAGATGTTGAACTCCTTCAAGTATCTCTCGCACGTAGCCAATGGCAACTTTCTCCGATAAATTGTCCATAACAGCCAGGTGATCAAACAGACGACCACCAGCTAAAAGTTCAATAATTATTACATAGTTCTTCGGCGTGTCAAACACGTCGATAAAGCTGCTCAAATTTGGATGTTTTAGTCTTCTTAGAAGATGAATTTCGTCCTCTACGTCTTCTTTGCCAACCATTCGTTTTTTTACTAGTTTAGCAGCAAATTCTCTGCCTGTTGTTTTTTCAACACATTTCTTCACAACCGAGAACCGGCCCCTAAAAAGAACAAGAGAATACAGTTAAGCAGTTGAGAGGCGAAAATAGAGCGTTTTCACTCACGTGGCCAGCATCTACGCAAATTATTGTAACAAAACAAAGCGTTTTCATAAGAAAAGAGTTCAACTCCCACAGGATTGGTTTGGGATACCAACATGGCCGCCGTTTCATTGTTTTGGAACACCAATATGGCCGCCGTGACGTGAAAACACTGGATGGGAGACTTCCGAGTTGCCACAAGCCTCTGTTTCAAAGCGAGGGTAAGTAGGAAGCCATTTTTATGAAAATGACATTTTCACAACAAAGGTTTTACACTTGGCCGCGTTTAGAAGGTGAGAGCGTTTGAAACTCGGAAATGGTCTATTGTTCGCGATTACAATGGTTTGATATTGTTACGCGTTGTGATTGGCTAAAAACTCTCGCGCTGTTTTTCAACCAATCAGGAGAAAGACCAAAACCAACCGTGACCCGACTTGTACTCACGCGATTTCTCGCGCTTAGCACGTGGTAAGTGAATTTGGTTAACAAATACAATCATATTACAGTTAAAACACGTTGCCTTCTCGTCTACTCACCTTCCTAGCTCTGCGTATATATTGTGAAAATTTTCAATATCTGTCTTCCAAACTATGGGCTCCGTTTTGGAGCCACTACGCACTTTTCTCTTCTGTTTCTTCTTCTTTTCGTCATCTGAATAAGAACAAAATAATAATCTTTGTGAGCATATGACCAGGGACAGGACCTCTAACATCTTTATACCTACCCCTCCCCTAAGCCAACATTTTGCCCCAAGTAAGAAATAAGTGTTAACGTTGGATTAGGGGAGGGGTAGGTGGGAAGTTTCCAAGAAACGTCTAATGATCCCTATATGCAACAGTCGGTGGAATGTCGCAAAATTATGTTCTAAGAAGTGCTTTTTAATTTCGGATTCTCCGCAAAACCGACACCAGTTGTTGCTAAAAGAAGCCGCGTACATCCGGTAAGAACAAGCAACTCAAACAAGTTGACCTTGATCTTTCGTTTTCACTTTATTTTTTACCATTTTTGTTATTACTAAATTTATTAATTTAATTTATTCGATTATTCATTATTGCTGCAAATAATCCATTTTTTAGATTTTCATATTTAATTTATTTGGTTTCTTTGTACCTTTCCCTTGCACGCGCTTTTTAATAACGTTAAGTTTAAAGTGTTATCACGAGTTGTAACGTCACGTGCAATTGCATCATGTATCACCAGATATTGTTGACTCAAATCACAGTAACTGTATTACTTGCAACTGAAGATGATCGTAGATCAATCAATCAAAACTTGTCTTCCTTTAAATTGGAAGTTGAAGTTCATATTTTACAGAAAATAATAAATTTTTCATCCTTTTACCCTAACTTATTTCCTAGCGTATCCCTGTTCCTTGAGCCTCAGGGGATAAGAAAAGGGGATACGTCCAGTCATATCCACTGCAGGGGAATGCGGGCGCGTGAAGGTCATGGAAACGGGTTAAGTTGCGTCATGGCACTCCCCACACCTCCTCGGTTAATTTTAACGCTTGTAAATGAAAGGACTGGGAAAAAGGAATGGTTCTAAGGGTGGAGGTACAGAGTAGTGTCCCTTCAAGGGAGAGTAAGTGAGGTGGCCGAACAGGGATGGGGAGAGTGAGAACCGGGAAAGAACTTGCGTCCAGCACGCGCCAGATCTGCAGGGTATGCCTCAAGATGAGTTTTTGGTTTGATTGAATCAGTGTTGCTTTTTTCCTTGCTTACTCAGTGCAAGGCAGCCACATTTCCATATTTTGGTACGTATCTAGCTAGTGACAGTATTTTCGTGAGATAAAAGGTACGAAATTTCCAGCGTAGTTGTGTCAATTGAGTTAAAGAGCTTAAGACTTTCCAAACATGATGAAGAGAATGACATGACGATAGGGGCGCGTCAGGCGATGGGGCGGGGTTGTGGCGGGAAGAGAACTGGCAAACGTTGGCATATGCGCAGATCTTATTCTTTAATCTGATACGGGAACAACAAAAAAAGAGCCCTGAAGGAAACCTGAAGAAATACTTCATTCAGCAAGACGATGATTTTTGATATTTGAAGAAAGCTCCGCGTCTTCTTCATTTATGCTCACTTGTACTCTTTAATGCCTTCAGATCTAATTTCTTTTGGAAAACAACGGTGGTTTAACCAACTGAAATATTCACAATTTCAAAACTGAACGAGATTTTAACCCGCGCGGTTGAACTGGAGTAGCGCAAAGGGGCAAATTGTCTGTAAGAAATACATCGACGACGCGCACAAAAACGGAACTAGAAGTTTAACTCACCCACGAGGAAAAAAGCGGGAAACCAAAGGAGGGCATTTCACAGCAAAGATGAGATTATCAATCTGACCACTTTCATTTGTATTTATTGTCTGGTATGTAATTACGCTGAGCTCAAATACTTATGCAATACCAGGTGTAAATTATTTTAAACATGCTGAATAAATTATCATTCTTAAACTAGCTTGACCTCGAATCCAAAGATTGGAGCATTGCACTTGACAAATGCATTGCATTACAATTTTGTAGATAAATGAAAATAAAAAAAATTATCAAAATAATTTCCTCCATTTATAATTTCAAATGCCAAGCACTATGGAGGCCAATTTTTAAATGAAATTTAACCACAATTAAACGTTCAATAATTTATTCAAGGGAAAACATTCCTCTCATTTTCCAACATTTTTACCTGGAAGACAAATTTTGCCTTAATTCATAACTTATTAGAAGCTCTTCTTGGAAAAAGTAACTACAGTATTTTTGAAACTCTACCCTAAAAAAGAAAAACCCTTTTTAAAACTCTGTTTTCAATTATTCAGTAATTGAGTTAACGTAATTTAAGTTATTTTCCAGAGAAAGTTACAGAATCTGATTGGAAGGCTTTCAAAGTTGAATGCTAAGTAACCGTGCCTGCACGACTCTTACATTCACGTGATACACGCAATTGCTACTCATGTAAGATCAAGCAAACGATAGCTTAGACTTTGGACTGCACGTGATTTACAGCTGACCAGCAGGTAACGTGACTCCATGCGCGTTTAACTTTCATGCATTTATTTTTTTTTTTCTGGAAAACAACTTTTTTCGTCATCTTCTTGCATGTTTTTTGCTCGTGATATTTTTATGCGTTATTGACAAAGCCTATTTCTTTGAAGCATTAACAGCGGTTCTAAATAGCATTATCTCTTTTTAGAGTTTAAAAGTCAACTACCTATATTGTTTTACTAAACAAGTACCACCTAGCGTTTAATACAAGTTCAAATAACTATATAGCAATTTAGAGTAGAAATTATCTTTACAACGATTGCTATCTTTACAAGTGTTGAAAATCTTATAAGTGAATAATTATCAACTCTATTCTGTAGAAGTACGTAGAAAGCTTGTGTTGTTTAAGCTGGGGTATTAAATGCATCCCTCTGCAAGAAGCAATACAGCAAGATGAAACTGTGAGTACAAGTTTTATAAACTTCAATATGACGTTTAATGGGATCTAAAGGGGCTGTATCACAATTTTGTAGTTCATATTACGAAGTCTTGCACGCGTAATCACTTCTTGTTTTGCAAAAAAGATGCTTTCCAAAGTACGGATTTTTCTCGCTTAAAATGTCAGCTTAAGCGAAAAAAAAAATTGACAAAGCATGTTTGTAAAGATTTTCAAAGTTTCAGTCGACGAGGAAATTGTTAAATAAAGTAGACTTGTCGAGTTTTCAACTCAAAAACTTTTTCTCATTTGTGCTTGCGTGATTAGCGCACGAAAAGCAAAACATTTTGACGTCACAACCATGTTTACATACTCTCATGCAAACACGCCTCTCGGCCAATCAGAGCGCGCGTACTATCTTGGTCATTTTATATGGAACTTAACGTTAGCAGAGAAATTACTTGAAAATGACTAAATTACAGCTTCATGTCAAACAAATTCCTGCGTTTGAATTTTGATAGATTTCGTGACACAGCTCCTTTAAAAGGCGCATAACACGATTCAAAGTGCTACTTTCCATTCTGTGTTCTCTTGGTGAATGAAGTTTAGTCTCAAACTTTCTTCTGTTAGTATCGTAAGTTACCCATTAAGCAATTCCCTTTAATGTTATGTTTTTCACTGTTAAGTCTGTGAGTTAATCCATGCATCATGAAAAGAAGTTTTTAAAGAAGAGATAGCAAAATTTCGTCAGCTTTGTTTAAACTGAGTTAAGTTTACCCCACTTATTACTGTTAGCGTTTCCCCAAAACGTTAACACAATTTAGTATTTTAAAAGACAAGAATTTTAAAAGACTTTGGAGAATGTGGTCAGTGATCTGATGCTAGGATTACTGTAAACACAGCGTTTCTCCCCACCCTTCCCCTGACAGAAGCAAGTAAAACAAACTGCTCCCTTCAACTCTCCCCTACCATGAGGCTGACCAACCACAACAAGTGCCAACGCTGTTTCAACTCCTCTGCCACTAGCACTCTTGAGGAACCCCTGTAAATCGAAGATACCTACCCCTCCCTTCCTCGTTATGGACGTCGTTATTGCAGTGAATGAAAGGTCACTCTTCCCCTCAACAAAACAGACCAGATACTACAAGAGTGGTGTGGGGTTTCTGTATCTGAAGGGTCCCCTCCCACCCATCTCTCCTAAAAACTCACCACTTTCAACGTCCAGTGTTATAGAGTCTGTCATAGGACTATGCTTGCTGATACCGATTTCATTGTTTGCACTAACTCTAAACTGGTAAGTAGCACCAGGCGTCAGGTCATCGATCACTGCACTACTTCCCGCCACAAACGGCACGGCCGGCATCCACATGCTCACCCCCGTCTCCTTGAATTCAACCGCGTAACCCGTGATCGGTTTCCCACCATCCAACTGGGGTGGTTCCCATTGTAGAACGATTGAAGATGACGTCATTTCTTTGACGTAAGGTTTCGAGGGAGGCTCCGGTACACCTAAGGAAAAACAGGAAATGACGGAAGGCTCAGAAATCAGCCTCGGTTCATTAACCGTTTAAGCCTCAATATCCACATACAAATTATCCAGAGTTGAGGAGTTGATAAAAGATCAAATCATTTTCCCTTTGATGATCATTTTCTTAATTCTCCTAACCATTTCTGTTGACAACGTATGGATGGTGTTAGGAGAAAATTGATGTTGGTCACAACAGGGACAATGGAAGGGCCCTAATAACAGATACAAAAATCGTGACAATGGACTTGAAGGGCGACAAAAAACATTCGTGGACTGTTTTCTTCTTTTCGTGTAGTCGGTATAGCAACAGACATCGCGGTTTAGAGGCCGCTAGTCTAAATACTAGTACACATAAAAACACACATCGAGGAAACGAGTACCGTTCCGAAAACCAAAAGTTTTTTGCTCAACCGAGCATACAAAGAGACCTTTCAAGATGTGACTAACTAACGACAAAACTTTCAGTGTCAGTTAACTGTGTAAAATGCTTAGGTGTTACAAGACATTCGTTTAAGATACTTCTGATAGGGTAATAAAATCAGAAATTATTCAGCTTCTTATCCGAGGTTTTGCCGAAAACGGCACTTGTTACCACGACTGGTCAAACTGGTTTGGACAGCTTTTTACCTAGAACAGCCACATGAGCCGAACACGTGATCCGGCGTGACGCGCACGTGACAGTACAATGGTAATTTGCGGTGTCGGAGGTCTCTGTTGACAAAATGTCCAGCTCGAGAGTGCAGCGGTCGTTAACTATTCTGATATTCTCATCCTTTTCTATAGATTTCTTGTTCTTAGTCCAAGTGACTGTGTAGGGGTGGGTGGGAAGTGATGACAATTGGCAGCAAAGCCGTAAATGCTGGCCGCTTTTGACAACCACATCACGAAGAACGCGAGTAAAGGCTGACAGCGTGAAATAGAAAACGTGGTGCATTGTTAGTTGGTTATAGACTACGAGTAACCCAAGTTTAAATTTACTCGAAATCTTGGTGGGTTAGCGTTAAGCAACAAATTAACGGGAAACAGTGTTAGTCAACCCGATTTTCATAGTTTAAAATAATAGATTTAACTCAGTTCAAAACCATATCGTTACTTTAAACACAAATATCATTACTTTAGACAGCACGGCACATCCTAATCGCCAAGGCTTTTACTCTTCTAAGACGGCATGAGAGAGAAACTACTGAGACGAGCTATCGCCGAAAAAAAACTGTTAGGCTTAACTCAAGCATTTAATCCCCATCACATTAAAACCTTTTCTTCTCTACATAGATTTAACCAAATTAAAAATACTAGAACTGAAGCATAATTATGGTATCTTAAGTATCTGAACAGAGATTTGTTGTTAACTAGTTTTTTATAAGTTAACAGATCTAATTTACAAATTATTACGAACGAAGAACGTGTTGTGAATATGGCACCTTGAAATGTCGGAACGTAAGACCTCTACTGTAGTCTACTATAGCTGACAAGTAATAAATTAAATAAAGACTTACTTATTTCATTCGAGTTTCCCTTCTGATTCTGCAGGAAATATAACAAAGGAGATGGTTAGACAACAGAGAAGGTACGAAATTAAAACTTGATTAAATTAAATTAATTAATTAGCAGCCCGCGACAAAGCTCTCTAGGCGGGGGCCTGGGGCGGCGGGGAGAGGGAGAAAACGAGAATTTTTTCTTCCCCGCCCCCAGACTCCTCCCTTTTAGGAAACGTATTTCTTAAGTTAAAAACATTGCAGCTATCCTATAACCATAACGTCACACTTATTACATCATAACTGTGACGACATATTTACCAAGGAATAACATCACAAACCATATAAGAAGGCAAGACGCCATAACGATGACGTAATATTCTTTACGTCATAATACACGAAGGCAAGTCTACGTACCGTGGATGCTGCAGGGTTGTCCTCGTTGCCATGTTCGTTTTCATCACCAGTCAGCTCCGTGCGATATTTGTCGATATTTTGTTTGATTTTATTAGAGAATGTATTGAGGTACGAAGAATCTTTCTGTTTCTTCTGAACCCGTGGACGAGCCTTCTCGTCACTCCTGTAAAAAATAACACAAGAAATAAGAATTATCATAACATTTATACTTCTCCCACATAACCAAGGCCTTTTTAAAGACTCAAAATATTGCCAGATTGTAAATAATTCCACCACCGTCCTTCTTCCGTTTTTTAAAATAATCTAAGAAACATGTAAAGGACGGCAAGTGGTTATGCCAATGATGGAGACAACGACAGCGTTGGTAGGAGTTGAGATGACTGTGGTGGTGGCTTAAGATCAATGATGGAGTGATGATGGTGGTGGGGTGATGTCAACGATGAGATGATGATGGTAGGCCATAATGACGTCCGTGATAGAGGTGGTAGTGGTGGACGTTTAAGACCTTAATCTTAGATAACGGTTAACAGATGTCACATTTAATAAACAGCGCCTTACGAAAGCATACCGCGCTTGCCACTGGTTATAATTTCCCCATGATGGTTTAACTTCCAGTTACTATCACTTCAGTACAAACCACGTCACAATGATCGCATTTGTAACCGACTATCATTTGTAGCCTTGAGTAGTGACTGGTTCATGTTTTTCCAATGCACTTGCATTACCTCATGACCCCAGAGATAGGTCACCACAGAGTACCGTGTGTAACAGTCACAAAAGTCAGCTCACTTACATATTAAAGCTTCGATTCCGTGCGAGTGACGGCAACGTCCTCTCTTTATCTTTTTTGCCTTTGACAGATCTGAACGAGAACAACAAGCCACAGTTACTAAGTGCTGCAAGTGTCAAGCTTAAAAAACGTTTTAAAATCAATGGTTAACGACATAAATTTTGAATAAAGGCGTGTTGAAAGGTCAATATAGGACAGAACGAGGTATTTCGCATTCAATGCACCGGAAACAAAACCTCGTTTCCAGGTTAACATTGGCCAGAGCGAGGCCAGCCTCTCTCTTTAGGATTCAATGCAGACCGATGTAGACTGATATCGGCAAATATTGACCACTAAGAGTCCAGCATCACGCATGAGAGTCCAACGTAGACCTTCTCTAGAAATCTTGATCTTTGCTTAAGTTCCTTACATTGAAAGCTCAAAATTCATCTGCTTTAACTCGGGTTATTACGTTACGTTAGGAGACGTTGCTCAATATATTTATACCTTAAATACAAAAAACAATTTAATATAATTAAATAAAACAGAACTTACGTAAAACTTTCATGTCTTGTCACCTTTTTCCTCGAAAACGTTCTGAGCAGGAACGAAACAACAAAAATTAATTTACGGCATGTGAAGAAACTTGTACTCTTAAGAAACAGAAAAAGAACCAGCAACGAAATAAAGACGATCAACTTTTGTGATTGTGCCGCCCGGTTCGCTCAATTGGATAAGCGCCGGTCTGCCGAGCGGGAGGTCGCGGGTTCAATTCCCGGCCGGACCAACACCCAGGGCCTTAAAATAACTGAGGAGAGTGTGCTGCCTTTGTTGTGACATCTACAAAGGTTAGACATTCTAGTCTTCTCGGAGAAGACCGTAGGCCCCGTCTCACAGCTCTTTCTCTGGTCTGATTCTTGTGGAATGTAAAAGAACTTACACTGCTGTTCGTAAAGAGTAGGGGGCGTAGACCCGGGTGGTGTGGTACAGCCTTTCATGAGCTGGGTGGATAATGAAGGGGTGAAAAAAATTGGGATGTTGGTCCTGTTTCATCCCCTGACACCGTGTTGAGTCACAGTGGCGAATTCAATATATAGATGTGTATAAATAAGATTGAATCATTTTATGACTAGATACTCAAAATAAAAACCTTTACCTATGGACGGTTTTTGTTAGATGCTCGTGTTATTTTGTGCAAAAAACGTAACACAAATAATTGGAGGAGGTGCAATAGTTAGCTTTTAAATTTAAGACCGAGAGCGGAAGGGCCTTTCGAATCGACCAACTGTACCAAAAACAGCAAAAATATGGCGAAAAACTTACCCCCCAGATTTCTTTGGGGAAAGTGGAGTTTCTTGATCTGAAAACACAGAAAACAGTGTACACTTAGCTCACAGTTGCAAAGCAAAATTGCACAAAAAAAGTTACCCGCTACCAACCTTCTACGTTGTTGTTGGGTTCTTTTTTAAGAATCTTGGCGGGTACGAGACCGAGTTTATCAGCGGTAGCGTTACAAACGTATCTCCAGTTCTTGTCGTGTTTTCTGTTAGACACCAGTAACACCACTTCGCCTTTCTTCACAGAAAGATGGTCCTTATCTTTTGATTTGAAGTCCTCAAGCACCACGAAACGTTCTTTGTGACGCTGAAATGAAGCAAGAATTAAAATGTAATGTTTACCACTCTTTTGGATATAAGTGCTACTTATAAATTTACAGTTTAAGCAAGTCGTATGAGACAGTGCAAGCGGACACATCACGTTATAAAGGATCAACGTCGCTTACCGAAGCATTGGGAAATGGTGACGTAAGATCTTCTAGCGACTGCGCAGTAGCCAGGTCGATGAGGTTCATATGTTTAAGACGGTTCGTTGGACTGTTGAAGACTGGGATCTAGAAAAAAAGTAGAGTTAAGTCACGGCTGTGAACTCTTGCGAGACTGAATCATTTTCAGTCTAGCGATCCCAGGCGGACGGAAGGGGGCAATTTGCAGTCACCCCAGACTTTGCTTGAACAGTCAACCTGTAGTATTGTGAGCAGACATATGTTATTCTGCTGAACAAGTATAACACGTAATCGTATTGCACTGACGGTCATACCTGCGAAGGTTTCTTGAGAGAGCCAGTATCGGGCATGCTGTGACTGTGCCCGCGAGCCATGCTGGTAATCGGTGAAGTGTGGCTTGATGGCGTCACTTGACCTTGTGTTGTAACGGGTCCCGTGGGTGTCATGGCCGGGAGGCTAAAGGAAAGAAAAAGTGTTCAATTTCGCGCGCTCAAATTCAGATTTCGTACTTTAAGCTTTGCTTTTGACTATAAGGTGAACACCCATCTAAGAGGGACGGTACAGGTCCTTAGGGCCAACTGGCTGTACTGAGATGAGACTCAAAAGGTGGCGAAAAGGTAAAAAGACTTCACTCACATGCCATTGGCTTGTTGCTTTTGATATTCGATTGGGTTTCCCAAAGCTGTGAAAAATAACAAAGATGAACATCCATTAGGAAAACGACAATTTTAGATAAAGCCGTTTTATATTTTTTCTTTAAAATTAAAATAAACTTTATTTTCTTAAGTGGTTGATATCATGCTATAATTTAACTGATTAGCACTATGTTATAGTCTCAATAACTTTTGAGACCCGCTATAACTTAACAGAAAGGGTTTTCATTTATTTAGAAATCACTTCTTCTAAAGTTCATCCAACAGAAAACGTCAACATCCGCCAAACTTTAAATGGGTTTAAAAAAAGAGGTTATGTAGCCTACAAGAGGTTTCTTTTTTCTTTCAAGATTTAGATCAAGGAAAACCAACTGGAAGTCAAGTTTAAACTTTACACAAAAACTTAATTAACCATATGACGAAGTTTAATGACAAAAATTATTGAAATTTAAGTTTATTTTAACATTAGTGGAAACATTTAGTTTTATTTCAAACCTTTATGTGTGGGGTTTATGGTTTCGCCATCGTCGCTTGATTCTGGATTCAACAGTTACATAAGAGTGAAAACAAAGTTAGCAAGAAAATCATTTGAAATTTTTTTTTTTGTTTAAACGCAAATCTAAACCACTAGGCGGCATTTCGTGTTGTAAACATAATAAACCACTTTTTACTTTTTAGTCCGTGGGGACCAGTAACAGAAATCAGTTAAGATGAACATGCAACAACGTTACTGAATAATTAAGCATTCCAGTTTTTTCCTAGTAAATATCGCAGCTTTTTCAGGGAAAAAAGTGTGATCTGTTAACTGAACTGGATTAAGTGCACATAAAACAATCTCAAGTTTTATCAAATCCTTTGTTGTAGCCTGCGAACATGCTCTCCATTTCGAATGGCAAGCGAAGCGAACCCCGAAAAAACACGCCCCTCGCTCTTGGAAAACTGCCCACCTACCCTTCTCCTTAACCAACATTTTGTCTCAAGTGAGAGAAAAGTGTTAATGTTGGCTTAGGGAAGGGGTAGGTGGAAAGTTTCCTAGAAACCTAAATTGCTCCATAATGTACATAGTTCTAACTTTGGAGATCGTTAGTACTTTCACATGATAGATATCGAAATATTGCACAATTTTTATTTTGATTAAGGGTTGGCTTAGAGAAAAAGGCGAAATGCTAACTTACCCATGGCGAAGGAAATTTGAGATTCCTGAAGTTTCTGAAGCGCTAGTAACCAGTCGCTTTTCTTTTCAGGCGAGCTAACGGTCATGGTAAAGATCTCTGCATCAGGATCAGACCCCGTCAAGATGGCAAACGACAAGTTATCGTCACCGACCTCCATATACCGCATATGATTTACCTACAACAAAACAACAGGCAGTAGTTTGAAGCCTTTTTCTCAGGGGGAAAGCTAGGATTTTTCGGATCATTACATGTTTCTGGGAAACTGCCCACCCACCCCTCCCCTAGGCCAACATTTTGCCGTAAGTGAGAAGCAAGTGTTAATGTTGGCTTAGGGGAGGGGTAGGTGGGCAGTTTCCCAGAAATCCGATTTTTCAATGGGGGGTGGGGGGGTTGGGTGACACTGTGTTACACCCAGGGTATGTACCAGATTGGCAAGTTGACATCCACGCCGTGTTTTACTAAAAGCGCCTTTTTTCGGGTAAGCGGTGAGCGTGGGGGGAGGAACAACGCCACAAAATACTGCATAGATGAATTAAGTTACACGTAACATAAATTACTCTATTTTAGTCTCATTGCTCATCACAAAAGCGGGAGGGGGGCGGGGGGAGGGTCACGGGCGTCCGGGAGAGCGTTTGTTTTCAAATTTATCCGAATAGGATTGGACGGTAAAATAATTAAAAACGATACGAAGTAGTGGTAGTAGTGGGGACGGAAAATATTTGATCCGTTGTGGAGCGAAAAAGCCCTCTTTTAATTACCTTGATGCTGTTTCTGTAGATGTAAACCGTCCAATCTAATTTCCTCTCAAACGGCTCGCTAAAAATCATGAGTTGTTCAAAGAGGAAGACTTGTCGCTTGCAGGGCTTTGGCGTCTCAGGGTCCACAACCATCAACGTGTCCTGAAAACAAACCAGAAACGGAGTGAGAACAAACTCAAAATTGTTTCATTTTTTAAGGTAATTTTTAATCGAGGCTAGGAAGCCGTAACGGCGAGTGTCTGGAAAACTTTACCTGCATAATCAGTTGGCCAAGTGCTTGTATCTTGCCCTGTAAAAAATTCGATTTGACTCTCGTTAGAAAGACCGACAAAAACACAGGATGGGGAAATCATACAGCAAAGTAATTGTGTTGTTCTTCCCTATTAAAATCTTCCCTGGCACAAAGCAAAATACAACAGAATAACAAGTTCCCTTACCGTAAAACACTCCAGCATTCCGACATTCATCATATCATTGGCTTTCTTCGGCACAATATACATCATATCTAGCGCTTTCTGTAAACGTCAAAGTGAAAAACAAGCTTAGTGAGGGTCAGCCTAGCCCTAAACGACAGAAATTATCCAATCTGATATAATTAAAAGGACCACAATGCAGCAGCAAGAGAGTAAATTAGACCGAAACGATCCTTTTTTTGCTCTTCATGGTAAAATAGTTCCTAAAAATGCAGATTCATCTCGAATATTCATTCATTAGAAATTACGATCGTAAAAACTCGAGCTTTCATTTGTCACTAGTGAGTCGAAAGAATTCTCCTGTACAAAAGAGATACCTGACCCACCCACCTTGAGTTCTGTGGTGTCGAGACCTGCTTTAGCGGTATATTTGACGAAGTCTTTGAGGAGAAGCTGGTATTTCATGATTCGCTGAACTGGTTTGATGAGGTAATCCTCGATCCCAAGACGGTAGCCCAAGCGCTCGGTGACCTCCTAAAAAAGCCAATAACAATTGGGTTATTGCCAAAATGAAAACAGGGGATATGCACAAATAGAAATCCACGTAGGCTATTAGAAACTGGTTCTATCTGTTAAGACAGCTTACCGCAAAGTATGTATCGCGAAATTCATGCACAAGACTCATGGACTTGGGTTTGTTTTGGCAGTAGTAGATGTAAAATTTCAGCTGCCGTTCCTGATAAGAAAGTAAACCAATTACTATTAATTAATTAACCAAAAATGCGTTAAATACTTAAAAAAGTTTCAAAAGTGCTCCCCATTTTTAACTTACGGTCAGTCATGGAGTCATGAAACGAAGTCAATGTTGGAGATTGTACAAGAAATTCTATGGTATGAACATTTAAAATAAAGCTACAGAGAAGCAGTTTTTAATGGTCCCATTTTTTCCCCAGTATTTCACAAAAAAAATCTCGTTTCTCAAAATTTCTATTTTGGGAATGCCAAAGTTAAAGTATTTGACACAGACACACTATACTACAAATACGACAACAAATGTACTAAATTAGAAGTTGGTATCTGATTAATATCAGTATCAAAGGCCAAAAACGGATTGCGAACATATTGTAAAGGGTACAAAGACAACATCTAGTGGCAGTGTCATGTTTGAAACATCCTAAAAAACGCGCTAAACTTACCGAGTTCAAGAAGCAAGAAGCTAACTTCTCGGGAGCATCTTCACACTTTTCAAGTTCTTTGACAAATTTACTGTCAAGAAAAAACAAAAAAAACGTTCAACTTAAACACCATACCGCTGTTTAAAAGCAGTTCTTTGCTCTGGTGCTATTCATAGTGCTGTACAAGATGGTCCTAACTTTTAAGTCTGTGGATGAAATGCTGTGGTGTGACCATTCAAATGAAAGCTACTGAGCAGTACTCTCCTGTGGTACTGTTTATTATGCTGTGTAAGGTAGTCCTAACGTTTGAGTCTGTGAATGAAAACCTATGGTGCGACCATTCAAATGAAAGCTACTGAGAAGTACTTTCCTGAGGTGCTGTTTGTTTTCAATAATTTTACCAAGGCCAAGAATTAAATACTAACGTCTTGTGCCACTCGTAAATTTGTTGTATGTTGCCAAACAGTACTCGCGTTTTCCCCTGTAGTTGTTCTGGAGTTTCTGGTTTAGCGAGCTCTGGAAAGAATCCCTGGAAAAAAGGAAAGGGCAAGAAAGTGTCAAAAAGCAGAGTGAATGGACTGTAAGTTTGTACCAAACCGTTTAAGTGTGAAGATCACTAGGCTTACCTCGACGACTTCACCCAGGCTTTTGACGTAATCTCTCTCTGTTTGAATAAGCTCTTTCAAAACAAACCTGAAAAAAAAGAGGAGAATTTTGAGAAGAAAGTCGGAAAATCTTGAAGTGGAGCTTGAAAGAACCAGAGTGTAATAAGAGGAGAAAGAGAAAAACGACTTTCGGTAGCATCAGAAATAAGTTGTATACTTGTGGGAATAACTTTGCATAAATTTTTCTAATCAGTGAGTGGACTTCACTATTTTTTTCTGCAATCTCAGCACTAAAATGACGTTGCCACATTCACTCACGTTCTCTTCTTGAGCGCCACAGCCTCGGGGTCCTCTTGCTCAGGGGCTGAC
The DNA here is from genome assembly GCA_964035525.1 of Porites cylindrica. Lineage (NCBI taxonomy): Eukaryota > Metazoa > Cnidaria > Anthozoa > Scleractinia > Poritidae > Porites > Porites cylindrica. The sequence goes on along the minus strand of OZ037787.1, from coordinate 1,309,450 downwards.
GTGGATTGCGTAATATCGCTCCCAACTTCTTGCTCCCCAGTTTCCTCTCCCTGTGTTTGTCCTTGGTCTTCGTCTACTTCCGGTTGGTCTTGATCCTTCCCAGTCTCCTCTTCTTCTTCCCGTTGTTCTTCTTCTTCCGGTCTCTTGTCAAAATCATCTTCAAACGCTTCGTCTTCGTCGTCATCATCGTCGTCGCTAAAGTGTAGTTTAAGCTCTCCTTCTGAGCTTACGGACGGTTGTACAGGGAGGTATGAGAAACCTCCGGTGTCGCCAGGACTGCGAACTTCACCATGCTCTTCTGGAATAACCTATAAAGGGAAACAAGAAAAAAAGAGCATAAACACATAACAGCTTACACTGAGTCAAAGAGGAAGAAAGGCTCAAACTTCTTTCATTACTTATGCACTTGATCAACAGAAAACCAACTTATAAAAAAAACCACAACCTTGAGGTTTGAAAGTGGTAATAACATTTAATGTTTCTAAATATTACTTTGAATATCTGAAAGACCGATCTTTACATCCGAATATCTAGACACCTCTACGTCAAGTTCAAAGCCCGGTTCACAAACAACTACTAAAGGAGAACTCAACCTTTGGAAAGGTTTCTTACCCGGTGCGCATGCGTAGACACAATTTCTGCTGGTCTCAACAACAGGTCAATGTCACTCTCACTAGCCCCCAAGAGTTGTTGAAGCTTTTTAGAGCCACCGCCTGAGGCTTTGACTGTCCGGGTGGGTGTGCTAGGAGAATTGTCAGGCTTGTTCGTCATTTTGACTTTACTCCATGATCGCTTACTGCTGAAGACAAGGAAAAATATAAAGCGATTACGAAACGGATTTTAATCAGTGTCGACTGTCATTTAGTGTTTACTTTGGTTTTGCATTGTTAGCGTTGTGGTTGCCTAAAAAATCTCGCGCACTTTTCTCCAATAGTCAAAGAAAAGCAGAAACATATCAAGATTTGTTTGCGCGCGTTTATACCATCATTACTGAAACAGAAGGTAGTAAGCAGTAAACACTTCAGTTTTTCAGACATAATATTGACGTACGATTAAACTACCCCTTCCAAAGCCATTTTAAACTGAATTTCCCAAGCTACAATCCCGCTTCTAGACCATATTAATACTCAAATTTTCCAAGCAGTATTCAGATTCCCTCTCCACGCCGCCTCAGACTTACAAGGAAAGAAAACCTTTGTTACCTCGTTAAAATTGGCACCAAAGACACAGAGCCAAATGTCAGCATTGTGGCGTTTCCGTCGAGAACAGATAGGTAGCGTTGATATAAAAAGTTTGTCCTCTCCGCTCTTGACCACCGTCCGTACAAAGATGGTCGTTTCAGTGAACTGTTTGTGCAGTGTAAAGTTTAGCTATGATATAGTTGACAAAACATATATATATCACGTTCTGCGATTTTTTCGCTGTCGTATTGATCATAAGCAGTTTGTACTTGAGTGTTGCAGAGTCGGCGCAAACTGAAAGACTTCTCTGGCAAATCACAGCCCGGGTAGACAATCCAATTAACCGATCAAAACTCGAAACAAATACAGGCATCCGGTGTCTAGCGCGGTAAACAGTGCACAAGCTTAAATCAAGGTCTAAGATGGTTCTGTTTTTGTAGCTGCTTTCTTGAGAAAGTGATGCAAGTCCATAACAACGCAAAGCTATAAAAAACGGAAACAAATAGTTCTAGTGCTTTAATAATATCGTCATCTTTTGGCCAGATATCTGGTGCTATTACCAGTTATTTCGACTATAAATAGACAACAAATCGCGTTATCACTGCTTGATCTTTTAAAGTTTGGCTGATAAAGAGATCGTGATAAATACACCGAACAAAATAGTACCGATATTTTTACATGTTTTCAAGCATAATAGTGATTTCAAAACCTCATTTACGTCACATGCCCTTTTTTAGTCGCAACATTGGAAAGCTATAACGATAACTGAGCTTCAAAATACGATATTGGGCGAAATATTGGCGTGATATTTGGACTTAATATTGGTAAATTGATTATTTGTACTTTGTTAATATCACGTGATCATGCGTTTTACCAAGCCGCGCTCCGAAACAACAATCAACTAAATGCTAATTTTTTGTTAATGTTAATGAAGGATTGTTTTGTGGTCTGATTATTGTTTTGTGTCTTTTCAATCATTTGTATTACGTCATTTGGTGATTGCACCCGTTCGCTACACTAAGAAACTATGTGAGAAAGATGAGAGATGGAAAAAAGACCTAACTATAAGCAAGTGCTTCCAGTTAAAACTTATCATCATCATCACCATCATCATCTTCATCGTCATCATCATAGTCATCGTCGTCATCATCGTCATCACCATCATCTTCATCGTCATAACCATCGTCATCGTCATCATCATCATCATCGTCGTCATCATCATCATCACCATCATCTTCATCGTCATAATCATCGTCATCATCATCACCATCATCTTCATCGTCATAACCATCGTCATCGTCATCATCATCATCATCGTCGTCATCATCGTCATCACCATCATCTTCATCGTCATAATCATCGTCATCATCATCACCATCACCTTCATCGTCATAACCATCGTCATCGTCATCATCATCATCATCGTCGTCATCATCATCATCACCATCATCTTCATCGTCATAATCATCGTCATCATCATCACCTTCATCGTTATCATCATCACCATCATCTTCATCGTCATAATCATCGTCATCCCCATCATCATCATCGTTAAAGTTATTATTACTATCACTATTTATTAACTCACGATATAAAGACCTATATTTGACACTGCACTTACCGAAGGGAACTAAACTGATGCCCTGATCGAGAGCGTCGACGAAGTGGCGGCGAGCCACCATTACTGGTCGGTTGGCCCTGGTACCAAGAGGCAGTGGGGCTGTCAGATGAGGACAGTGACACGGAATCTGTGTGAGGACATACAAAAATGGAACCTCAGTTTACCACCAACTTACTGCAAGTGTTTATGGCTCTTGTGCGTGATTACGGTATACGAGCATACTCACCACCCAGCCTCGTTTGAAAGCAAAATTGTTCGCATTTGTACTCTTTGTGCGTGAGTCATGATTCTTTTCAACTCTACTGCCTTGGGAATTCATTCATGTAAAACTTCGCAACTTTACAATTTCAAAACAAGACTTGGCAGTGAAATTTGCTCGTCTAATGTAAACATGCCTACGGGCTATTAGAACTTTAGTAACTTCCAACACCTTATAGCCTAATTTCAACAAATATATTTGACAAACAATACTACAACAAATAGATATGGAAAGGTTACATTTTATATTTGTTTTCTTTATCATTCGTACATTCACTGTCTCTTGTTCTTCGTTTCTCAAATCTTTTACCAGGGAATGGTCTCTCAACCGAAACCGACCTCGTAGCAAGCGTCAAGTGCATTGTCACAAAGGACTCAAAAATAATTTCGCGGCAGGGTCCACAAACGGAAATAGAATGATAATTCAATAAGCGTCGGTTCATTATTTCCTGATTTAGTTTTCATTCTCGAAAAACAGGCATATCTCATACAAAAGCAGACCACACAAAACACGAGTATTAATTACGATCGAGGTCAACCAGAATCGTAGCAAAGACGTTTCCTGTTGTCAATCACGCAAGGCTACACCCGTATCAGACATCAACCCTTTTAGAATGGCCAACATAAATTTTCTCCTTAGAATACTAATACATAATCAATAGATTGGGTTGTGAGAATTAATAAAATCACCCTTTAAGGGAAAATGCCGGGATCTCAGTTTTAACACATTCTCTCAACTGGTTCTTTAAGGAAATGAATAGAGACCAGTTTGGAAAATTTATATGTGGATATTGGGGCTTAGAGGGTTAAATGCCTCTAACTTTCGTTCTGTGGATAAAAATCCTAAAGTGATAGTAACTCAGCTTAGCAGCACTTTGCTTTGGCTCTGTTGTACAGCTGCGGCCATGTTCAAAATTCTACAGCGCAACTTCTCTTATGCACACTCGACACAAAACTGAAACTTCTAAGCATAACTAAAGGGTTCTGGAGAATAAAAACCTTATAAAATGATTCTTAGAAACATTAAAAAACAGGCCTACGAAAAAAAGACTGGAAAGAACCAAACATCTCCCCTCAAAATGCTCAGAAAGTCGAACTATGAAGACATATTTATTCAATCATTTTTTATCGCAATTTTGTCAAAAGAATGACCGCTCACTATAAAATATCCGGCCATATTGAGTTTAATTAAATGCAATTGAGCGTGAAATATCAGTATCCTAACCAAGCACATTATTGACAGGCAACAGATCAAAAAATCACTGAAAACGCTTATGAAATACATTTTCTTTCAGTTTAAAATTACTGGATGGGATATCTTGATCGCAATATCTACAGACGAAGCACAGACGTGTTTTTTGCGCATCTTTTCATATCCCTAACTTGGACTTATAACCTTGTGCAGTCTTATAATGTTAAAAAATCTGCGTAGGACGAGAATGTTGATTTATGATTGCTGACAATCTTGCAGAATTGTATGTAGTAATTTGTCAGACAGTAAATGGCGAAGACAAAGGGTAATCCCAAACAGAACACTTCGGACGTTGTATGACACATTCCGAAAGGTCCTGAATAAAAGGTTCGGGGTTATTATGGCGAATAACCTTGTCCCTATGTTGATATTTAAAACGAAAATACAAACTTACACTGACCAAAGAACTGAGGCAAAATTTACAGCTTAAACGTTTGCAAACAAATACTGTTCTGAATACTGGACGCTTATCTAGTTAAAATTAATTAAACATTCTGCTCTCTGCTGTTGTTCTAAGCAGGGAACAGATCAGAAGTAACAGCAAAGAAGTGGAAAATTCAACAAAGCTCTGTCATTCTGTGCATATCTGTAATTTTCTTTCCGTTTTCACCCTAAAAAAGTACAAGCCGTTGGTTAAACAAGCTTTAGTGATCCTTATACGAGCAAAATCAGACATGTTAGTGGTTCTGTGAAGAAAATCCTGAAGCCTGTTCATTACAATGCAAAAACAAACATAGCAGTACTTGAATGTGGTGCCGTTAACGTTTTCAGTGTAATTTTCAAGAATAAAATTACAAAAAGACCTAAGCTTGGACTCTTATTAAGAGTGAAATCCCTATGGCACGCAACAAACAATGAAATGTTGGGCGATTCACGCTAGGATACAAAACGTCACACGATGTTTCCAATTTCGTGTTCTAACACTAACCTTCGCTACTGGACTGCGAGATATCCGAATGTCGTTTCTTTCTCGGATCGCGTTCTTCGGAACGTTTAAGGTTGTTATGAGGCGCCCACCCTTCTGTTGGATTTACTCCTTCAGTCAACAGCAGGCGAACTCGCCATCGTGAACTTCCATGAGGCTTGACAAGAACTTCGACGAGTTGACCCTTCTTGAGCGAGATTTCCTCGTCGTTGGCTGCTTTGTAGTTCTCAGTCACCGACCAAACGTTGTCATTAAATTCGAGCACCTTTTGGGAGAAAGAAACCAGTTTAATCGGCGTTGTAGCATAAATAATCCAAGGGGCTTTAGGCTGAAGCATGGTTATGCTAATATATGGCTCAGCTTTGTGTACATGAGGCTCTAGCTATGTTCCACTCCAGCGCACTGGAATGGGAAACATGTTCGATTTTATCACGAGATATAATCACCCGTCGGAAAAGTCTTACAATTACTTCGTAAATTAAAAGAAAAAGCGGCACTAATACAAGCTGACTGAGCCGTTATCTCTCACTGAAATCCCTTCTTACTAAAATCCGTGAAGGCTTTGTTACATTTAGCAAAGGAATGCTTGCAAAAAGCTACAGTAGCAGACAACACAACCACAGCGCATTCGTTGGTAAGATGCTTGATAAACTCGGGCAAAGACAAGGCGGAGAGTAAATAAAAACGTTCTCAATCGTGCAATCTAACTTTTTCAAACTTATTCGTATAGAGAGATAAGTTGCTACAATTCATTTTAGCCTGGACTGTAAGAACGGCTGAAACAGGCTTTAGCTTATTATAATGCCAGCGCATCAAGGTCTGTCCTCTACAAGTGCGCTTCGAAAGATGCGGGAATCAGTTCCTCACAGTGGCCAAAAAGAAAAGTTCGCCTAAAAAATCCCAAAGTCAGTTTATAAAATCCTAAGCAATGAAAAATACCATGCAAAAATTCGGCAAAAGAGGTTTCATTTGAATGGTAACACCACTGGATTCTGTCCAAAGATTTAAAAGTTACAATGGCGAATCATCGCCTAATAACTCGATCAAAATTACTTGTATTAGATAACTTCAGACACAACAAACTCACCCTTAGTTCGACAGCTTGAATCTAATGGTAGCGGGTCTACAAAAAGCTGTTACGTTCGATTAAACACATATAACAGCACTTTGGGAGAGGAAATTTCGAGAATGAAAATTTATTTTTAGACAAAACAATTGTAAAATATAGACAAACACAATTGCACACAGACAGTAGTATCTATTATAAAATGCAAATCAAAGAAAATTCAACCGCTTAGCTAAATCACGACAAAAACTCTAACTTAAACACTTTAGTTGCTCTTTTTCCCCCTCCTCAAATTCCATTTAAATACATAGTAGTTTTTGACTCTTAAGTACTTGGAGAAATGTTAAGGAACAATTAAATCAGCTGCGAGTTATTCACAGTACTTGAGTGCTTATTTACTCTATAAACTAACGGCAAGCTAAACAAAGTGATCATGCAATTTGAATCGACATGAAAACCATCAATCAAGAAAAAAAAAGTATTGAAGCCTTCGATTGATCCAATTTCTGTCGAGCATAATTTTGAAAACTGCCACTTGAAATAATATCGAAGAAATTCAATTAACGCCTGAAACTGTATAAATATAAAATATTAGATGATTTAATATAATATCAGCTTTCGGCCCGGCGGAGCAGTAACCATTCTTTCGTCTCGGTCGTAGAGTGACCGAACAAACCGTTTGTGTTATTATTACTGAAAATGAAAGTGTTTAGACACATTCTTCACAAGTAAAATAAAGAAAAGCTTTGCACAGTATCAAAACTGAAAGCATTGTTGACCACACTTATTATTAAAAGTAGACCTCAAGTTCTAAGTGATCTAGACTGATGGTGAAATTGTCTCTAAGCTGAAATAAACGCTGGAAAGTTAAGCAGTGTTAACACTTGTTTTGACAGTTCTTGCAGGCCGGATTTACAGAAGGCAAGCGGGTCTTAGCACCTCACGCAAGATAAAAATGTGATAGACTCGAGACTGTCATGACGGAAAACGCAAACTCTGAATCTATTATTTCCTCTAGTAGATAAACGCTTTTTTACGAGGAAGTTAATCAGCAAACTAATCTTACAGTAGAAAGCTATACCAAACCACAAGGATTGTCATAAGCTTTTAAGCGCGACTCGCCAAACGTCAAACACGAATTCGTGGTCGGTTCTACGAGCACATCACCGCAATTTCGACTGTTACACTATCTCTAGGGCGCGAACAAAATACGATAGAATCACGGTTTGCCGCGAAGGATATACCCCACTGTTTGTAACAAAAGACGAGAAATAGGGCATGAAATGAAAGGACGGTGGTTACCTTGCGATCCATGGACATGATCTGTTTTTCCAGTACCAATGGTAACGTGTTTTCTCGCCTGTATATCCGTCTTACACGAGAACTGTCCATGTTTCATTACCGACCGATTCAAGATGGCGACCGGAAAATCAGCAAAACATGACCATGATATCTGGAACATTTCAGGCCGCAGAAAAATAAATCTCTTATCGCCTGTGTCGTCATCAAGAGGAGTTTGATGGTCACGTTTGGTTGTAGTTCATAAAGGGAAGTCCGTTTCGCGTTTATTTGGGGATAATCTTGTCAACGAACGTGTTGCGGAACAAGGCAACTGTCTTCTTTAAACACTTCACCGCTTCTAAACTTCTCCTGATTCGGCCAATTGCGCATTCTTTGTCGCGGTGCTAGAACGTGCGAAAGAAGCGTGACCAGTCACGTTGCAGGCGGTGTAAGGAAAAATGAACATAATGGCATGGGCGTTTCAAGGGATCTCTATTGCAAATTAAGCGTTTAAGGAGCTTTGAGCGTAAACGACTTTACTCAGCTGTAATAAACGACAGATGAACGCCTATTGGTAGTTTAAATCTTATTTTGAAAGCGACGCGAAATGTTTGGCTCTCTTGACGATTTATTGAAAAAGTTGAAGTGTGTTATTGTCGCGCCCACGCGCGCGATCGCCAGTCCTTTTTAACATGGCACGAGACAAAGGGATGAATACGACTTCCGGTAATGTCACCCTTTTCGGTAGAACTTTTACATGGTTAGATGTATAACTTAGCTTTTACAGCCGAAATTTCGTGATTTTTCACTTTTCCACTGTTAACGGTGAAGGGAATAGTACTTTTCCCTTACAATATCCCCCCAGGGGGGAGGGGCTACTTCCTAGTAATAGGTTTATAGGGATGTGCCGCTGGATGGGGTCGCATTTTCACGGCTGGATTGACTATAATGTGGTTGCATTTTCATTAGAGTACTAGAAAAGGATCACACGTTTTCGGGATTTGGGGGATCAGAAAATTCACAATTTTTACATCATTGAGTTTATCCAATGTGTCAATTCACTTCAGAATGACCTAGTTGAAAGGCTTTTTAACGCACAAACAGAAGTTACTAAGCTGGGATCGCGAAAAGTCATTTTCCCAAAAGTGACTAAGATGGGGTCTATATTTGGCCACAGAATAGACTATGATGGAGTAGGGGTTCTGATAGGCTAGCGGCACATACCCAGCAAAAATCAACCCAAGTAATCCCCCGGACAATGTCATTGTCTCCCACAACCAGAACTGCATAAAAGCAGAGAAATCGGCCCCGGTATTACAGAAATTTGTCCTCAAATTATAACTGTTCCTAGTTTTATGAATATATGTCGTGTCTCTGCTGTCGCCACAGGAAGTTGTCCTCAAATTATAACAGTTCCTGGTTTTATGACATTTTGTCGTGTTTCTGCTGTTACCACAGGAAGTTGTCCTTAAATTAGAAGTTTTGTAACTCCTTCTAGATTGCTAGATTAACGTCAAAACGGTTTGTCGTGTACTTTTTCTGGCGTTTCTCCAACTGTTGCCCAGCTACAAGAAAAGTACTGAAGCATTCAAAGGAACGCAGTCATGTAAAAGATTAGAAGTGCGAAGTGCGGGGAGGAAAAAAGCGCACAAAAATCTCTTACAGCATGTGCTAAACATTACAAAGTACTTGGTACGACGTGCAAATGTGTTGATTAATTCGTTTAATTGCGTTCTCTACGAACTCAAAAAGTAAACAAGTCGTAACAAAATTACGAACAAAATAATTTAACACGTTAAGGACCTGAAAAGCTAAATAGAAGCTAAAAAATACGAGGAGACAGATGAAAAGGCCATTTCCGAGTTCCAAAAAACCTCACTTTCGAAACGCGGCTGAGTGCAAAGCTTTTCTCATGATAATGAGTTTCTTTTGCATGAGAATGAAAAATCATTTTAACAGCAATGGTTTCGTACTTAGCCTCGCTTTGAAACAGAGGCTTGGAGCAACTCGGAAATGGCCTAATAAAAAAGTTTCCCTTCATTTTGCTCAGCACTGATTATCTTACCTTTCCCTCAGGAAAGATGTCAAAATCACCAGTGTCATCTTCAATAACACCACTTTCCCTACAAATATTAGAAAATAAAGCATTCATATGGTCTCATTTCAAACGCAAGCAAAGAAGACCTAACGCCGATTCACAAACTGGGCTACAGTTTCGTACTGAGGGTCTTCTGGCGTTTTGGTCAGCGGGGCGACGCCAGGCAAGTTGCTGGCCCCGTCTCGCTGACCAAAAAGCCAGAAGACTCTGGGTACAAGATGGACTAGACTACTGTTCATACCGGTCAGCGGCCTTTTCCTCGCGGCTTCTGATAGTCGTTGGTGTGGTAACAGATCCCGTGGAGCTTGTGATTGAACCCTCTGCAGAAAGATTTCAAAATACGTCACATATATTGACCACAATCGCAAGTAACTGTCGACTGATTTCTCTACCTCAGTGACCACAGTAATTAACTCTGTTCTCTGACTTCTCAACTGGATTTTGCAACGCAAAATTCGCGTAGGTTACCCTCATTACTGAAAATAGAATTGTTAGAACTTCTTTGGCTGACTAGTCATTACCATACTTCACTTGCCAGTCGATCACTTAATTCTCTGTAAAAAAGGCTAACGTGGATCTCCTCAGCTGGATGTTCAACTCTTAACACAGTGATGGGCTGCGCCGGCTCAGCTGAGTTAAATATTTTCCAATTTTTTACTCCATGAAGACGGAATTGCTAGTGTTAAGTTGAGGATTAGGGCTATGCGACACTTCGTGATGTCAATCATAATTAGCATGAATCTTATTACCGTATTTATTCCAATAAGCGCCCAATCTCGAATTAGCGCCCACCTCGAATAAGCGCCCACCCAACTCCACTCCCTCCCACAAAAACTCCAATAAGAGATAATAAGAGACCCTCCCGAAGACGGAGTTTTCTTCAGAGTATTTTACAGAAACCTTGCTTTGCCACGTCTTCGCTTTTTGTTACTACCATTTACTGTTTTGTTGCAAAATATACTACTTCACTTGCTGAAAATGGTGAAAATTTAATAAGCGTCCAGCCTCGAATAAGCGCCTACTCTCAAGGTCCAAAAATTTAATGAGCGCCAGGGCGGTTAATCGAATAAATACGGTAACTTGCAAGCCTCAGACATAATAATCTGGTGTTTGCCAGTGCTATACACTTTATAAGGCACCTATCTCTAATGTTTTCCGCTGTGTTAGTTGACACCCATAGCTAAGTGTTGCGAGGTTGTCTGGTGTACAGAAAGTCAATAGTCACAATACACTTACTTCTTTCTTGCAGAGTACCAAACTGGAACTGTTGAATCACTTCCCGTAATTCCTTGACCCAAAGTAATTTAGTATCCAAAGATCTTGCCTGGTAAAGAAAAGTGATTCCATTCATAATGTTACTTTGTTAACATAATCACTGAAAAGGGTTGTCTAATTCGATCTATTAAACGCAGATTCAGAGTGCATCTTCACCAAGATGACATGAGTAATGTTAGTGGAAATATGCTCAAAAAGCGATTTACTGAGATTTAAGTGCCGTTACTTAACCTTACTAAATCTGGCTTCCTGGCATCTTGAACCTATTCGCCACTTTCACGTCTCCCATAAAGGACCTTATTTGGCCCCAAACATTTCGCATAAACATCGTTTTCAATTTCTCTTGGGACGGCTGTAGTACCCCTCCAGGAGAAATGAAAAACAAAGGTTATGCAAAATTTTAGGGGGCCAATAAGGTACATTATGGGAGATGTACAAGTGGCGAAATGGTTATTTCAGGAGAACTGTACCCCTATAATGTTGTTTCCGTATAGTTCAAGTTGTTCAGCCGCTGTGCATGTTAACTGTAGGCTCACCTTGATGACGCGTTTGTCTTCTGACTGGGGTGGTTTGCCAGTCCACACCGCGAACTTACAAGAGTCTTCAGCGACATGTTCCGTTACTCCTAACTCAAAAGTCTGCGAGAAAAATTGAAGGTGAAAGAGCAAAAAGTTCCACAAAGTAGTACACTACACACTTTACGATATAAAGAAACTGGTGAAGAACTGTCATTGAGACGTCGAGCTGTCTCAAGTCTCAAACATGATCAATATCAATTTTCTCCTAACAAAATCAATACATCTCCAAGAGTAAACTTTGTGAGAGTGAATAAATTGATGATCAATGGGAAAATGATTTGATCTTTTATCAAATTCTCTCAACTAATTCTTACAGGAAATGAGTGGAGATCAGTCTGGAGAATTTGCAAGTGGATGTTGGGCCTTAAAGAGCGCATCAGAAACTTTAAAGACCGTTTGTTAAGACTGCAAAGTCTTCGCTTAAAGCTAGCGTTGCCTCGTTTTTTCACCTACCTTTATTTTATTCTTGTACAAATACTTGATCTTTCCTTCAGGGTCTTTTGTCTCTTTGCTGAAAAGAAGCGCTTGCTCAAATAGAAAAATATGACGCTCTTTGCCTTTTCGTCTGAGTTGCTTTGGGTCAAAAACGGTAAACGAGTCCTGAAAGAAAGCATTTGTTTTAATTTCCTGACATGTCGCTTAATACTTTCAAGGTCAACATACTCAAGGGAGGGTGGGGGAGGGGGTGGAATCTCTTTCAAAGTGCAAACATATCGGCTCGGAGGGACAGATATGTTTGCACCTCGAAAGAACTTGACCTTCTTCCACTTATCATTCCCACCCAAGGTGCTGCTTGCAATAGACTTTACCCTTTTCAGAAGCCTCGCAAGTATTCAAAACCTCTAATTTCATTGGACCCTGTATGTCGCATCTCTTTTATTTTGGGGATAGCTTCCACTGTTTACCTTGTTCGTCTATAGCTTTCCCAATGAACCAATACTGTGAGCCCGGCTGTGAGGATTTGTTAAAGCTGCAAGGCCTTTACCCTTTAGGTTACAGGAGTATATAGGTAGTACCACCCCCACCCCCCCCCCCCCCCCCGCTTCCTCCTCCCCCTCAACGTTCTCTCCAATTCCTCCCTCCAGAGTTAGGATTTTGACAGGTTAATAGATTCGTGACAGGAAACCTGTGGCCAGATCAAAACGTATTCCAACAAGAAGAAAACACAAAATAACGGCGACTTCCGTTCGCGACAAATGTCTTGCCATACCACATCTTTTCTTTTCCACAGGAAGGGCGCGCGCCCACACACGTTATATAACACCGTAGCGCACGGTCAAATTGTATCAACATGAAAGGAAGTCTGGTGATAAATGAACCGCATGGCGGAAATATTCGACTTCAATATGCGAAGAAAACAGGTTTGCAAAAGAAAGGGTAATGAAAAATCAAGAGAAAATCTCCACGCACCTGTAATATTACTTTTCCTAAGGAATCTATGTTTTCCTAAAGACGTAAGGAAAGAAAAGCAGGTTAATCTAACAAAGCAAAATAACCCTAACACACTAATACCCGAGTGTTCAGCATCTAAATTCTCCTTGTAATACTGCTGTTAAGGTAATTGGAGATGTAATGGGAGTTAAGAACAAAATTTTCCAAGAGAAATTCTTTTCAGTGACATTAAAACAAGCATGAGAAACATGTATGAACAAGAAAGTAGAACCAGGAATTTAATATCAACAGGGACTTACGTCATATCCGTGCAACATATTCACATACATAGCATCGTTTGCTCGGCGTGGCACGCTAAGCATCACATCCAAACCGGCCTGAATTCGAAAAAAGAGAAGAAATTGTTCATTAGTTCCGCTCTAAAGCGTTTATTATTTTTTAAAGTACCTGCTGAAGTAAGAGCCCAAATTATTCATTCATTAAAAATATCCTTAAGAAATCAAAGAAACTGTAGATATCTTTAGTGCAAACTGAAAACGACTTTGACTGTTCTCTTGGACGTTCCACAACTCAGCTTTCCTGGAGTGCTAAGGCTTTTTGAAATTTGTCATTCAATACTATCTTTTTGCCTAGAACTTAACGCCATACTTGCATGAAAAAAGTATCATTAATACAAAAGGATGTGTCGTTAAAACCACATCACTTCTATAACAGAATTCGTGTTACCATCATCATAATTATTAAAAATTGTGTTTTTCGTGGTTACAATTTGTTAATCAAATTCCGCACATATATAAATAAGACGAACATCAGTCACGCAAGCAAGGCGATAAAAAGGCAAACAATTTCTTTTTATTCAAAACATTGAATGGATTTTGAAGCAATATTATTTCAATTGTTCAATCAGTGTTTCAAATTAGCTGCATGATCCAGAAACGGTTGACAGTGACTGGTTTTCCAGTAGCGTTTAAAATTCCGTTTAAGGAAAAGAAGAAGCGACAGATCAAAAGAAAACTACAGCAAAATTAAAACAAATGCCTGAATAAACAAACTTGAGCTGGATTTGCATACCTGTAGACTAGTTTGGGAGCCTTCTTCACAGCATGTTAACAGATCCTAAAAATGCAAAACTTAGGTGGGTTATGGATTCTCTTTTTTTCCCCGGCACAAAAGGGCAGCTTGAAGCCTTATTATGAAGGACTGTTTATCGATTAAACTACATATCAGAACACGCAATAAACTGATTGGGGGGACTTGAAAACTTGATTCGACAACAAATCGTCTGTTTCACTAACTCAAGAATGCGACTAACTGCTTTACACAAATTACACTATATATACTTTAATTAAGACCAATTTACTGCATAGTTAAATTACTCCATGCGACCTCTTTGATAAGCTGACAATTCGCGCGCGGTGTCGAGCTTCAAAAATTTAACTTTATGGCCTCTAAGTTGACCTATATTAAGTTCGAGGTTTTTTATGTAAAAGATCATCTTTCTATTCGATAAGAGCTCGATTTTAAAGATGCCGAGGACAATTGCTTGGGAGAGAATAACTTTTACCAACCCAGATGGTCGAGAAAAGACATAAAAGTAAAACTACTGAAGATTGACTTTTTTAATTCTAAATCGAGTTCCGGCGAGATGATTAGTCATTGAATCTGGGGACGAAATCCTAGGGTGTTACCCTTAAGACAAAACCTTTCTGGCTGAACTTTAATGTAACATCATTTATTTCCTGAGACTGCACAATTCTACATTTGGATTTTTTTTGCAGTTATTGTTATTTTTACCATTGTTAGAATAGAAAGGCAAATGTACAAAACTCACCTTCAAAAGTAGTTGGTATTTTGTTATTCTTTGAACAGGTTTGATAAGATACGCCGATATGGATAATCCGTGGCCATAACTAGCTTGAAGGTCCTAAATCAAACACATTTAACAAAACATTGAAAATTATTGCACGAACAGTCAGACATGAATCGATAAATAATTGGGTCGCCCAAAAATAAACATAGGCGATCTTAAGATACGGGCTCCACAATGACAAAAAAATTTGCATGAGAAAAGGCAAAACATACCAAAACAAAACCATTTCGTTATTACAATCAACTGTTCACTCACCGCAAAGAAATTTCCACCATGTTCGATAAGAAGAGAGTTTGAGAAGGGCTTATTCTTGCAGTAAGCGACGTACATAGAAACGAATGATTCACCCTGTTGAGGAGAAATATTATTTGAATATTCTAGTTAATCAACCATAAAACGTAACAAAGTTCAGTGGCCAATGAATGTGGAAAATGAAATCCTTTAAGTGACCTTTGAGTGAGAGCTATGAGCAGAACATTCCTGTAGCACTGTTTATTACGATTCACAATATTATTGTAGCCTTTTCGCCTCTAAAGGAAATCCTTAACCCTTGAAGTCCCTAGTGTGACCAACATAAACTTTCTCGTAAAGAGAACAATACATTGTCAAGAGAAATGGTTGGGAGAATCAATAAAATGATCACCTTACAGAAAATGCTTTGATCTTTTCTCAAATTCTCCCAAGTAGTTGTTTAAGGAAATGTATGGAGATCAACGCTTACATCCTTAACAAAGACATCTCAAATAAAAGCTACTGAGCATTTCTTTCTAATGTTTCTCTTTAGAATACTTTGCAAGGTAGTGATGACTTAAAATAACATACCCATTCTTGAAATGATTCTCCGACGTCTTCAGGGTTTGTTTCATATTTCTCTAAAGCTTGCAAGAAAGTGCTGTAAAACAACAATCAGTATAAGAATCTTGAGAAATCCTTCTCTCTGACCCAACTTTAATACTAACAGTCTAACTTCCCACTTCGGGCAAAATGTTGAGTTAGGGGAGGGGTAGGTGGGTTCCTTCCTCCGGGGGAGGGCGCTGGGGGTAGAGATTGCGTGTTTGTAATAGTGGGAATCCTTAACAAGTATTTATAGTATAGGCAATCACTTTAACCCGCGTCGCAGACATTCTAAATCCCCGATTTATTTTACAGTGATTTTGTTAGAATACCTCTGCGTCCTGCGTCCCTGACGCATACAAATCCCCAAATAATTTATGGCATTCGTTCCGTAGGGCGCAAAGATCGATCGATCGGTCTTAACCCTTTAAACCCAAAGATCAAAATTAGAATTCTCATTTGTTGCCCCTATTCATTTGCTACAGAGGAAGTGAGGAGAAGTTGATAAAATATTTCATTTTGTGTGATCATGTCCGTAATTCTCCTGACCACTCTGTTTTACAAGGCATTGATATTACGACGAGAAATTTGACACTGATCACTCTTACGGATTAAAGGGTTAAGATGTTTTTGTAGGACAATCCTGTTAGTGTTATTTCTGTAGCCGTTCTTATGGCGGTTGTATAACGACACATCTTTTTTTTAGTCTTCGTTGTGCTTTACAATGGAATGAGTATACTTTTATTTCAGTAAATTTTAATACAGAGTTGTGGAGTCTGTCTTCAGCTTAACCCTTTAAGTCCCAATATCCACATACAAATCCTCCAAACTGGTCTCCGTACATTTCCTTGAAGAATTATTTGTGAGAATTTGGTAAAAGATCAAATATTTTTCTCTCTGTGATCATTTTGTTAATTCTCATTGACTTTGTTCATGATAGTCTATGGATATCGTTAGGAGAAAATTGATCTTGAGCACTAATGGGACTTAAAGGGTTAACTGTCTGGTTGCATAAAGGGCCAAGCATTTTCCGCCTAGGACTCACTGTTTTTAAAAACTGTGCCTGAATGATTCTGGACTGGGACTCATAATTTTTCACAAACTGAGTCCCAGTACTCACCATGGCTGTTTGTGACAAAATCACTGTAAATATCGAGTTCTCGGAACATTATACGTTTCTGGGAAACTGCCCACCTACCCCTAAGCCAACATTTTGTCCTAAGTGAGAAGTAAGTGCTAATGTTGGGTTAGGGGAGGGGTAGGTAGGCAGTTTCCCAGAAACTGACAAGTCTGGCTGCAACGCAGGCCACAGTCACTTCAGATCTACCCTGGGTACCAGAGGTTTTTCTCGCGTGCGGCGGGAATTTTCGGTGTTGGCCGAAGGCCGACGCCACGAGCGACCTGAAACCGCGCTAGAAAAGTCTCTGGCACCCAGGGTACTTCAGATCTTAATGTAGGTCATGAATTATTGCTGTCACTAATAACGTGAAGCTCCAGAGCAAGGTGCCATAAGTCATGAGGCTATAAGAAAACGTACAAAGTAAGGAGCGTCAAAAACGCTCACGTACACGTACTTGTTATGGAAGTCAAAAATGTCCTCAATATTGCCAAATATAATGCTTTCTTTTCCTGCAAGGCCTGATGGGACATCTGGATTGTTCATCATCGCCGTCATGTAGTCCTTAACGAAATAAACATAGAAAATAATCCTTCAGAAAAATGAAATATGAAATTTGAGTGTCTGAATTTGGACTTTGCAGCGAAAGGCGCGCGGCGTTTATGCTGTAGTTTTTCAAACGTTTTAGCTGTGGAATATGTACATGTTAAATCCACGCAAGATTTGAGTACAGTGAAAGTACCGTAGATATTCAATCCCATCCAAGTCTTCATCAGCGCAATTCAAAAGATAACGCTAGATGGTGACTCTAAGACTCTAAGAAGCAAAACATGTCAAGACGTTTGGAGGAAAGCGCAGCAAGTCCAAGGTTACGGCCCAATCGTAAAACTGGGTCTTGAAGCAGGTGTCGTATTCGTTGCCCAGCTCAGAACTTTATTTTCAATTAAAAAGACAAATTCCATTTTGTAAAATAAGTTGCAAAACAATGAGTATCAATAAAAAGAACCTTTACTGCTGCTGGGGTTTCCCCTTTAAATAATCCAGGGTCGGCCATGAGCGGTAGTGGTATACAAGTATACCCGAAAAAAATTCGCCAAAATACCCCAAAATACCCAAAATTCATCCAAATATACCCAAAATTATACCCAGGTATACTTTATACCTGAAATTCAAAGCAAGTGATATACCGAATACCCGTATTTAAGCTGCAATACACCGTATACCCGATTTAAAAAGCCCCTGTATACCGTATACCCAAAAACCCTGGCCGACCCTGATAATCACATCATCCAACTATTGTCCGCAGACTAAAAGAGCCTCCTTTACACAGCATAATAAACAATACTCCACAAAAATAGGGTTTCAACATGTGTCAAAAGTTGGAACCACAAGGCATGCCTTCAAACTCTGGGTGTGTGAAGGGGATTGGACAAACTTCCGTTTATACTCAAGAGGCTGACGTCACAACAAACGGAAACGGCGGCGCGCGCTGACTGTTATGTAAAAGTCAGTGAACGTGGCCTTAGTAAAATAAAACTAACTGTCTTTACCTCTATCACACATTTTAAATCAGCCACGTAAGTTCTTTCCGTTTGTAACAGCTCATTCATGATAAACCTGGCATAAAGAGACACAGGAAATCAATGATTCATCTTTTATTAGCACGACATAATGTTTAAGCTAAACAAGTAATTAGGTTTATATCAACTAAATTGTTTTCTTTGACAAGTTAGTGCATCTATCTTCCTTTCGCCTTTGTGTGAATATCAAACAGAAGAATGTGCACGAAAAAAGACCTCTTGATGTAATTTAATTTTTGACAGTACAGATATGAAGTCTCATTAAAAAATTGGACATAAAATGACAAAAACTGTTTCGAGACGATCTTAAAATAGATATTTAACTAATGTAAAATATTATCATCCGTAAAAAGACATTTTAAAAATCGGTGCCAATATCTCAGTTTTTCAACACATTTTGCGAACAAAATACCGATAACCACGAAATAAATTTCAAATGGCCGGAAACAAGTCTTTCCGGCTTTTGTTATGGCTTTCTCGCAATTTCATTATGGCCTCGCGAGCTTTAACTATGAATTTTACAAAGACAACTGTCTCTTATTCGCCGGGTAGTTTTCATAAAAATACCAAATGTCACGTTTTGACGTTAGCCTTGCAATTGTCATCCTCTGCGCCACGTTATTGCGAAAGGTTTACAAAAATAGATTTGTCGGTTTTATGCATTTTTCTGACAAATCTGGATGACGCAAAATATTAAATATTACCATGTTTAAAAGAATTAAATTTTCTTATAACCAAGTACGTGCATGTAATGTCTGAAACTAAACTAAATATTTTTTTCTACTAACACATTTTATTCTCAGGTGAGAAAATTATCAAATAAAAGCCACATTTGTATTCACTTCTGCCGAGAATAAAGCTGCACCTCTCCCTCCCCCCCTTTGTTTATCGGCTTATCATACTCACTCTTTTCTCTTAGCAGAACGTCTTTTCTCCTCGGTCATCTCATGTATACCGCTGTCCTTTGACGTCTCCCTAAGCGCAAACGCTTGCTGCTGTTGTTGGTCCTGTGTATGTAGAGACTGCAGGCTCGGCCATTCCACTTCATCCTGCGAATCAATACAAAGCAGCGAGGAAAACAAAGTAAGCGTGCTGTAACGGTATTTGTTGTCGAACTCTTCTTCCGAACTGTAGTAAGCATCCTCGAAGAAAGTATCGTCGAAATCGTCCGCCATTTGCTCGATCATCGCGCTTCAACTATACCGTAAATTGTCTCAGTTTAACTCTTTCGCGACGTACACAGCGTTTGTTATAGCGGAAAAGAATTTGCTGTCAAATTTTTCGTCGCGAAAATCCACATTCTGGAAGGTAGCGTCTCTGATAATAGATCTTCTCTACCAAACGTAGTGGCGGCCACTTTAGAAATCCAGACAGTCTTCTTTGTTGAAACACTCCCACAATTAGCTCTCAATTCTCACACGCTTATTAGCGGGCACATTTCCATTGAATAGCTGAACTGTAGTCTCAGGTTTCTTTCTATTCACACTATTTCAATCTGCCGCTTTTAGAAACTAAACGAATCCAATTTCCGCTGTCAAAATCCGGCGATTCGATTCGCCGTGAACTCTCCTCCCTTTTTGAACACAAAAATGCGCCAAAAAATCCCACGATCTTGAAGACAATCTGATCTCCAGTTGAGAAGCTTTAAAGTAAAGCTGCTTAAATGAAAAAACGATTCACTCTTGTGAGCAAAGACGATCGGCAATATGGCGTCAAAGCCAAACGAACTAGCTCCCTCAGTAGCGCGTCAAAAAGCGAGAAACTACAAACACAAAGCACCAAGACTCGGATATGAATTAGTAATGAAATGACCGGTGGTGCTTTCTGATTTACGAATTCAACCGCGAGCGGGAGACTATGGAAAGCCAAATACAAAAACCGGAAAAGAGACACACGCCAACCGGCTTAATAAAACATGTTACCTGCGAAAAGAATTCTACTCGGAAACAAAGAAAAAATGCGGTCAGACAAATTCCGAGTCATTTACGAAAACGAGCTCTTAAATCTTATAAGTAAATTTAACTTAGTCGTATCGAAATAACCATGCCGGTAAACCGACAATTTTTGGTCTAACACTTTTTGATGTGCTGTACATTTATATTATATTAATATGCAAATAAATGCAAAATATAAGAATAATGATTTTGTAATATAACACAGCTTTTTGAAAAAACAAATAAAAACTTCGAAATAATATAACTACTGGTATTCCACCAATCTGGTTTATGGGTGTTGCTGGACTTGACGTTAGCACGTCTTTTTCCTTTATAAAGTTTCGAAACGTGTTCCTTTTGTTATGTAAAATTTATGGGATAAGTAATATTACGCTACATTCAATATATGTAAAATTGAAGACAGAGGATTGGTGAAGGATGCGATGAAACGAGGCTTAAAGAGGAAACATAAACTTTTAAATATATTGCTTTAAAATGCGACTGCAACGCTATCTTCAATTCAAATCGTCTTTGTTGAAAGTTTTCATTGTTATTCTCGTCTTTGTATTTAAACCCTATATGTATCTTTTCATGTTAATCGTGGGTTTTATTTTAATCCTCGTAAGCAGCTGCTTAGTTCAAATCTACAAAAATACAAAGTTCGTTCTTGTAAAATAAGAATGACGAATCAAGTTACTTTCATAAAAGCGTTTGATTTTATTTCTGTCAGTTCACCTTGCAATTCTAGAAATTTGGGGAAAAATCCCACAAACTAAACAAATCGACTAAGCCATAATCATTCTTTAATAGTAATTCCAGCGGGAGGGCTTTTTGTGAGGTCGATTTTTTTACCGCAAACTCTTTAAGAATGGCAGCATAAATATGATAAAGCGATAAAACCAAGCTGTCATTTTTAGAATAAAGAAAGTAAATTCATTTATGTATAAATGTGTTAGTCGTAATGACAACAAACCGCAAATTATCAGCAAACACCAATTAAGTACACATCTTGGAACCTGCTGAATTCGAGAAAACGTGTTTTGGACTAGTAGATGTACGACATTCAGTTTTGCGTGTTTACGTGGTAAAATATTGCACTCGTTGTATTGACTTGATTTGCTTTAATTTAACTAGCGTGACTTGTACAATTTCGATACAAAAAAATGCCCTATGGTGAATTGGAAGAAAGCCGTATCAATCCATGACAATCATGCAATCACGATAAACAAAGTGAACATCGAAAAGACTTCTAAACGCATGCTTTACATAAACAGGGTAGAGAAAAAGCGATAACAAGTGTTTCTTGCAAAATAGAGCGCTTCCTAAAAATTTCCCAAAAAATGCGACAAACATAGCAGCCGCGCCAACTATTTTGTAACATCGCAACCATTAAACAAACTAATCAAGCGGACTAGAAATATCTTGCTCATAACAAAAATAGAACTATAGAGGTAATCAATATGAGGTCATGAGTACCTGACGGTTACAAGTCCAGAGGGGAGGGAACTCCCTCTAATGCCCTATACGGGAAGGCTCCGCCAGGCTTCAGTATATGAAAGGGTAGAGATTACACTAGTTGAGGTATTTAAAAGGGTAGAGAAATCTGTTATTTCGGTCGGTAAAAGGCCCAAAAGGGCTAACAGATGCGTTTTAAGACAGTAAAAAAGTCGAGAGAGAGCCCTGGTTTTTTTTTTTAATCATGTATTTGAAAGGGTAAAAAAATCTGTTATTTCGGTCGGTAAAAGGCCCAAAAGGACTAACAGATGCGTTTTAAGACAGTGAAAAAGTCGAGAGAGAGTCCTGGTTTTTTTTTTAATCATGTATCCATATTTCAAAGACTGCATTTGTACAGTCAAAAGGGATGCAAAGTTCTAAACTCTAGGTTTGTGAAAGGAGTACCATTTGTCAATAGAAGGTATACGAAAGGGGTATCTTTTCTGTCCAAAATGGTGTATAAAAGGGTAAGGGGTTGGACCTCGGGGCAGCACCTCGCCGTATAAAACGTTTTTGGGTTTACAATGCAAAGAAAGAATGATGTATATCCTATAACCTATTTACAATGCAAAAAAAAAAAAACCAAACAACTAGAAAGGTACATACCTCCTGATCAGTTGCAGTGTAACCAAGCTTGTTCTCCAGTTTAGTGCGGTATTTTTTCATCCGCCGTGCAAAGTCTTTGTATCTCTTCTCTACGGCTGTGGCCCATTGTCTAATGCCGTCTCCATGGTAACACGACTTGGCGATCAACGTCTCGGCTTGATGTAACATTGATTTCACTCTCTCACGGATTTGCTGTGTAAGAAGGAAAAAAACGTTAAAAAAGTACCTCCAGTCGATAAAGCAGAGGCATAAAAAGGTGAAAAAACAAAACAACACCAAAACAACTTTTCAGACAGTACATCAAAACTTACTGGAAACTTTTTAACCTCGGAAAAGTACCCAGAGACACGTAATCGGGACAGAATATTCACCGTTTATAGAGTGTTTTCACATGACGTCACGGCGGCCATATTGGTGTCCCAAAACAATGAAACGGCGGCCATGTTGGTGTCCCAAACAAATCCTGTGGGAGTTGAACTCTTTTCTTATGTAAACGCTTTCTTTTGTTCCAATACATTTGCATAGATGCTGGCCACGTGAGTGAAAAGACTTTATAAGGGCGAAGAGCCCTGCGCACTTACCAACCAATTCCGAAAGACGTTTCATCACTCTGCCTCTGAATGGCCAGAACTTTCTGACCAATCAGAAGTTAGAAAGTGAATTGCTTTTGAAGTAGGTTTAGTAAGTTTCCAGGGAAATCTCCCCTTCTTGTAAAATTTGGACCCAATGATTTTGCCTGTAAATATCTCGCCACGATTAGCTTTCCTGGGTTTTTCGTGGCGGGGAGCAAAATTAATGAAAATGAACACACATCCACGCGACGTGGGTAGACAAAAAAAAAATTGTTGTGGACCCCGTTACAGTGACTTGCACAAGTGATAATGAAAACACAATGAAAATACCAATGAAAATGAACGAAAAAAAGTTGCACACACCAATTCATGTACCTCGGAAGCCTCTTTGAACTCTTGATGTTCATCAAGGAGCTCTTTAGTTTGAGCGTCCGATTCTCCTTCACCTGTCCGCGAGGACAGATAAAACTCACCATTCTCGTGAATCCAGTCGAGTGCCTGAAATAACATAAGAAAAAGGCTCATCCCTGCCTCGTATCCAGATGTCTCTCGTGACGAAAATTTGCACGCAAAGGAACTGTGGAAAGTCACTTACGTTTCGCGCACGTCTCTATGCGAAGAAAGAAAGAAGCGCATGAGATAGCCTGTTCACAGACCCTCTATTTTCTCTTGAAAGTCCGTCGAGCGCGGGTGATAAAATATGAACCGCATGGGATTTATTGACCGCCATTTTTCTTTCTCGCGCTCCGCGCTCGTTCCCGCGAGCTCGCCGATGTTTTTGAAAAGAACGAAAAGAAAAATAAAACAACGTCTATGTACAGGCTACGCATGAGGAGGAGCCAGGGTTCATCCAGTGTAAAGCGGTGTGATCATTCAAATGAAAGCTACTGAGCAGTACTTTCCTGTGGTACTGTTTATTATGCTGTACAAGGTGGTTCTAACTTTTGAGTCTGTGGATGAAATCCTGTGGTGTGACCATTCAAATGAAAGCTACTGAACAGTACTTTCCTGTGGTACTGTTTATTATGCTGTACAAGGTGGTTCTAACTTTTGAGTCTGTGGATGAAATCCTGTGGTGTGACCATTCAAATGAAAGCTACTGAGCAGTACTTTACTGTGGTACTGTTTATTATGCTGTACAAGTTGGTTCTAGCTTTTGAGTCTGTGGATGAAATCCTGTGGTGTGACCATTCAAATGAAAGCTACTGAACAGTACTTTCCTGTGGTACTGTTTATTATGCTGTACAAGGTGACTCTAACTTTTTAGTCTGTGGATGAAATCCTATGGTGTGACCATTCAAATGAAAGCTACTGAGCAGTACTTTCCTGTGGTACTGTTTATTATGCTGTACAAGGTGGTTCTAACTTTCGAGTCTGTGGATGAAATCTTATGGAGCGACCATTTAATTGAGAGCTACTGAGCAGTTCTTTCATGTGGTACTGTTTATCTTACCAGACAAAGTCTGGGAATTTCTAGACTAGAGGCCCTTACGTTTGGGTGTGTAGATGAAATTCTGTGAGCAGCATGCTCATTGTGCTAGTGTCACTATTTTAGTGTAACACCAAATATTAGACAAGCCTGTGCGCGAAAGGTTATTAACGTTTGTGTAATCAACAAACCTCCTTCGCACACTGTTCCAGCTCAAGATACTGTAAACAGTAATCAGCTAATGTTCGTCTCATTCCCCACACGTCCAGCACCACCTGCTCCTGGGCTCTAAGCTGTTCCTGGGCCTCTTTCACTTGACACTCCATTCGCTCTGTCGTGACATCCGGTCGCTCGTCGCTTGGAGGAGCGATCGTAGCAAGAAATGTGTCGGCGTTACGCTTCACTTCCTGCAGGGCCGAAGCAATGGAGTCCTTGTCCTCAACGTAGCTTTGTACAATTGCTTTCATGGCCTCGAGGCGTTTCAGCGGATCTCTTTCGATCAATTTGCTGCATGGGTCTCCTTCCTCGAGTTTGTATTCCCGAGATAGACGCTCCATAAGTGAGGACGCCTGTTAGAAAGAATATGGCGAAAAGTGTGTTAATAATGACAATAATCAAAGTTCTCCCAACAAAAGCAAGATATCATCAAAGGAAAAGGAAATGAGAATTGATACAATGATCACCTAAGAGAAAATGCTTTGATCTTTTATCAAATTCTCTCAACGAATTGTTTAAGGAATTGTATTGAGATCAGTTTAGAGAATTTGTTTGTGGACATTGGGGTTTACTGGCCCTAGAGAAACAGTGCGTTTTTGCTCTATGGCCCGTAACACGTTCTCGTCCAATCAAAAACTCGATTAATATGGGAAGTACAGCAACGCTATCTTTGTTCTTCGAACGAGCTGCACGTGCCACGCGTTATCTTCGAAAACAACAAAAAC
Organism: Porites cylindrica; assembly: GCA_964035525.1. Classification (NCBI taxonomy): domain Eukaryota; kingdom Metazoa; phylum Cnidaria; class Anthozoa; order Scleractinia; family Poritidae; genus Porites; species Porites cylindrica. The sequence continues at coordinate 1,284,146 of OZ037787.1, read as the reverse complement.
AATAGTTTTTGTACCACGGATTATAAGACAAGCAGTTTCAAAACATGACCTTTTTTGGACTTGCATAAAAAAAGGGGCTGGTTGAATCTGTGGATGAAATTATTGGGTGTGACCAGTCCTCTGAAACCTCCTAAAAAGTACTTTCACAAATACTATCAATTTGTTTTCCAGCATTTTGCAACATCAATTAAAATAATACGTGTTGTTATGAACTTTGATTTTATGTGCCCTTAGAAGTTTAAGGATTGACGATTTTCTGATTTTTAACTTTTTGGTGAGCTTAACAGGGACCGCACAAATGACCAGCTTTGATTAATTTAGGTTTCTTGGAAACTGCCCACCTTCCCCTACCCTAAGCCAACATTTTGCCCTAAGTGAGAATTGAGCGTTTATGTTGGCTTAGGGAAGGGGCGGGTGGGCAGTTTCCCAGAAACCCAAAATTGATCTATCAGCGTATTGAGTGATTCATGTTGTGGTTACCTGTTCAGCAGACTTGAAAAAGCTATAAGAAGCAGTAACTACTTTTCGTCTTTCCTCTGATTTACTCATCAGCAGCTGCCATCTTCTCCTCATGTTCTCAGAGCAATTCCAGATGGCATCAGGATCAAAGTGGCCATCTTTGATCAGCTTGTCTGCCCTTTGTTGAACCTCAGAAGCGCTCTGGCACGTTTTCTAGTGACAAAAAAGGCACACTATCAGTTGAAAGCCTTATTTCACTCAAAAGAGCAGTTTTTAGTCGTGTTTGACAAGTACATTCCCCAGTACTATAGCTGAGCTCTGCTATTCTTGGTGACTGGCGGCAAAATTTCGCGCCAATTTCTTTACCAATCGATATAACCAGAGCTAATCCAGACTTTGTCACACGAGTTTTCCTTTTCTCTGTTGTAGATGCCCTTGCGGTTACACTGAAATTCTACAAACGCACACCACAGAAGCAGTAGTTTATCGTACAAAACACCAGATATGTTTCCATCAAGGCAGCAAACGCAAGAAATAGATAGCCAAATAAACATTCACTCGTTCTTACGCGCGGTTTACACACTCGGCATGTTCAGTTATGATTCATGTACACTTGTGTCCAGGGAGTTAAGAATAGACGCGCTCATTTGTGGGTACGAATCATTTAAGAAGTGACCATTACACCATTACCTCAATAGCTCTCTGGAACTCTTCATGTTGCCTCAGGAGTGCTTCAGCTTCGAACAGTGATGTTCCAAGTTCGGTACTGGCGTAAAGCATAGCTTCGCCATTCCGAACCCATCCGATAACCTACGAAGAATACCGAATTAGTAATGAGAAACACACCAGTGAATTCGCCACTTTAGAAATGTGGAGGGAACTGGGCCGAGTTAACTTTCGCAAAGACTTCTGGGACTGTCAAAAAGGACAAGGGAAAAAATTGACCAATAGCTGACCAGCGCGTCCCCAGTAACCATCCCAGACACAATTGCGGGGAACATTTCAGCATCAGTTCCCTTATCGTTTCTAAAGTGTTTAGTATTTGATTGCCACAAAAACAGACCCCAGCACGGTCCTGTAGGGAGAATTTTAGCCCCACCGTGACAGACTGGCACAAAAATAGACCCCACCACAGCCCTGTAGGGAGAACTTTAACCCCACCGTGACTGATATTATCCCTTTATCCTTGGACCTGACCCTGCTGAGGTCTCAATAAATGACCAATCATTTAATTCTCACCACTTTGTTATTCCATTGTAACCTTGTCGCCGCAAGGAGAAATTCAATATTGATCATTTCACTCACCTGCTTAGCATCACTCTCCAACTGCCGCAATAATAAATTTTGCTCCAACTTTATTTTTCTTTCCTCCGCTAGATCCCGAAGATCTCTCCTTTTACGGTGTAAAACTTCTAGTAAATTATGAATATGCGTTTGTGCATCTATATTGTCTAACGTCAAAGGATCTTTGACGCGGAGTTCAATCTCAGATTGTTTTAAATAATCTATAAGTTCTTCTCCTCGACAGAACGTTCTCATGGCGGCATTTTCAATGTCCTTCATTTGTTCCTCATGGTGTGCGAGCGATTGTTTTGCGCGAGGAAGATCCAGGGCTAAGACTCCTTTTTCTAAATGCTCCTCACAAATCTCCAAGCGATCTTTGAGCTGAAACGAAAAAGAAATCATTATTGAACGATGTCACAATGTTTGTTGATTTTCTTAATCATTATTTATTGTCTGTTTGTTCTTTAGAGAGTACTTGTTTGTTTGTTTGATCGTTGTTTGTTCGTGTATTTTTTTAAAGTTTGACGTGGCCTTTGTGACATTTTTGAACGCGGGCGTTGCAAGGGCGGTACACGGATTACTAAACAAAAAATCCAAAGGTTTTCCAAAGCGTTACATCTTTGAGGAACATCACTAAACCGATTAACGTCAAACAAAGATTATATCCGGCGCAGTACATTGAAAAAAAGCGTCGATAGTCGGTACTCAGACGACACGTTCCATCGAAATTGCTACAACAACTGAATCGCTCATAAAAATGTTACCACAACTGTAGACTTCCGGGACTCCAAAAATTCATCCGGCCAAGTTACGTACACTGTATCTTGCGTCATATTCTAACCCTGAAACTTACCGGTAACTCGAAACAGTGGGAGTTTTTACATCTGGTGCATTGCAATTTTTCTAGGGTATTCATTTTGGAGAAAAACAAGTCCACAGCAGGACATATAAACACGTCACTGACAAATCACGCGAGCATAATCGCCTAGAGCAAATTACAAGCACGCTGCGACAAGTTACGCGGCAAATAATCAGTGTCTACCAAGGGCTGGAAACTAACGCCGCGTTTACACTGTACTAGATAAACTTTTACGCTAACTCAGAAGTAAAGTGAAGAGTTACTACACAAAAAGGCTTAGCCGTTAAATTTCCAGAGGTTACCAAAGTCGCAAATCAACAAAAATTCCAAAATCTTCTTTTTTTAAAAAAAAAGGATCGCATCGTAGGATTTTGTCTACAAACCGCGGCAAAAGCTAGAACCACCTTACAAGACTTCATCGTTCTATCTGGAAGTGAAAAACTTATAACCAATCCCCTTATTAGGAACAGAACGGTGGCCGCGCCCTGAACCGGAACAAAAATAGTGCCCCACATGGAGATAACTGGTATGCTTTCATGTATGAACGAAAGCCCAAACCGGCACGGCTTTCGTGACAGCACGAATTTTGCGTGCGCATGTACTAATAAACAAGCAGGCGCTTGACAGCCCGCGTGCGAAGCGTTCGAAAAGGGAAGAGAAAGGGGATTTCGGGCGCGTGAGAGGCGCGAGGAGCGCGTGGGAAGCGCGAGGGGCGCGCGAGGAAGGAATCTCCTTTCCCTCCCCTGGCAGGCTACCACTTGAAAGAAATGGGAGCAAGAAAGAACAGGCGCTCGACAAGGTTTGGTTTTAAAGTGTAAGTTATCAGAGGTAAATAACGTGATTTTATGATTGTTCATAGCATCACGCACAAAAAGGGAAAATCTCCATATATCAATTTGTTAAGGGGGTCAGAGGGTCGCACAATTTTAGCCCTGACATATCAGTTGCTCACGGAATTGATTGAAATACCAAAGCAACTGGGAAAAACTCTAAAAATACCAGTGAAAAAAAAATATATAGCGCGATCTTGGAAAACGCAGAACCCAAAGTCGTCCCTTCAAACTTGTATGAGCGTGATTTATAACACTCAGCAACTGTCCTTGATTGCTCGGAAGCTTCTGAAAAAAAAGACCCTTGCTTTGGCAGTTTGTTTTTTTAAGCTCGCCTAATGATTAACGAAAATAGGCAAAAAATAGTTAACACCCTAACCTGGCTGACTTAAAGGTCTCTCATGCCTGAGTTCACAAATGAACTCTGGAAGCAAATGCATTTATAGATAAGACAGCGCTATAGGGTTATCAGGGTACGACAGACTTGACCAGTAAAATATCTCTATCGACAGCTAAATCGACTTAACCTCCTCTTCTTCTGCATCAATGTTTGGACGTGTTTCGTCCGTAAACGAAATCCTCTGGTGTTACCATACAAATGAAACCTCTTCAGCAGCACTTCCACGTACTTTGATTTACAGTATTTTGTAACATAAAGTTCGGATTTGTTATTGAATTTTGACATTAGCCATGACTAGAAAAATGTGGTTAACGGGAAAAAATAAAATGCCAGTAGTGCAGCTTGTGGCACGAGTGCTCTTTGCTATTAGATTTCAGATATGTACGTGATTTGATTAGCAAGACACTTGAAAGAAACAGAACTTTACATATATTATTAATAGACGCATCCAATCGGAAATACCTTGGATTCAGGAACCACAGGTTTAAACTTTTCCGTACAAAGTTTGTCTATTGTTTGCAATTACTCGTTCAAGTACACTAGCTAAGTAAGAACTTTAAATGTACTAAGACCACCTACTCTTAGCCGAGACACGGATTTTCTTGAACGCTTATCTACTTTTGTCATCTTACTAATCGGGGTACTTAACCTTTTCAACTTCACTCTTGTGAAGTACTTCGATCGAAATTTTAATTTTATGAACACATTCTTCGGGTGTCATCGTACACATGAAAGCTGCTGCATGCCACTGGGCATGTCCTTTTCCAGGGGCTCAAGATAGCGGAGAGCGTCATGTGGTACTGTTTATTATGTTGTACAAGCTTAAGGTGGTTCTAAGATTTGAATTTTTGGATGAAAATAATAATAGTGTTACATTCTGAAAGCTACTGAGCAGTACTTTCCTGTGGTACTGTTTATTATGCTGTACAAGGTGGTTCTAACTTTTGAGTCTGTGGATGGAATCTTTATTATGGTGGTACCATTCAAATCAAAGCTCCGAAGCCGTAAGTTTCTGTTGTAGACCTTCAAATAGTACTTCATGTAAGCTGCATCAACGATGCCTACCTGGCTCTTTATTGTCTAATTACGAATAAAATACAGAACACAACAACTGCAACTTCCTAATATTTCCTGGGGATTTCTTTGATCTTAGCGGCAATGAGCGAGGAGAAACGTCTGCTGTTCGCAGGCTACTTTGAACTTAGAAAACAAATTTAGTGCCAGGTCTCCAAAGCGATAACGCGAAGGCGTTGACGAACAGTTTATACAGAAACAGGCCGACAGACGACAAATTGACGCCTCGGGTTTTAAAAGCGATTAATTTCAAGTGTGCGCGTTGGCACGAGGTTGATCTCGCACAAGAATGAAACGAAACTGGACGCCGAGATAGATACTTTTTAACGACAGTTGATAACTGTCAAACGTTCATTACGTAATCACATCCGTCTGCTGCATACAAATATCAAGATAAGAACTGCGTTAACAACTTATACGAAAAATTTCTCTCCTACTAAAATACATATTCTCCACACTGATTTCTGTACATTTGCTTTGGTGATAATTAGAAAAATTTGTAACAAAATCAAAGGACTACTGCCTTTGATGATCACTTTGAGGTTTCTACTTTCTCAAAACGTTACGTTTGATTACGAAGTAGTATCACAAGGAGAATTTAAATGCGGCTGAATACCAGGAAATCCATAAATGTGTCCATACAAATGAAATAACTTCAGCAGTCTGTTCATCCAAGTCATAACTGTTTTTTTTTTCGTTTTCATTCAGATTATTTTACAAATTGAAATTCAACATTTTTGTTGAACGTGACCAATTTACCGTATGATTTTGTAAAAATAGAACCAAATGAATTGACTCGTGCAAGTGTTCTTCATGGGCGAATGGTTTCAAACTAATAAAAACTTAATTTAGCAAAGGAAAACTTTGAGGAAATAAACAGCGATGAAGCATGAAAGTGTAATTTCAATAACAAGTGGATTTTCCCAAATTAAAACACTTTGTGTTTGCACTTGCTAAAAAAAACTTCGAGATGGTTGTTTTGAAAAGAATGTAACTTCAGTAAGTTCGTGACCTAAAACAACAAACAGAGATGCGTAGAATGTTTAAGATGGTGCCATATGACATGGGCATTCTTGCGAAGATCCTAAATGGTCTGTTAGTAAACCACCAGAGGAATATGTCGAAAACAAGTGAACGCAGTTTAAAGCACATACTGTTTTTACATGTCTTGGTATTTTTTTAGTACACGATTGAATGACACGTAATACATATCATATTGCAAAGCATACAAATCATTGTTCTTGCAACACCATTTGCCGACGAGTTAGTAATGTTTATTTACTTAAGACAAAGATAAGAATTTTAATGTATTATGGATGTTTGTGCCCGAAAATTCTGTAGCCCAAATTGCGTGGTAGAATTTCGTAATTGCTAAACTCGTAGACATGAAAACACGCTTAAACCGTTAAATACAGTTGGAATTCTCTGACCGGTCTGCTCAGGAGAGAAAACTCTCGCTGATGGTCCGAGAAAACGATTCGAAAAGGGAATTATACCTAGCCAAAAAAAAAAAAAATACAACAGAAATATTCTCAAACGCAAATTCGCTAATGTGACCCTTGCCATAGCCTCAGAAATCTTGTCCACTAAAGATTACTTTCAGTTTCACTTGGGATTAATCCTATTTTCATTGTAGGTCATTCTAGTAATGATGTTTCAAGTTTTTGTGGTGCATATAAAGCAATGTGGATTAACACCAAGATCTCGAATGTAAGCCAATCCGGTTTCCGTCCGCAGCACGAAGAATATACAACAAACAACCAAAGTTTGAGCTTAGCTCATTCAAACGCGCCGCTTGTAACACGTAAATCATACAATATGCACCGCACGATCGCACCAATAAATGTTCGGGAAGGAATTTCTAAGATCCCGCCTGCTATCGATTTTGACATATAGTTGTATATCCGATTTCTTTTCTTAGATTAACACCATGAACAATTAAGAAAGGTATAAATACCAGCTTTGCAGATCGTTCAAATTCTCTCAGCTGTAACCACAATTCCAACTGTTGTCTTCTTCTTGTCCATGAATGTTCAATAGCCCGCCTTACTCGATCAAGCTCCTTTATAACCTTCTCGACGTGTTGTAGCGAGCTTGAATCGACGCCCTCCGAACTGGCGAGTTTAAGTTCATCGATAATTGTTTCTCCTTCATCAATTGCGGTGTGAATAGAGTCCAAAGTGGCTTCTCCTTGATGTTTTAAATTCGTGAGTACCGTAGCGATGTTGTCGGGATTGTCAGAAACTTCTTCAAGCTCGAGTTGCGCTTTAAGTTGTTCCACAAGTTCGGAAAGCTGGAAAAACAAAGACGAAAGCGTTACTACAAAGACAACAGTCGAATCATCTTCTGTACCTAGCTCGACAACGCTCATATCTTGCACGCTTCAGCTGAGCGAACTATAAAAGTTGAAGCTGTGTCGAGGTCCCGTGCGATACAATTATGACCGACGCTGAAAGCCAGGCCTGCGGGCAACTGTGCTCAAAACGCCGCACTGCAGACTCGCAATCAAAGAATTGCCAGATATGAGCCATATCAATTAGTAGGCCTCATGACTGACAGCACAATAACTGACTGAAAAATAAATAAAATAACAATGCCACAGGATGAGGGCATCAACTTGTTCCTGTTGCAACGCAAAAATAGTATTCACGACACGTACTTTAAGGAGCTCGTGAAAAACGAAAAAGGATTTTGCTAAGACTGAATCTACCAGCTCTAAGGGATTAGAATTTGGCCGTTTCAGACAACTATTTCGATAAGATCGCGTAACCTCTGTGATATTAAGATTGACGTTAATACACAGAGCGCGTAAAATGAAAACACAATTACCATCCTACTCGCCTGTTTAATGCAAGTGTTGCACGCTTTCAAAGGTCGCACCAGAGCCACAGGAAACATGTTTACAAACAAGGCAAAATCAAGTCTTCTCGCGCCGCGTAGACGGACACACAGAGCGTGCAAAACGTTACGTTGAAAGAATCATACCAGGGACAGGATACTTACGAAACGAACTGAAATTTGACCGCGCGCATTCTACACGAGACTGCTGATGACAAATACACGACCTCCACAGAGGGTTGATCATTAACTCCGAAATGAACACAATCGTTAACTAACCTTTTGTGTCCGGGAATAGAAGTTGACAGCTCGTTTCAGCAGGGCTTTGCGTCTGCTTACACGATCAATAAACTCTTGGACTCGTTTCTCAAAGAAGTCCACCCTCTTTTGGATCTCTTCCTTGTTGCACTCTCCCGAGCTCGCTAGATGCCGCGCGGCTTCCAGTAACTTGGCAGCGTTTGTGTAAGTATTCTGAAATCCAAAACCGCAGTATGTTTTTGACACAACTCTTCGAGTGATTATTTCTAAACTAAGCTACAACTTAACACGTACACGAGTCAAATCGGATGAACGTCACCTCATAAGCACAACACACGGAAACGTCTTTTCCACCACTCCCTAAAATAGCCGACAAGTTTTGGAAAGACACTAATATTTTAACTCTTTCCAGTCTCAAACATAGCCCCTGTTTAAGATAATAACGAAAAAAGCTTCCTAGGAAAAGCTTATTGTGTCACTGTTGTGCTTTGTCGATTGAAAATCGAAGTTTTAAACTAGACACCACTTTATCTTTACATTAAAAATGTAATAACCAAAAACGATATATTAACGGTTTCCTTATAAATCAGCCGCGGTTTTCAGTTATTTTTTAATTTTCGTGACCAATATAATGTAATTTAGAATAATTAAAGAAATTTAAATTGACAATTAAGTCGTTCAAGATAAATAACTGCGATAAAAAAAGGAATCAAATTATAAAGAGGGGCCTCCTTCACCTCAGCATCAAAAACTGTTAAAAGTAATTTAACTATTTTTGGACAGAATGTGTACAGACAGTAATCGAATACAGTTTGTAACAAGAAGACATAAAAAAACTTTCTCAAGAACGTAGTTGTTTACATAGCGTGATTTAACTACAGTAAGGTTTTTTAATGAATGATAACGGCATAATACCATTTGAAACCCCCTGGAGTAAGCTTAAGAATAGGTTCATCCGTCATCTAACTTTCGGCAAAACTTCTAGGTTCGATATAAAGGTCATTCAACTAAGACATAAAGGGAAGCAACATTCCGCGATTCCGCTCATGATGTTTGTCAAACTGTGTAAAAATAATGACAATTTGCTATTTTGGGATGTTCAAGGATTTGAAAAAATTTAATCTCAGACCAAATTCGCTTTAAATCGCGACTGGGTTGAAAATTTGTCTGAGAAGGCAAAGGGATGAGCTTGCCATACTACAATAGTCTCACTTTCGAATGATAAATCCGACTTAAAAGATGGAGAAACAAGTGGAATTAACAAGTTCCTCTCACTAGAATGGTCCCAAAGTGCAAAAAACAACTGAAAAATCATTTTGTGAAATACTAAAAGAAGGTATAACATGATAAAGTACCGACGAAATGATTCCATTTGAACAATAAGACCACAGGGTCTTTTCAGAGAGTTAGCTATCACAGTCAGGATACAAAGGACACCAAACTGCACAGTTGTAATTGTAAACACTTCCTATATTTGAAATAGCAACACGCAAACATAGTCTTAAAATAACGGGATTAAGGAAATGGTCAACTTATCTAAAGCCAATTACAGAGGAAAGGGGAAAAAAACCTTGGTAAAGGTAAAACACCGCGTTGCAACATCTCTGCTTTGCCGGATTGTCAATTGAGACAAACATTGGAGGTAAAGTAGTGATGACGAAGGGAAGTGTGAATGAAGGTGGGCTTCCTAACTTTCCTTCTCTGAAAAATACTTCAAGTTTTGCTTTTTAAAAGTAATTTTCAACAATGGATCCTTAAAGAAGAATCAATTCAAACTTTTCCGGAGCGAACAGCCAACAGGAAAAATAGATGCTGAACAAAGAACATTAATTTTGAAGACTATCAAAAACTAGTTAGTTCCAAAACAAAGGACGCCAACAACTGGAATGTAGATGAAAGCTTCTGAGCAGTACTTTCCTGTGGTACTGTTTATTATGCTGTACAAGGTGACTCTACCTTTTGAGTCTGTGGATGAAATCCCATGGTGTGACCATTCAAATGAAGGCTACTGAGCAATACGTTCCTGTGGTACTGTTAATTATGCTGTACAAGGTGGTTCTAACTTTTGAGTCTATGGATGAAATCCCATGGTGTGACCATTCAAATGAAAGCTACTGAGCAATACGTTCCTGTGGTACTGTTTATTATGCTGTACAAGGTGGTTCTAACTTTTGAGTCTGTGAATGAAATCCTATGGTGTGACCACTCAAATGAAAGCTATTGAACAGTACTTTCCTGTGGTACTGTTTATTACGCTGTACAAGGTGATTCTAACTTTTTAGACTGTGGACAAAACCCCGAACGAGAGTAACCAAGAAAAACATCTTCAGGAGCTCTTGCTAGCTATGCTATTTCAAATGCTAACAGGCTTTTCAGCTAAATCAATATTGTCCTTAAAAACACCATTTTAATTTTCAGGTATAAATGGCGAAAATAAAGTCTACTGATCTATCAAATTGAAATCAAGTTAGATTAAAGAAGGCAATTTGTAACCTTGAGCAACTTAAGTGATTTGTTGATTAAATAATATGATTGCCTGCTGGTTTTATTTCTTCACTAGATAAAGTAACTCATATGTAGATTGTTATTTTAGATCAGCGTCCATGTCATTACAAATGAAATGTGAGTATTTTTGACTTTTCAATCTCACTAACATGCGAAGACTTGATAGTTTTTGCAGGTGTAGGTTTAATTACTGTATAGGCTTAATTCCGTAGAGGTAAAACTTGTGCTGTAGCCTGCGAACAGCAGACGTATTTCCGGTCGTCGCTTCTCTCCCTCCGAAAAATAGCTATTTTCGGAGGGAGAGAAGCGACCACCGGAAATGAGTCTGCTGTTCGCAGGCTACTGGTGCTGTTGTTGTTCCTTTTTGTTTTGGACCCGCGGACATGTTTATTTTTAAAATCCTCAGGCGGAAGAAAAATGAATTCAAAAATAAGGGCGCGGGCCCCAAAAGTAAAAGGAAAAGTTTTGTTTTTGTAAACGTTTTGACAAGAAAGAGTTGCGGATGAATTGGCTCTTCATTTCTTTAATAATTTGAATGTCGGAGAAAATTGCAATTTTTGAGATTCTTGTGAGATAATCTGACGGAAACCACACGGAAATTTTTCAGTGACCTGTATAACGTTACTACAGGGTGGAAGTAGCCGGGAGCGAGCGGATGCTATATCCCCCCCCCCCCGGGACATTCTGTATGGGCACTTCCACGAGTCCAGTTCTCTCGCAGTCGTTTGCAATAGATTATTCGACTGATCTGGTATGTTTTTTCACAAAAGGTGATTAGGGCCGAAATTTGATGGTAGTAACGTTTTCGTTTTCAATAGCTCGAACGACGCATCAATCTCGCTATGACTTCATCTTTATTATTTTTTAATTTTATTTTTTTTAAATTGCTTAAGTATTGCTTGTAAATGTTTGTATATATAGTCTGGTCATTATCTTCAACGGTCACTTTAAATCACTTTTGAAATATGTTGAATAGCAGGGAAACGTCAAGTTTATAAAAATGCGAAAGCTCACAAATCAATGTTTATCACCGCTGTTTGTGTTTTACTTTTTTATGTATTGATTATGCATTGCTAATTATATGAGAAAGAAAACTCTAGAATTTTGGCTCAAGTCCCTCGGCTTTCTCCGAATAAATTGGTTTCAACTTCATTTGAGCTTCATTACCACTGCCAAACCTCTATATACGGACATCATACGAACAGAGCCAAGTGTCTGCACAACAGAGGTATCCCTATTATAGAAGTGACGATTGTATTGGTACAAGGGCAAATATAAATGTCTGTAAAGAGACGATAGCATAGAAAATTGATCTCTTCAACACTTCTCCTTCTTTTTTCAAGAAAGTCTAATGCCTTACTTTTGTAAAAAATCTTCGTTTCCAGTGTAGATACCGTACTGTTTATAACATTGAACAAGGTCCACCTAACTTTTCGAGCCTGTTAACGAATTCCTATGTCCAAATGAAATCACTTTAAGAACACTTTGTTTGTTTGGTTGTTCGGTTTCGTTAATTGTTTGTTTGTCATATTTGTTTGTTTCTCGAGATCTTATGATAAGAAACTTGGATTTTATTTTTTTCAATTTTCATTCTAAGCACTAATAATCCATTAAACAGAACGGTTCAGCTATGGAGATAAGATTTAAATATTATTGCAAACACTGTGCACGAGGTCCGACTGGTGCGACTATGACCAAGCACTCTCCATGAAATCTCTTCATAAGTACTTTCACCACCTACTTTTTTTCCCCAATATTTTACAAAATGAAAATTTGTATTTTTCTTCAAAGTTTTGGTTTGGAGCACAAACTAACCTGCGCAATGCTTTCAAATTCCTCGTGTCTCTTGAGAAGGGCCTCAGCTTTGACGAGCGACTTTCCAACACCAGTGTGTTTCAAAAGAAATGTTTCCCCGTGCTCTTCGATCCACTTTATTACCTGAAAACACACAACGAGTTCTATCATTGTAAATTACACCAGAATGGAGCATTCAACTGCACTTTCAAGGAAGAGGTCTTCTATTACAATGTGGCAACTGATAAACAGGATAATGTGCGCATAAAATTAAATTAGGCAATTTATACTCAGGAAGCCCTTACAGTAAACAGTATCTAATTTTTCCTCATGATATCATTTGTTGATCAAGCATAGAGGCCAACGGAACGAATGAGAAGATCAGAGAAAACAATAATCTCCCCATTAGAACCAAAGGAACTGTAAGGGAAATAGTTTGGAGAATATGCCGGTTGATCGTAAAGCTTTTTTAAAAACAGAAATTGATTGACACCCGTAGCTTAGAAAGTGACAAATGTGTCAGCAGCGAAAACGACTCTGCAACCACATATGGGAAGAGAAGTTGTACGGAATTTTCCAGACCTTGGACTCTAGTCTGTTGCAGTTGCGCACGTGAACCGTATCCATGGCAACATAGGAGAATAATGTCTATTTTTGTGGTGGGGGATGAAAAACGAGTTCCTTTAAAAACGCCTGCGTAGGAGGCTACAAGAAATAAAAATGACCTTAAAAAAAATACTTAGCCACAGCCTTGAGATTGAAAACATAATTCTCTCTCCGCGGAAGTCCCGAAATTTTTTCGGATTAATTTTCAATTGCTTAAAATTGCAATTACCACTGCGACGATCATATCTTCATTTAAATTTGCATTTCTGCAGTTCACATCATCTTCAAATTCGAATTTCGTTCCGAAACTTGCCTTACAACTTAACAAGATGCAGTGTTGTTTTTGAAAGCCCTTGATAGTTTGCTACCATCTCGACAATAACCGGTGCCTCCTATCGAATCTAGCCTGCGCAGTCGGCGGGATCGTTAGCGGGAGTAAACTTTCGGCTGTGAAGCCGTGCAGAGAATCACGGGCACCCAAAGAGAATATAGTTCAAAACCACTTAAACATAGCATTGTTACACGTATTTTAGTATTTCAACGGTAGATATAGGCATATTTTTATTCCCTAAAAATTTTTCATCTGTTCTGATTTCCTAGCTGAAAGTCTAGTGACCGAAAATTATAGGGATCAAAACTTACCTTTTCGAAAATTTCAACCAGAAAAAAGGCTCCCGAAAATTCTAGGTGACCTTTTTAATTGAAGTAAAAATCCGTTAAAAATGGGCAATTATACCATTTTTTAGATGTCCGAAAATCCTAGGAGAGGCAGGCAAGCAAGAAATTTTACAACAAATGTTCCGAAAATTCTAGATCTCAAATCGTCTTCCCAACAGATATTTTCCGAAAATTGACGTTGGGTGCCCCTGAGAGAATGGGGAGGAACAGCCAAAACTCTCACACGCGCAAAAGCAACTCCGCCGCCAGCTACTCAGGCTAATTGAATCTGTCTGTTCTGCCTCCTCTACAGGGTTTCCCAAGGCTAAGTGGCGATTAGGGAACTCGCGAGCACGCGAGACAAGCGAGAAGCGCGAGAGGGGGATGATGGGAACGAGCGTAGAGCGTGAGCGGGGAGTGATGGGAAGTCTCTATGTCCATATGTTGGCTGTACGAGCGTTTATACTAGGTACCAGCCTATCAATAGGATGTAGACGCCGGTTAGTTTTTATAGAGCGCGCGAAGGAAACACGCTTTTCTTTACTCTCGCGCGCGCGTCCTCGAAATTTCTCCCTATTCACTAGAAAAAAATCGCTGCCCGCAACGCAGGCTAGCCTATTTTTCGACCAACATCAATTTTCTCCCAACAATATTTAGACATAATCAAGTAGAAAGGTTACCAGAATTAATTAAATGATCACCAAAGTGGAAATGCTTTGATCTTTAAACAAATTCTCTCAACTAATTTTTCAAGGAAAGTATGGAGACCAGTGATGTCGTTGTGCAGCAGGTGTAAATACAAAGAATTAATATAAAAATGCAAAGAAGAAATGTTAACATGAACATCTACTACAATGTTTCCAGTGTTAACATAACTGATGGTCATGGGAGAGTATTTGAGATCATTAAACCCTGGTTTTTTCTCAAAACTATCGATCACTTATATGAACTGGTCTCTTGGAACACATTCAAAAGAATGTAGTAAAACAAACTGAAGGTCAAGGAAAATGATTACCAAATTATGCGTTCGTCACACGTAAAACTGTGTTACGTGCAAAAATCAACAAACACCACTTTCTCGCCATTAACATACAGTATTAAAGACGAACGATCCATGGCGTTGACAGGAAGTATAAGTACCATCTTAACCTGATAATTCAGTATATTTTAACTGAACATAGTGTAAACAAACTATCAGGTGTGTTACAGTATCAACAACTAACAACACAACAAATTGAGTTGGCAAATATATCTTGTAGGGTGGCCAAAAAGTAACGTTATGCTTAGAAATATACATTTGGTCAGTTAGAATACAGACGAAAAAATCAGATCTTTAAATGTAGCTTACTTGCCAACTGGTATGAAAATAGCCGAATTATTTTACTTTTTCGAATCGTTCTTACTGCAGGATTAATCTGCGACAAGAAGGGAAAATAATGCCAATACTATTAATCCAAAATCTATCTTAAGGAACATGTATAAACCTATCAAATTGATTGAACGATCTAATTTGCAGCATTAACGAGTTTTCATACTGTCATGCAATCCCTTTGCCCACAGCACAAGCTTTGCGTGCACGATTTTAATGTAACAGTGTAATATTGTGCGCCTATAGATTTTTGTAAGTAAATACATTGATTTTTAAAAGCAAAAATAAATGGATACACATACAAGTTGTGCTACAACGCAACCGCGAGTCTGTAAATACTTCAACAAATTGCAGTGCTTGTACAGCCTCATATTTTTAGATAAATTTTTCACAAAATTAAATAAACAAAAAGTTCAGCATACCTGGTTTACTGACATGGCTTTGACAAGTTGTCGCCTAGCGTCACTTGCATTTTGATTAAGGCATACTAAGGTCTTTCATCGTCAAATGAATCTTAGGAGCTCAGAGCGCAATATTTTCAAACCATTGTTACTCTCTCAAATTGCAAGCTGCATGCTTTCCTCACAAAGGTATAAATATTCTGAACGTTTAGTTTACCAGGTCTTTTTCAAAGCTTTCAGTCGCTTCAGTATTCCCGGCCAAGAGCCAATACAAACTAAGTTTTTCGGTTTTACATTAGTCAGCTAGAGGAAATATGGAAGATTTTATAATCTGCAAACACAGAAACATGAAGGGGCGTATTAAAATTTAAAGAGGACTCTATCTAACACCTGCCCGGTAAGCATGACAAATTCAACTCCCAGCGAATCTCTCTCCCCTAACTTAGATTTCACTTAAATCTCGAATCGAGGTAGCTTCCTCTTTAATTCATAAAAAATTGACAAAACCTAATCAAAAGAATTCAATTTACACCATGAAACTCTAACGCGCCAATCAGCTAAGTTTCGGAAGAAAAACGTTCACAGATAGCTTAATCAAACAACAGACTGTTCTATATAATGGCACTCACTTGCCACACGTTTCGTGTTTACCCGAAACCATACAATGGCCAAAATTTACATAGCAAACCAAGCTGTGAATGAATTTACATACGTTTTCCTCATAAATAAAGAACTTTGAAAACTTGCTGTTGTTTTTTTATTATTATTATCCCTATTCAACAGGTGCCGAATGTATAGATAAGAAAACCGAATTTGGTGAATAAAACTAAGGTTTGATGTTTTGCCAGTTTTTGGAAGTAAGCTACTATAAAAACACGCAGGGTTTAAAAGAAAATTGAAACGTCTTTCAGCAAAAAATAGCAAAGGATGTCTGTTGAATACGAAATGAAGGTGACTCCAGCAGCCGGTGAAATTGAAATACATAAAAGTTCACAGAAAATATCCACAAAAATATTTGCAAACCTCAGTGTGAAAATTTCATCGCCCATTTTTCATAGAAAAAGGTTTAAACAGCTAAAAACAGGCTTAAACACACTGAAAAAGTTGATGACCAACAACAAAACATCGTACCAAGAATTACCGCAACAAAAGGTACGAATGGTAACCAGCTAAACATTTGGTCGAACGATTCAAAATTTGTTGATTGAGATTACAGTATATGAATGTGCCTTAAATTTCTTGTACAATTTCAACCCATAAACATTGAAAATCAAAGATTCTATTACGTTGCATGCTAAATGTAGTGACATTTTTTAATTCCTGCCAAGAAACTCTCTCCTGTGACAAGTAACGTCCAAGAAACACGTTCCACGCTTAATTATACGACAGAGGTCATCCTGGAGCAAACCTTCACAGCTAAAAATATTACAAGTAACAAACTCAATACACCGGACAAACTGTAAGTAAGTTCGACAGAAAAACGAAAGAGCTAATATTTGATCTACAATTGATTCACTGATGCCAAAACTCGTAAGAAATTAAACACTCATAAATAACCACAACATGCTCAGAACATGAAATACAAAGACACGTCTTTAAGATTCGTTGCAGTTTCGTAAGAGCACGAGCCTAACTTCCCTTCAGCGTACCAAGTTTCCTGACAAAGCGAGATAATTATTCGTTTCAGACATGAAATTCAACCAAGCGAAACCTGATTATCTCAGTCACACGGCAGAACCATGGTTGAATACGACGAGATAAATATGTATCACAGTTTTGTTTAAGGCTTCCTACTTAAGATCTAGCGCAAAATTTAAACAGTTTAAGACTTACCATTTTGCCTATCCAGTATCGATAAAGAAGTTCATTTGGGTGATCTTTGCGTAAAACAAGTTCCAGTAATACTTCGCACATTTATAATGGAAATAAGGGGAGATACTCCCAATAATACAGGTGAAATATATGGATAGCAATCATCTCTGTCAATACTAAACGCCGCCGGTAAATGAAATAAAAAAGCTGCGCTGTGATTGGACGTCGGGGGATTGGGGTGGGTGACACAAATGTCTATTTAATGTAAAAAAGTGAGACTTGAAAGATAATTTCAGAAGGAAAATATACAAAAGAACCTTAAGGATAACTCAAGTCAATGATTTTTATAATCTATATATAGAAATTTATTTGTGAAGCAAAACTGATGGAAATCAGTTCACGAAAAAAAAAATACAATTTGACGCCTTTTCAGCAAAACTAAATGCTAGATCTAATTGAAGCCAAGCTTCTGCATTATTTAGAATATACCTGAGGGGGTAAAATGTTTAATCTAGCTAAAGAGAAGTGTACATAAAAAGCCAAGAAATTAACTCAAGAAATTTGGGTTCATATGCACATAAACAGGACAGCAACAGAATATATCCATGGAAAAGATGACTGCTTGTCGCAGATCACTTTTGTTCACAGAAACAAGCAAGTCAACAGGTGGAAGACACGATTTACCCATCAAACAAACAAAAGAGGTGATTGTCCAAAAAATAACCAGACAGGGGCGGGGGAGGGGAGGGGAGGGAATGTCCTTATACAAGCAAAGCATCGATCATTTAACAGGAGTGGAGTAGGGTATGTCATGACCCTAGCTTTCTTGGATTTGTAAGTGAGTGGTTTACTGAGCAGTACTTTCCTGTGGTACTGTTTATTATGCTGTACAAGGTGGTTCTAACTTTTGAATCTGTGGATGAAATCCTAGAGTGTTACCATTCAAATGAAAGCTACTGAGTAGTACTTTCCTGTGGTACTGTTTATTATGCTGGACAAGGTGGTTCTAACTTTTGAATCTGTGGATGAAATCCTATGGTGTTACCATTCAAATGAAAGCTACTGAGCAGTACTTTCCTGTATAACTTTTAAGTCTGTTAATGAAATCCAAAGTAGTGAATTTTGGAATGAAGGCGGGTAAGTGGTACTTCCTCTTGTACTGTTACTTATGCTGTGCAAAGGAGTCGTTTCTTTTAATTCTTTTGATAAAGTTTTCAACGTGTTGTCATTCAAATGAAAGCTACTGAGCAGTTCTTTCCTGTGGTACTGTTTATTGTTCTGTACATGGTGGTTTTAACGTTTGAGTCCATGGATGAAATCCTGTAGTTTTACCTTTCAAATGAGACCTTGTTAGCAGAACTTTCGCACGCTACTGTCTTCTAAGATGTGTTAAATGATATTTGCATTTTTTTTTTGATATGCAACTCCTCCTAAACTTTTTAGGCAATTAATAAACAGTCTGTGACTCCCATCTGGAATGCAAAGGTCTAAAGGTCTGGAATCTAAAGGTCTCTATTATTAACCCATCTGTTAAATTCCTTTAAGTGATCAGCATTAAATTTCTCCTTTTAATATCACTGCTTCACAAAACAAAATGGTGACAAGAATTAAGCATTTGATAACACAAGGTGAACCTAACTGATACTTCAACAAATTCTCCCCACTACCTCTATAGAAAACATACAGAACAACAAACGAGAATCTGAATTTTGATATTAAGTTTTTTATATATATTAAGTTTCTTACCTGAGAGCTATCTTGGTCAAACATGCATAAATGAAGAAACTCCTTAAGTCGTGCCTTGCGTTTTTCCCACAAAATTCCTAACTGTCGGTGGTGTTCATGAACTTCCAAATAAATATCCATAACATGAGATCCTGCTTCTTGAGAAAATTCAGGATTTTTAAGAAATTGATTTTCAGCCATCACTGGGGTTTTTTGAAGTTCAGCCAGAAGAGCTTTGCTGTCAGCACCAACAGTCTCAAATGCATCTTCCATTTCTTGTTTAAAATCTTCCAGATCATTTAATAATTGTTCTACTGCTGCAACCTCCTTGATTTCCAGGTAGGTAGAGTCCTGTAAATTTTCTTGCCATATTTTAACATTGCGAAGGAACTGAAAGATAAGATTGATAACAGTGTTAACTCTTTAAGCACCAATATTAACATACAAACTCTCCAGACTGATGTCCATACATTCCTTCTGAGAATAGTTGAGAGAATTTTTTTAGACCCTAAATATTGTTCCAGCCACTAGAATAGACCCGCCCTGTGAGCACAGTCCATTGCTTTACCCACTAAGCTGGTCTTAATTGTTAAACAAATTCTCCTCACCAGTTTCAAAGGCAACGTATGGAGAACAGTGTAGAGAATATGATACCAGACACCAGTCACTAACTGCTATATATACTATGCTATATATGTTTAGGTTAATGCATAACCATGTTACGGACGGATTACCTGTCATGGTAACTTTTAAATCCATGAATGAAATCCTATTGTATAACAATTCAAATGAAAACCTCTTTTGACAGATCTTTTGAACAATACTATTTATTTTTTCGGTTTTTACAAAACGAAATTTGATATTTTGATTTTTTTTTTTATTTCTCCCCTGGTTTTTTTTTTTTTTTTTTAATTTTTTAATTTTTCCCTTGGTACTGAAAACTGTCATTCACATGTAGAGATGGTAGCAGTGAATGCAGAGGTTCTAAAACTTAAACTTGTATGGACATAGTCAAGCCAGCAAATCCAGCCATCTCTTCTTACTCCTTGCTCCTTCTCTCCTGTGAAATATAACCCGAGAGGAGAGAAGCAGAGAGAGTGGGG
This sequence comes from Porites cylindrica, assembly GCA_964035525.1. Classification (NCBI taxonomy): domain Eukaryota; kingdom Metazoa; phylum Cnidaria; class Anthozoa; order Scleractinia; family Poritidae; genus Porites; species Porites cylindrica. Next base: position 1,264,172 of record OZ037787.1, on the reverse strand, counting down.
AGCTGTAATGGCCAGCTAGACATAGTTATAAACCTAGAAAAATCTCTTTACCTCCTCACTGTGTTTATGATATGCAACAGAACATGCTAACAAGCAGCTCCTCTGATTAATGTTCATATCAAATGATTTCCACTCGTGGTTTACAGCCTGCGCAAGAGCCTCAATTCTGTCTGATTCATAGTGCACTGCCTCACTTAGTTTATCAGCCACTTCCAGCACACGGCTGATATTGCTGTAAACACTCTGAAAGAAATGATAAATATATAAATTTCATATACTGGAATTATGGAAAGAGGAAATAAATGCAAAGAAGATCATCACCAGCATTTTTGACCATTCAAATTACAGAAGAACTGTGTAATCAAACCTGCTCATCAAAAAGCTTTTGGGGCTAGTTAAAGTGATTTTTGGGCTAGTACATGCTAGCTACAGCTAGCCCAAATGGCAAGCTGTAAAACTGACTTTCTTTGCACCCTGATCACAGTTATAGACACAAATAATTATTATGCAGTTGCAAAATGAAACCCTAAAAAAATTCAGGCTTTCCGGGATTCAAAGGCTGGCCTTTAAAATACCAGTGCAGCACTCTAACAAATTGAGCTAGCAAGTCAACAGCTTCTAAGCTTCTTACTGATTCTATCATAAAAGAGGTTTAAGACACTAGGACAGTTTCTTGGAAGATGCAGAGCATTTTCTTTCCAGTCAGTAAAGTAAAAGCTTGATGACAATGGCAAATAGTAATAGCTTGGCAACAATAACTTTCCACTGCAAAACCAAGAAACATCTACCATTGCTACTCTAACAATTACCTTTAAAGCAAAAGTTAAGGTACTTGCACATTTACATATTTGTTGGAAGAGAGAGAGAAAAAAGTTATTATAGCGATGGCTTCGTAATAATGACACAAATTGAGCTAAACACAACATTCAATTTCAACTCCATACAATGACTGAGTAAAATTTAAAGAAAATATTACAGCAGCTAAACATTTCCTAAGAATCAAATAAAACAAAATGCACCCAGATTAGCATTTCAAAATTAATAACAATAAATGTTTAAATCAACTTTTATCCAATGGTTTATATCTTACCATGAGTCAAGTGTATTCAATGTACGTTTTTGGAAGAAACTTCAATCAGCAAAATAAAAAATGTTTCAAACCCAATAGGTTTTCTTTGCTTCAGCATTGATCACATATCCTGCATAAGTTTTTGCTTGTCACTTTAAGTTAAAAATAGCACTTTAAGAGCAAGTATTTCTATTTTGCTATCTATACATCAATCAAATTCGTGATGTACATAAAATCATGCATCAACAACAAGCTACCATGACCTTGTCATAAATAATAAGACGTCACATATCACACAAGAAGTTCAGCACAAATTTCATTTCTAGAACAACATGCACACAAATTCGGCTCAATTCCCATCTCTTTTAAATGTGACTATTGGTTATTCCAACAAAACTTCCTGAAGTTAAAAATTTATTTCACCATTATTAAAAGGGAGTCATAATGCCTGCACAAGAAGACAGCTGTATATTACTAAAATGCAGAGGTTATTTCATAGAATGTTAAATTACATCCTGAGTAATATTAAAAATAGCCTTGGGGAGCTGTAACTGTTCCTAACCGACACTGAAATATCTCCTGGTGATCTATACAATCCATCAATATATCAACAAAACTAAGAAGTATAAACAGATTTAATTTATTGAGATAAAAAAGGCTACTCCATGTGAAACGTACATAGCCTTGGGGAGCTCAGCTGTGGCAAACATGGACCAAACAGTCTCCTGGTGTTCCACACTATCAATCAACATTTTAATAACAAACATAGGTATAACAGACATAATTATTATCAAAACAGAGCTCTCAAATTTTTGGGTGATTCCAACTATTTTTAGCAAAAACAATATTGAACAGAAAATTAATAATAAAATAAATATATATATATATATATATATATATAAAAAATGATTCTGTGACAGTGCATCCACTTAACAGTTCTATGACCCTTTTTGACCCAATATCCACATACAAATTCTCCAGACTTACCTCTGCACATTTCCTTCAAACATAGTTGAGAGAATTTGTTAAAAGATTTAAATTATTTTCCCCTGGGCCCAGTTGTTCGAAGGCCTATTAGCACTTAACCCGGGGTTAAATTTAACCCGGGTTTCTTTTTCTTGCGTTTAAAAGCATTTTCTCGGATAAATTTCTCCGTTATTTTAAGAGCTTCCAACAATCAACTTGTAGACAAAAAGAATTAAAACTGAAATGCTTTTTAAGCTTTCAAATCTGAATTCAAATCTCGCACTAACCCTAGGTTATCTTAACCCAGCTTTGAACAACTCGGCCCTGGTGATCATTTTTTTAATTCTCATCACCCTTTCTCTTGTTGTGTATTGATATTCTAGGGAGAAAATAGATTTTGGTCACATATATATCCACTTCTCAAGCCCCTAGTTTAGACCCATCTACTTGTAAACAAAAAAATACATCTGATTACAAGACCCATCAAGCTCCAATTATAAGCCCTTTCTGAATTACATTCATAGCTTAATGATAAATATGTTAAAAACCAGCAAATGTAAAATGTATTTTGATCGGGTCATAAGCCTCCTTGGATATAAGCCCCTACATATACAAGCCTGTCTAAAACCCCTTACAAAGACGTATAAGCTCACGGCTTATAAGCGGCAGTTTGGGGTACTTTTTTAACCCCTTAAGTCCCAAGTGTGACCAAAATCAATTTTCTCCCCAAAAAAATCAATACATAATCCAGCAGAAAGGTTAGAGAATTAATAGAATGATCACTAAAGAAAAATGCTTTGATCTGTAAACAAATTCTCTCAACCAATTTTTGAAGGAAATATATGGAGGCAAGTCAGGAGAATTTTTATGTTGATCTTGGGGCTGAAAGGGTTAAGGACCCATGGAAAACAGAGGCAGCCAAAGAATAATCTCAGGAGTCAAGGACATGGACAACCAACAACAAACCACTTGACCCACTCATGGCAAACATGACAGAAAAAAATAATTTATTCATTTTAATTAGCCAGAAAGGTGATGAGAATACAGGAAATAATCACTATAATCGCAGGAGTCAAGGACAAGGAGAACTAAAAACAAACCACTTGATCATGACCCACTCATGGTAAACGTGACGAAAAAAAAATAATTTATTTACTTTAATTAGTCAGAAAGGTAATGAGAATATAGGAAATAATCACTATAATCTCAGGAGTCAAGGACATGGAGAATCAAAAACAAACCACTTGATCATGACCCACTCATGGTAAACGTGACGAAAAAAAAATAATTTATTTACTTTAATTAGTCAGAAAGGTAATGAGAATATAGGAAATAATCACTATAATCGCAGGAGTCAAGGACAAGGAGAACTAAAAACAAACCACTTGATCATGACCCACTCATGGTAAACGTGACGAAAAAAAAAATAATTTATTTACTTTAATTAGTCAGAAAGGTAATGAGAATATAGGAAATAATCACTGTAATCTCAGGAGTCAAGGACATGGAAAATCAAAAACAAACCACTTGATCATGACCCACTGATGGCAAACGTGACAAAAAAATAATAATTTATTCACTTTAATTAGTCAGAAAGGTGATGAGGATACTGGAAATAATCACTGAAGATGAAATTTCTTGATGTCTTTATTATTATTATGACTGTCTTTATTAAGCTATCTACCATACGAACAACAGAAATTGCCCTTTGGGGCCTTTGATCCAATGAATGGATACTTTTTTGATGTTGTGGACAGGTGCAATCACCAAATGACGCAATACAAGAGATTGAAAAAACAATGAACAACACCCACACAACAACACAAAAAAAAACCAACAGCGGTTTCCACAATACTAAGAAACACCCAATGAATGAGAATACAGCGTGCAAAGAAAGTAGTGTCCGATAGCCCTGGGCTAGTGGATTTTGCTATCGGGCTAGTGAATTCTGCTTTTAACTTGTCCGATGGGCAAGTGATTTTTTTTTAGGAATTTGAATAACAGAAGAACTGTGAAATAAACTTTTCTCATCAAAAAGCTTTTGGGGCTAGTTGAAATGACATCTGGGCTAGTAAATGCTAGCTTCAGCTTGCCCGAATGGGAGGCTGTAAAAATGATTTTCTTTGCACCCTGGAATACTTAGGTTAATATTAATTTAATGCATCAATTTTATGCATCCTTAAACTTGCAACAGTAACAAAACATCCAAATTCAAGAACAATCTAAATTTTCAATTAACAAAACTTACCACTGAAAGGACATTATTTGAATGGATACACCATAGGTTTAATTTACATTGTAATCTGGTTAACATGTTGCCATAAGCATGAGAATAAGAGCAAGGACATGCAAACAGCATAAGCATAAGATGACAAATACCCAAGAGCACAAGGGTAAAATTTCGGGCGATAACAGGAATGGTGTGAAAAGACAAGTTTTGTGATAAAAAAGCATGTTTACATTGCTCGACCTTATGCTTGCACTGTGCCAGTTTATAAATATCATGCAATGATATAAGCATAGACACAAGAAGAAGAGAATGGAAAAGTTAGTGACCTTAAGCTTATACTTGCATAAATAAGCTTATGACAACCAGCCTTTCTATGGTTGTTGTAACAACTTTTGAAAAGTAAAGATATACAGAAATTAAGATATCTAGCCCCACTGACACAAAATAATACAATTTCCACGATTTTTCTCTACATCCTTTGTATTTTGTTAAAATAAGAAAAAAATAAAAATGAGAACATCACAATAAGGGCTATGTGATTCAGCAGTACCGAGTGGCCAAAATCTGAGTACTGTTTATCAGGGAGTTCACACTCAGATCTAGAGCCTTAGGACTCTCTTCTAAAATCATTTCTCTCACAATCTGCCTGTTGATTACAAGATAATCTTATTAAGCAGCTTAACTCAAGGGAAATCATATGGGGTCTCCGTCAAAACTGGAAAAATTCACTGCAATAAAGAAATATATTACTGTGTACTACCGACTGGTACTTGTGTTTCTTTAAACTTATAGTCAACAATAAACCATAAACTTTTTAGAAATTGGAAGTGGTTCCTTATTTTATGAGCCTGTATATAAAATCTTATGGTGTGACTATTCAGAAGAAACTTTGTAGCTATAAATTATGATCACATGGTACTATGTAGTTTCTTTACTCACCTTTCAACAGCTTATAGAATGAATGTGCAGATTTTATTAATTCTGGACATAAGAGTGACTTGGAGGTTCATGTGGGTGTCTCAATGGAGACATATCACTGAACGTTATAAGTTATAAACATGTAAATTCTCCCAAACAATAGCAGTGCATTTGTACAAAATTGGTCATACGAATGAAGAAAGCCATCAAATTATAGTTGGTGTTATTTATCAACAAGCAAATTTCTTAATAAACATAAATAAAAATAATTAATACTAAAATAAGGAAGAGATTTCTACCTAAAATCAGAAGAAAAATCTACAGCATTTTAGGCTTAATTAAATTAGTTTTCAAATGATTTTATTTTAATGTCTGTTTCAGATTAGACAGGTTATTACAGAACTAATGACATTTCCTGACATAATCCTTACATGCAATATATTATTTTCCTTCTCCACTTTAAAACCTCATGCAAGGACATTAAAATATGTATGACAACCAACCAACAAAAATAAAACATGGGACGGACGAAACAGATTTTAAAAAGACATGACATGGAGTTAGTTGAACAATATCGGTAATGACTTAAAAGGACAGACATGCACAAATATCAGACATCCATGAAGAAAGTGTCAGGACTTGGATAATGAAAAACATTATTCTGCTGCTACTGGAAATATTGTGAATAAAAAAATGGTCTTCAGTACACCAAGTATTTGCAGTAAAATACAGAAAATGTTAGTAACTAACAAATAATACATTCACCGCTAATCTATATATTTGATCATTATGCAGGGGAAGGAAAAGTTTAAGATGCTAGTGCATTTATTCAAAAAATATAAACAAAAGCAACATGTTAAGAAGCCAATGAACATTTTCATTAAATATAGATTCTTTTAACTAGTATACTTTCCAAGTTTATAATTTTCATTTGTAACAAACCCAAAACAAATCTCTACGTTAATGTAAATAGCAGGTTGCTAATGGTCTAGACTGAATCGATTCCAACCAACACAATTTTGAACACTTCACAATTTCTTGGGGAATTGGAGGGGAAAAGTTTTAAAAATTCAAGCTCACCGGTTTCTCTTCTCAACTAACTGAATGAGGAGATTCTTCGGTTTTTTTAATGCTAAGATAGATCACAGTTACTGGTCATAATTGCATGACAGACTTTGGGAAATTAGTATTCATAGAAGCCGGGTGAATTCACCATACGGTACCAGAGACAGCTGAGAGATGAGACAAAGAATTGGCTTTACGTGTGGCTGGAAAACAAAAGCAGTGTAACACAAACAATATAGCCTCCCCTTGAAATAAAAATGCATTCACATTCTTGTGCAAATTAAACTTCATAATGAATGCTCAGTCTAAAACCTGGTATACAAAGCATGAATTTTCAAATTTCATTTCTAATAATCCAGAAATTGTTCTTCCCCTTTAAATTGTTTATACACCTTGTTTCTTGAATTACATAAAACTTACTCTATTTCAGTCATTGTTTAATGTCAGTGCTTGAATAATCTTAATATTTGTTACTTATTTTATACAGCTTTTGAACCCATAAAATACAAAAACATGGAAATCACAACTAGATTAACCATTACAATCCCCAAAATACATTAAAACCTCTCTAAATTTATTCTATTTAGTTACATTAAAATTCTCACTGTTTAAAATAATATTGAAATATTCTTGTTTATCTTACATACATCATAATACATGTATCTTTGTGCCATGAAAAATAAACTTGAATCAGACTGACCTGACGTGCATTTAAGTCTTTTTGCTCCCAAATAAATTAGTCTAAAATGACTTTTACCTTGAACAAGTACTTGGATGAACATCAAAGCAAATAACTTAAATTATCACATAGGAGTCTGCATGCATATCCTGAAGCCAGAGACTTTTCAGATGCTTATCACCTGAGTGTTAGGTGACAAAATGTCTTATTCTAATAGGGCAGGCAACAAATCTGTTATGGCCCAGGCTTTACAGGCACTTGTCTTCTCTTTGCACCATGCTTTAAATGGGTTGGGTCAATTCTCACTATTTCATGATGTACTGTCACGTTCACACAATTCGCCACTCTCTTACACAAAGAAAATGGATGTGAAAAGATGTAAATTTTCAATGACAGCAGGTGAGACTGTCCACAATACTTAGCCAAAAAATTAATAAATAAAATAAACAAAAAATCTGCTGGGTAAAAAAACCATGCCAAAATTCAGGCTGTGATTTCCATTTCCAGTAAGTTTTTAATTCCCTGAAATAAGGAAATTAACCAAACTAATTATTCCAGTCAATTAACACTAATTTTCCTTAAGCTTAAGAACAAAGGATTAAATTCATCACAATGATAGGCAGGTCCAGCCATATTAACTCAAAAGACAGAACTACATTTCACATCTCCATAATTATCACCCTTTTGCCCCTGGAGACTTTGCCAGAAAAACACATTTTGAAGCTAGTCAAGCAGTTTTCTGGTCACTGGCGTGCTATAAAGAGATAAAACCTACCACAAAGTCGTTTACGGGTCATACACTTCATGGCCTTCTGATCCAGATGCAAAATATTTGCTTGCAAAGTTCAGGCATGTGCAAAAAGCAAATTTTGCGATGGTTTTGGGGTTTAAAAGTGACATTGTAGCAGTCTTGACTTTTACATTTTGCTTTTGCTCCTCCCCTTTTTTTCACTTTTCTTGCCTCATTTTTTTTCTCTTGCTGGGCATTAAGTAGGCTTCATTTTGGTGGGAAAAGTTTTTAGGAAAGCTTTTAGGATCGTTTGTCTCACGATTGTCACTTTAATATTAATGGCGATGTTTCGACCGCACTGTGTGACTGCAGTTCTTCATCAGGCAACAGTGTTGATTTACTTAGACAGACTATTTATACCACGATTACCACAGCGGACCACTGAGGGATCAGTTTCCTCCTCTAATAATACCAACAATTCTTTGGATCGAAACCCACAAACCATGAGCAAGGTTCGTGATACACCAATCACTAACAACCACAGTGGTACAAATAGTCCAACTCAGTAAATCAACACTGTTGCCTGATGAAGACCTACAGAGTGCCGTCGAAACATTGCAATCAATATCAAAGTGAAAATCGTGAGACAAACGATTAACTAAACCCTTTATAAACCAGTTCCAATTCCCAAAAAACAGCTGCGAAACCAGAAACTGGTATCTAAGATAGTTTTGAAGAAATGGGACATGAATTTCCATTTGGAAGATTCAATCCGCAAAAACAGGACTACCATTTCAGGTGGTCGGTTGCTCCCGGAAATTTTCCGCTGTAACAACCCAAAAAGCCATGTTCCATTTACTTTCCAACTGGATTTTTTGGAAACTTTTTGTAAATGCAGGTAAACAACCAAAGCCATCAAGGGAGAAGTCAAGGTCGTCATTAGTGTTGATGAACAAACATCATCATCACCATTTGAGAAGAGTATGTAGGAGAAAAAAAATGTTGCAGAAATAGACCACAGCGGTGTAGTATAACTACTATCTAAATTGGAGCCCAGCGCCGTTGTTTTGGCATTACCACCTTTAATGTTTTATAAAGAAAGCACTTTTTTGTGTCAAGGTAATATGGAAGTACTATTTGAGGACTTTATTTTTGTGCCTCCTAATGGAGACAGGACCACTATTTTACATGGTCATCCGAGGCACGTGAAGATCTAACCATTTGCAGGTCAAAGGCAGTACCTTCATTTCTCAGTTATTTAACCCATTCGCCCCTGAACCGCCCGTAACCGCCCATGCGGATCCACGTCCTTTCTACCCTTTGTGATGTCATCAGTTTTAACGGTCAAGGACACTGTCCGCTAACTTGTGCAGAGTGAAGAGATCTTTCAAACCATACCAGAATGAGAACAATTCAGTCAAGGACACCGGAGAAAGAGGCAAAAAACCATGTAACATTGACCTGAAAATCTCCATGAAAATCTTGTTCCATTGCTCACCTATCTTTCCTTTCACCTAATCCTAAGATCCTAAAAGCTTTCCTAAAAACTATTCCCACCAAAATGAAGCCTACTAAATGCCCAACAAGACACAAAAAAAATGAGGCAAGAAAAGCGAAAAAAGAGGGGAGGAGAGAAAGCGAAATTTTGCTTTCTGCGCATGCCCGAACTTCGCAAGCTGATATTTTGCATCTGGATCAGAAGGCCGTGGCGTGTACGACCTGTAAACCGGTTTGTGTTAATTTTTAGCTCTTTATAGCACGACAGTGACCAGAAAACCACTCAAGCAGCTTCAAAACGCGTTTTTCAGCAAAATCTCCAGGAGAGTATGGGTTAAAGACAATGGGTATCGATCTGGTCCCAGGAATCGACCAAATGCCAGTCCTGCCACACCAATGAAGTCAAAATTGTCTACACCTAAATCTAAATACAGTCAACTCTTGCCTTACGGACACCCTAATAATGCAGATAACAGCGAAATCCCCTGCAAAAATAAATCAAAACAGATGTTTGACTGACATAGACTCCCGCTATTACGGACTCTTGCTAAAGAGGACAGTGTCTCAAGGTCCCTATAGTGTCTGCTATAAAAGAAGTTGACCGTCTTCCCGGGGGGGGGGGGGGGGGGGGGGGGGGGGTACTCCCATACATTACCTATACGGGTATGTGCCACCCAAAGGGGTCGTGATTTTGAAGCTTTTGATTTAGAACGGGGTATCCATTTCAGAGGCGTTTTCTAGAACGGGGTATAATATTTCGAACGCACGAAAGCTCCACTTTTGTAAGCAGCCATTTGAAAGTGTTCAAGGACAGATTGCTTTTAAAAATACGGTTCAATGCGATAACAAGCAAATCGTTGTACTCTTGTTGCACCCTAGAACGGAGTTTAAAAAATTGGCCCATTTCTAGAACGGGGTATGAGTTTTAGGGCGAATTCTAGAACGGGATATAAAAAAATTGGCCCATTTCTACTACGGGGTATCAATTTTAGGGGAAAATTTTTGTAGAACGGGGTGCCAATTTGGAGTCCCGGGCGGCACATACCCACCCAAAAAATACCCAAGTGCCCCCCCCGGGACCGTATTGCAGTTATAAAATTATTTTGCCTTTAGCTTTTGGACATTTTCCATATAACACAGTTCAGTTCAGTTTGTGATTTACATCAATACAATGGCACGCAAAAAATTACTGCTCCAAAATTCATTTAGGACTCTTGCCTAACTACAACTGCTAGCTCAAAGTACAAATATATTTTTTGCAAAGAAAACAAGACCAGAAATATACCGAGACAAGTTTGACATAAATGTCAATAAGGCTAGAGAATAGATTGCAAAATAGTGTAAACTAAAATATGATGGACACCTAGAGATATGCATAAACAAAGTGCATTCATGCTGTGAGTAAATTTGAAAATGAGTGAAGCCAAATTGTGAATGTACAAAAATACAAAATAAATACTACCAAGCTTATAAATTTAAATTGCAGGTCCTAAGAAAAAGTAAGAATTTTAAGGGCCTTTAAAAAGAAACTTGACCTGTAATTTCATTCAGTTAACCATGGCATAGAATGCACAAAAATAACTATTTCTTTTCAGTAGCATTACAACACAAAACATAGGCTGAATTGTAATAAAGTACAAGATCAATTTTAATTCTGTAGGAAGACTTTATTTTTGAAAAGTGAACTGGACGTACAAGAAAATAATTTGTATGCATGTCTGTGACAAAAATTTTAGTTACAATTATGGCAAAAATATTCATCAGTAAAAAGGCAAAATGACTTATGGTGAAATGAAACATAATATTAAGATTATTTTTACATCAACAAAATAACAAAAATAGACATAGATCAAGAAAAAATTAGAAGGAGCACCAAGATTGTAAAAATGGACATTTTCACCCCATCATCTGTTTTCAGTAGCAATAATATCTACATTTTGAACCTTCAACACTTGCAGTTATCAATAACAATAATTTTAAACCCTGGAACATCAAAAATATCATACCTTATGAACAGAACGACAACATATTAGAACATAACAATCAGAGGGCCATCGTGAAACACTTGCACTCGATCATAACAAAGGAGAAACAGACAACCATTTATGTTGCCTTTGCCCAAATAAACTCCACTTCAAATCCGTGAAGAATTTGATCATCTATATGCCTACATGACATGGCTCCATTATAATCAATTAAGGCTTCCACTTTTCTATAGCCAATTAACGAGAAAACTAAACCAGAGTGTACTGTTTACACTATCTGACCAATTAACTTCACGTTCATTTGTATTGCACAGGGCCTAATGTACAGAGCAGAATGTCACTGATATAATCATCTCCCTTATAAAGACTTTTATAAAGCATCTTGTTTACACTAAAACATGATAGCTGTTCTTATTTCTTTGCCTTTGTAAGACTATCCAAATAAAAATATAAAATTCATGTATACAGTAATAATATTCTGGCAGGTGGAACATGACTTCTCAATCATCCAAAGTATTTTGGATGAATTACAAGAAGCATGAATTAAATTACACTGTCTAAGGTCACAAATACATCGAACATATTACCAGCAATAAACTGACTAGACCATATTTAAATCTCAGTTTTAAAAAATGAAAAGGTCAACATTATACTGGTTTTTAATAGGTATTTTTCCACATTTTAAAATGCTGATTCCAAGAATTGGTACTGACTGTTTTAAGAAATTATAATTTATTTTGTTGGAATTATTTCAAAACATTTCATCATATTTGCAATTAAGAAAGAATTAGAAAAATCTGCCTCTATGGTAGACAGTAATGGCTGCAGACAATCTTTTCGGTAGAACAGAAATCTTGGAAAATGCCATTTCGGTTTTGTTTTCATTTATTTAAACTGAATATTTTTGGTATGTATAGGCAAGTTATAGCCAAACACAAAAAGTAAATGAGAAATGAAATTCCCCCATTCACAATCTGCAATTTTATAAGAAATGAAAAGTAAATTTGTAAAATGTCAAGGATCAAAACAAAAATTTCTATCTTAATAAAAACAGTGCTTGAAAAAAAATCATGTTTTGTCTCCTCAAATCGATTGTATCCTTAAAGAGCATTCTCATCATATTTCTCAAGTAACTGTATTTGCTATAGGCATTTCACCTTGATGCAGATTTAACTGAAATATCGTGTCTGTAAGTAAAAATAAAACAATAACCTTACCATATGAGAGTTTTGTTGGGCTGCCTATACATCTTTTATCCGTACAGATCACAATTCACTCAGTTGATCGACGAGCTCCATTTCTTAATGCTAGCCTGAACTTCAACACTGTACTAGACATCCATGTATTTCAAATTACGTTAGCATTATTGTCCTTATGCGGTATCTGATAATCTGGGGGTGTTGTCAATAGCAATAACATTTTAAAAACAAACCGATGGTTCCGATTGACTATAGTCGTGCATTGTTATTCATATGTCAAGGTAAATTAATTTTAATTATTAAACTCCTATAAGTGTCAGGAATTCACTTGATAACATGGCCACAGGTCTTTAGATTTGTTATTCAAATTAAGAGTTCTGTGGTTCAATAGAATGAAACATGACACAGGTGTATGGTAACATAATGGCATAAGCTTTTTAGGTTTTACTAATCTGACATCATGCTAACCCAAAGATTCTAAAATATAATGATGTCAAGGTGAATTATTTTTCTGGTTTTGGGAAAATAATACACATAATGTTTTCTGGCTAAAATGTATATAATACTGAATGTCACCAGGGCATGACTGCAAAACACAGTATAAAAATTAATGCAAGTGAATTCAGGAAGTCCTCATGTCATGTATTAATATAAAAAAGAACTGAAAAGAATCCTAGATGAAAGGGTCTGATTATGCCATCCCTTAAGTATTAAATTTGAATATTTATTCTTAAATTTTCAAGGAACTGAAAAAAGTACTATAAAATGTGAAACCACATTGTTAAATATTATATCAAACAAGATGTATGATGACAAACTGTAAATAATTTTTTTGGCAATCGTAGCACATGTGAAGATGCGTATTCAATGTAGTTATTCGAGATAATTATACATCACTTTTGGGGCCTAATTTGTTCATCCATTTAATCTAAACCCATGAATGGAAGAATTGCCTCAAAAAATACTTTTCGTTAAGCACTCTTTCGGTAATGTAATCTCTTAAAAACCAATGTAATTCACAGTAATAATATTATTATAATAATTTTGACCAAATTTTAGAATTTTATCAATAACACATGACACGATTATTTTAATGTGACTATCTCAAAATATACTGGGAATTGCCATTATCTGTCCCTTTGCCACAAGCAAAACGGGAAACTATTAATAGCAACTTAGAATCAACTATGAGGCAGAAGTGTATTCTCCCATGGCACAATTGTTTTGTTATGGTAGTGTGAATGTTGGTTGACAGTCATTGATTTCAATGGACTTCTTAGTTAATTTGAATAAGTTAGCTAAGTTAATTTGAATAAGTTAGCTCAATGTGAAGGAGAGATATTGCTGACCTTATGCCATTTGGAACTGGGAACAACAAAGGTATATGTAAAAACTGAACAAGAATCACCGTAGCTTTCGACTGGACACAGTAATTTTGTCAGTGCTTTGGTTTTATATTTGCAAAGTTTTGTGATTTGTCACACATTTTCACACCATAATCAATCACGACTTGCCCACATGCATTTTCCCATGGCTAGTGCTGGTTGTACAGTTACTTAGAGTCCTCCTCCCCCAAATTGTGTGACTAAGTATTGTGTGACTAAGTATTGCATGACTAAGCATTGCATGACTGTAGCCCAAGCAGCTGCCAAGAAGACCATGATCCTGGGAGAAGGTGGGGGTACTCCCTTATACCTATGAAAATAGCTTAAATAGTTAAATAAGGGATTATCCCCTGGGAAGGGGGGGTGGTACATGCGTGGCACCAAAGACTGTGGTCTACTGGTAAGTAAGGTATTGTCCTCTCAAGAACCAGGGTCTGCCTCTAAAAAAATTACAAATTAATTTTTCCTAAACTGGGTGACTATGTTTGGTCATAAATGGTCTCTCAATAACAGCCATTCAGATATGTTTGATATCATAAGAAGAAATAACCTGGTCATTATGAAGACTTGAGGTTTGAATAATTATTCACTTCAGTGGGAGAGGCGTACACGAAAACCCCAAGGACCATGAAATTATTTTAATGACAATAAAAGAAATTACAGGTGGGTAGTGGAACAAGATTTTCAGTGGAATTTCCAGGGCAATGCAACTTGATTTTTTGCATTGTTCTCGGGCATGAATGACTAAATCAGGCCTGTTTAAGTATGGCTTGAAAGATCTGTTGCACCCCACACAAGTTGTGAAATACATGACATTACAAGATAGGTCAAGGAATGTGGCATTGTATGTGGGTGGTAGAGGTTTCCCTTTAGGTCCCAAGAGTGACCAACATCAATTTTCTCCTAACAACATCAGCAGATCATCAAGAGAAAAGGTTATGAGAATTACTAAATTGATTACCACAGGGAGAATGCTTTGATCTTAAACCAAATTCTCTCAACTGTTCTTAAGAGAAATGTATGGAGATCAGACTGGAGAATTTGTTAAAGATGCATTAAATGCTAAAAGCTAAAAATGAAGAAATACAGACAATGAACCAGCAACCCAATAAAAAGAATTATACAAAGCTTATTCACACCTTTTAACCCTTTAAGCCCCAATATCCACAAACAAATTCTCCAAACTGATCTCTATACATTTCCTTACAGAATTAGTTAGGAGAAATTGATAAAAGATCAGAGATTTTTCTCTTTGTGATCATTTGATTAATTCTCATAGATGTTGCACTTGACATTGTATGGATATTGTTCGGAGAAAATTGATGTTGGTCACTATTGGGACTTAAAGGGTTAAAATGAATCAAAACTGTTTTGAAACACATTCTCTCCCAGTGGAATTAATTATATTTTTAAAAATAATTAAATGCAGGTGATAATATTGTAGTTCCCTCCTGGGCCTTTCAAAGTGAACACTATATAAATGTTTATTTTACGTTTACTATAAAAGAAACCTTTTTGGAGAAAAATTAAGATCAAATAAAGATAAACATTTTATTAAATTACAAGGAGCTTTGAACAAAGATCCCTTATTGACCACATCATTCATCCCATATACATTGCCTAGTTGTTAGACATGCATGAGTTCCATGCAGTACAGCTTCTAACTTTTAAGCTGGAATTGTTCTTTAATTCAGATTTTGAATACTATTAACCCTGTAGGTGAAATAGCAGCCCTATCTTGGGCTCAGCCCTTTTGCCAACTATTTACCCAGAATAAAAGAGAGAAAAACTAAACACAACAAACAGAAGCAATTACTTTATGGCATCAAGCATGGCCATCTTTGGTAAGTGAATTCAAGCATCAACTAAGTCTGCCTCTATTATCATAACTAAAGAATATATTAACAACACCTAACACAGCAGAAACCAAAATAACATTTTTTATGTATTGTACATGGTTATTAGTTTCTTTTTCACACAAAATGTACATTTTACATAAGCACCACATAACAATAAATTACACCCTGAATCTTGGTACAAGGAATTAAAACAACCCCAGTTGCAATATAAACCAATTCCACTTTGTATTTGCTTCAGGGGAAAACAAAACTTCATATTACATTACAGTTCATCCTGTCAGAAGGTAGCTCAGTATCTGCAGATCTCTGACATTTTTGCTGTTGCACACTCTTATAAAAACAAATAGAAGTTAAAAAAGTACTGTAAACTAAGCTTTTTATAAACTGTTAAGCATCTTTATAGACAGTTTTATTCACTCACTGAATAAAGGTTTTTAAAAAATATTATTAAGTAGTTTTTATATTGTTTCAGTTTGTCTCAGGGTGTGAATACGCCAGCGTCATGCAAACCCACAACAGTAGAGGCTGTGTCTTATGATCATATTTTGTCCAATCAAAAGAAGTTCCCTTGAAGATGTTTTGTCTATGTACTGTACCACAGGAAATAAATATGGTAAATTTGAAATTTGAAACGTAACAAAATTGAACTAAATGGGGTCAATGAAAAAAAAACAATAGTGGTTACTATGGATCTCAATAAAAAAATTGATAATGTTAAAATTAAATATATTGAGAACACAACTGCAAAAATGCCTAAGGAATTACAAAGCTGATGCAGATGTGTCACATATATGTTCACCTAAGAAGTTATATAACACAGAACAAAAGGAGAAGATCTTATTCTTAACTAGAACATAACTAGAAAAACTAATAATAAAGAATTTCTTATATTATTTACATGTATTATTCAATACATGGTGAAATAGGATTTAAAACTTTCAAGAGCCCTAAAGTAAATCAAGACATGGCAAACTAAAATGGCATTGTAGGAGAAACGGTTATATCCAGATGTTTCAAATGTTTCATAAATAGAAACTACACTAACATAAAGTTGAGAAATAACCAAGAAGAAATGACAATTATGATTGTAAAAACATTCTGAGGACAAATTTCAGCTGCAATGATTGTAGATTTTATCACCAGAAATGTGACCATTGTGAATAAAATATCTTACCATACAACTGCTTTCAAAATTGCGATGTTCATCCTGAAGTTCCTCAGCTGAAGAGATATCATTTCCAATTTCTGCATAATTCAGCAGAAACTCGTGCCGATTCTCTGTTATCCATGCCAACATCTGCAAAAGAAATTGGAAGAAATAAGGGGAAAGAAGAGAGATATTGCACTTAGTATATCAAAAATGATTTGCTCACATTGACAGTTTCAATATAGAATTCAATGAACACTAACCAATCCTAATTCTACTTTTCATGGCAATTTTGTTTTTAATTTAGATCAAGGCACTGTAGTAGCACAAAACGCCACGTCATTTTTCTTTTCTCATGCAAGACTCACTGAGAACAAAATTAAAACAAGATTGAGAAAAAAAAACAACATAAATAATAATTCCTACAAACTGCAAACTCTTATAGCTCCAGCTGGCTTTCAGAAAAAATTTTCAAAATTCATGTGCCAACATCCACTTCTCAAAGTGACACTTTAGTTAGCAAAGTAGACAAGGACATAATATTGTTCATAATATGAATTGAAGATTACCCAGTCAAAAAATCTTATTCACTGCAGCTGTTGACGATACTATACCAATAGGACACCAAATATTGGAACTCATTTTACATTACCATATCAACGACAAAGTAAGCAGAATTAGCTTTGACAAGACTTTTCAGGGTAGACATAATTCAATACCACACCTGAGCAATTTCCCATCAAGAAAATTAAATTTGATGTCAATACTATATGAAAAGATATTTCACGGGTTATTTAATTTCCAGACTCAAGATGAGAATCCAATTTTTTTTAACTAATAAGAAATTCTATTTCAAAGAAAGTCAGAGTTTATAAGAAACAGGTAACAGCAGAAATTTATGTTAAAGAAAACAGGATACAAAAAAGGCACCATGATGGTGATTTTTTGTGATATCAGAATTTTTCTGCAAAAATGATGCTTGACCCTTACCTATAATCCCTCAAATAGGAGTGATTGGTAAAAAAAAATGAAAAACGTGACATGAAGATAGCATTTCTTTGAAAAAACATTTGGTGGATGCAAACAATATCACATAACCTCAAACTACAGCTCATGCAGAGAAGGAAATTAAACTGCACATAACCCCACCACATGAGACAGCTTAATTCTTGAAAAGCCATCTTTGTAACACCCCAAAGTGACCTATGCTACTTGTTAAATTTGCACATCTAACTATTATCTCTGATGCAAGATTTCCTAAGAGAAGTAACAATGTATAATACAGTACCCTAAGTCTGCATGGTTAACCTTCATGTAGGGGTCATTAAACAAAACTTAACACATTCCGAATGAATGTAGCTCTACTTACGAACTTAAATGCGCACGTTATGAACTTTCACCATGACAAACGAATGGTTTCAGGCTCTCTAATCCTCTTGCATGGATAATATCACAGTAAATAATCTCTGCCTTTCTGGTCAGCAGACTGTATGTCTGCTCTTAGACTTCAGGCAATAAATTTTTAATGAGCTCTGTCTGAATTCATCTATACCCAAAGAAAAATTGCAAATTTTGCAAACTGTTTACAATTTTTCTCTTTTGATTACGTACAATAAACGGCTAGGATCAAAGACCAAGAAGGCATTTTGACAAAGCTTATAATAAGCTCCAGCGGTTTCAAAAGAAAAAGGCAATTATGCACTCTATTTAGGTCACTGACGACACAATTTAATATGGACTGTATTTCACCAACAAAAAACAAATTGAAAATATAAAGGTTTTGAGATCAAACGTGAAAAGATCTTTTTAGTTCAAAGCAATGATCGGAAAAGTTTTTAATATTTTACCCCAAAACATAAAATACAATATCTTCAGGGAAAAAGGGCAAAAGACCACAAGATATCTTTTCTGGTTATAATTAAAATGTACACAACATGACATTTTACCTCTGAAATCTGAAAAAAAAAATACTACAAGCAGAAAACGTATTACTCATAAAGTTTCATTGTCTATTTGTAACTACTTCTATCATGTTTAAAACTCAAAAAGCTGGTATACCACAGATCTTTACAAAACCACATAATCCCCCTGACCTAAATTCTTTGAAAGTCATTGAACTACAAACAATAAAACTGCTAATAAGTTTGTCAAAAACAAAGCATTGGAAACCTGCTTAGAGTTTTTATTACTTTTGAAAAACTAGATCTCTCCTGCCAGGGAAAACAGCCAAGTGAGAAATATAAAACATAACAGGACGTATTTTAATGAAAGGATAAATCCTATGAAGGAAAGAAAATATTAAAATGTTAGTTATGTTTTATTTCAGTGCCAATTTTTTAATAAGGTCTTTGAAATTGCTTTTCATCTTCCTACAATTATCTATTTCACTATTAAAGTTATATCTCAAGGTCAGAAAAAATTAAATAACTTTAAAGATGAAGCAGGGCAATTCTTTTATAATGATTCTGTAACTTTCAATTTATTAAGCCTTGCAAAAAGGAAGCTTTAGTTTAAGTATTGTTGTTCCTGAACTTCTTTTTGAAATAAGTGAAATTAAGTTCAAAACATATTCAATTAGCTCTGCTTTGAATTTTTTGTTTCCAAGTCTTGCGTTAATTTTCTTCACTTAAACTATCATTAAATTTTTCATTTCCACAAACAATTGATATGATGGAATCCTGCAGTGTGACCTGATAAATGAACCTCTCTCTTTTTTTTTCAAGTTTTACAAAATAACATGAGAATGGAAGTCTTAGCAAGGTTGTCAGAAAGTCTTGAAGAAGACAGCTCAGTTGTCAAAGTAAGCAGCCAGTCCAGGGATATTTTATTTAAAAAACACCATCCATACAGAAATGCCAAGCAGAGTAGCAGGCTGATACTAACCAAGTAGGCGGTGATTTTTGCCGGTAGCCAGCCTTTTTTGACAACCCTGGTCTTAGTTGGTAATAATAATATAAAGGCCTACTTATAAAGATTGTAGCCTGCTTGGCTGTTTAAATGAGTAGTACTACAAACTTAATACTCTTCTACAGTATTATTTTTTTTAGAGTGAAGGGTGGAAAAAGAAAAATGTGCAAAATGGCTTTTGAGAAACATGAAAAAGATGTAAATTGATTCTTGAAGGTACAATCAGGTCATCGTCAGCTGTTTGACTGCAGAGTGGGAGGTCGCAGGTTCAATTCCCCAGACAGGGGCTTAAAATGACTGACAAATGAAGGTACTGCCTTGACCCTGCAAGCAGCTCTCAGATGACTGCGTAAATTGGTGTTCCTGTATCCATTAGCAGTCCTCAGTTAGTCCTTTTAAACACTCGAATAAAGTGCATCTTTTTAAGGAAAGGCTCATGGTGAAGCTAAGGCTAGAGTCTGCAGATCTCCAAATTTGAAGTTAAGCATTAAAACTGTCAGTGACTGAGGATCTATTATTAAATTCTTCCATTTTCTGAATAAGAAAATGCAAGGCAAATTGGAAGGAGAATTAAGCAGTTAATTATATTTTAGAAGTCAATAATTGTGGTTACCTGTACAACTCTATCAGCCCCTATATATTCACATACATTTTCCTACATATTTCCTTAGAGGAATAGTTGAGAGAATTTGTTTAAAGATCAAAATTATTTTCCTTCGGTGATCATTTCTAATTCTCATAACCTTTTCTCTTGTTTATATTTTGACATTGTTGGAAGAAAATTTATGTTGGTCACTCTTGGGACTTGAACGGTGAACTAAAAACTGTATACTTGCAAGCAAGCTCCTACTGTAAATCATGCTGCACAGTACGGCTTCACTGCAGTATGTTCTTATTACGTATTGAGGCCAGTGCAATACAAGAAGTCTGAAACAAGTAACATTTCTTTTAGTACAAATAATTTCTGAGGAAGGAAATCAGACAGTTGCAAACACGTATCTTTACCTTTTCAGCATCCTGTTGAAACACCCGATACTGGTAGCACTGATCCAGTTTTAATTTCCGTAGATTCCATAACTCTCGCAACTTTTGCCGCTTTGAATGAAGACCTTGTAGTAATTCTTGTATCTGAAGTTCTGCCTTGTTGACATCCTCTGGCGTAAAGCCATCACTACTGTGTTCAGGATTTTGAATTGTACTACGTAGTTTCTCCCCTTCATCCTGCAATACTTCTACAGGTGCTTTTACGATCCACTTCTTTACATGTTGATTATGTTTGATTTGATCCTTGAGTCCCTCAAGAGTATCTGCAAAATCTCCCTGGCTTAATCCATCTTCAATTTCCTCTAATTTGGCTAACAGAGACGAGGCCTCATACAGAAATTTTTCCAGAGCCTGCAAGAGAAGCATTGATATTTTGCACATGTTATCAAAACTCTCGTATAACCTTACGCTAAGCTCTTGCGGCATGTTCTTATTTTTGTAGGAACCACTCAAAATGACTTCAACAATTTGATTTGAAATATGTCTACAAGCTTTCATGTTTTAATCATATTTGCTGACCACAATAATTAAGTTTCACAAAGATACAATCTTATGCTGTTTTCTTATTGGTTTTTAAATAACTTTAGCAGCTGTTAATAAAAATATATATCAAAAATCAAAACAACTAATTGAAAGTATTATCTTGACTTTCCTTTCACATACACAGTGAAATAACAACCTTGGTCTGGTTTTATAATTTCCTTGATTAAAGCTTTGGATAAAAACAGTTAAAGATAAATCTGTGATTTACACACAGAAAACAAATTTCCAACCTCTGAACAAACACATTTGTAATCAAGCAGCAGTTTCAAAAACAAGGCCATTACACTTCAACACCAATAAATGAAATAAAAGTCATATTATTCAATAGCTCAACAATATTTTTCAGTACAGCAGCTGCGATTTGTCAACAGGTGGTACCAGTCACAATATGACATTTATCTACCAGTTAAATCTCTCATCACCTTCTTTCACAAACTTCTTTTTGAATGTTTAGATACAAGTGAAATCAAATAAATTACAATTATACCTCTTAAGCTTAACAATAATTATTGTTAAATTTTGTACTGCAAGTGTCAGACTGAGTCATTTTCATTTGAATTTATTCAAGGAAAACAATTAAGGAGCAAAAAGGCTTAACAAAAAGACTTAGCACTAAAATATGTAGTACTTATTATCACACAAAAATAATTTTTTATCTACTTCTGAGAAGTGATATTTTCACATATCCAATAACATGTTACCTTTTATGTGAAAAACACCGTTGTCATGACTACATTATAATACTATCTTGTATCGCTGCAAACAGTTTGTAACTTGGTCTGCTTGGAGATAGGGGTTTTATCTCCTTTTCCTGAGAATGTCTTACACTATCACATGGCTGCTTCAAGAAGCAATTTTTTTTAATTGTTGAGAATATCTTCTTCATTCACTTGTAAGATATCAACTCAACCATCAAATATAAAATCTTTATTTCCATTAGCTCTGAGCTTAGTCATAACATAATCATCTTCTATCCCTGGAGGCCTAAATGGCCTCAAATGGTCTAAATTAAGACTTGAAAATAGAAGTAATCTCAGATTAGGAAGTGCGTTCGGGCTTTTTTAGGTTAACTGTCAAATGTGACATTATTTCCTAATAAACTGATGTTGCAAAATGCTTCCTACATATTTTTAAAAGAAGGCACAAAACAACACAAAACGAAATGACTACGAAAAAAACAAAAAGTCTCACGCAGCACGAGTCGAACCCGAGACCTTCGGCGTGTAAGGGCAATGCATTATCCATTGCACCACGAGACCATTGCTAATACCGTACGTCAAATTATTTGTATTTAACATTTTTGTGCCCAAGAGATAAATTATTCAACATGGCATGGAAAATGCAGACATACGACGAAATGAGTACCACCAAAGGTCACCCTTGAGTACCACAGGAATCGCAAGATTATGTGTTGCGTTCTCCCAACGTCGAACACAAAAATGTACATGTTCAACAAATGGTCTACCCAGAAAATACTGCAGCAGTTACAGAACAACAAGTACAGTGTTCTATGAGGATTTTTAGAACTTAAGGTGATATACGTATCAAACCTCCTAATACATTTTGGACCAATAAATATTATGTTATTATTAATATCAATATAATATTATATTATTATCATATTATTAACATTTCCTTTCCAAACCCAATCCTGTAATTACAGTAGAAATACAAGTCTTTGCCACTTTTTCAAATTGATTTCCATTTCCCCAGGAGCTTTGAAAAAAAGGGATTCTATGGACAATAAATAGGTTAGCTTACCATTCGCATATTGATCCACTTTGAATGGTCATACTTAAAAGAACCACCAAGTTCTGAAATTAGTTGATTGAGGTCGATGAACTTAGCGAGACCATCCAGGGATGTAAGGGATGTCTGCAAAACAAAAAAGGCAACATTAAATTAATGTAGAATGGTCTCAAAACATTGCTTAATTGTAATCAAAGATCAAGACTTAGAGAAGCCAACTGGACACAGACAGGTAAAAATATCATTTTATCGCTTGAACTACCTACTCTACATGACACCTTACACATTAGAAGCTGCAATGCAAATATTAAGTGTCTACGATTCTTACACATGAACTTAACACCATACAAATGTAGCAAGTTCAGATGTATTTTGAGTAGTTCAATCTGTCACTCTTTACTGCTTAAAACACATAATCAAAGCAATTGGGTAAAATAATGTGCTTTGACTTTACAAGGTAGTGTGTCGAAGAAAAACCAATGCTAAACCCTAAAATGAGAAAACCTGAACTGTACTTTCCTGCAGTGCTGTGCTGGGTTACCTTGCGTAAAATTAGCCGTAAACAGGCTTAGAGCAGATCAAACACTTGAAAAATTATCTGTTATATCCAAGCAACAAAATGTGGAAATCCATGCAGTGACAAACATTTTGTAATCTAATCTAGAATGACTTGTGTTCATTAAACTTTGCACTTTACCACCTTCAAACTGAACAGAGTTCACTTCAATCTTAATTTATTGTGCACATCAATAATAATTTTTGCTTAGCAGCCTTCAAGATCCCTACCAGGTAATAATTTCCTTTGAATATTTAAAATGGATAATTAATATATATGTTAATTATGAAACATGCTGAGTCAGTCTTCAGCATGATAAATAGTTCTGACCACAGGTAAAAGGTTTTTAACCCATACACACCTACACCAAGTTATTGCAAGATTATTTGTGATGCTAACTTTTAAATCTGTGGATAAGTATCTATGGTGTCACCATTCAAACAACACCTCTCTGTTGCAGAATGATTGCATGGAACTACTTATTTCTTAAGATTTTACAAAAACAAATTTAAATTTTTGGTCTTTTTTGTTGTTTGGCTACTGTTAGGAGTTAGGTTAACTTTTTGCCAGCATGCTTGAGCTAACCAATGTCAAAGATCAACAAACTGACACAGATGCACTCATGAAATAATGGATCATGTGAAAATTGCAAGTTAAGGCAGATGATCATGACCACATGTTCTTGACTGCCCTATTGCAAATACAGGTTTGTTCAATTCTCAAGTGCTATAGCTCATACGCAAAACTGATGACACTATCTAAACTGAAACCACTCAAAACTATAAGTATGCCTTCTGATTTACACTGTTGATTACACAGTCATACATGTAAGAATTTCAACAAAACAATAAAATTAGAAAGTAGAATATTATTTTATAAATAATTATAATACCTCTGACCAATCAAGATTTCACTCTGAAGTAAAAACTCACTAGTTTAGGTTCAGTCTGATAGCCTGCAAACATAGACTTATTTGCAGAGAGTACTGACGACCGCAAATATGTTTGCATTCACAGGCTAAGGTTCTGAATATCTTACTCAAAACAAGGTTAAAATTCTAAAAAAAAGTTTATCGGTAAAGTCACTTAACATGAAGCAGAATTTTCTTCAAGGGAAACCTTGAAAAGAAACTTCTTTGACCAGTCATTGTTAGTTTTGTTATTATTATAAGGTGACATGAGGCTTAGCTTACTGCAAATAACAGGCTCTAAGTTTCCTATGCATTTCTTTAAAGAAAAGAGAGAAGTAAGCTTTTGTTCAGCTCTTTTTTAGTTGTAGACATGATCAACAAGAGTGGTTGAGATACAATCTTAGGACATGTGGTCTTTTAACAATACAATAATTGACAAAAACAAAACTAAAAGATAGCTTCTGCATAACCAAAATGTAATTTTTTTATCAAAAAGTTACATTTTGAAACTACAGTGAAATCACAGAAGGCAAGCAAAATTTTGACAACGTTACACTGTGTGACATAATTTAAAGGACTAAAATTGGCTATTTTCAACATCAGGAAAAGCATTATAGGTGAAAAAAACTTCTGCAATAAGGTATAAGCAAAACAAAGCTAGAATCCTCAACATCACCACTGAGATCTGACCTTATTTCTGTTAAATATATTTTAAAATACACTAAACATACATTACCTTAAATGACAAGAAATGTAGTTTAAATCATACATGTGGACTATGTAGCAATTATTGTTGTCTTTGCTTTGGCAGAAGGGATAAACTAAAAAGATAGAAATCTCACCTCTGTGATCAATGAGAATGAAACAAATTACAATGATTTTTAGTTGTACATTATCTCATTCTTACTGGGAGCAAAATGAATTTTCAAGGGTAAGCAAAATTAACATGTAACCAAATACTTAATACTGTAACAATCTGAGAAGCACAGCTTATTTTACATGCAAAGTTTCACACGTTGTTTCTCAGATTTTAATTTAAATCACAAAGTTACAATCAGCTGGTAAGTTGAGTACAAAAGATAGAGTCTTTTAATATAATTCAGTAAGAGAGCTGGGAAAAAAAGAAAAGATCAAAGTTGACAAGCATAAAGTAACACCTGTTTGTCTAACCACATGTACATGTTATATACCCATCATTATTTAAATAAAAAATTACTGCTCTTCTTAGCCTGATCCCATTTTTGTAACAAATAAATTCAATAGTAAAGAGTGACTTAAAAGTCAAACAAGACTACAAGGCAATATACTTCTGCTTCAATGTAAGATCTTTTAGCAAATGTTTCAAAACAACATACAATCAGGTAAATTGAAATTCATGTAAAAAGACCAGTGCAATGCTATGATTGGATTCTTTACTATAAACAAAATATAAACATTAATTCAAATTCATCTGAAAGCAAGCAATGCAAGCAAAGAAAGTAAATATACATGTTTATTCATTTCCTTTGCTTGTGTCCTTGTGGCTTTGCCATGAAGTTGGACTTCAGTAAATTAAAACGATTAAATATTGCTAAAAAATATTACAAAACAAAAAGTGCATTTTGAAATTTGCTGTTTAAAGTAACTGTGAAAAAACAAAATTTAATTTACAATTTAAGCCAACACAGAACATACAAAGTGACCTCCTTTTTAAATATCTTATAGGAACACATAAGGTAACTCATTAAAATAATGCCCACAGGGAAAAAGTCAAGTGATGTTCAATCTAGGGAAAGTGCCTTCAACTTTTGAATCATTCAAAATTAAGAAAGGCAGGTATCTACGAAATGATGAGCACCTAAATTGAAAACTATGAGGCTCTTGCCAGATTTGAAACAAGAGATATAATGGTACATAGGTTTACCATGCTATTAACATATATTCACTCCGTGAATGTACAATATTACAAATTTGTAATAGACAGGCAAATATTGACATATCAAGAAAATGAAAATGTTAAAAGTCGGCAAGCAGAAATAGTTTAAACTTAATCATCAATGATGTGAAAATAGATGCAGAATCAAACACATAACTTCCTATTAGAAGTTTGAGTAAAATATATTATATGTTGTCACGTTTTTTCAAAATACAGAGTTTCTAACACAAATTCATGCATGAATGAACAGGAATGTCTATACAAGAAGATATATCTGCTTATAAATGAAGGTTTTTTCCTTAAGCAAATAAAACATTTAGTAGCAATACCTTTGAAAAAGTTTATCCATGACATCTACAGGATATTAGAAGTCTCATTACAAAATGGAAGATTTATCTTTTTATGTAGTACAAAGTTTAGTCATCAAATCAAGCCACTGCAAATTCAAAACTTGGTATCTGACGTGTATAAACCTTTGGCTTCCTGTTGTAAATCTCATCTGCATAAAGTCACCAGCCACATGGGTTCATTTTCTTTTGTTTTGCGTTTCATAATAGAAAGGATATGAACATAAATAACAGCATAGGATAAAATTTGATATTTGTTTTGAAATCTTGTCACTCAAAGAAAATGGTGCTGTAGGCAATATATGATGAATGATTATTGCCACAGACCTCCTTTAACTAACAGCTGCTCAACAGGATTTAGAAAACGTGAGCACTTCATTCTCATTAAGGTTCAAAGAGAAAGGTTTGCTGTAGTACTTACCTGTTGATGATTATTATAAACTAAGCAAAAAATTATGTGCATGTACTCTGTAATATGACCTAATCTAAAAAACATAGAATGGTGTGTCTTTTAACCTTAAATGCACATAGAAAAATTAGAGCAATTGAATATATTAGCCATAGTATTTTAGTTTAGTTTTAAATCACACAATTCATTGTCAGCCAGAAAGAAAGAGACAAACTATGAGAAATTACAGACAGTAAATTGGTCTTGCACACTTCAGAACTTAAGAGTGCACATTGACAAATAATTTGTTATAAATTGTCGACTTTTCTATGCAGGAATCTATGTCACGCAGCACCAGGATCATAATGAAGTGTTCAATTTTTTAGAACGTAAAATCTATGCAATATCAATTTAAAAAAGGGGTAAATGAGATAACTTATTTTCAGTTTTAAGTACAAAAATGGAAGAAATATAATTTTGTAATTGCAAGACTGCTGTGAATCCCAGCATCATCTGACTACTCAAGGCCACAAGACAATAATACACCAGAAAGCAGACAGGGATGTCACAAGGGGCTGGGGTGCCTGGGGAGGGGTACTTTCTAGTAGGAGGCTAAAGGGTATGTTCCGCTGGATGGGGTCGCATTTTCACAACTGGATTGGCTATTATGGGGTTGCATTTTTATAAGAGTTACTAGAATGGGGTCACACATTTTCAGGATTTTGTGGGGGTAAAACAATTCAGGTATGTAGGGGTTTAAAAATTGAAAGTTTTACACCACATTTAGTTTAACAAATGTGTCACTTCATTTCAAGATGACCAAGTTGAAAGGCTCTATAAGGTAGATGCACAAAAAGAAAGTGACTAAGGGCCTGTTTACATGAAAGTGGGGTACCCCAGATACGTAAGGTAACCCGCTTAGGTGGGGTAACCCACCTTTTCATTTTATCTCTCATTTTAATGTCATCACGTTTACATGTTATGTGGGGTAACCCACCACATGTTACCTCACGTAACTGGGGTTTCCCACCTTCATGTGAACAGGCCCTAGGTTGGGATTGCAGATGGGGTCGCATTTTCATGACTGGATTGACTATTATGGGGTTCCCCCGCTTATAATGAGCATAACCCCCGACTACATTTGAGAGGAACCAAAAAGGGAAATAGAACCACTTTTTTTCCTAAAGTGACTGAGACAGGGTCTATAGTTTGGCCACAGAATCTGCACATACGCAGCAAAAATTAACCCAAGTAACTACCCCCGCCCCCCACCGGGAACTGGGGCTAGGGATTTCCCACAGTTACAATGAAAATAATTCCTGACTTCATTTGATAGGAAAAGATCCAAAAGAACTTCATTACAACTGCTCAATCCCCTGCTTACTAATTGCATTTACATACTTGGCAACAAGAAATTTTAGTGTCTATAGTGCAATTATTATGTCAATGATTATAGTCACATGTGTCTATACAATGTAGTCACTAAATTCGACTCTAAACAGAAAAGAAAAACAAGGAAAATAATGCAGCAGATTTCAAAGCCTACAAGGCACTTGTCCTTAAATAACCAATATCTAACTACTAGATAAATAAAACTAATTTCTAATTTCATGGTTTCTTTAATTAATGACCTCTTCAATGTGACATGCTTTCAAATCTATAGTGCTCCACTTGCCCTTTTGTAAGTTTATTGTATGTACTTTGTAGTGTACACATGTATTTCACTGGTGATAACTGCTTTAAGTATTATCTTTAACTTTGAAAATACTGCAAACGTTTCTATTGTGCAGTGTAAATAAGCACTTTAATAGCTTCCATGACAGTGCTAACAAAAAGATCTACCAGCTGGCAGACAATACAGTTGTAAATTAAATTTGCATCACAGTTTACTAACCTTAAACATTAAAAAGTGGAAGATGCTGACTTCAAAAACAAAGGAACATTTCCTGCCACAACTTATTTGTCACTTGAGCTACAACTTTGACAAAAATCCGGCCCAGGATTATTGTTTATTTTATCCAAAAGGATTAGAAGCGGTTGGTTTATGAAGATCAGAGAATGCTTGAGCACCTAATGTTTCACAAAACATGATAGCCATAACCGACCTTAACCTTTAGATGGGAAACTGTTACCACAAAAATCCAGAAAATGTCATGCAATACCAACAGTGTGGAAATCAAATTATCTGAAAATGACCACAAAGAACTTTGAAAGCTGAGATATAGCGGATTCTCTTGACAAACAACTGACTCAAAAGCATCAAATTTTCAAAGGGACAGTCGTAAAAAGGCTTTAAAGAAATACCTTTTGTGACAGAATTTGTGCACAAGTGAAGGACAAATAATTATTGTCTACATTGTATCTGCAATACTCTAAAAGGGGTTTCATATTTCAGTTGAACAATAGAGTATTTAAGATTGAGCAATCATCACTGCTATAAGACAGATATGACAAACAATGAAAGGGCCTTTCAAACTCAATTGCAGAGGTCAGTAGAGCTGACACTCTGTGGCAAGAATCATTTCACCCAGTTATTTTCATCAAGAAAAGTGCCTCTTTTCTAGTGGGATGTTACGTTTACAAAGTTACAAATATTGATCCATCTGTGTCTATTCGTGAAGCAAGTACAGGCATGTAGAGCTAAGGTACAAAGCTTTAACTAATGTGTTGATTTAGCAGATAGGCAAGGCATGAAAAACAACTGAAATACCTTTAGGAAGAAGGGAAAATAAGATTAGTTGGAGAAAAACATGAGGCAAGTCTTTAAGATGATAACAAAAAGAAATACCGCAAATGTAATGAAGCTTAGCTTTAGCTAGGCTAAAAGACATTTGCGGCAGGTCTTTGTGGGATTTCCCAGAATCCGATCATGAGCACTTAATTTGCAATAATGTTTCCTTAATAAAATTACAAGTTGCACTATACAGTAGTACAATACACAGACAGTTGTTAAATCAAGCACCAGAAATTGATATATGACCTCTTAATTAAGTTTTAGTGTTAATAAATAACATCTGAAGATAGGTCCCACTGTAATCAATGAAAGCTATTATATACTGTACAAGAAAGGCAAGATGTTAAACTGTTTATTTATTTTCTTAAAAGCATATTTAATCTGTTTCTAAAGAAGTATTAATCACTGGATTTAAATTGCTTTGTTTCAAAAACAACACAAAATAGTAATAGTTTTTAATTCCAAGGCTTTGTAGGTCCAAAAAGTTGATTTTACTTCCTCAGCTCCAAGGATTTATTATCATAATTTAAAACATCAAATTAATACAAAGTTGAAATCAATTTGACCTAAGACTTGCTGACATTCTAATCATTCTAGAACACCATTTAATAGCTAAATATTAATCAGTTCTGTTTGGCAAGTATGCAGTGCCAGGTACCAGCTTTAACGTAACCTGTGATCAGGTGGTCCTTCTTTATCACCTGATCGCAGGTTAGCTTCAACCATACACTGGGATCAATGCGGTAACCTTTACAAAACTGAAATGGCTCAACAATCTAATCAGTGGAAAAAAGTCTACAGCATTTGGAGAAATTGTAGCCTTTGCAGCAGATAGATTTTGTTCTACAGTGTAATGTGGTCAAGGTAGTTTTAGTGATCGAATGTTAAATCACAATGGCACCATTTGACTAGAATTACTAGAATTCATTTTTACATTCCTTTTCTAAAGAGTAACATAAGTCCTGCTTGTAATTTAAACAAGAAAAAAATAATTCTTTAAAGGACTCTAGTAAATGTAGACAACTATAGAACTTTCCTTCCATAATCTACAGATACAGTGGAACCCCGCCTTATGACCACCCCGTTTATAAGACCACCTCGTTATTACAGCCATATTCTTTCAAACCAAACATAAAAACCATTGAGTCATTTTATTATTTTGAAGACCACATTAATGCAACCACCTCGTTATTACGACCAGGATTTTATGGCCCAACGGTGGTCGCATTAACGGGGTTCCACTGTACCTTGCAATAGAAAATAGAGAGGCTTAACAGGGAATGATTGTAAGAGAGATGACCAGGAATCAGTCTTTTGATAAACAAAACTTTACTCTTTACCTCAAATAGTAACTTGGAACTTCCAAAGGAGGTCCTGCGATTTTCCCAGAATCCCTCTGGTTTAAGTAGGTAAACTGAATGAACCTTTGCAATAAAACACTCCTGAAATGTAAAGATTAAGATGTAAGTTTGAAAGTCTGAGAAAATTAGAAAGGTTAAGGGGGAAGAAGTTATCTCCTTAGAGAATGGACAAGGTCAGTAAGGTCATAGGAAACATATAGTTTATTATCAATGTACCATTGTTGCCTCTCTGAGAAAAATGTTTGCTTCCGAAAGGGGTGGGGATGCTTGTCGGAAATTTTGAATTAAACCCCCAAAGGAGACCAATCTGGGCGTGGGCCAACCTTTTTTTGACCCCTAAAAGCGATCATTTTAAACTTTGATTACATGAGTCGAGTAACTAAAATGAATTGAAAATATATAATTTTTTAACATTTCTTTGACTGCAACCCTGAAAGAGACCTTTACCGCTAAATATAATGGTGTTTTGCCCAGAACACCATAAGCGAGACCAAAACCTGAAATGTACACCCCTAAGCGAGACAATGAGCATCCCGGCCCCTTTCATATCAGGTACTATTATGATTTTTTTGTGTGCTACAAGTTCACAGGTGTGAATTCCTTTTTTGAATCCTGAGTTTGGCCTCCCTTGTTACTTGGGGAGTTTACTTTTTTGTGCTTCTGCCTTGGCTTCCAATCATCTCACCTTGGTTCAGTTAGAACAACACATTTTACATTTCTGCTTGTGTGTGTAGTGATTGTATTTATCACACAAGTGATCCCTAAGGTTTTTTTTAATTACATTATTATCCAGTCGCTATTGTTTACTTCTTTAAAATTAAGAGAGTATTTCCTCTCAGACAATTTACATTAATTTTGAATGCTTTTATACCATTAGGAACATTAATCAAATGATCAATTTTGATCAGTCAAGAAAAGAGGATGTTGATAATTAAACAAAATAATTAAATTACAAGTAGATTTCTCCCACACGAATAAGAATCAAGCCAAATCAAACAATACCACTTAACAAAATTAGTTATGCAACGACTCACTTTAACTGTGACCGGTACTATCAGTTTTCTCCAAACACAAAGGTTATGAAAAAAATGGTTAAAAACATTTGGCACTTTTTGGTATTTCTTTACCGAATATCACCTCATCACGTGCAAAGGTTAATACATGTACATGTTATTATGCACACTTTAGGAAAAATTAAACAAAGTAAGGCAACAGCATTTTAAGTCACTGAAGTGTTATTATCAAGTTTAAATCAAAATAAGGCTCAGAAAATCAACATCTACTTTATGTATCCAATTATGACAAATCATAGGAAATAAAGAACAGATTTCTGAAACAAAATGTGAATATTAGTGGATAATCCCTATTTAGAGTGAAAACCTCATTAACCAAAAAAATTCATTGTTGGTGGTAATCTGTCATGGAATTCCAAGAGTTTAATACACCGGTAAATCAAATACTCAGTCAAAACAGCAGTTGATCAAGCATTCTATTTGTCAACCATTATTTCAATCAATCAGTCCAGTATTGCACCTTCAATCAAACAATCCCAGCAATCAATCATTAATAAGTTAGTGATTAATAGGTTTAGTGGACTTAGTTTAGTAGCTTTGGTGCTCAGCTCCCACCAGTCTCCTGTAGCATAGTGGTAGAGCATGGGCCCAGTTCCCGAAAGGACGATAAGTGCTAATCCAGGATTAAAATTTTGGTGCGTTTTTGTATTTTATCTTCCTATGTATTGCTTAGAGAAACATTTTGTGTTATCATTACTGTATCTCTGAGTAAAGGCTCAGAGGAATTTTGTAAGCTCGAGTTGCATGTTCTTAGACAAGAAAACATTGCTTTAAATTTGGCTTAATCCTGGGTTAAACTTAACCATCTTTTGAGGAACCAGGACGTGAACTAGTAACGAGAAGGTCATAGGTTTGACTCCTGTTGGGAGTTGTACTGGGATTTTCCTTCTGAGCTACCTGTGTCACTGACTGAAAAATCATCTTTCTTAGGCTCAGGTTTATAGGCCTGGCTATTACTCCTAGCAAAGTGTTATCTTATTTTATAAGCTTCTAAAAGAATGATCATGTAGTGGTGTTAGAATAATATTAAAACTGAATAATCTGAGGGGCGGGGGGGGGGGGGGGGAGCAGTTGGGGAAGCGTGCACAATAGTGGAGTTGTTAGAGTTTCTAATGAAAGTGCAAGTCTGAGTGTCACACTCTAAGATATACAGTGTGTACATACATAGCATTGCAGTTTCAACAGTTTTACTTTTGGTTTAAATTTCTATTTCACTTTCTTCAAACTCATTATTATACATGTATATTACAAAACCAAAATACAAAGGAAATTCAAATTCTACTCTAAACCAAGGAGAAAATATTGAACCACAACATATAACCACTTTCTCGGTGATTACATATAGGTGAAAATACATATTCCCCATACTGTTCTACAAACATTTTCTACTATATAAGTGAGGAGAATTTCCTTAATGATCAACACTAAAATTGTCATCTTTGAGGATAATTTGTTCATTGTTATGGCCTACAGGCATTAATTACTCAATAAGGCAGGGATCTGAAAAGGAGAATTTTGATGGTGTTACTGTATACTATAAATACCTGCAAAGCTTTTAACATAGGCTTGGCGCCATGCCATGTGTTGCCTCGCATGTCCAAGACAAGACTAAATCCCAGGTCACGTTCATGGTCACTGAAAATTAACAAGAATCAGTCAAGTTGATGTCAGTAAAGGTGCACACATTCTGCTGTGTTATGTGACAGTGGTACATGTGCATGGACAATAATTATTATACCAAGAAGGTTATATATATGTGTGCCTTGAATGCCTGTTGATATAAAAATTATAAAAACCTATAGGTATCAATATACAAATTTATGAATGTTATTCTGCATTCATTTCCTGTTGAGTTTTAACATTACACTGTAGTACATGTACACTACATAATGTGCTTTCTCCTTTACATTTTGTGGATATGATAAACCATTGATGTGAACTTTCCTAAACTCCGTTTAAAATGCTGTACAAGGTGTTTAACTTTTGAGCTGTTAATGAAATCCTCAAAAGCAACCATTCAGTCTCAAGTTATTGAACAAAATGTGCTTCCTGTCTTGCTAACCAAATCAGTTTTAACAACCGTCTCTCACCTGATAAACATACCTGTATACATGTACTTCTACAAGAGTGGCAGGGAGAAAAATAGAGTTTGCTCACAAACAAAAGCAAGGCATGCAGAATCTAGAAGCTATGGCTTGCAAAATGAGTGTTTTTTGAGTTCTAAGTCATAATCGCATTATCTTTGCCACTGACTAGGCTACACAGGGTCTACACATTTTATGCATAACAACACTTATAACATTGAGAACAGCCAATGATGCAATATAAACTAATAAACAACTCAACACTTATTGTGGATAAAGGTTTACCACAACAAACTTCAGAAAATATTTACATTAAAAGCAGGGCAAGTCTAAGAACTATATTTAAAACCTGACCCCTAGATTTAGCAGTTGACATCTTCAATGGTGGGCTACACTGGGGTGGCCATGCAAGGAAAGATAAAAAAAACCATTGAATCTGTTAAGTCTAGAGGACAAGAACTACTGTAGGGCAATACATTGTGTTCGGACAGTTGAGAATATTACAGAAAAATAAGATGCAATTTTATAGTTAAAATTTACTGCCAATATGGTGAACCAACAAGGACAAACCTACCCTACCCTCCAGTTATCAGGCAGTAGAAAGATGAACATGCATGCACAAATTAAGAAGAATTATGAATAAAGGTTAATCTATGTCCTGTTCAGTCAGATTGACAGTGCGGCAAAAAATTCTTATTTCAAATTCAATAGTGGTAGCATTATGAAATAATGGTACATCTGTTAAAAGTCTTTGAACACCTATGTAACAATAATTAGGGGAATTTCACAATTTATCACTTGAATATCAAACTAGAAAACCACATATCTATTTACTATGTTACAAAACATCAAAATATGGGACATGAACTTATATTTTTTGGATAATTTGCCATTACCAACCTTCATAAAACTTCTGCAATGATATATAAACTCTGTCTCATACCAGTAAAGAATTAAAAGAAACATAACTAAACATGATTTTAAAACATTATAATAATTCCAAGTTGTTTTAAAGCTGTCAACATCAGCTTGTACCCTCCTGTTCCCAAAAATCAGAAGAATTTTGTAATGTACAAGTAGTAAAAATGTCAAGAATTTTCGAGGAAATGATCAGTGTCTACAGTATGTGTATGCTCAACAATAAGAGGAAATTCAGTTTGGCATTACACTGGCAATATTCCAAAATAAGAAAACAGTTAAAAGATTTCATCCACTTGTAAAAACTAAAATTCTGAGATCTTGATTAAATTGTTGACAAAAGTGTGCAGACTGCAAAAAAATTGGATTGTACCGCACAGATATTATTGTCTCCAAATGTACATGAAAATCATCTTTTGTACAGTAATTGCATGGGGTGTCTCGAAACAGACCATATAAATCAAAGAGCATAAAGAGATTCTATGACCTGTAGAGCCACACATAGGACAATAACTCTTGCACATTTCAGGCTGTTATTTTTAACAGATCAGCACATTCTTTACATCAAGTTACTTTTTGTTTATAAAACATCACAAATCAATCGATGCATTTCTGTTGATTTCAGGAGCTCCCACAGTTTTAAATCCTTATTTGATTTCAAAACCTGTATGGGGTATTCAGATCTACAATAATTCACACAATAAGCAGAAATAAAACTGAAACTAGATGAAACTAAAAATCCTTACAAAGAATCAGTCGGAGAAAGTTTTTACATAGACGAAGTAAGAATCAAGCTGTCTTCAAACATGTGTCAGTGTGACATTAGTAAACCTTATTTTGCAGGTGTGTTTAAAAGACATTTTTTGACTATGGAAAAAATATAGTTACATATATTTGTTATAAAGAACACTTGGTCACTTACCGCAAGATAACCAAGGATATTTTTCCCTTCAAAATCTTCTAACACAAATCTCATGTTGGAAATAAAATGTACACACTCTACTAGAATTCTTGTACTTAAGCTAATTTTTCACTGCACAACGTTGTTTGCATAAGCTTAGAATTTTTAAAGATAAATAATTTATTCACAGTTTCTTGAATGAGCTTGAATTCTGCTTTGTAACAGGTAATTTTTTAATAAATGATTTTTTGTGACATATCCAATGATTGCGCTGGCGGAAATGTTCAAAGAAATTCAAAAAAACTGAAAATAATTGCAGTTTGCAAAGTCAAGCAAATTTCTAGCTTTGTCAGGGGGAAACCCGAACCTGACAAAAAAAGTTGAAGATATTCAAAGCATTCTAATGAAAAGTGCAATGATTTTAAGAGCTAAACCAGACAAAAAAATCGAAAGTCGACACTTAATGCGGACAAAAATACAAATTGCGTGAATTATACGAACAAAAATCTCGTTAATTATTTAGCGAGAGAAATTTACCAAGGCAAAATATAGCTACTAAAACCACTTGCAGACACAAAACAAAACAGAGATTGCAGGAAATATTCAGTAATCGTATTCTGTACAGAGCTTCATTAAGTCGTAAACGCTCTTAAGACAACAAAGTCTGGGTAAATAAACATGCCATCAAAATAACCATACACAATTACAAATGCTGGTCTAGCTGTCATGCAATGGTCGACTACAGCCATTGAAAACCCAGTCTATCTTCCAAAACACAA
This sequence comes from Porites cylindrica, assembly GCA_964035525.1. Taxonomy (NCBI): domain Eukaryota; kingdom Metazoa; phylum Cnidaria; class Anthozoa; order Scleractinia; family Poritidae; genus Porites; species Porites cylindrica. Next base: position 1,227,234 of record OZ037787.1, on the reverse strand, counting down.
AAACCAGACCTCCTTTGATTTCAATGTTTCTTGAGCATGTTATAAAAATATCAATACCTATCAAATAAACAATGAGGAAGGCTCAATATAAACGTTTGTGACCTTGGTTATGCTTGCATATTAACATGTAGAAACGACCTTTATGCCCCGAAGGAACTTTGACAATCGTGATAAAAAAAGACAATTGCGCGAAAGTTCACTGTTTACGGTATAATTCAATAGGATATTAGCATCAGTCAACGTAAGAAATGGCATCAAGACAGGTTCTAGGTTGAACTTGTGCCAAGATGTTCTGGCATTCCATTACAATTTTACTCTGACCGTCATCTTAAGTGAAATTTTCATTCACCGTGTCTGAGTAAGACAGATGCAACGAACCGTAATTCCAACCCGGCGCGTGACAATCTCGCTTCAGTGGCCTTTCGGTTCTTCGCTTTCACTGATGCTAAGTCCTGACTTCAACTAAATAAGCAACCTATTATACTAAGCCACTTTTCTTATCAGCCTTTAACATCTCTCAATATTTTAATCGCCGTTTCGCCGCTCTTGAAACTGCCACGAAAGATCAAACGGTGGCGAATTTTGGAACCAAATATCGGTATCAACACGCGCAAATACACATCTCGCTCTCATTATATGATCACTGTTTCGGCCGACTGAGAAGCGACCGCACTGAAAAATAAAGAGAAAAAAGGCTGAAGAAAAGAACGTATATCACTTTGTTAACCTAAATTTCACTAACCTCGGTATACTTGCTAGATAGGTCAGTAAACGCGTCAAAGAAACTCGGTCTATCTCTGCCGCTCTAGATCTCGCAGGAAATGTGATAATTCGACCTCCTCGACGGTCTTTTCCTCCTATAAGAAAATATATTTTAAAATTAACGACCTTAATTGTGTGAACGAGGACTTGTGGTATCTATCTTCAAGTTAACGCTATAACGAATCAGCCCTAGCCATTACCAAATTGGATATCAAAAACGATTTGCGGTGGCGACCTAAATTTATTAAAATATCATCACCATAGTTATTGGACGCTTTTATTGCGCATTTATTTACTCTTTATAGCCTTACTTTGCAGCAAAAGTTTGGACCTTGGCTAATTTCAGCATAACAAGAGAAAATCTATTTATCAAAATGAAAAGGTTATTGTTTCATGTCATTCAAGACACAGCTGTGATAATTCGACAATGATTCGGGACTTCAGTGAACGTAGAACGAACCAACAATCAAACGGCTTACCGTACAAAATCGCAATTTTATCTTGAAGTAGGTCAATAATATCCTTAGCTCTCAATCCTTGCCATCTGCCATCTCCTTAAAAGTGAATTTTTCAATAAATGGGACAGATAACCAACAGTGCGTAACTTTTGAGCCGATACGTTTACTATAGCTACACAAACGGCAAAACTTTTCACGACCGGCGTTTGTGAGTTTTCAAAAACGTTACCTGCGCCAAATATTGACGATAAATCACTATCTGATGATGCTGTTGACCACCGCTCTGGAGTATTCATAGTCTAGATTATGGCTGTTTTCTTCATTCTGTTTGTCTTACGATGACAGTTCTCAATTTTCTGGCCCTCCTGGGAGGCCATCTTCCCTCGTTTACTACAAAATGGTGTGACGTCACGGGTGACAAGACAAATTCATGATAATTTATGCGAAGAGTCACGGCTTCTCGAAGGTTATCATCGACAAGAAAAGATTTCAATTTTATTGTCTTCGGAATTTACCATTCAGTAACACTTTCACCTTAAAGAATTACTAAATGTAGAAATTTTATTATCATGACAGGCTTTCTACAGAAAAAAAATCATTTTCTTTCGCTAAGGAACAGGCGTATCCCTGCTGATTATCCTACGCGAAGTGCCAGTTCCGGTATGGAATCCCTATTTGTTTTCTACACACAAAAAGCTCCTTGAACTTTTCGTCACAATCAAAATGGACACGAATATTCGCACATTTCGGAAGTAAAAAAATTCAAACCATATCTCACCCTAACATCGCTAAAAATTCTTTGTAATATATCTTCAAAACGTCACTCTATGTATGTCACTCTACTCTATGTAGACATTTTTATGATTATTGTTTCTTTTGCATTAATTTCAGACACGATCATTTTATGAGGGTAAAATGTTTGAGAAATTCGCGTGCCTTATCCCTAACTTTTTAAATAATAGATAACGATCTCGCATGAGAGCAATATGCCGTTGTTAACGTCTGTAATCGTTGATTTGATTGGATCCAAAATAACTGTTTTCAGATCGCAGAACAACACAGTTCGATCCGACCCGGCGATATGGCACAATGACAATTCTTTCTGAGAAAAAATCGTCTTTGTCTCGCACAGCAAGAGGGAGTCGAAATAATCTTACGCATCAAGCGTGATTAAAGCAAGAAAACATTTTCACGTCGCCATAATAAAGCGCTATATTGGAAACACAAGTGGTTTTATGAGCACCAGGAGGAAACTAGTTATGATTATTGTATTGTATGTTTACTCACAAAGCTAAAATTAAGATCTGACATGCCACTTAACTAGTTTAAACTTAGGGTACTAGAAATTATCTGCATGCGGATCTGCAGTCAGTTAATCCCAAATCAAATGATTTTCTTAAATATAGACAGAACCAAGACTGAAAAAACAAAGACCGGCGCTGGACCGACGTTGCATCAAATTTTTAAAAGATCATTAAAAAATAATATGATCTGAAATGAAATATTCCATCATTATAAACAGGGATCTGCAGCTTGTGCCAGCACCTCAAGAAATGAAACACAAGGAGTAATACGGTTGAGCGACCCTTTTGAAAGTAGACCACCGTGTTGAAATGCCTTCTAGCCACTTTAAAACCCTTTTTTTCCCTATTCCCTGGATTACACAGGGAATAATCCCCCTCTATTCGTTTAAGGATGAAAGGATAAGGTATTGTTTACTTTTGTGGTTGGTGATTGGTCACAAAGTCTAAGGTCGGCCGGTTTTTTCACAAAGAGCTGATCAAAGGCAAAGAGGCGGAAAGAAAAGAGGGCTGGATGACAAATTTTTAAAAAAGACTTAACCGAAATCGGAAACTGCGCATGAAAACCTTTTGGCACCCAGGGTATGAGGGCACGTGTTACAATGGTAAACAAACTGTTATTGATGAAATATTCGATCCGGGGGCTGCAGCCTCCCACGCAGGCGTTTTTAGGGGAACGAACAGCATGGGAGGCTAGGGGCAGGGGAAGAGAGATCGATGTGAAAGGGGCAGGGTAATCTCGTCGGAATATTAAAATTAGAGTGTTTTTTTAATATCAGTTTCACCGTGTCAGTTCTAGGAGTGTCCAAGATCTAGTTTCTCCTAACAATATCCATACATGATCAAGAGAATGGGTCGTGAGAATAAATAAAACGATAACCAAGGAAAATATGTTTTGATCTGATCCAATTCTGTATGGAAATCAGTGTGGAGAATTTGTATTTGATTGTACGTGAATATTGGGGCTTTTCCACTATCAGAACTCTAGGCTCCTGCCGCCAATGTCGCATAATTTTTACGTGCGCGCACAAGTAAAATTTTACGTGCGTAAATAAAATGGAAGCAATATATGCCCACCATCCAAACACCGTGCTCTACTATCTGAAAGCTTGAAACAGGTTAATGTAAAAGTTGAGCGAGGTTCAGCTTGAACGTTAACACACGACCCTCAATTCTACACAATACATTGCCTCTATTTTAAGCTATTTTATTTACTCGCTTGCGCACGTCAAAAGTACGCGACTCTGGAAATCCACGTATAAGCTAAAACGGAGACCAGTCTGGGTGTGGCTGAACTAAGCTCATCAGACCCTCATTACGATCCCCTGAGAACATAAGTTTTCGTTTGCGGTATAGACAAATGGCGCAAACAATGCGATCGGTCTGGCCCCTCTTAGCCTAGACCAATCACACACTAAAGCTGCATCTTGGTTTAAATTTATCTTATCACGAACAGACCTAAGCGATACCACTATGCTTGAGTCTGGTTTCTGTTCATGAGTAAAAAGAACTGCAAAACCTAAGTAACATAAGACAGTCGAGTGATACGAAAAATGGGCATTTTTACACCCATAAACCCAAGAGAATACTCTCGGAAAAAAAATGACGACAATAAAAATTAATGTTTTTTGACTTCCTTGGAAGATCGGGACGGGAAATACTTTTACACAAAGATATCGGAATATCGAGAAATATCTCTGTAAAAATAAACAAACCTTTATTTCCCAAATTTAGGGGCCAAAAAAAGCCTGAACCATGCCTAGACTGGTCTCCAATCTCGAAAATCTAATTTTCCGCGGAGCATCCCCGACTCTTTTGTATGAGGGTCTCCCGGGGGCCCCCGGGGGGAGTCTCCCTCGGGCCCTAAACAAAATGACAAACATCCCAAACATCTCCCTTTCAACAAGATTCCCCCAGGACACGGCGGAACATCAGGTACTTAGTTTACTCCCCTTCCCTTGCCCCGCCTTGACCCAGCAGAGGACAATGAAATACAAACCATGGACATATTGAACCCCTTTTTCTCGTCTCCCACTTAATAAAATTGACGAATATCGCTAATGTATCCTTCATAAAATACCACAGACCTGTTATGTCTGTCGTTATTTGCGTTTTATCGAAATATCAGATCTAATGAAGCTAGTTTTGATCGGCGCTGTAGCACTTCATCGAGTTTCAACCGCAACGAAATACAGTACGAACAGTAAAAGAATGCTGTAAAACACATACTCGACATAACTCTATATAAATCAGTTATTCCTCATTTCAAAAGTTAATTACTTCCGATCGAGAAATAAGGTTACCGACAAGAAAAAATATAAAAAAATTCGTCGGCGATAATTAGGTTAGAGTCTATAACAATGGGACAAAACCTGGTCCTTCGTGTTCAAGTTAATGCCACGCTGTGATGTCTGTACGTGAAAAAATAAATGTCTGAACATATTCTATTTTAGAAACAGGCTGATCTAGTGAGGAAACTGCGCACTCTTCCTTGTACTCGCGGGTATTGTATTGAAAAAAAAAAAATCACCAACCCCTTGAGCAACTAAGGTATAGCAGGGAGGGTTCTGCGCCCCCTGAGAACGGAACGAAATCATATCCTCACCGGAATGGGAGTCTAGAATATTTTCGGAAAATTTTTTTGAGGTTACATAAAAAATAATCGTATTGACCAGAAAGCAAATAATATCATGTGCCGAAACGGATGTGGTCACTTCTTACGATGTAAATCCCGGAGAATAATATGAGAATTGAGACTATAGTAACGTCTGAGTCTGTGACAAAATCTTTTAGTGTAATCATTTGAAATGAAACCTCTTGATAATACTTTCATGAATTTTACATGGTACAGTATACATTTAACTATTTTATAAAATGAGATTTGGGACTTTAATTCTCGAAATTGTGAACCTTGACACTCTTGGGAGTGAAGGGGGAAAAGGCATTCTTTAGTCGCCACCTCTGTTGTGGCGTTTCCTCTCCGTAGGACAGCAGTAAGTGTCTCCAGACAAAATTTATGCTAATTTAGTATAATTTATTATAGAACGGAACAAAGTAGGTCGATCTATAACGTGATGCGCCCCTGTGTTCAGAGACATGGGACTTCTAATGAAAACCAAACGTGAAGCCATCGTAAGTTTACTGAAGCCGTCTAGATGATAATATCTACTAAAATTTGAATGCAGTATTGTACTAAAAGCGTTTTACTTTCAAAACATGCTAACGTCATCCTTGCACTGTCATTCGCAGACTCTCGTTTCGACCGATTTATGCTAATTTACGAATGTTTCTACATCATCTAGGCATGAAAACTATTAATCCTTTTAGAAACAACAGCACATGAGGGGTTTCAGATATTTTTGACTTCTTTAGCTCATTTTGGAGATAAAACGGCCTAACAAGAGACACAATTGCGTTGGCGTGTCGTACGTGAAAATATTCCCTTTGTGGTTGGATCAAAGGATTCGGGGTCCACTGAACTTGAAAGAAATCAGGGACTTGTTGGCACTTGTCTCCGTTAAGAATCTCTTCAAAACCCGCTGATGCTTACAGGTTAATGTTAGTTGAAATTGAATATGGGTATCGCGCTGCACAGGAAGCCCAAGGTTCGCAACTACAATGCACCTGTTATCTATAAACTATAAATGACACAAGAACGAATGGAGACTATGCATCGTAAACGTAATAAATATGAAATTATTTTCTCTTTTGGGTTCGACTTAGGAAGACTAGGTCAAAATCAATTATGAAAAAAGCGGTTCATCTCCAACTTTTGAGCCGCTGGACAAAATCCTACGGTATTCTACTGTGATCATTCAAACGAAACCTTTTTGGAAGTTCTCTTTGCTGATTTTACTGGTTTTCTGTGTTTTTACCGGACAATCTTTGGATTTTGCCGAGAGTTAAGGTGTCGAAAGGGCAAGCAATGAATATTCAGTATTCACTGTTGACTTTGCTTTTGCTTGTGGTCAGAACAAATATCAGTAAAGAAATCAATAAATAGAGGATATTGCATTGCCGCGCGGAGATACGAAATTTCTCTTCGAGTGTTGAAAAATATTTCACGAGGTGAGCGCAGCGAACGAGTGAAATATTTTTTCAACACTCGAAAAGAAATTTCGTATCTCCAAGCGGCCATGTAATGTTCTTTTTATTATATAGACAAAAAGACATTGATAAAATAATAGAGGGAAATTACCGAAATTACGTCATCGATAAACTCACGAGTGAGATTATGGAAAATAAACCACTCGGGTCCCGGATGTGGTTTTTATGAATTTTACGAGTGGTATATTTTCCAGTAAAACACTCGTGAATATGTAATAAGTAGCCTTAGCAACCGTGATATTTTCACATGTGAAGATAACATGTTATTTTCACATGTGAAGATATCGTGTTTTCGCGCGAAAGCTCACCTGGTATTTGATCGGTGTTTATATAATTTACTATTGATCTTAGGCCGGCGTCCGGTTGCACTGTGCCTTACGCAAAGACGACAACGACGGCTACGAAAACGTCACCTAAAAACTGAATTCACGCTGCTTCAGACTTTATCGTGCTTATTCCATCTCGTTTAATTCGCCAAATGTTGACAGATTTCTTTGGAGTTGAATTCTAAGGATTGTATCAAAGTTCAGGAAAAGAAAAAGAAAATTGTTGTTTTGTGTTCCCGTCCTCACTCGACAAAACGTGAAATTAGTTGTAGTCGTAGCCTGAATTTCATCTGATTACTTCGAGTCGTTATTACTCCCTCAGTTGAGAGGAGAAAACGACTCGAAGCAATCGGATGAATTTCAGGCTATTGTAGTCGTGCAACGACGGCTAAGAAACGTACCAAAAACTGTGATACATGTGCAAAATTGTTATTTTGCTAATCTAAACATGTCTAAACTTATTACTTTTTTTGCTGTTCTCGCTGCCGTCGCCGTCATCGCTCCCTATGAACACGTGACGTGAGAAAAGGTTGGAGTTAGCAAGCATCTCACCCGAGAGTGATCAGCTTCAACTGTCTCCTAGCTTTATCAATACTTCATAAAACAGAGCGGTCAGGAGAATTAAGAACATGATCACACAAGATAAATTGGCTTGAATCAGTTTTAACAACTTCTTCCTACTACTTCTAAATACCGGAAATGAATAGGAAATGAATAGGGTCAACAATTGAGAATTTAGAATTTTATATTGGGTTTTGAAGGGTTAATAAAAACTATTGCGTTTACCCCCATCATATGGTCAGATGGCTAACTTTGTAGCCTGAAATGCATCCGATTGCTTCGAGTCGTTTTCTCCTCTCAACAACTTACTGAGGGAGTAATAACGACTCGAAGTAATCGGATGAAATTCAGGCAAATAACTTTGGACAATAGTCGATTTGAACGGGAGGTAGGAAATTACCTTTTTATTTCACCATTCGTTCGGTGCCGGCTTTAACTGTGAAATATATATGTTAACTTAACAGGTGCCCGGACTCTCCTTCAAAGGCTTGATTCCTCAAGGAAAATTTACGTACAAATCTCGACGCATGCGCATGCTTAATTTTGTGATGACGATGCCGACTGGTAAAAGAAATTACTTGTTTCTTGTGATCGCGGGATCAAAACTTAGGAAAAGCTGTATAACACCCTTTATAAGGAAAGTAAAACAGATATACTAAAAACGTACCGGTACATCATCTATTTTACCTATTTTCTAATTAATTTAATTATTTTTCTATTATTCTGGCTTATTAATTTCCTCATGCCACATGTGAAGGCAGCGAGCGCGCGATATCGCGCGCGCAGATCTCCGCGTTCTCTGTCCCTTCTGTCATTGTGTATCGAGCGAGAGACGACGTACTTGAAAGTTTTCAAATGCCTTTTAACTGCTTTTTTTGGCAATGCTTTCCTTTAAATCTCATTTAAACATAAATGTCTTTGACAACACATCATGGCTGATGAACTTTCCAGGGATGTCTGCCCGAATGCAAACAAACGAGCGGTATGTCTGATATGTTTCGCCGCCTTACCTCATTAGTAGCCCTAGTAAATCTCGTGAAAAGTGTATTACCTATGCTGAAGCAGCTTCTGCTTGTTGTGAAAACATCACATTAAACAGAAATCAGCGTTAGAGTTAAGACTCAAATCCTTCTAAGATTAATTTATGCCACGAGGCAGAATCCCCACAAAATTCGACCCTGGTCGCATCTTTTCGGGACTGAACAAACCGGTGATAGCCAATTTTTAAACTCCCTGGACGAGATATACATTCATTATTTATTCTTAAAGTCGAAACTTACCTTAAATTTCGATGAAGCTAGAAAGAAGTAAATTCTGCTACACTTTCCGAAGACAAATTTCCTCTTTGCCGACTGCAAAATAAAAACAAAAGAAAACACTCAAACACTCATAATTTTGGACGAACGCAGATTAAGAGGGCAGACGGGTTTCCGTTTCCGGGATTCCGTCAAGTCGAACGCAAGCCAAAACGGGGTCTACACGAGTGTAAACATTTATATATATCACGTAACGTTAACAGAAAGCAGGTTCGAAAAAACAGACTAATGAAACTGACCAGAATGTTTAAGGCACGTGCGATATTTATCTTTAGTGAATTGCATGCTTGGCTTTGGGGATAAGAAGGCTCTCTGAAAATTATTTTAAAAGATCCGGATTTTCCGTAGTAACGTTAAAAGATTTGAGAACAATGCCAAACCGCATTTTGTAAAATTCTGCAAACGGAAATAGTGCTATGCTCCACTTCTGCCGAAAAGGCTTTGTTTGGACACAGGTACCCCAAGTCAATGTTTCGTAACATAAATATTATAAGGATTTGTATAGAGATTTTAGCGATCGTTGTTTAAGGGTCAAAATGGCAATTAAAAATACATCAGAACTTCTTACCTTGTCGCCTTGTCTAAAATCCCCATACAAACCCTTCTAATATTTATGTTAAGCAAGGCTTGGGGTACCTGTGGTTTGGATGGTCAGGTTACGTTAGCTGTTTACGGACTGAGTAGGTTCATAACACGATCCATTCAGTATTTTAACGAGGCTGACATGTTAAGAAATGAAACTTTTCACTTCTAATAATTCTACTCTACAAGTAAATATAAAACACTAACATATAGTGGGAAGTACTTCAAACTACAGAGGACCAGCGTGCAGGTGAAGGCCGAGATATGAAAGGAAAATACTTCTTCCTGCTCTCCTTACTTCACTGAGCTCGCTCCAAAAGTCAAAGCCGGCGTTTGTGGTCATAAGACAAATACCTAAATGAATTGACCGCGAAAAAAGCTTGACCTATGAACTAAGCTGACGTTACAGTGATTGTGGTTAACTCAAGTTGCTGCAGCTGTTACTAATGGGGACATGTAATGACGTTCCTATTGTGCAAGAGCCAGCTACGAGTTGTGCGACCGTTTAATTTGAATATTTTTGGTAGTACTTCTATTTGGAAGCATTTGTTTTCCTCTAAGCTTATTCTAATGAATAAAGTTTTACATTTTCTCGAATTCTAATTTTTAACATTGCTTGCTATGGGGATACGCTCTAGCTTGGTTTAACGCTCAAGCCATTCTTTCAGTATTTGAAAAAGTTGCCTGATTACAAATTAAGGTGCATTCTAATTTTAGGTTTGAATTGAAAGCAACAAGAATAAGACTATTATCTACTCTAATATTATCTGCACATATTCACGTCCTATCTCCATTTGCCTGAAATCCTCTTTCAAGTCATGTCAACAGAATAATATACCCAAGGTTTTTAATCCAACGAAGCTTTTCTTTTCACATTTTGTGCATTATGTTATTAACGTTAAGGCGGAAAAGCTTGAGAGGTTTTATGTGGAAGTTATGTTTCCATTTGGCTCGCGTTCACTTTTATCTCAGTTCTAAACAAAGCTTCGTCTCTGGTTTCGAAGGGAAAATTTCATGAGCTTCCATAATATCAAAAAAGTCAAGCTCAAAAGAAATGTTGAAAAAAAGATCCTTATCCATGCCAAGTTTAACGCTTTAAACCCTAAGATCTAAATTAAATTCTCCTTTGTCGCCCCTATTCATTTCTGATTTACTATAGAAGTAGTGGGGAGAAGTTGATAACATATCAAGCAAGTACATCTTGTGTGATCATGTCCTTAATTCTCATAACCACTATGTCTTACAAATCATTCCTATTACAAGGAGAAATTTGATACTGATAACTCTTAGGATTTAAAGGGTTAAGGATGGATTGACCCCTTACCATAGACTGTTTCATCAAGCGATTGCTGATGACAGTGAAGACAATGATGATGATTGTAGTTCTGATAATGATGATGATGGTAATGACGACAAGGATAATGGTGGTGATGATAATGGTGATAATGATGACAAGAATGATGGTGATAATTGTGATGATGGTAGTGATGATGGTAGTGGTGGTGGTGGTGGCAATGATGATGATGATGACGATGACAATGATAATGATGATAATTGTGATGATGGTAGTGATGATCATGGGTGGTGGTAGTGTTGGTGACCATGATGATGATAATGATGATGATGATGAAAATGATAATGCTGATGGTGATGATGATAACAATGATGATGATGATAAATATGATGATGGTGATGATGGTGGTGGTGGTGGTGTTGGTGACGATGATGACAATGATAATGATGATAATGATGGCGATGACCTTGCTTCGTTACATCGACACGCGCAAAAAAGAGGAAAGAGGCACATCAAAAGAAGATAATGGCACTCCCATTCAGTGATTACACTGACTGATCAAATTGACAGTATAAAATCGCAATTTGCCGTGTTTATATCTACCTAGTTTTGAAAAAGCTCGTAATAAGGTTATCAGTAGACTTAACTTATGTTTTTCACAACACCAAACAAATTTGACGTGCACAAGTCGACTTTTTGCGGCGACGAAAGTTGAGTGACCAAAACGACCTTTTAGAAAACCTACAAACAAATCTGGGGATCGTTTTTTAAGTTTGTAGTCAAGTCATTCGAGAATCTGCCTTCATTCTTGCGATGTTAATCTGCATGTGCCACAAAGTTTTACGTGTTTATATTTCGCAATATCTTATACACCATCTGATCCACAAGATCTGCCACTCCCCTACAAAACGATTCTGTTAATTATAATAGGATTGCCAGATTTCAAATGACTTCTTAAAGCTCTGTTGGACGGTTCTAGTGACTATCCTTCCGCGTCCCTAAAAACCTTACCTTTAACTTTATCGATCTTGGTAAAAATCTCACCTTTAATTTGCGATCTAAAGCTTCCTTTAATGTTTGCTCTTTTTTATGGATTTCTCCAAATTTGTGGTGGTCAACTCTAAAGCGTACACTTCTAAGGCCACGAAACACATCTTTTACAATAAACTGCTGAAACTGGAGTATATTTTATCTATCAAAAAATATACCGTGTAATTTTCATAACTCAATAAAAGTCTATTTTTCTGTAAACTTCTCCTCAAATATACTCCCCTTCATCCTAAAGTAAAGCAAATCCTGATTAAAGATATTATGTTATGATTTCTATCACTTCTTAATCCGATTTTTCTATCTTCGGCGATAGATAGCTGCACCTGAGCTCTTCTTCAATTTTTTTTATGGATAAATAATCCAAAAGCTATGGATTAAGTTAAAAATGGACAGATATAGATATATAATAATATACAATACAAATATACAATACAGCTAGATCTTGCAGCCTTTCAATTAATTTACAGTTTGTGTTTTACCAAGTCTAAAAACAGTATATACTACTTCTTCTCGTGGTCGAAATATTTCTTTCTTTTTATGTTGATCGACAAGCGCACAGCTTGACGGTTCATGATCATATACATGACATTCATCGCCATACAGCACGCGCTCGTCACCGGGCAGTGTGAACGCGCTCGAATCACGAAACATTTCAGATTTTTTTTTTCTGCACTAGTGTCAAGCTATATTAACAATTTTGAATTTTTGTACAATTTCGAGAAGTGCAAAAACCACACTTTTATGGTACTTCTTACATCAAATTCTATCATAAACTTGGAGCCGCGCGTTTTTCAATACGTTCTATTTCTTTGGCACATAAAAAGTTCTGTCAAGGACATCTTCTCAAACACTATTAAAAACCTAGGCGGTACCTTGCTTGAATGATCGTAAAGGAACCGCCGGTATAGGTACAGAGAGAAGACCTCTTCTAGTGATTTAGTGCTCATGTCCGTTTTCGTTACAAGTTCAAGGATTCGTAGCCAATATGGACAGGACAAGGTCAATGGGCTTAACGCACGGCCTTGGGTAAGGCCAAGGACATGAATAAGTTATCAATCATTCTTGAACATTTTTTGCAAAATTCGCAACTTTCACTTCAGTCCCCCGTATAAACTGTTACAACAACCAACTAAAACAATCCAGAAAGGACAAGTTACTTCCTCGGTTCTCCGCACTAAAGTGGTTAGAGAAGTGCATTCTTGTGCCCACTACAATAAACGAGTAAAGTTAAGAAACTGTATCTTGTTTAAATACTTAAAGTTTACATACCTTTAACTGTGCACTGTTTTAGGCTAGTAGGTTACTTAAAATCTCAGAAACGTTGCATTGTCTTCATTTTAGTGTTCCTATTAGTTCAGTGGGAAACTAATAAAAACCCGAGGTACTTGAAAAAAGTTATTTTTATCATAAGATCATAAGATAGGACATGGAGCAAACACCCTCCTACCGCAAGAAATTGTACAAAACACATAAACTGTAATAGCAACAAACAAATTTAAATTTAAAGTCGCACCAAAAACCGTGGTCAAAGACTTCAGCGAATGAAAGCCTCACCTTACTATTTCCTCTCAATAAAATTGTCCTTTCAGCGTTATCACCAAGATCTTGTCTCCTTCTGTTCTAAAGTATCGTGATCAGGCAAATTCGACGTGACATGCTACAAGCCTTCTCACGTATAGACATTTCCGAGTTTACGGATGTAAACTTCATACGGGGTGTGGCTGATACGTACGCTGATATAAAAAAAACTTACATGTACCAGAATATCACGTCCGAGAAATTTATATACTTTAAACAAACCAAGCGTCTCCGAAATATTGTGACATGTACAAGGTGAATAAATAACGTAAGAGCTGTATTTGAAAAGAATTTTTAAGAGTAGAATATTAAAAAGTCAAGAGTTTTATCTGTCACACGGAATTCACGTGGGCCTGCGAAATCACTGCAAATCCTAGACTTTACGGGGAAAACATTCCGTTCCCCTAGTTCTCAGATATTGTTTCTTTCATCAATTTATTCACTGAGACATAGAATGAATATAAGTCAAGAAATTAACTTTTGGATCCTTTGAACGAATTCGAAATCCCACGAAGTAACACATTTATTTAAATAAAAATTCGTCAGAAGTACATGGTACTATCTTGCTGTTTTTCAGTATTAAACGAAATGAAATTGGATATTTTATTTACTCTTTCTTATCTTTTCGGCGATCTTGAACGTTTCAAGGGTTAAGACACTTTAAGACTGATTTAAAGAGACCATCAGAGTGTAAAATACCGACTTCCTAGATAATTTAGCACTACAATAGCCAAACTAGAAAGATCTAGAAGATTTCTCAGATTGCATTCATGCTGTGAATATGCTGATGCAGGCCATGTTGTGAAATCTGTTCGGACATCAGATCGTTATAATCGGCTAAACTCCACAGAATTATCACGATTAGTTGGCTCTAAATATAAGACCGAGTACAAAGTCGACAAACTGGTTTTTAGTTCCGTCCGGAGAGCTAAAATATACCCAGAGGGACCCAGGTAAAGCGAAAGCGCATAACTAAGAAAACCTCTTGTAAAAATTGAAATTAATCGTTAAAAAGAACAACTTTTGAAGGCAAATAACATTTTGGGTGTGGCCAGGAGCTGATTTCTCTGCGCTGGCTGAATTTCATTCCCACCTAGCCATGAGTCGTTCCCAGTCTTCCCTCAACAGCGAAAGTGCGTAGAACATCAGCTAACACTAACACCGTAATTAACTCAAGCATCACTTTACAAAATGAAATGTACGATGTTTATTGAATAAATCAGACAAAAATAACAAGTTGACTGACAGAATCGTTTTCGAGAGAATCAGAAATGGTTGTTTTTACCTCTGTTTTGTCCTTAGAGAAGTGTAAAGGATTCCAAATAAAACACCAAACATGACAGGAACTCAGTTAGAAACACACCACTTGCAATAACTGGTTTTCTATGTGACTAAGAGTGACGTCATAGGTAACGTTCAAAGTTGGCGCCAAAATTTAAAATTCAAAACATTACCTCAAAACCTGCGTAGCAGTGATGAAAAGTTTTGTTCAGCCGTGTGATGCAAACGAAAACGCAGATGAAAACGCAACTGCGATTTCACATGCACTATGCAGTGATACAACGCAGACACAAACACAGTAAGAAACGTACGCGCATTTGAGTATCTCAAGAACGAAATTTGCCGATATTGACAAGTGAACAATCTTAACTTACTGAATGCAAACAGAAACGCGACTGTTTTTCGTGCGTCCAAGCGTGCAATTAAACGCAAACATGTGCGCATCAGCTTTAATATCGAAAAAAAGCAGAGTAACTATTATGTTGACGCAGCGATTGTTTCGACCAAGACGCGAGAACAGGTAGGCACCGACGAAAATAAAGAGCTTGCGTTAACTCACTTCACACAAATGAAATGATAGCGCAAGAGCAAACTAAACGCATGCACAGGTGAAAGGAAATTTTTCCTCTCCATTAATTGCTTCATAGGCAAGTCTGAAATACCTCATATTTCTGATATAACTGTTACTTAAGATAAGCTTCAAACTGTTTGAAATTTGTGGCACACAAAGTTCGTCATTAATTCTGAATCCAATCTATAGATGGTTTTCACAGTGACGTCATCAAATTGTAAAGTCAAAATAGTGAGGTTTTACGAATTCTTATTTACACTAGGTTGAAGATAAACAAAAAGTTAATCTTTGTACAAGTTTTCAGTCCCATAGCATGTTTCATTTCGAAAATACAGCAATTTGAACTTCCGAGTTTTCAGAGTGCGTGACACCAAAATAGGAATGCTGTCTCGTTGAAAAAAAAGTCTCTCCTCTTGATTTTCAGTAGTATAACCATTTCAAGTATTAGAAGATATGTTTATGCGCACGTAGGCTAGTTCTCGAGTGAAAAGATGGAGCTTTTATAGAACAAGTGAACTCCAGATGTTTTTGTTGATTTTCGGCGGCCATATTGGTGCACCAAAACTGTGCACCAATATGGCGTCTCCATACAAAGCTCTACAAAGATGCGTGAAACGTTTCGGCAAATAACTCAGAAACTGTGGGCCAAAAAGACCTCAGACTTGGACAAATTGTTTAAAAATTAGTCTTTTATAACATATCATTTTCTTGGCTTCTTTCACTAGACGGTTTTCAATTTATTTTTTTGTTGCGTGACAGTGAAAACGATCTAGTCCATTCATTCAAGGAAAGTTTTCTGCCCTGAAGACAGTCAGTGGAATTGAAAACAATAAACACTTTTGAAAGCGTCTTCTGTCAGCAGCTTTGTATTGTATAAAACAAAATAAAAAACTAAAGACTAATAACAGTGGTACCGTTTTTTTTTTACCAATCACCACATTAGTTGACAGTGAGCTGACGGAAACCCGTCTACTTTGTGTTTTTGCAGCAAATGGTCAGAATGATACTTCCGTATAACCCTGAGAAGTCAAGCCTCATTTTTCTCGTTCTTTTCCCGTTTCTTAGAACGTGCTTGAACTTCTTTCCGTGTCTACGAATTAATCTTAATCTTTTCCCTATTTTCTTTAAAAAAGTGATGTATATATCCAAAGGTCTTATATAGCACTGAGAGAAACGCAGCAAGCCCGTTTTGATATGATGGCCCCTAGAAAGCATCTAATCAGACTAAGGTCCGTTTCCTGACAGTTTGTTTTGCTGTTCTTTTGATCCCTTTCTTATTTCCGGCTCGGTATATTTTTTGTTTGGTTATACGACCTTGCCTTCAAGGTAAAAGAGCTTAATTTCTCGTTGCCAATCACCAAAAAGCTTTGGTTCGTTTTTATCCGCTTTTAAAGATATTTTTGTAATCCGGATTACTCAGCCACTTGATAAAACATGCTACTAAAGGAGCTCCACCGTTGTGACCACAAAAATTTTGTGTAAAAGCCGCATGGTCGAATCGACTTTGCTAATCAAATGTGTTCATTTGCCCCCGGAAAGATTTATCAGACATCTTTTGTTGTAGCGAATGAAATAACTCCGAAAAAAACCCATCTAATTTCCATTTTGTTGTCTCTAATCTAAAGCCCAGTGAGGGCTGTCAGTGGGGGATGATTCTGGCAAAAAGAAAGCCGAAATACAACGCCTTTGTTTGCCATGAAACAACCAGGGTGCAAAATTCAACGGTTTTAATACAACGACGGTTTGTTAGATCGTGTTTTGATGACTACAACGGTTTTAGTAACTTTTGTTGTCTTCCTTTTATTTCATGTAGTAACTTTGACTCGCAGTTTCTTTAATTATCACCCGCGATGCAATGACATAAAACAATTTCATGTTTGTAGCTCAGTTTTTGATCAGTTTTGATGCCCAAGATAATGTGGATCGATAGAAATCTTAATGAATCGCTTTATTAAAGTTTGTTTCTATTTAAAGACACTCAAAAAGCGGAGAAGATAAAATTAAAACCATAATTCTAAAGTGACACCTGTTTCCTGAGCGTGTTTTTCAAACTCGTGCCTGTTTTGTCTAGAGAAAGAAAATCGATTAAAAAAGGCGAAAAAATACAACCTTTTCAGTCTTCTCAGTCTACAGTATCACTCCTCGCCGACTTTTGACACTTTTGGTAATCCTCAAACTCCATTAAAAATCATCGGTCGTAATCTACCATATCGCTTGATATACACAGCCTAAACGTTCCATCCGATTTTGTCGATTTTGCCTTAAGCCATTTTTTGATTTAAACCATAATCTTTGTATAGAAAGCCACACGTTTTTGTTCTTAACAAACGTTAGTCACGCATGGTACTTTTTACTTTAGCGACTCTCCGGCATGAACTCTTTAAAATTCAGTTCATTTTGTGGTATTTTATTCCCCTGAAGTTAGCATAAGTGTGAAAAGTCTCGATGATTTGAGCTTTCCGGAAGGTGGATTAACCAGCGATACATAACTGAGTTTTCTAACTAAAAAACCGGAATCCACATAAACACTGTACCACTACGAACACCCTTAAATCTCTCGAATTACTTTTGCAATGGGCAGAAGTTCCTAGCTCGTTATATTACTTTCACACAAAGCGCTCTTGTAGCCGAAATTATCATTCAGCTCTTAAAACCTTTCACAGTTGACTGTCATAATCAAAGATAATAAATGAATAAGGAATTTCTACATTGTTTTCAACCTGTTTTAGTTTATGAATAAATTTGAATGTCTTACCTCTTCGTACACTTGCTTCAATCGATTTCCTTGTTCAACAAAATGTTTAACGTTGGATAAATAGCGAGGCTCCCTCGAAAATAAGGTCGAAGGTTTCTTGTTCCACAGCAAGACGAATATTCTCTCAGTTACAGGAAACTATATTCAAACAAAAGGCCCATGCACTCAGGGAGTCATTGTTTACAATGACATATTTCGCTTTCCGATTGAGCTGTAAAAGTTCGCCATTGTTTACATGCATGGTTGAGACGCAAATAAACTTTGTCCAAGCCGGTTATATTTGTATCCTTTCCATAAATCTTTCGGCCTGTGACCTGTCATTTAATTTTATTAAGGACGTGGCAACAGTGCTTGGCCAGAGAAACACGAGATGGGATTTAAAAGATAAATATGCAAAATTTGCAAAAGACCATAATCATTTTGAACTTTAATTGGTCTAAGTTTCAATCTGTCCAATTATTATTCAAGACATGTCGGCCTTTACAAATATGTTGTTAGATTACGAAGTTGTGCGATTGTGTACACAGAGCTTATGAAATATACAGGTGATTTGTTAATAAAAGACTTGCAGAAGAAGGTGAAGGCGCTCGAAGGAACTAGTTTTACGTCACAATGGCAATTGTTTAGACCGGAAGCCGGATCGTACTGAAATCCCGACGATAATTTCATTTACAATACCACAGAATACTCTGGCATCCTTTGTTAATTGCTGCCTTTGAATACAATATTTTTTAGTCATATATGCAAAGCCTATGCTCACGTAGTAATGAGGTTAATTAGGTTGAATTATCCTTTTCCCGGTCCAAGATTCCCTCAAATTCAGATAGCATTCCTCCCTTTTTACAGCCAGGGTTTGAATTTAAGGTTTGAATTTGCCCAGACCTTGTATGGCGTCTTCCCAATCCTTCTCGGTCAATAAATTTCGGTGACGTATCTGAGACGTCAAAAACTCGCTCGGACCACGTGATCCGAACCGCATCGGCTGCGCGCAGTAACGAAGCCTACGGACTATCAGCCTCTAGTTAAATTTCAGAGCCAGCATTGAAACCCACCAAGAGCCGTAAGTCCCATTAAGGCTCTTGAACCCGCCGTCGGCCTCCCTAGTTATACACTATTTACTCCATTTTCCTCTCCGCTCTCATCCTTAACGTTCTAGGGACCACCCTCCTCTCGCGAGGTTCTGCGAGCCCCCCGGCCCCAGAAACCTTCAACGCTTGTCGAGACCCGAGGGTAAAGTACCCTGCCTGAGGCGTGATTGGGAGCACCAAGAGGGGTTAAATAAGGGCGCGAGCGCACAACGAAGCAGATGTAAGTTTACCTCCGATTTGTGATCAAGAATTGTTCGATAGAATAATCCTAAAAACTCTCAAACATGAGCTCGATATTTAGAACAAATCGCCTAAAATACTCAAATACTTTTGCCGGCCATGGGGAGCATAGAGGCGGGTAGATAGTTTTCTTCTCTTCGGAGAATCCATACTTTGCTTCACTACACAGTGAACACCGAACGCTTCAGCCATCTCTATGCATGATGATAAAGTTTCCATCAATAAAAGGCTGGTTTGCGAGAAATTTGTTGCGTAGCACCGCAGACTAATGATGGTGACAAGCAAGTTTCTTGCCGGGGTTTCTTAAAACAGTTTAATCTACACTTTATTTTAGTGTTATGCTTGATATCGTATGCTGCAATTGAGTGCGCGATTTTAGCGCTGTAGTATGTGGCGTTGCGTGATCTTGCGGTGTTGTTTGTTGGGGTTCACCTGTTAATGGTCATCTCCTATGTTAACCGGCGAGGAGGACCTGAGATAATTCATTTTGTGCAGAGAGCAAACGCCCCCCAACCCACCCCCAGCCCCAACACCCAAACCTCAAGTGCTGAACCCATCCGTTTTAGATACAAAGTTCATATCTTAGCCGAAAGAGAAGTATCCGTAAGGCCTCCAATCCCTCCCACCCCGTGTCTAGATCACATTTGCTTCTTCTGTACCGTAAACATTTTGCTAAAGGATAGACAGTTTGATTTACTAAGGAACAAGGCCAGGCGACGTGTTACTAGTCTAACGGAACTTTAATAACATCACTTTAAAAAACCAAGGCTACGTACAAAGATAAACAGGAAACCTGAAAATGTATCAGCCAATATGTGTACAAAAAATTCTAAAATGACGCTTGGTGTAGATCAGTGAAAGTGTGATCACATTAAGCTAATAACACGCCCATACAGGAAAATTTCTTAATGTATACCGTATTTATTCGATTAACCGCCCTGGGCGCTTATTAAATTTTTGGACCTTGAGAGTGGGCGCTTATTCGAGGTGGGCGCTTATTCGAGGCTGGGCGCTTATTAAGTTTTCACCATTTTCAGCAAGTGAAGTATGTTTATTTTGAAACAAAACAATAAATGCTAATAACAAAACGCGAAGAAGTAACAAAGCAAGGTTCCTGTAAAATACTCTCAAGAAAACTCCGTCCTCGGGAAAGTCACTTATTAGAATTTATTCACTCAAGTGGGTGGGGTGGGGGTGAGCGCTTATTTGAGTTTGATTGGGAGGAGGAGGGGGTGGGCGCTTATTCGAGGCTGGGCGCTTATTAACTTTTTCTGCCATTAGGATGGGCGCTTATTCGAGGTGGGCGCTAATTCGAGGTTGGGCGCTTATTCGAATAAATACGGTATGTCATATGTAGCTCTATGCGTACCTTACGAGCAGTGGTTTAACTACTGCTCGCGGGGTGCTGTATCCATGGCTATCTAAATTGATCATATATGTCTATCAATTTGTGACAGTGTCGCCATAACGGATACTTTCCAGAGATAATAGTAAAGCGTCATCTACATATGAACCGTTTTAGTTTGTTTAAATACACATTGTTAATATGACGTTACTATATTTACGCAATACTATATAGAGCCACCGCGTCCAAAAAACAATTTTCCGTAGTGTTAGTTATATTTCCCAGAATGTTGATCAATCCCAAATTGTAGCTATGTGAAGCTATAATATATCACATGTAGCTATACTGTGTGTACAACTATCTCAAATGAATAAATACAGAGTCTATCAATTTAACACAGTCTCTACAATAGCATTGCTGGAGATTTTTAGTTACGCGTTTTCCATATGAACCTTTTAACTTTTGAAATCACAACCTGTTCAAGTACACTATAAAGACATAGTAGTGTCCAAAAACAATTTCGCTTCACCTAAAACGGAAAGTATTATGAAAGTGATACAACAGAAAATCGAAGGGCTGCGAGATTGCTTTGAAGTTACCTGATCACTGTGAAGCTTTGCGGAAAAAGAAAAAAAAACAACTTCTTTTTAAGGCTCCCAAAACGCCACTGAATCCAGACTAAAATCAGCGCTATTCAGGGAAAAACCAACACATGTTTAAATAGTTTAGGTAAGCGTACTTAACGGAATATTGTCATTAGTTGTAAGATACTTTTAGCTTCCTGGGTTATTTTATTACTAAAGAGGTTTGGGTAGTATAGCGGGATGCAAAATCCTCGAGAGATACCAGATGACTGATGGAGGAGTTAAACGCTTCACTGCAGCACCCACATACACTAAGCTGAAACCTCCATAGTACTAATAAAGACACTAATGAAGGAGTTAAACATTTAAGTATTCTATCCCGCTAAACTACCCATACATTAACATGTTTTAGTTCGCAAAAACCCTGATTGTATTCGTTGCCAGGTAACAACTTCGTAATCTCAATACATCCTAGCGAAGGTTGTTGAAGCTTAAATCAAAATCCAAAATTCCTTCAACAGAGAAACATTTACATTGCATACAAGGATTTATTAGAAAACTACTTTACAGTTTATGTTCAATGAGTTTACGAGATGTATACCTTTCTGGGTTATTTGATTACCACTGAGGTTTAAGCTGTTTAGTGTGCAGTTAGTGTTTGTGAGTGCTGTAGCTAAATGTTTAACTGCTTTATTAGTTATTTTGTTATACCTGAGGTTTAAGCTGTTTAGTTTGCAGTTAGTATGTATGAGTGCTGTACATAAATGTTTAACTGCTTCATCAGTTATGTTGTTATACTCGAGGTTTAAGCTGTTTAGTTTGCAGTTAGTGTGTGTGAGTGCTGTAGCTAAATGTTCAACCCCTTCAGCAGTTATGTTGTTATACTCGAGGTTTAATCTTTTTAGTTCGCGTAAACCCTGATTGTGTTGGTTGCCAGGTAACAACTTCGCAATCTCAATACATCCTAGCGACTGAAGCTTGTTGGCGGCTAAATCAAAATACAAAATTCCTTCAACAGATTTAAGTGCATGCACTAATGCTAAACAGTCGAGAGGTGACAGGTTACACTCACTAAAATAAAGCGCATTACAACCAATTTTCGCCAGTTTCTTTTGAACTTCTCGATCAGAGGCTTTGTTCTCATACATGCAATTGAATAGCGTCACCACTAATAACCTGTCTTCACGAGCTGGCCAACGGGTCAGTGTTTCAGTTCGTTCCTCTGAATCTTCATTCATCTTGATTTTAACTTTTAGATCAAAAGTTTCTGAGGGAAGAAGGTCGCTGAAAATATCTGTTGACTGTCCTTCTTTTTCAGCCAGCAGTCCAGCCACAAACTGCATCACAACCTTCCACGCGCCATGCTTGATGTGAGCGGAAACAAAACCCCGCAGTTGTTCGGAACTGTACGTGTCTACCAAATACTTCGCCGCCAAGAACTCCTGTAAGGTCAGGTGTAAAAAGCAATATTGCGCTCTTCCCTCTGCTAAAGGACGGTCTCTAAAATCAGGTAAACGGTGAAACAGGCCATTACCCTTTAGGTCGTTAACTTCGTGTGATTCAAAAATTAGTCTTCCGTTTTTAATTCCGTCAAAAGCAATTTTTCCCAGTCGTGTGAACACATTTTGCACAGAGGAAGGCAGTTCCTTAAACGGCTTAAGAAAATACTGTTGACCTTCAGTTTTATTGTGGCGATATTGATCATCATCGTAGCTAAAGTAAAACATCCTTACTGCAATTGAGTATATTTCTGTCAGTCTCGTCGGGAGGCTGGTAAAGCTAGTGTTACCAAGCAACTCTAACAAGCAACTACAAATGATAAAGCAATTAACAGGAACGTAGCAGAAGGCTACAAGGATTAAGTTACTGGTGATGTGTTGTTTTATGGTTTCCGCTTTGTCCGCCTCCTTTGTAAACTTCTCTACATAATTATTTACTTGCTCAGTTGAGAATCCCAGAATTTCAACTGTTTTGTCGAAGTGAAGACTTCTGATACATTACACGGCATTGGGTCTTGTAGTCGTTAGGATTGTCGCACCGGTAAGAATTCTTCCCTCTACTATTTTCTTCATAAGGAAATAAACAGGCATCCTTTCCTCTTCACTGTGTCTGTACGGAATGTCATCTTCATTTATTTTAGTCCTACCAGTATATTCGTCAAATCCATCAAAAATCAACAGTACTCGCTCTGGGTTGTGGCGGATGTAGTTCCAGAGCTCTTCGGAAAGAGCGGTTGAATAGTCTGAGTGATCCAGAATCCCGCGAAGATTTAGTTCTTGCTTTCTAGAGTTAAACATTCTCAGCTTAACGAGAAAGGCAACTTTAAAATCGACTTGCGATTTTTGTGTTTCGTTGAAAAGGTTATCGGACGCCCAGTTGCGAAGAATCTTTGTGCTAAACATGGTTTTTCCAATTCCAGGACGACCGACAACAAGAATCTTCTGCTTTTTAGCATTAAAAATATCTCCTGGCAGTGTTGGTCGTAAACTTTCATTGGCTTTGTGGTACTCGTTTAGCTGTTTCACTCTGTCTCCTGAAAAGTCATACTTCGCTCTCCCTTTATAAACAATCAAATTGGTGAAGATTTCGTCAAGTTTTAGATCTCTTCTAGGTCCTTCGCCTGGATTATGAAAAGGTGATTTGAGGTCTCTGTAAGGTTTGTCAGTGACATCTCGGACATGTTTCTTCATACGTTCGATGAAAGGGGCGGCTAAGGTTTCTTCGTTTGTTTGAGTCCGGTTGAATGACGAGTCAAGTGAAGCGTTGCTGGATGAAGGGGTTGATGGTCGCCTTACGGTTCGACGGTCCTTATACTTTTGTTACTGTGGCCCTGCTGGAGAAATAATCACTTACCATTATTTACCATTAAAATATCAAAATATCGCTATCAAATGAAAATAGCATGGAAAAGTATATTTCAGAATAGTAATCCATTAACCATGAACCACTAACAATCTCAAATGTTAATCAAGTGATTTTACCATTTAATAAACAATTATTGGATGAGGATTTTGTGATATCCAGAATAATCAAGGTCGAGGTAGGTGTTATCAGCCGAGCTGAAGGCTGAGGCTGATAAAACTTACCGAGACCTTGATTATTTAGGACATCAGAAAAACCGAATCTAATAATAAAATTGTTTTATTATACATTGTTTTGAAGGAAATAATTAACAGTTATTCCTCGAGCCCGAATTGGCTCTGAGTCAATAGCCCATGAGGCCGAATGCCGAATGGGGTATTGACTCAGAGGCCATGAGGGCGAGAGGAATAATTGTTTTAATAAAATCCAACTATTTGGTCAAAGATATCCAGAATAAAAAAATTTCAGCTAGTTAAAGCTAGACTTTAATCCTTTTTTGCTGCCAAAAAGCCCGCGCTTTTCGCTACTAGTGGGTATAACATATAGCCTAGTAGTAGCTCAACCAATCAGAATGCAGCATTGATAATAGACCACTAGTTGGATTTTACTAATGACAAACACACAGTCGAAAGGAACCTGAATTGATATAAAGCATGGAAAGTATGCATTGTGCGCGCAACCTACAAATTAGTCAGTTACCTGCTACAAGATACTAACTAATCTGTAGGTTGTGCTGATTTCCAAAATTAGCTGTAGGCTCTTAGCCAATGAGAAGACATACAGTGAGTACAATGTATAATAACAAAGAAAAACAGACAAAATGACAGATTGATATATCATGATGACATCAAAATTGTTCACATCGGGGTTAGTGTTTTTATCATGCCTATCACAGGGTAGCCAGCATAGACGGTGGGATTAGCGTGGGAATGCTGTTTAGTGCGTACAAAATCCCTCGCGTTGCCCGTGGCAGCTCTGCCGCCAAAAAAGTACCGCCTGCACAAGAATCCCGCCAGCTACACAGGCTAATCACAGGGAAAAGAAGGAATCCTCCATTAAACATTCTGATAACATTATGATTATACTGTCACAGGAAAAGATAAAATATGGTATCATGATAAAAATCTTACACAGAATATTAAAAAGAAAATCAGTGATAGAGCAAGTGATAAATCAAAATATACCGATTACCAACAAAGCTTACAAGAAACACGGGTTGTGGGGGCGTGCCATGCGGTTTGTTGAAATATTCGTTTATCTCCACCTTAAACAAAATCCAGGCTTGGGAACACATTCACTACTTGAACCAATCACACAAATAGTAGACATTGTTTGACAACACTTATCACTTACATGAGTTGCACCACTTCAATATAAACTTACACAATTTAAACAAGTGGTGTGCATTAGTCTGTGTACAGACACCCTTCCCCTCAGTGAAAAAAACAGAGAAATGGAGGGGAGGGGAGGGGGGTCTGTACACAGGCTAGGTATGTATTGGACACCTGAATTTGGGATGGTACATGTATGTACCCACAGTGTATATATACCCTGTAGTTTATCTGTGACTGTACTAAGTAACCCATCAATGGATTGGATAAATCATATGCTCCTTATGAGAAAGATTACCTTGATAATGAGGCCATGAATGAAAAACACGGGGTTCATTCAAAATGTGTGCAACAAGAGATGCTGCCATCACACTTGCACAGGACGACCAACTATCAGAAGTCAGCTGAGAGCCATCTGCATAATCAGCTATTCCTTTCACAATTAACCACTCAATTCCACAATCAAATGCTGCTGTAAATACTCCTGTAGGAAAACAAAAGAAACAGTACATTAGTTTTAAGACAGTCCTGTGTACAGGCACAAAAAAAATTGTGTGGAGCTCAGAGACATCATGCAGCTGCTATTGCTTAGTGAAAACTTACCAACAGAATTAAACTATTTACCTTAAGCATCAAGTTAACCCTTTCTTTCACAAGTTCCTGGGAAGGAAAAGGCCGCTAAAAATACTACCAACAAGAAATTTATTTCTTGGCGTCGATCTTGATAGTATGATGTCAAAAATTGATGCAGACTGTTTGGGGATACATTAAACTGAAACTACCACGCATTCGGTACCAGAAAACCAAATATCCTATTTTTGAGAATTTTTTTAAAATAAAAACTTGACAAAAATATGTCTGAAAATAGTTGCCTATAAACTCCACACAGCAACGTATATCAAAGCCCGTAAGAAAGATCGATCCAATGTCACACAAGCTTTATTTTGAAACCAAGAAAGCAGAATAAATAGTGTTAAAACTGTGAAAGGATGGCTTTAAACCTTTGACTGGTCGATACAAAATGACGCTATTTGTTTCTTTGTAAAATGACAAATTTTGCTTCGAGTTACCTTTCAAGCCTATTAAACCAGCACCTTTCCTCTACAGCACCACACACTTAAAAGTTCAACTGTTTGAATCTTAAGCCCCATAGTTTGCTGAAGAACTCATCGAAAAACACGACCATTACCGAGAAAAATCCCCAAAAATATAAGCGAAGCTGAAAGATCTTCGTCTTCCGTCGCCATTACTTGAGTTCCCGTGCCGCTGAGGTCAATAGAATATAAAAAAATTGACCAAAATTGATCATGCAGACAGAAAATGTCGCCCATGTTGTTCTCTTTCTTGATCGAGTCACCACAGGCTACCCAGGACTCATGCAAATGCACACTCTCCATTTTTCTGCAGACCGATTGCGATCGTATGATTGCAAACGAAAGGGTTAAAGTAAAGTTAAGATTAAAGTTTATGTAGTTTTAAGGGTACATGTATCCTATTCTATGAGCAGTTAACTGAGCTAGTGTGGCTTTTCTCCATAGAAATCTCTCAATATTTAAATCAGTTTAAATCAATCACAACTACACAAACTATAAACCAAGAACTGAACAAATTTCCAGAGTATGGAAAAATAACAGCAGCCATTTTTGATTAAAAGGTCTGTTATGTCTGTTACGTGTATGGGACCCACATACTCAAAAGCATTGCCACGATATTGAAGGAGTAAAGGGGCGAGCTGCCAGATTTCTAAAAAGCTGCTATGAGCGGGAACCCGGTACAGTCACTAATCTCCTGAACTATTTGAACTGGCACTCACTAGAACTGAAACGCAAAATTGCACAACTTACAACCATGTACAAAATAGTGAACAATAAAATCAGTGTCAATATTCCGGAGTACACTGCACGCCTAACCTGTATGTGTTACATGCTCTTACCATAGCAGCAGGTTTATAAACATTGATAGTAACAGCAGTACCTATAAACACAATTTTTTTACTAGAACTCTAAAAGAATAGAAAACTTTACCCTCCTTTTTATTAGATCAGCCTTCTGTGGACGCATTTAAATCTGCTGTTACTAATAGTTAGTGATCAATTAAAATAATAATTATTTTAATCTCCCTCATTGATTTTATATATCATTTTATTATTTATTTATTATTATTTATTATTTTAATATTTATTTATTTATTTTTTTGTACATTCACAGTGATGGGAAACCTTTGTGAATTATAACATATATATAAATGTGTAATATTAAATCTCAATGATCAGTGATGGTGAGGTGCCTGCGAGGTTTGTGGACCCAAGATGCTGCCAAGTGCAGCACATAGGCACCATCTTATTGCTTACCAGTGGAACATTAGGGTCGGATACTTAACATATACTTTCTACAGGGAGGCAGGGTAGGGAGGAGAACATTTCACAAGCATAAGCAACATTAAGTTTTACAAAAATAATGGCATGACCTTAACAGAGAAGTTTTAAATTCTCAAAGTACCCTGCGGAGTAATTAAACACCACCATCAACCTCATACAAAAGGCTGCTGGCCAGCAAGGTGTTGAATTTATTTAATATTTTACTCCCTCTTTCCACCTCAAGTAAAGCTCTAAATGTTTTAAACCCAAATCATGCTGATTCATGAAGAAAATTAAGGAAAAAAGGTTTACCTTTTATAGAAGGTTTCAGTTAACTTTGTGTACTACATTGTTGTTCAATTATTTTATCCTTAGGGTTTGTATTTTCTTTTACTTTATTTATGGTGATGTACGATGAATTTAAAACAAAGGAAAATAAAATTTAAACCAAGTATAAAGGTGAACCATAAGATATGAAAGGAATGTGTCTTTCCAGAAAATATCCATAACTTCTCCATGGATAATGAATGGAAATTCAGTGGCGGAGGGGCAGAGGGGTTAAAATGTCAAAAATTCCAAAGGGCAGGGGATGTTTAAATAAAATAATATTTTTTCCAGAGGGTCATGAAAGACTTGCAATAATCATTTATGTACAGTGCACTTACGTATAAATATTATTATGTTGTAATGACAAACAAAAACAACAGTCAACTTACCTTCTCCTTCATTTTCCATTGCTATTGCCTGAGGATTGGTTTCAGCAAGTTGATCACGTCGCTGTTCTGAAATGACTTGTTCTGGTCCACTCAGAAACTCAGCGGCAGTGTAAACTTGAACTTGTTGAGCATCAGCCAGGTTCTTCAAAGGTGCTTGCCAGCCATCAGCACAATTCTTAATGACATTCAGGAAACGTTTGCTCACATAATTTCTCATGCCAGTTGAATGTTCCTGATTATTGATCACCACTTTGGATGCATATGTTGCTAATTTGGCAGAAACAACAACATCCCCTAACTTGCATTTCTCAGGGTGAAGACTGCTACACGTACCAACAGATACAACTGCTTTAGGTTGTAGCACAGTGGCTGCATTCATAACAGAGACAAGAGAACCACCAGGGCCAGCACTATTTTCATAACATTTTAATAATGCGACTTTAACTTTCTCTTGACTTCTATCCACATCAGAAAAGTAAACATATCCGAGACCATCAAAGTAACATCTATAGGGGTTCTTAAGCTCACTGTAACAAGCTAAGAACTCGCAATTCTTCACTGTCAGTAACAGAACATCAACAGGGAGATCAGCATCTCTTAAAGGTTTGGTTATTGTGTTAATGTCAGCCAAGGATGGGAGAACTTTATTAAGCTCAGGAGGGCCTCTAATTGGCTTCTTTGCATTGCTTGCAGTATTGTTTCCACCAGAAGGGAGACTGCTGGTAAGCTGTGGTGCAGAACCATCACTGACCTCTGATCTGCTCATAGCATCCTCTGGGAAAATGGTGGTAAGCTGGGGTGAATTGCCATCACTGCCTACTGACCTGCTAGTTGAATGCTCTGAAGATGTTAATGTCTTGGATCCTAATCAGTGCAATAATATTAAACAAATAATGAATTCAATGAAGATAAAAAAAGAGAATTAATAATGATAATATTTTCAACAATAGAGAGGAGAAGTGCGATGTCACATTATCATGGAAGCAAAATTTTTGGCAACAAAAGGGAGCTTAGGCAATGACAGCAGCAATGCCAACGAGAACGGCAAAAAGAAATAGTTTTATATTAGCAAAATAACAACTTTGCATGTGCAAGACACTTTTTTGACATTTCTTAGCCGTTGTTGCATGACTGTGACATAAAATGTCCTAATTTCAAGCACCCGCTTCCTGAGGTAGGTGAACACAACACAACAATTATTTCCTTTTTCTTTTTCTTAACTTAGATACGGTTCTTTCGGAATCAACCCCTGAAAATTTGCCAACATTTGACAAATTAAATGAAATTGAATAACAGGGCAAATTCACATTTAAGAGACTTAATTTTTCGTCATCCAGAAATTTTGCTACCATGGCAACATGACATAATGACTTCTCCTCTCTATAGTATTATGACAAGAATGTGGTATTCTAGCGACTGCAAATACAGTGTGAGAAACTGGATCTGGCCACTTTTGCCACTGGCACTATATGAGATAAGTAGCTGCTTAGTACAGAGCTGGTACCATCTCACATAGCCTGAGAAAACAGCTGTCATTTGGCTTTTTCCCATGAAATGACGTCTGAGAAACAAGAGTTGAAACTCCATACTGTAGTGCTTCTGATTGGTCCTGCTGCATGGGAAATTTGCTTCAACCATATCAGAAGCACTAC
Organism: Porites cylindrica; assembly: GCA_964035525.1. Classification (NCBI taxonomy): domain Eukaryota; kingdom Metazoa; phylum Cnidaria; class Anthozoa; order Scleractinia; family Poritidae; genus Porites; species Porites cylindrica. The sequence goes on along the minus strand of OZ037787.1, from coordinate 1,197,118 downwards.
CCGGATCTAGATAGTGATGTGTCATCAGTATTGAATTTCTGTGCTCGTTCCTTGGAATTCATTTCATGGGGAAACCAGTGGTGGCATCACAAAATGTTGGCTGTCTTCTCAGGCCTCATCTCACACTAAATAGCGTCAAATTAATACTGGAAATAAATACAATATCATTGTACCACAAGGAATATTATATTATTGCTTTTTACTAATCAGTACTATATCATGGCAATAACCAATTAATTAGGTATTAATCTTCTCTTTTGCTGTGTCTACTTATGGGCTTAGATGTAAAGAAAACATGTAATCAAACTAAAACAAAATAAAATATTACTCCATGATAAAATATTTGAGAGTTTAAAATCCTGAAGTTTTAGCATAAACTTCAGCGTTTATTGTGCAAATTGGCAAAACCACACCTTCTACAATCATCAGAGATGGTACATGTATTCATTTGTGAGTGGTAATTTGACTGTTAAAAAACAAGGGTTAATTAGGTAAAACTTTGGATTTTTCTAACATGCCTCTTCAAGTTGTTTGTAAAAATTCTTATTACTTCCTTTTGATAAAGGCATGATCATATCCCATATTTTTTCACATTTTTTCCGACGACCTGTCTCGAAATAGCCATATGTATATAAATTCCGCAAACATAATTCCCACAAGTCCAAAAAAAAAATACCAGGATGTTTGTGATTGGAAAGAATGTTTTACCTTGTCTGGGCTGAAGGCTAACATAGTGTAACTCGTGAATGTGTCCCAACACAAGGGGGGTGGTGTTGGCAAGTGCATGATCTGGCTTGACAACTATCTCACGGTCGAGACTGCTGATAATATGGATGGGAGTTTGAAAGTGATTTGCTGCAGCAAACAAAACCATATGATCGCCCCAAGTACCGTCTTTCGCCATGCTTTCTAAGTATTCATGCCAAGATGGGTATCCTGAGACAAAGTTAAGCAAAGATGTCCCTTCGTGCTAAAAAACAAAAACAAAAACAATCAAACAAATGAATTTCAATTTTTTCTGAGTAAGCGACATAGACATGGAGTGATTTTAATCTGCTAGAAAGTATATTTAAAGGCTGCACACTCTCACTAATCGCCATAATTGCGTACAATGTTCAATGGGGAAAGTTTATCGAGGACAGTTTCAGAAAAAAATGTTAATAAAGCCGGGAAAATTGCATGCTTTAGTATGGCTAAAAGGAACAAACAATCTCTGATTAGTTTTCACAACGGATCTGCCAAGGGTATCATAAATTTTTATTGCTGATACGCGATGCATGACTTTCACTTTCCACACCTTTGCTCACATTGTCTAGTATACAATGCCAGGCTTACATTATAGATCTCCATGCTTGTTTGCATGACTTCTGAAACATTTTTGCCTTTGTTAACAGTTTTTCTGAAACTTCTCTTGAGAAACTTTCCCAGTTAAATGGGCTACTCAACAACGGCAAGCAATGAGGAAACCTGCGTCATGTAAGAAAACACCAGAGTCACCTAGCTGTTCCACTTCGCTGATTGGCCAGAAATTTTTTTTCTGGCCAGTCAGAAGCAGGCAATTCAAAAGCTTCTGGAATTGGTTTGGTAAGAGTAAGTGCCCAGGGGCTCATCTCAATCTTACAGTAAACTTTCACCCCAAACATTATATTATCCCAACTAGCTGCCCCTGTGTCTCCGAGCATGTGGCTGCCATCACTTAATATGCTTTGCTGTTACTAAGTCAATAATTAATAGTCCTCATTTTTTGACGTAGGAAATCCCCAGGGAGTACTCCCTTACATTAACCTTATAGCTGTTGCTCTGAAATAGTGCTAAGATTTGGAGAACTGGACAGCACACCCCCACTATGACTTTGCAGAAATACCCCCTGGGGAGAAAAGAGAAGGTATTTTGTAAACTGGGCTCCGCTTGAGGCAGCCCTGATAATGAATTATTTAGATTCTCTCCAAAATTCTGGAAGTAGTTTTCAGATGGAAATGATACTGTTGACAGGGATTTTAAAAAAATTCACCTGGGTCACCTGTAACCTTAGATGGTGACAGAAGGCGACTACCGCTATTTCAAGTCATGACATATTTGTGTGATGTCACCAAGACAAGTGACCTAAAATGCTTGTGTTTGGTTGTTATTACCCTCCAAGTTTCACTGTCAAAGCTTAAGTATTTCAGACTAAACACAAAGAGGTGGGTGGTTTCAAAGAAGATCGAGGGAGCCTAGTCTCGATCCCATAATACTTCAGTTCTTTTTTGTTATGTTCAATCCTGGCTTTTATCCAATTTAGTTTAGCAGAAACGTCAAACTGAGTTAAGGAATCAATTATTGGCGTGATACAATTTAAGGAACAGGTGTAGGGAAGTAATTAGCAGTGATATGAAGTAATTAAGAATAGGACCAGCTGGGTGATATAAGAGTATAAGTCATAGATAAAGCTGGAGCTGACTCACTAGTTCTCGCACCGACAGCATGATATGTTTAGTTCCTTATCATATGAGGGGAATCCGCCAAACAGACAGGGAAGGCCTGTGCCAATAGTTTTTGTCTTAGTTAGGCTAGTCATCAACTTACCAGATTAGGGTTCTCATCGAGGAACTGAACCAAGGTTTTTCTTAGCTCTTTGTGTGAGATTTGAATTCCTTTGACACTTTGTAATTGTTCTGATAATGCATGGAACAAACAGTTCCCGGATGCTTGGTTATCAGAAACAAAGAATCCTTTGCTAGCAGCGATCGTTCTCAGATCAGATGGTAGGTTGGTTTTTTTGCTAACCTGCTCTGCATCACATCGTAAATTTTGTAAAGATGGAAGAACATTCCAAGCTGAAAAAAAAAAAAAACCAGGCACTTATAATCACATTTTCCATTGTTTTGTAGGGGTGTAGTGGTCATGGATATTGATAATTTTTGGGATCCTATTGCAGTGATTAATTTAAAATAATCCTCTGACATTGACATCAACTAGTTTTTTATGATAAGAGAATTAGCAAGATTTTAATAATATTATTTGCTTAATCCACAGTTCTCAGTTAGCTCGTTGATTTATTTTGCAGAGTGCAGTGCAGACTGGTTAGTATCTTGTGTTCTGCTTAAGCAACGTTTCACATACAACACAGGCAGGTACAAAAGTCGGATCGGATCAACTCGGACAGCTAGTCTGGGTCGGATCAACTCGGATCGACTCGGACCAACTCGGATCGAATAAAAAAATAAAAATAAAATAAAACTGGACTCGGATCAGCTCGGAGCAATCCAAAAAATTAAATTAAATCAGCAAAACTGAAAGTTTAACCCATTTGGAGGGTAAAAAAGGCCAGATCATCCTTTTTTTCTCCGTGGCTTTCTGGCGCCATTTTGTTTTTCTAGTGCCAGTTCCTCTTGGGTCATGTTATAAACTCGTGGTTGTGGTTCAGCAGTAAAGAAATGATAGTTTCAGTCGCCTAGAATGTATATATTTGCTTATTTATTAGAATACTGAATTATTTATGAGAAAAGCATCAAAAGCCTGGTCTGTTGATCACATTTAGATAGTTACCGAAGAGTGTTTGTTTGTTTGTTCCTGTTTGTTTTTTTTTTTCTGCAGGACTTCTGAAACTTAATTTTAATGATACACTAGTGAGCAGCACACATACATTTCCAGTGAACATTTTCAACTTGGAAGGAGGAGAAACCATGCTCGCCCGGGACAAAGGAAATTTCCATGCTCCAGGCAAGAATCGAACTCGTAACCCTCCGGTTCAGTGGTTGGAACGTCCGATAAACATGTAGTATTCGGAGGGTCGTGAGTTCAATTCTCGCCTGGGATACGAAAATTTTCGTTGTCCCGGGCGAGCATGATTTCTCCTCCTTCCAAGTTGAAAATGTTCACTGGAAGTGTATGTGTGCTGCTCACTAGTGTATCATTAAAATTAATAAAAATAAAAATAAAATTAATTTACGCAACCACGAGTTCATCAGAAAAAAAAACAAAATGGCGGGTGAAAGTTAAGTGATACCGACTGATTTTATTTTTCTTTTTATAATCCGAGTTGTTTATCTTTTATGATCCGAGTTGGTCTGAGTCCAATTTTATTTTATTTCATTTTCATTTTTTTATTCGATCCGAGTTGATCCGACCTGGACTGGCGGTCCGAGTTGATCCGGTCTGACTTTTGTACTGGGGTCGAACGGAAGTGAACATATTGCATCTTGGGCAGTTGTTATGCCCAAAATATTTTGCAGCAAACTGTCTCAATAAGAGTAAAGACACTTCGCAATGTATACACTTTTGGTAGCTTCAAGGCATGTCAAAAAGGAAAGGCCTCACATCACGTTGAAAGGTGGCACTGATCAAAAAAGTCTTTGCTTGAGTTCCATAATAGCTTTCCTCTGAAATATGTAAATGAATAAAATCAACAAAGGAATTTCTTTAATTGGTTTTCATTAGTTTTCTTGCAATTTTGGCACTTTTGAGGCATATTGAGATCCAATAATTTGTACATGAAAAGTACACAAATGTGCACATGTTCACACATGCCACACATTCTTTATTCTTTTCTTTCTCTCCCTACAAACAATACTTTTGTGGGATTCGAGAACTCTAGAAGTTGAAATGTTCTTCAACTTATAGAGAAAAATCGAAATCCTAAACCAGTTCGAGGCAGACTGAAGCCCACTGTTCTGCCTAAGCAGTATCTATACATGCAAGTGAACCTTCAATGAGGAACAAAAGTGTTGAGAGACTACCCATAAATGGCCCCTTTTTGCATAGTTGACTTACCTATCCCCTTCCCCTCTGTACTCCAAACCCTTCCCTCCAAAATCAATGTTGTATTTTGGACCCTCAAGTCTTTCTTTTACTTCAGACAACATTGATTTTGGGGTGAGTGGATTTACGGCATTTAAAAGGAATGAAACAATAGATGAATGAAATTGTTGATAAAAGCAGCCATTTTAAACAAGTGTGTCAACTACTTGTGTCCCTGATTGAAGCTATCGTTCATCCACACTTACGTAAGCCAGGACAGATTCAAATGATGTTAACAATAGGCCAATTGCACTAAGAGGTCATGTGACATCGTTTTTATGAAAATGAAAGTGATATGATTTTGCCTACAAAAAACGATTAGTGGGTCATATCTTAAACAAAATAATTGTGACTTGGTTTTTCAAACACGCACCATTTTCTTAAAATGAGTAAGTTCGTAGCTGGTCACATGACCAAAATGCGATTTTTTAAATTATGAATTTCCTCTTTCTGAACACAAATTTTGCACCTAAACTTCAAGGAAAATGTTGAAGGGATGACGTGGTAACGTTTACAGCACATCTGAAAGTAACTATCAAATGTTTAACAAGATATGAGCAAAAAGTAGTTTTGGCCGCCATGTTGGACGGCATATACTCAACATGGCGGCCAATACAAATCATACTGCTTTGCTGAAAAATTAAAGTGCCATAAAATATCTCCCTTGAATGCCTTTCCTCTCAAATTTCGGGAGTAAGATAATTTTTATGTGCTCTGTCAATTTTTGACATCAGCAAGATTCCAACTCATTGTTTAAAGGAAGCTTTGATCACATGACCTCTTAGTGCAAGTGGCCTATTTTCATGAACAAATCTAACACTTTTGATCAGCAACGAAATTCAAGAAGCTTATTATTAGTAAGTCATCAGGGATACCTTCAGGGTCTACAGTTGTCCCCTCCATTTGCTGCGAAGCTTTATCAGTGGATGGAAAAATTCTGCATTTTGCTTCTGAAGGGCTCTGGTAATCTAAAGAATCATCTGTTGACAAAAAAGAGCAGATAACAACAGGCTGTTTTGGTAAATGCAGATGTATGGAATAATCCCATGAGCCACTGAACTGGAGATAAAACATATGATAGATGGTTTGGGTGAAATAATACCTTACTTTGTTTGCTTACATGTAACAAAAAACTTAGTAATCGCCTTTTTTCACGATCTCAGCTGGGACAAAAAGGCAGCGGATATTACTCAAATTTGGTTTTGTTTGTTTAGTTTCAATTCTTTTTAGAGTCCACATCCTATTATTCCTTTTGCAATGTGTTAAGAACAAGAAAATTGGCATTCATACCATACAGCCAACTGATCATCGTGTTAATGAGATATTTTATCTGTTTAGTCCAGTTGTATTTCCTGCCATAGGCTTCGCGCAAGGTTTCTGCTTCCTCAAGCTGACTTCTCCTGTCCTTGCCCAAGATTGTTTTGATAGTAAAGGTCCAATCTGCTGGTTCCTCTGAGTTCACTACATATGTTGACCCAAAAGGTACACTGTGTAAAGCTTTTCCAAAACCAGAGTTGTGGCTGATGAGCACAGGGAGACCAGCTGACAAGGCCTCCAGTCCTGTCAATCCAAAGCCCTCTGTTCTTGAAGGCATGACAACAAGATCCACTTCTTGAAACAAGCGCCTTAGACTCTTTCGATCTTCAACAAATCCTCTTACTCTCAAGCGACTTGCAGGGACCCCACATTCAGTCAACCGTTTTGCTATTTCTTTGTGTTTTCCATCTGGAGCTCCAACAAAGACAAGACGAGTATCTTCTAACCCAGCAACTGCTTTCCCAGCAATGTCAAATCCTTTCAATTTGAAATCCTCTATGTCTCCACGACCAAACACCAAGACACTGCGTTGTTGCCTTTCACTAGGAGCCTGCTTCACAGTTGCAAACTCTACCAATACTCCCGGAGTGAAGTCAACAACATTGTCATCTTTTTGACAGCCACGAAGATAGGAGCGAAAGGCCTCACTCAACTTGGGACCAACTCCAACAACATGATCCGCCATTTCACACAGTTTTACTTCCGTCTTGTGCTTTTCCTCGCCTTTTGAAATTGGATCTGAATAGTTCTTGAACATTCCAAGTTCCTCTGGATCTGTGTCCACCACTTGAACCCATTTGCACCTTTTAGATCTTTTAATGATTTGAACCTGTTTACCGAGTTTAACTCCATGACCTATGATAATGTCGATTTGCAAATCTTCAGGTGGAGAGCAAAGCCAGTCCAGTTGCTCAAAGCAAGGCAGTGGTGTTGCCTCAACAATCTTAACGTTATGCTTCATGGCTACCTTCTTGTCCTCTTGACTGCATTGAGGTAAAAAGAAAGTGATTTCCACTTCAGGGAATTTGGCCAACTGAATTAATGGCTAACTCTCTGTTTATGGTGGAAAGTCCCCCTTTGCTTGATCCCCATTCAGAAGCCAAAATAGTGACTTGCACTTTGCGGGAATCATCTGCTCTGCAATCCCGTGACTGGGGTTCCCATAAAGAAGATGCCATAGCCAAACATCAAAGTTGTCATACACCTTTAATAAAAAGTAAACATAGAGAGTTACTCATACAGTACCGTTCAAAAGTAAGTTGATGGTCCGTTGTCAGTCTCGATTCTTGACTCGATTCACGATTCTCAATTTCTGTGCAAATTGAGAATTGAGAATCCAGAACAAGCTACTGAGCATCGAGTCGAGGATCAAGTCTCGCAGGACAGAAAACAAAAGATTCACCCAAGACTGATTTCTTGATAATTTTACAAAGGCATACAGCTGTGACACAACACAACATGGTTATATTCATGTAAGCGACTGTATGCTCGAAACAAGACCAATTCACACTTAAATGTACCAACCCATACTTATAACACTAGGTCTCAATAATCTTTTATAAATCCAAGCTCCAAGGGTAACATCTATGTGAACAGTTTCTTCCTGAGAACCATAAAAGATTGGAATGCTCTAGCATTAAATATTAGGAAGATAGAGACTTTGGACATTTTTAAACGCACTGTTCAGGAACAGATTTTAATTATTTAATTACATAATTCTATTTATTTGATTATTTGATTTATTTATTTATTTTATTTCTTTATTTTTTCTTCATTTTTATTTTCTTACCATTTTTTTTTTATTATTATTTACCTTGGTGACAGGAATCCTTTGCCAAGTATAGGTATAGAAATAGAAATAGAAATTCAACTTACATGAAGGGAATGTTTCTTCAGGGACGTCTGTATCAAGCTTCATTTCCTTAAGTAAAGTTTCAAATGACTGCTCCAAATGCAAACAAACAGTGTATACTCGTGAACAATCAACGGCATTGTTATTTCGTAACGTCAAAAGATTTTGGGCTTATCCGGCCTGGCTTGATAAAGATAAGCTGTAACAATACACGTCCGTAACATGACTAACCTTTTGCTCTGAAATTGTGTTCATGATCCTTGAAAACTTTAGAGAAACAACGTTTTTTTTTCTAGTACGAAATTTAGCGTGTTCTTTAAAGTTTGAGGTAATCCCTCGTAAAATTCGGCTGCCCTTTTCTGCGATGGGACATGATACACATGAACTTTTTTGTTGCCTAGCATGTGACTAAGTATGTCTACGCCGAGATAAAAAAAAATTTATCTTTTACCTGCCTTTTTAGCATGGCATGTTGTTTGGATAAATCACTTTAAGGCTAGAATAGACATTTTGGCAACATCTACCCAATTTAAAACTCATAGGCAGTGGAGCAGATGGGGCATGCGCAGGGGGACTTACATTTTGGTGCCCAAAAACACTTTTAAGGATGTATTTGACATTTCCTGTGACATTGGCGACTTCAGAGCACACTCTTCCTGCCCTCAGATGACTCAAGAACTACCTAAGAAGCACTATGACGCAGGGTTGAACAACTGCCTACAGATGCATTGTCACAAATCGCTTATGGACACACTAGACACTGTGAAAATTGGATAGAGGTTTGCTTGTGCAAACTAAAAACGCCAAGGGTATTTTGGAAAATTTGAGTAGGGGTTTTGCGCATGGCTGAGTGAAAATCTTCAAATTGATAGATCATTCTTTGCGTCCTATAGGATGCATGCCATGAATTATTTTCCGTCTTTGAGGATTTTTATGTGTCAGGGATGCAGGACGCAGAGGTAACAAAATCACTGGTTACTAATTATTGAATTTCTTCTTTTGCTGTGTCCATGGATACACTTACTGACTGATAAATATATTTCAAAAACTTGTTAATAATTCATGAAAAAAAAAAAAGAAATTTAAGTTTAATGAAAGTCTTTATATCTGATCAAGACACGGCTAGAGTTTGCATCCTATTTTTTTAAGACCAAAATAACCCCAAATCTAGATATTAGTGCAAGAATGAGTTGATCCATATCAGAGATTTCGAAGCTGTTCAAAAAACACGCAGTCATGTATTATCAGGTTTAAAAACTATCAGCTTCGCCTTTAGTTTTTAAACCTGATAATACACTCCTGCTCGCTTCTAAACAGTACATAAAATGTTAAAATCCTAAAGTTTCAGTTACTTGGCTTTCATTATACAAAATGCACAAAACTGATGCCTTCAATCATCAGAAGTGGAATTTGTGGCATGACCATTTGAATTTTGAATATTTCTGTGCTAACTGAAAGTGCTGGTCTACTACAGGTGGACAGTTTTTTGTCTGTCATCATTAAAGGATTATTTTGGTAGTTTCTGATTGAGGATATATGTAATATTTGGGACAGGTTTTGTTTCAAAACTATATGTGGCCCACTTTAGAGATACATGTACAGAGGAAAGTAGCAAGTACTAATACAACGGCATCAATGCTTTTGAATGTATAGTGAAAGATAACCACACATTGGAGGAAGATGGGCTTCATGTTTCCAGCCTCACAGTAAAATAAGTAAAAACAAACTGCCAGATTTAGCCAAAAAAGCCTGTGTTGAAAGGCAGTTAACAGTTAACCTGACCACAACCTTACATGTTTTACCCAAATGATAAGTTGTTCACCCTTCTAAGATCTGCGTAGTTCTAAAATCTTTCTGCGTCGATCCATGTAAATAGCCCCTAACAAAAGGTTGTCTTAAGGTTGGTCCACATGCAAAAGTTTTTTTTAAGGACTAATCACTCACTTGCTTAAAAATGAGTGGGTTCTTCCCAACTTTGTGAGGAGGGATGGGTTCAGCCAAATGTTTTCACTAGTGTCCACCATCCCAGCAATTATGACCAAGGTTGCAATAGCGTTACATTGTACAGTGAGAGATCAAATTTTCTCTTTTAGCTTCTTGTATAGGAGGGCTCATTTTCTAACCATATAGAAATTACCTTCTTCATCTGAGTCTTCAGTCACATCTCTTCGTCTCATTGGTGCTTGCATGACAGTAAGTTGAAATGGCTTCACACAAACTGGAGAATATTAAATTACATTTTAAATATTTATAAGCAAAAGAAAATTCCAAAGAAACTATAATAAGTAACACAGTTGTCATGACTACAAGAAAAATAGTTAGCCAGTGGCTACAAGTGTAAAATCTGGCTTCGGTAGGAGCATTAACCATCCACAGATGTGCTTGTGAATTTAATTTTTAGGGAAGTTTTTGTTTACAGATCAGGAGTCAGACTGAATTGTGTGGTTCCAGAAAATATCCAGACTCCCACCACGGAGGGAATTGGAAATTCCAGGGGGGTAGGGGGGTTAGAGACCCAGGAAATTCCAGAGGGGAGGGGGGTTGGACAATCAAATCACTTTCCGGGGGGGCAATATCATTTCGTTTTCGACCTGAGTTCGAACATTGCTTCTTACCGACCTTGCAGATCATTTTTAGGACATAGATAACTTGAAATATATCATTTAAGATTGTTCCTTTTGATCTTAACCAAGTTTCCTTTATTCCAAAAGCGTTCTGGATGCAATTTCAAAGGAATTAGACCGACTACAACTCGTTTTATCGCATGCTCGTATATTTGGCGGCCATTACTCATCACCAGTCTCCCTCAAGACAACAACACGTGCAACACATCATGTTGTGTAAGTCGATTGACTGAAGAACAGTAGAGTGTCAATTTTGCTTCACGAAGCACAAGCTATACATTGTAACCATTTTAGAATGAAGAGTTTTTATTCTCCTTTTCATTTTCCCTTAATTCTGTGGTTGAAGGTGTGGCACGTTCGTGATCGAAATCTTGCTGAAATGGTGTCGATTTCACCAAACATTACGGCTATCGTGCATCACGTCGCATGAGTGGATCGAAAAACCGTAAATTGAACTTGGTTTCCCTTCAAGATACAGGGTGTACTCATTCTTATCTTTTCAGAATTCAGAGTTTTTATTCTTTTCTTTGTTTTGCCTTAATTTTGTGGTTGAAAGTTTGACTTGTTCCGCATTCCCACACGAAATGGCGTTAATTCTATCAACATTACGCCCATGAAGACGAATAACAAATCGTAAGCTTGCCCTGATTAAGGTGAATTCACAAATATAACTTTATCTGTTTCATTTAAATTAAAGGATGAGCAAAAATTGCAGATTAGGTTACTTTGTGGTGTGTAGTGTGTTTTAATGTTGCAAGATCGCTCAAATAAATGGAAACAGAAGCATATGAGCTTCTGATGGAAACGGTTGCGTACTAGCCATTAATGGCTTCATTCTTCTACGGTAATAGTCTTTCTTTGTGAAAATGAACTTTTCCAGAGGGGTTGACGGGTCTTTGTCATACTTGGGGAAATTCCGGAGGGGTGGGGGGCCATCAGTTCCCTGCAAAAATGGAAAATCCAGGGAGGTGGGGGGGTCCTAAGTGAAATTCTCTCCGTGGTAGGGGTCTGGATATTTTCTGGAACTACACATTTTACAGCAAGTACTACAAGCAACACCCTAACAGGTTTTTGTGCTTTAGCATATATGGAATTTTACCTTTTATTTGTTAGATCAAAATAATCCAAACATAATAATTAAGTTGATAAACTCATGTTTATCATGTCTAAGCCAGTGATGAGGCATACATTAAAATTTGTGAGTGATTTCCCCTAAAGGAACTTAAAATTTTGATTGGATGTTATGTGACAGATTTGGGCTCAGATTTGTGAATAGCCCACGTTCGATACATATGTATGTTAAAATTCTAACAAGACTTCTAGCAGCCTGAGTCGTAGACTCTAGGAAGCCATGCCAATATCCTTGTTCTGGCCCCCAACATACTCAACAAATTACCAGAAGAGCATTTTGAATTTCCTTTCACCTTGATTGGCAAATCGACAATGGCATTTTTAACAGGCCAATCCTAGCTCGTACTTGAATCCTGGTAAGGATTTAGGGTCAAGATTGCAAATTTCTAACCACTCTGTTGTATTGCAATTCCCA
>OZ037787.1:1155000-1177500 GCA_964035525.1 Porites cylindrica | reverse complement strand
GAGATTTGCTTCGATCAGGACCAAACCCTCTCTGTGTGTCAAAGATCAACGCAATATTAACTGTAAATCCTTCTCTCTAGGGATAATATTGTCATCCCAGATGTAAGTTCCTCAAGGATTCAAAGACGATCTTTAGCTCTTAAATTAGCGGCCTCCCACGCCCATGTGATGACGCCCTAAGAAGGTCTACGAAGGGAGGCTACTTCTTAAGGCGCTTCTACCGTGTTTACGTCCTCCCCCAAAACTGGAGGACCGTTAAACGTTGCGTGACGACAAAGGGAACTGCTGAGTTTCAGAGTTTGCAGGACTCAGCGGCACAACCGTACCCAGACTTCCCTCAAGTGCACCCCCCCCCCCCCCCCCCCACACACACACACAACACACACCCCGCCCCAGGATAAAAACATGCATTTTTGTTGAAAACAGTACCCTGGTGCTAGTTTCCCTTAAGCGGGGGAGGGGAGGAATCTTGGATTTCCGCTTAATTGTTACTTCTTATGTTAGCAGGTGTGTTAGTTGGCCCCCATTAAGTCAATAACAAAAGCGGTGGCTGCAGTTTACAGTTTAATTTCTGAAGGTGAGTTGGTGAAATCATCCTCCCGACGGCAGGTAAGGTCTCTGCTTTCGAACTATTTAGGGAAGGATATCATGTTTTAACCTCATCGAATGGGAAGGCCCTTCCCTTATTATTGACCAAAACCGAAGCGCTGAGACACTTCATTTTGGGCATGAAACAACCGTTCCACCTCGAAACCACCTCAAGCGCGTCTGAATCCGTTACGGTTTATATACAAAGTTTTACATCTGAGCCGAGGATAAAGTATCCATGCGGTAAAAGGGGGTGCATACTCCCCCTCGCCGCACAATCCCTTTGCTAGACCCATCTCTGCTTTTTCTGTCGCAAAAGCAGTTTGCCCTGCATTTTGCTGGATGAACAGATTGATTTACTGAGGAGGGAGGCCATGCAGACATTTATAATATTGGTCTAACAGAACTTTAATCATATCAAAAACTTAACTTATATACAAGGATGAATACTTGCAGGAAAGCTAAACATGATGTATCAGTCACTTTAAGATAGCAATAACTGCAAAATATAATTCTAAGGTGACGCTTACTGTGAATCAGTGGAGCATCATCACATTATACTAATAACATTCCTAAAGGAAAATGTCTTCATATGTAGCTGTATGTTTAGTTATCTAAGTTGAATATATATAAATGTCCATCAATTTGTTCCAGTCTTCATTATAAGTTATGAATACACATTGTTATTAACGCTAAGCTTCACGATAAGTGCAGATTTTTTAGGAGTTAGTAAACTGTAATCTATTCTAAACCTTTTTAGCTTTTAGTTCTTTTGGTTTGTTCACATCACATCCTGTTGCTATGTAAAGATATAGCAATGACCAAACAAATTTTCTCTTCTCACAAAAACCCACACTATCATTATGAAAAAAAAACAAAACAAAACAAAACAAAACAATATATAAACGGAAACATAAGAGCTTGGAGATTGCTTAGAAGCTACCTGATTGCCGAACTAATAGAAAAAATTTAAAACTTCTTTTTAAAAAATCGAAATTATAATGTCAAAGAATGTAGCTCAAATTATTGCTGTTCAGAAAAATATATTTACAAATGCTTAGATATATACTTTATAGTTAGTTTGTAGTTAGTGGAGTGTTTGAGTGCTCTATGTAAATGTTTAACTGCTTCATCAGTTATGTTGTTATCCCCGAGGTCTAACGTGTTTATTTTGCAGTTAGTGTGTGTGAGTGCTGTACATAAATGTTCAACACCTTCATCAGTTATGTTGATACGCCCAAGGGTTAAGCTGTTTAGTTTGCAGTTAGTGTGCGTGAGTGCTGTAGATAAATGTTTAACTCCTTCATCAGTTATGTTGTTACCCCCGAGGTATAAGCCGTTTAGTTTGCAGTGAGTGTGTGTGAGTGCTGCAGACAAATGTTCAACACCTTCATTAGTTATGTTGTTATTCCAGAGGTTTAATAAGTTTAGTTTGCAGTTAGAGTGTGTGAGTGCTGTAGATAAATGTTTCACACCTTCATCAGTTATGTTGTTATCCTGGAGGTTTAAGCTGTTTAGTTTGCAGTTAGTGTATGTGAGTGCTGGAGATAAATGTTTCACACATTCATCAGTTATTTGGTTGTAAGCGAGGTTTAATCTTCTTAGTTCGCAAAAACCCTGATTGTGTTCGTTGCCAGGTAGCAACTTCGCAATCTCAATACATCCTAGCGACTGAAGGCTGTTGCCATATAACTCAAAATCCAAAATCCCTTCAACACTTTTAAGTGCATGCACTAATGCTAAACAGTCGAGAGGCGCCAGGTTATACTGACTAAAATCAAGCGCATTGCAACCAATTTTCGCCAGTTTCTTTTGAACTTCTCGATCAGAAGCATTGTTCTCATACATGCAATTGAATAGCGTCACCACTAAAGCCTTGTCTTTCTTGTCGGCTGGCCAAAATGTCCGTGTTTCAGTTCGTTTCTCTGAATCTTCAGTCATCTCGATTTGAAATTTTTCAGTAACAGTTTTTGAGGGAAGAAGGTCGCTGAAAATATCTGTTGATTGTCCTTCTTTTTCAGCCAGCAGTCCAGCCACAAACTGCATCACAACCCTCCACGCGCCATCCTGGATGTGAGCGGAAACAAAGGTCCCCAGTTCTTCGGAACTCGACGTGTCTACCAAATACTTTGCCGCCAAGAATTCCTGTATCGTCAGGTGTAAAAAACAATATTGTTTCCTTCCTTCTGCTAAAGGACGGTCTCTTGTGTCAGGTAAACGGTGAAACAAGCCATTACCCTCTAGGTCGTTAACTTCGTGTGATTCAAAAATTAGTCTTCCCTCTTTAATTCCATCAAAGGCAATTTTTCCCAGACGTTTGAACATCTCTTGCACAGGGGAAGAAAGTTCGTTAAACGGCTTAAGAAAAAACTGGTGACCTTCAGTTTTATTGTGGCGATACTGGTCATCATCGTAGCTAAAGTAAAACATCCTTACGGCAACTGAGTATATTTCTGTCAGTCTCGTCGGGAGGCTGGTAAAGTCAGTGTTACCAAGCAGCTCTAACAAGCAACTACAAATGATAAAGCAATTAACAGGAACGTAGCAGAAGGCTACAAGGTTTAAGTTACTGGTGATGTGTTGCTTAATGGTTTCCGCTTTGTCCTCCTCCTTTGTAAACCTTTGTACATAATCATTCACTTGCTCAGTTGAAAATCCCAGTATTTCAACTGTTTTGTCAAAGTGAAGACTTGTGATACATCGTACGGCATTGGGTCTTGTAGTGGTTAAGACTGTCGCACCTGTTAGAAATATTCCTGATACTATTTTCTTCAGTAGAAAATGGACAGGCATCCTTTCTTCTTCATTGTTTCTGTAAGGAACGTCATCTTTATTTATTTCAGTCCTACCAGAATATTCGTCAAATCCATCAAAAATCACCAATACTCGCTCTGGCTCGTGACGGATGTAGTTCCAGTAATCTTCGGAAAGAACTGTTGAATACTCTGAGTGATCAAGTAGCTCGCGAAGATTTAGTTTTTTGTTTGTAGAGTTAAACATCCTCAGCTTAATGAGAAAAGCAGCTTTAAAATCCATTTGTAATTTTTGTGATCCGTTCAGTAAGTTATCACAAGCCCAGTTGCGCATAATCTTTGTGCTAAACATAGTTTTTCCAATTCCAGGACGACCAACAACAAGAATTTTCCGCTCTTTAGCATCAAAGATATCTCCTGGCAGTGTTGGTCGCAAATTTTCATTGGCTTTGGGGTACTCTTTTAATTGTTTCTCTCTGTCTCCAGAAAAGTCGTACTTAGCTCTCCCCCTGTAAACAATCAAATTGGTGAAGATTTCGTCAAGCTTCAGATCTCTTCTAGGTCCTTCGCCTGGATAATGAAAAGGTGATTTAAGATCTCCGTAAGGCTGTTCAGTGACTTCTCGGACATGTTTCTTCGTATCTTCGATGAAGGAAGCGGCTAATTGTTGTTCGCTTGTTCGAGTGCGGTTGAATGACGAGTCATGTGAAGCGTTCCAGGATGAAGAGGATGGTCGCCTTTCGGTTGGACCGTCCTTATTCTCATGTTGCTGCAGCCCTGCTGGAGAAACAATCACTTATCATTATTTACTTGGAAAAGTGGTTAACTAAAATATCAAAATATCACTTTCAAATAAGAATAGCATGGAAAAGTATATTTCAGAATAGTAAGCCATCAAACATGAACCACTAACGATCTCAAATCTTAGTCAAGTGATTTTACCTCTTAATAAACAATAACTGGATGAGGTTTTTGTGATATCCAGAATAATCAAGGTGCAGGTAGGTGTTATCAGCCGAGCTGAAGGCTGAGAATGATAACACTTACCGAGGACATCAGAAAAACCGAATCTAATAATTGTTTTATTATACATTGTTTTGAAGAAAATAATTAACAGTTATTCCTCGAGCCCGAATTGGCTCCGAGTCAATCGCCCATGAGGCCAAAGACCGAATGGGCTATTGACTCAGAGGCCACGAGGGTGAGAGGAATAATTGTGTTAGTAAAATCCAACTAGTTGGTCAAAAATATCGAGAATAAAAAAAATTTAGCTACAACCAGTTGCAAAAATGATGAGACACTCCCACGGAAAAACGACCTTTCTTGCTTCAAATCGCTCCCGGTCACAGGTCTGTAAAATATAATACTGACCTCCCTCCTCCCTCCCATTCAAAGTTGTTCCTCCAAGTTTTGAGAATGGTCTTGTATTGCTAGCAACTTTGATAAGGGGTGGAGGGGGGATCACAAGCACAAGATCATGGACAGGTCATTTATGCCAAAATACGGTACAGTGTCTCAAGTACTTTTGCAACTGGTTGTCTCATTTAAGGTTTACTTCAACAAGCGATTTCCACGTCTTAAATTCCCAAAACGAAGACTATAGCGACATAAATAAATAGAATGACACTTTGTGTTGCTTTTCCCAGCCGATACATCATTGTCATTGATATCAAACTGCCTAAAAAAGCGCTTAAGAATGTAGCGACTTGTAAATTTTGCCTCACTTTTGTTGTGACGCATGCGCCATTATCTACCGTAACATAGCTTAAAGTTTCGGCGTTGTAATTAAACTCTGAGAAGCGCGAATGCATAATAACAGTATAATTTTCCTTTTCTTGGTATTTACAGATACTATAGTTGCGAATAAAGCTACCAAACCTTCCTTTTCACCCCTGTATCTGTAACGCAATGACATTTGATATGCAATGGCGTTATGTAATCGGTATACCGCGTGACTTATTTTTCAACATCGCTGTTAAAGTAAAACCGTTCAGTTTTTTTCATCTGCTACGGTGAAAATAAGATGGTTATTAAAGTCCGTTTGAGCTAGAGAGCAGAAAAAGTTGTGTGCTATGTTCATTTCTATTTTCTGACGGTCTACCATCATCCACGGTCTACCATTCTGCAACAGTAAGAAATAGAATATATTATTATATTAATCTCATATGATGGTAGACCGTGTAGACCGTGTAGACCGTTGAAGCACGTAAATTCCTGACATTGCTGTGTTGAAAAATTGCTTTTCTTGGGGATAGTGTCTTCCTTTTTGCAAACAAATAAATTTCCTTACCAAGTACAGAACTACAAAGCCACGTTATATGCGAGCTCTCGCGACTATGTTACTGAAATACGCACGTGAATTTTCATTATCTGATGCCTATAGCCACACTCGGGCTTCAAAATCGAAACAAAGTTGTAAGACGACCAAAGAGTAAACACAAATCCAAACTTGTGTTAAGTAAAGTAAAGTCGCCAACAGCTGCTTTTTAGCGTAACTCTTCTTTCCTGTAAATGGCAGGCGATAAAAGAGGAACCACGTCCACGTACTTATCGGAAACAACAACGAAAAGCTATCTCCTTGATCTAGCGGGGCATCTTACGTCACTTTCCTTCCATAAATAAACATCTTTTAACCGAGTTCGAAGAAAATATATTATTTTTCGCATCTCTGTAGCGTTTTAGGACCAAAAACCCCTTTCGTTGCAGCTTACTTAAGATGGTGTGGCATCTTTTGCCACGTGCTTCCTTTAAAAGCCCAAGTTCTTGAATATTACCACATAAACAAAAGGGCCAACAACTGCCGTTTTTGTCTCGCCATTTTTAAACAGGCAAACCGACAAAAATGGAATACTGTTTTTTATAACCACCTCCTTAGGTGCTAAGAGTGCACCACGTTTTACCCCGTTTAATAATCGTGCACCACAGCTATAGGGGTATGAAGGACTCAGACAACCAGTTGCAAAAATGATGAGACACTCCCACGGAAAAACGACCTTTCTTGCTTCAAATCGCTCCCGGTCACAGGTCTGTAAAATATAATACTGACCTCCCTCCTCCCTCCCATTCAAAGTTGTTCCTTCAAGTTTTGAGAATGGTCTTGTATTGCTAGCAACTTTGATAAGGGGTGGAGGGGGGATCACAAGCACAAGATCATGGACAGGTCATTTATGCCAAAATACGGTACAGTGTCTCAAGTACTTTTGCAACTGGTTGTAGCTAAAGCTAGATTTTAATCCCTTTTTGCCGCCAAAAAGCCGGCGCTTTTCACTTCTAGTGGGCTATAACATATAGCCTAGTAGTAGCTCAACCAATCAGAACGCAGCATTACGTTTACGTTTAATACGTTTAATTTAATTAATCAATTCCTGGAAGAAAAAAAATACACGAGAACAGCCAAAGCCGGGGGCTTAATTGATAATAGACCACTAGTTGGATTTTACTAATGACAGACACACAGTCGAAAGGAACCTGAATTGATATAAAGCATGGAAAGCATGCATTGTGCGCGCAACCTACAGATTAGTCAGTTACCTGCTAGAAGATACTAACTAATCTGTAGGTTGGGCTGATTACCAAAATTAGCTGTAGGTTCTCAGCCAATGAGAAGAGAGATAGTGAGTACAATGTATAATAACAAAGAAAAACAGACAAAATGACTGATTGATATATCATGATGACATCAAAATCGTTCACATCGGGGTTAGTGTTTTTATCATGCCTATCACAGGGTAGCCAGCGTAGCTGGTGGGATTAGCGTGGGAATGCTGTTTAGTGCATACAAAATCCCTCGTGTTGCCCGTGGCAGCTCTGCCGCCAAAAAAGTACCGCCTACACAAGAATCCCGTCAGCTACGCAGGCTAATCACAGGGAAAAGAAGGAATCCTTTATTAACCATTCTGATAACATTATGATTATACTGTAACAGGAAAAGATAAATTATATGGTATCATGATAAAAATCTTACACAGAATATTAAAAAGAAAATCAGTGATAGAGCAACTGATAAATCAAAATATACCAATAATTGGTATATTTTGATTTATCAGTTGCTCTATCACTGATTTTCTTTTTAATATTCTGTGTAAGATTTTTATCATGATACCATATTATTTTCTTTTCCTGTGACAGTATAATCAACATAGGCACGTTCAACGTGCATGAGCTATTTTGAATGCTTCAGTGTAACTATAATACTTCGGTGTAACCTTACCAAGAGTGATGAATCTACCTTTTTCATCCTAAATGTAGATTTGGTTTTTGTGCGAAATTGGGTATTGCGCTACATAAATGAAAACACGAAACGTTCAGCTGAGTCGATCCTCAACCTATGTATTCACTTTCCTCTGTCTTTCCCAGTTACATCTGGTGCAAGTTAAACAAATTGCTAAAGTAAAATAAATTTCTACTCACCAAACGTTGATTAGAAGGAAAACTCTAAGGTTTCCTCGGAGTTTCTTAAGCCAAAATGTGACTCATCGAATACTGAATAGTTACGAAATACCAGGATTTTTATCATTGAGGTAGATGGTTGCGTCATCATAATTCACGAGGTTTTCACGTGCGATTCTACTCAGTGAAACAGTCTTTAACTCCGACAACTTATTTCTTCATGTTTTAAAAGCTATTGCTTCTTAAAAGGCAAGAGCCTTTTTTAAGGCATTGGTTACAAAACGAAACAGGTCTTCATACGTCCAAGTTACTATTTATCATTGTGAAAAGCCAATCTGCATGAGATGTACAGTCACACAGCTGGCACGTGAAAGTGTTGGACTTTGTCCCCTTTCGTGGTTCGTACGTGAGGGAATTCGAGTTATCACACAATAAACTAGTAAACAGAATTATAAAAATAACTCTTGCACACAATTTGCACGTGAAGATGTTGATCTTTGGCCCTTTTACCATTCGTACGTTAAAAAAAGGCAAATTGTTTACCACAAAATTTTCTCAAGCGATTTTAAGAAATCACCTCGGCTTCATTACAACATCTGCAATTAAATTATGTTTCATGCAACGTCAAGGTTGATTACCTAACATTTATTAACATTTGTGAGACAGTCTTTAACTCCGACAACTTATTTCTTCATGTTTTAAAAGCTATTGCTTCTTAAAAGACAAGAGCCTTTTTTAGGGCATTGGTTACTAAACGAAACAGGTCTTTATACGTTCAAGTCACCATTACTATTGTGAAAAGCCAATCTACATGAGATGTACAGTCACACAGATGGCACGTGAAAGTGTTGAACTTTGCCCCCTTCCGTGGTTCGTACGTGAGGGAATATTCGAGTTATCACACAGTAATCGAGTAAACAGAATTATGAAAATAACTCATGCACACGATTTGCATGTGAAGATGTTGGTCTTTGGCCCTTTTACAATTCGTACTTAAAAAAAACGCAAATTGTTTACTACAAAATTTTCTCAAGCGATTTTAAGAAATCACCTCGGCCTTATTACAACATCTGCAATTAAATTATGTTTCATGCAACGTCAAGGTTGATAGCCTAACATTTGGAAAAGAAAATTATCAAACTGCCGAAATATATTTCTGCTCATATCATGTTACTCCACTCAATAAAGCAGTACCTAATTATTGTGTCAACTAGCTTCTTCCAATTTTATTCCCTAACGCTACTGTTTCTACTTAAGTTTATACGCATCTTTACTAAATAAAATACGTTTCCAGGGCTCAAAGTTTAAATTTGAGTTTCAGAGCACTTGTGCTACCAGATGTAAATTTTTAGGCGCACTGCCGAAATGTTAGGCGCACAGCTGAAAATTTTAGGAGCACAGCTTATAATGTTAGGAGCATCTATTTCAAAAGAAAAAGTAAAAAGCTTAACAGTACCACGTTTATTTGTCATCTTCAGTTTGTTACTTTTACTTCAGTCCTGTGATTGATAAAACACAGCCGATTTGCTACGCAGTAATACCGTTGTGATTTTTAATACTAATTTCTCTTTTTGACAGCACAGTTGTGACTAAAGAAAACTTACACTTGAAAAACAATTCAAAACTGACAACAATGAGTGTGTCGAACGAGAATGAAAATTAATCTTTAATGAATGTGTTAAATGCGCAATGACTTACATGTAACTGAAATACGACTTAAAAAACTTTCTTACCTGGAAAAAAAGGCTCTTAATTTGATTGACGTTAAAACTGAACGTTCGACATGATTGTCCATTGCGCAAAAAGTACGTGTTTCGTAGCATATATTTGCATGTGTCAGCGGTGTTTAATACAAAACAGAAGAATCTGGGATGGAGTAAAACATCGAAACGAAAAAGAACATTCGAGTTCGTAGAATCCATTAGGAGAAAAGACCAATTAAACATACACCGTCTTTCCAGTTCGAGTTCGTAAGTATAGTCGGAAGTAAGTCAGTCGCACTGTGCTTTTGGTTTTACAGCGCACAGGTGCGATTACACATGAATTTTTAGGCGCACAACCAAAAATCCACTCGCATATGCGACCAGTTAGTCGCTAACTTTGAGCCCTTGTTTCAATAACTATAATGCTTAGTATGCAGGAAGGATGTATCATGTTGTTCACTTATTATTCCTTTTTGTTGTTGTTTTGCCGGAACGAAAAAGGTCTGTTGAACTTTGTAAGCGAGAGAATAATATTTCTACAGCTTGTTTACAGGATTAACAATACTCGGTACAGCTTTTAAAAAATAAGCTGCTTTTCAAACTTCTAAAACCACATTTTATAGGCCGCATACTTTCGAATTAAAGTCCATATGTAAATATCAATTATTGCTTCACTGGAAGAGCTTTGAAAATATATGATCGTTTATACTCTACCTTGAAGCAGGTGAAACACAACTCATAAATACGTGCGTGGTACCGTTCACGATAGCCGAAATTCGGTCAGAAATGTCTTGAAGTAGCATCCACACTAAAATATGAACCCTTAAACAGCTGCATCACTGTACACAGCGTTTGAATCATGAAGATATTTAATATAATGTTTCCAAACACCTGTAGCCGTAATAAAAAGACGAACAAATTGTAAAGAATCAAGATGGTGGTCTTAAAGTGCCCTTGTTCGACCTTTAGCAATGTGATTTTTAAGTAGATGCCAAGATCTCATTGGTTCCTTAGCATCAACTCATAGTACCTTCAACCTTATTGGCTCTTGCAACAAACATCCGAACATACAAAGTTACAAAGTTACAAAGTTACAAAGATACAAAGCCACAAAGATACATACGCTCAGACCACTGACATATGAGCTATTTTTTCAAAATAGCTCAATTATGTTATCAGAATGCCGACAAAGCTTACAAGAAACATGGGTTGTGGGGGCGTGCCAAGCGGTTTGTTGAAATATTCGTTTACCTCCACCTTAAACAAAATCCAGGCTTGGGAACACATTCACTACTTGAACAAATCACACAAATAGTAGACATTGTTTGACAACACTTATCACTTATATGAGTTGCACCACTTCAATCTAAACTTACACAATTTAAACAAGTGGTGTGCATTAGTCTGTGTACAGACACTCTTCCCCTTAGTAAAAAACAGAGAAATGGAGGGGAGGGGAGGGGAGGGGAGGGGAGGGGGGTCTGTTCACAGGCTAGGTGTGTATTGGACACCTGAATTTGGGATGGTACATGTATGTACCCACAGTGTATATATACCCTGTAGCTTATCTGTGACTGTACTAAGTACCCCATCAATGGATTCAATAAATCATATGCCCTCTATGAGAATGATTACCTTGATAATGAGGCCATGAATGAAAAACACAGGGTTCATTCAAAATGTGTGCAACAAGAGAGGCTGCCATCACACTTGCACAGGATAACCAACTATCAGAAGCCAACTGAGAGCCATCTGCATAATCAACTATTCCTTTCACAATTAACCACTCTATTCCACAATCAAATGCTGCTGTAAATACTCCTGTGGGAAAACAAAACAAACAGTACATTAGTTTTAAGACAGTCCTGTGTACAGGCACAAAAAAAATTGTGTGGAGCTCAGAGACATCATGCAGCTGCTATTGCTTAGTGAAAACGTACCAACAGAATTTAACGATTTACCTTAAGCATCATGTTAACCCTTTCGTTCGCAAGTTCCTGGGAAGGAAAAGGCCGCTAAAAATACTACCAACAAGAAATCTATTTCTTGGCGTCGATCTTGATAGTATGATGTCAAAAATTGATGCAGACTGGGGATACAAAAAAACTACCATGCATTCAGTACCAGAAAACCATATATCCTATTTTTGAGAATTTTTTTAAAATAAAAACTTGACAAAAATATGTCTCAAAATAGTTGCCTATAAAGTTTATCAGCCCATGATTACTCCACACAGCAACATATATCAAAGCTCGTAAGAAAGATCGATCCAATGTCACACAAGCTTTATTTTGAAACCAAGAAAGCAGAATAAATAGTGTTAAAACTATGAAAGAATGGCTAAAACCTTTGACTGGTCGATACAAAATGGCGCTATTTGTTTCTTTGCAAAATGACAAATTTGCTTTAAGTTACCTTTCAAGCCTATTAATCCAGCACCTTTCCTCGACAGCAACACACACTTAAAAGTTCAACTGTTTGAATCTTACGCCTCGTAGTTCACTGAAGAACTCATCAAAAAACACAACTATTACCGAGAAAAATCCCCAAAAATATAACCGAAGCTGAAAGATCTTCATCTTCCATCGCCATCATTTGAGTTCGCGTGCTGCTGAGGTCAATAGAATATCGAAAACTTGACCAAAATTGACCATGCAGACACAAAATGTCGCCCATGTTGTTCTCTTTCTTGATCGAGTCACCATAGCCTACCCAGGACTCATGCAAATGCACGCTGACCATTTTTTCTGCAGACCCGTATTCGTAGGATTGCGAACAAAAGGGTTAAAGTAAAGTTAAGATTAAAGTTTATGTAGTTTTAAGGGTACATGTATCCTATTCTATAAGCAGTTAACTGGGCTAGTGTGGCTTTTTTCCATAGAAATCTCTTAAATTTAAATCAGTTTAAATCAATCACAACTACACAGACTATAAACCAAGAACTGAACAAATTTCCAGAGTATGGAAAAACAACAGCAGCCATTTTTGATTAAAAGGTCTGTTATGTCTGTTACGTGTATGGGACCCACATACTCAAAAGCACTGCCATGATATTGAAGGAGTACAGGGGCGAGCTGCCAGATTTCTAAAAAGCTGCTATGAGCGGGAACCCGGTACAGTCACTAATCTCCTGAACTATTTGAACTGGCACTCACTAGAACTGAAACACAAAATTGCACAACTTACAACCATGTACAAAATAGTGAACAATAAAATCAGGGTCAATGTTCCAGAGTACACTGCACGCCTAACCTGTATGTGTTACATGCTCTTACCATAGCAGCAGGTTTATAAACATTGATAGTAACAGCAGTACCTATAAGCACAATTTTTTTACTAGAACTCTAAAAGAATAGAAAACTTTACCCTCCTTTTTATTAGATCAGCCTTCTGTGGACGCATTTAAATCTGCTGTTACTAATAGTTAGTGATTAATTAAAATAATAATTATTTTAATCTCCCTCATTGATTTTATATATCATTTTATTATTTATTTATTTATTTATTTATTATTATTTATTATTTTAATATTTATTTATTTATTTTTTTGTACATTCACAGTGATGGGAAACCTTTGTGAATTATAACATATATATAAATGTGTAATATTAAATCTCAATGATCAGTGATGGTGAGGTGCCTGCGAGGTTTGTGGACCCAAGATGCTGCCAAGTGCAGCACATAGGCACCATCTTATTGCTTACCAGTGGAACATTAGGGTCGGATACTTAACATATACTTTCTACAGGGAGGCAGGGCAGGGAGGAGAACATTTCACAAGCATAAGCAACATTAAGTTTTACAAAAATAATGGCATGACCTTAACAGAGAAGTTTTAAATTCTCAAAGTACCCTGCGGAGTAATTAAACACCACCATCAACCTCATACAAAAGGCTGCTGGCCAGCAAGGTGTTGAATTTATTTAATATTTTACTCCCTCTTTCCACCTCAAGTAAAGCTCTAAATGTTTTAAACCCAAATCATGCTGATTCATGAAGAAAATTAAGGAAAAAAAGGTTTACCTTTTATAGAAGGTTTCAGTTAACTTTGTGTACATTGTTGTTCAATTATTTTATCCTTATGGTTTGTATTTTCTTTTACTTTATTTATGGTGATGTACGATGAGTTTAAAACAAAGGAAAATAAAATTTAAACCAAGCATAAAGGTGAACCATAAGATATGAAAGGAATGTGTCTTTCCAGAAAATATCCATAACTTCTCCATGGATAATCAATGGAAATTCCGTGGCGGAGGGGGAGAGGGGTTAAAATGTCAAAAATTCCAAAGGGCAGGGAATGTTTAAATAAAATAATATTTTTCCAGAGGGTCATGAAAGACTTGCAATACTCATTTATGTACAGTGCACTTACGTATAAATATTATTATGTTGTAATGACAAACAAAATCAACAGTCAACCTACCTTCTCCTTCATTTTCCACTGCTATTGCCTGAGGATTGGTTTCAGCAAGTTGATCACGTCGCTGTTCTGAAATGACTTGTTCTGGTCCACTCAGAAACTCAGCGGCAGTATAAACTTGAACTTGTTGAGCATCAGCCAGGTTCTTCAAAGGTGCTTGCCAGCCATCAGCACAATTCTTAATGACATTCAGGAAACGTTTGCTCACATAATTTCTCATGCCAGTTGAATGTTCCTGATTATTGATCACCACTTTGGATGCATATGTTGCTAATTTGGCAGAAACAACAACATCCCCTAACTTGCATTTCTCAGGGTGAAGACTGCTACACGTACCAACAGATACAACTGCTTTAGGTTGTAGCACAGTGGCTGCATTCATAACAGAGACAAGAGAACCACCAGGGCCAGCACTATTTTCATAACATTTTAATAATGCGACTTTAACTTTCTCTTGACTTCTATCCACATCAGAAAAGTAAACATATCCGAGACCATCAAAGTAACATCTATAGGGGTTCTTAAGCTCACTGTAACAAGCTAAGAACTCGCAATTCTTCACTGTCAGTAACAGAACATCAACAGGGAGATCAGCATCTCTTAAAGGTTTGGTTATTGTGTTAATGTCAGCCAAGGATGGGAGAACTTTATTAAGCTCAGGAGGGCCTCTAATTGGCTTCTTTGCATTGCTTGCAGTATTGTTTACACCAGAAGGGAGACTGCTGGTAAGCTGTGGTGCAGAACCATCACTGACCTCTGATCTGCTCATAGCATCCTCTGGGAAAATGGTGGTAAGCTGGGGTGAATTGCCATCACTGCCCACTGACCTGCTGGTTGAATGCTCTGAAGATGTTAATGTCTTGGATCCTAATCAGTGCAATAATATTAAACAAATAATGAATTCAATGAAGATAAAAAAAGAGAATTAATAATGATAATATTTTCAACAATAGAGAGGACAAGCGCGATGTCACATTACCATGGAAGCAAAATTTTTGGCAACAAAAGGCAGACAGCAGCAACACCAACAAGAACGGCAAAAAGAAATAGTTTTATATTAGCAAAATAACAACTTTGCATGTGATTTACACTTTTTTGACATTTCTTAGCCGTTGTTGCACGACCGTGACAAAAAATGTCCTAATTTCACGCACCCGCTTTCTGAGGTAGGTGAACACGGCATAACAATTTCCTTTTTCTTTTTCTTAACTTAGATATCGTTCTTTCGGAATCAACCCCGAAAATTCGCCAACATTTGACAAATTAAATAAAATTGAATAACAGTGCAAATTCACATTTAAGAGACTTAATTTTTCGGTTTGTCGTCATCCAGAAATTTTGCTACAAATGGTAACATGACGTAACGACTTCTCCTCTCCTCTCCTATAGTGTTATGACAAGAATGTGTTGTTCTAGCGCCTGCAAATACAGTGTGAGAAACTGGATCTGGCCACTTTTACCACTGGCACTATATGAGATAAGTAGCTGCTTAGTACAGAGCTGGCACCATCTCACATAGCCTGAGAAAACAGCCGTCATTTGGTTTTCCCCATGAAATGACATCCGAGAAACAAGAGTTGAAACTCCATACTGATGATGTATCACTACCCAGATCTGTGTAGTGCTTCTGATTGGTCCTGCTGCATGGGAAATTTGCTTCAACCAATCAGAAGCACTACCCGGATCTGGATAGTGATGTGTCATCAGTATTGAATTTCTGTGCTCGTTCCTTGGACTTCATTTCACAGGGAAACCAGTGGTGGAGTCGCAAAATGTCGGCTGTTTTCTCTCACACTAAATAGCGTAAAATTAATACTGAAAATAAATAAAATATCATTGTACCACAAGGAATATTATATTATTGCTTTTTACTAATCAGTACTATATCATGGCAACAACCAATTAATTAAGTATTAAACTTCTCTTTTGCCGTGTCCACTTATGGGCTTAGATATAAAGAAAACATGTAATCAAACTAAAAGAAAATAAAATGTTACTCCATGATAAAATATTTGAGAGTTCAAAATCCTGAAGTTTTAGCTTAAACTTCAGCGTTTATTGTGCAAATTGGCAAAACCACACCTTCTAGAATCATCAGAGATGGTACATGTATTCATTTGTGAGTGGTAATTTGACCGTTAAAAAACAAGGGTTAATTAGGTAAAACTTTGCATTTTTCTAACATGCCTCTTCAAGTTCTTTGTAAAAATTCTTATTACTTCCCTTTGATAAAGGCATGATCATATCCCATATTTTTTCCAACAACCTTTCTCAAAATAGCCGTATGTATATAAATTCTGTAAACATAATTCCCACAAGTCCAAAAAAAAAACGCAGGATGTTTGCGATTGGAAAGAATGTTTTACCTTGTCTGGGCTGAAGGCTAACATAGTGTAACTCGTGAATGTGTCCCAACACAAGGGGGTTGGTATTGGCAAGTGCATGATCTGGCTGGACAACTATCTCATCGTCAAGACTGCTGATAATACGGATGGGAGTTTGAAAGTGATTTGCTGCAGCAAACAAAACCACATGATCACCCCAAGTACCATCTTTCGCCATGCTCTGTAAGTATTCATGCCAAGATGGGTATCCAGAGACAAAGTTGAGCAGAGATGTCCCTTCGTGCTAAAAAACAAAAACAAAAACAATCAAACAAGTGAATATCACTTTTCTGAGTAAGCAACATAGACATGGAGTGAATTTAATCTGCTAGAAAGTATATTTCAAGGCTGCACACTCTCACTGATCGCCATAATTGCGTACAATGTTCAATGGGGAAAGTTTATCGAGGACAGTTTCAGAAAAAAATGTTAATAAAGCTGGGAAAATTGCATGCTTTATTATGGCTGCAAGAACCAAACAATCTCCGATTAGTTTTTACAGCTGATCTGTCAAAGGAACTGTAAATTTTTTTTGCTGATACACGATGCACAACTTTTACTTTCCATATCTTTGCTCACATTGTCTAGTATACAATGCCAAGCTTACATTTTAGATCTCCATGTTAGTTTGCACGACTTCTGAAACTTTTCTGTGTTTGTTAACATTTTTTTCTGAAACTTCCCTCGAGAAACTTTTCCAGTTAAATGGGCTACTCAACAATGGCAATCGATGAGGAAACATATGTCATGTAAGAAAACACCAGAGTCACCTGGCTGTTCCTCTTCGCTGATTGGCCAGAAATTTTGTTTCTGGCCATTCAGAAGTTCACTTTGCGAACTGGTTCGGTAAGAGTAAGTGCCAGGGGATCGTCTTGATCTTACAGTAAACTTTCACATTAAACATCCTATCATCCCAACCAGCTGCCCCTGTGTCTCCGAGGATGTGGCTGCCTTCACTTAACATGCTTTGCTGTTACTAAGTCAATAATTGACAGTCTTCATTTTTTGATGTAGGAAGTCTCCGGGGAATACTCCCTTACATTAACCTTATAGCTATTGCTCTGAAATAGTGTCAAGATTTGGAGAGCCGGACAGCACACCCTCACTACGACTTCCCAGATAATACCCCCTGGGGAGAAAAAGGAAGGTATTTTATAAACTGGGCCCACCTTGAGGGAGCCTTGTTAATGAATTAATTGGATTCTCTCCAAAATTCTGGAAGTAGTTTTCAGAGGGAAATGATACTGTTAACTGGGATTTTAAGAAAAATTCACCTGGGTCACCTGTAACCTTAGATGGCGACAGAAGGCGACCCCCAGTATTTCAAGTCATGATGTATAATTTGTGTGACGTCTCCAAGACAAGTGACCTTAAATGGTTGTTTTTGGTTGTTATTACCCTCCAAGTTTCGCTGTCAAAGCTTAAGTATTTCAGACTAAATATGAAGAGGTGGGTGATTTCAAAGAAGATCAAGAGAGCCTAGTCTTGATCTCATAATACTTCAGTTCTTTTTTGTTATGTTCAATCCCAGCTTTTATCCAATTTAGTTTAGCAAAGAAACGTCGAACTGAGTTAAGGAATCAATTATTGGCATGATAAGATTTAAGGAACAGGTGTAGGGAAGTAATTAGCAGTGATATGAAGTAATTAATTAAGAATAGGACCAGCTGGGTGATATAAGAGTATAAGTGATAGATAAAGCTGGAGCTGACTAGTTCTCGTGCGAACAGCACGATATATTTAGTTCCTTATCATAATCCCCATGAGGGGAATCCGCCAAACAGACACGGAAGGCCCGTGCCAATAATTTTTGTCTTAGTTAGGCTAGTCATCAACTTACCAGATTAGGGTTCTCATCCAGGAACTGAACCAAGGTTTTTCTTAGCTCTTTGTGTGAGATTTGAATTCCTATCACACTTTGTAATTGTTCTGATAATGCATGGAATAAACAGTTCCCGGATGCTTGGTTATCAGAAACAAAGAATCCTTTGTTGGCAGCGATTGTTCTCAGATCAGATGGTAGGTTGGTTTTTTTGCCAACCTGCTCTGCGTCACATTGTAAATTTTGTAAAGATGGAAAAACATTCCAAGCTAAAAAAAAAAAAAAACAGGTACTTATAATCACATTTTCCATTGTTTGGTAGGGGTGTAGTGGTGCAGTGATTAATTTAAAATAATCCTCTGAAATTGACATCAAGTAGTTTTTTTATGACAAGAGAATTAGCAAGATTTTAATAATCTCATTTGCTTAATCCATAGTTATCAGTTAGCTCGTTGATTTATTTTGCAGAGCGCAGTGCAGACTGGTTAGTATCTTGTGTTCTGCTTAAGCAACGTTTCACATACAACACAATGGGGTCGAATGGAAGTGAACATATTGCATCTTGGGCAGTTGTTACAGTTGTTATATTTTGCAGCAAACTGTCCCAATAAGACCAAAAACACTTAGCAATACACTTTTGGTAGCTTCAAGGCATGTCAAAACGGAAAGGCCTCACGTCAAGTTGAAAGGTGGCACTGATCAAAAAAGTCTTTGCTTGAGCTCCCTAATAGCTTTCCTCTGAAATATTTAAATGAATAAAATCAACAAAAGAATTTCTTTAATTGGCTTTCATTAGTTTTCTTGCAATTTTGGCACTTTTCAGGCATAATGAGATCCAATAATTTGTACATGAAAAGTACACAAATGTGCACATGTTTACACATGCCACATATATATACTTATTTCTTTTCTCTCTCTCCCTCCAAACACTATTTTTGGGAGATTCGAGAACTCTAGAGGTTGAAGTGTTCTTGAACTTATGGAGAAAAAGCAAAATCCTAAACCAGTTCAAGGCAGACTGAAGCCCACTGTTTTGCCTTAGCAGTATCTATACATGCAAGTGAACCTACAATGAGGAACAAAAGTGTTGAGAGACTACCCATAAATGGCCCCTTTTTGCATAGTTGACATACCTTTCCCCTTCCCCTCTGTACCCCAACCCCTTCCCTCCAAAATCAATGTTATATTTTGGACCCTCAAGTCTTTCTTTTACTTCAGACAACACTGATTTTGGGGTGAGTGGATTTACGGCATTTAAAAGGAATGAAACAATAGATGAATGAAATTGTTGATAAAAGCAGCCATTTTAAACAACTACTTGTGTCCCTGATTGACGCTATCGTTCATCCACACTTACGTAAGCCAGGACAGATTCAAATGATGTTAACAATAGGCCAGTTGCACTAAGAGGTCATGTGACATCGTTTTTATGAAAATGAAAGTGATATGATTTTGCCTACAAAAAACGATTAGTGGGTCATATCTTAAACAAAATAATAGTGACTTGGTTTTTCAAACACGCACCATTTTCTTAAAATGAATACGTTCGTAGCAGGTCACGTGACCAAAATGTGATTTTTTAAATTATGAATTTCCTCTTTCTGAACACAAATTTTGCACCTAAACTTCGAGGAAAATGTTGAAGG
The DNA here is from genome assembly GCA_964035525.1 of Porites cylindrica. Lineage (NCBI taxonomy): Eukaryota > Metazoa > Cnidaria > Anthozoa > Scleractinia > Poritidae > Porites > Porites cylindrica. The sequence goes on along the minus strand of OZ037787.1, from coordinate 1,157,795 downwards.
GATGATGTGGTAATGTTTACAGCACATCTGAGAGTAACTATCAAATGTTTAACAAGATATGAGCAGAAAGTAGTTTTGGCCCCCATGTTGGAGGCCAAGAGTATGCCCTCCACCATAGCGGCCAATACAAATCATACTGCTTTGTTGAAAAATTAAAGTGCCATAAAATATCTCCCTTGAATGCCTTTCCTCTCAAATTTTGGGAGTAAGATAATTTTTATGTGCTCTGTCAATTTTTGACATCAGCAAGATTCCAACTCATTGTTTAAAGGAAGCTTTGATCACGTGGCCTCTTACTGCAAGTGGCCTATTTTAATGAACAAATCTAACACTTGATCAGCAACGAAATTCAAGAAGCTTATTATTAGTAAGTCATCAGGGATACCTTCAGGGTCTACAGTTGTCCCCTCCATTTGCTGCGAAGCTTTATCAGTGGATGGAAAAATTCTGCGTTTTGCTTCTGAAGGGCTCTGGTAATCTAAAGAATCATCTGTTGACAAAAAAGAGCAGATAACAACAGGCTGTTTTGGTAAATGCAGGTGTATGGAATAATCCCATTTGCCAGTGAACTGGAGATAAAACATATGATAGATGGTTTGGGTGAAATAATACTTTACTTTGTTTGCTTACATGTAACAAAAAACTTAGTAATCGCCTTTTTTCACAATCTCAGCTGGGACAAAAAGGCAGTGGATATTACTCAAATTCGATTTTGTTTGTATATTTTCAATTCTTATTAGAGTCCATGTCCTTTTATTCCTTTTACAATGTGTTAAGAACCTGAAAATTGGCATTCATACCATACACCCAACTGATCATCGTGTCGATGAGATCTTTTATCTGTTTGGCCCAGTTGTATTTCCTGCCATAGGCTTCGCGCAAGGTTTCTGCTTCCTCAAGCCGACTTCTCCTATCCTTGACCAAGATTGTTTTGATAGCAAAGGTCCAATCTGCTGGTTCCTCTGAGTTCACTACAAATGTTGATCCAAAAGGTACACTGTGTAAAGCTTTTCCAAAACCGGAGTTGTGGCTGACGAGCACAGGGAGACCAGCTGACAAGGCCTCCAGTCCTGTCAATCCAAAGCCCTCTGTTCTTGAAGGCATGACAACAAGATCCACTTCTTGAAACAAGCGCCTTAGACTCTCTCGATCTTCAACAAATCCTCTTACTCTCAAGCGACTTGCAGGGACACCACATTCAGTCAACCGTTTTGCTATTTCTTCGTGTTTTCCATCTGGAGCTCCAACAAAGACAAGACGAGCATCTTCTAACTCAGCAACCGCTTTCCCAGCGATGTCAAATCCTTTCAATTTGAAATCCTCTACATCTCCACGACCAAACACCAAGACACTGCGTTGTTGCCTTTCACTAGGAGCCTGCTTCACAGTTGCAAACTCTATGAATACTCCTGGAGTGAAGTCAACAACATTGTCATCTTTTTGACAGCTGCGAAGATAGAAGCGAAAGGCCTCGCTCAACTTGGGACCAACTCCAACAACATGATCCGCCATTTCACACAGTTTTACTTCCGTCTTGTGCTTTTCCTCGCCTTTTGAAATTGGATCTGAATAGTTCTTGAACATTCCAAGTTCCTCTGGATCTGTGTGCACCACTTGAACCCATTTGCACCTTTTAGATTTTTTAATGATTTGAGCCTGTTTACCGAGTTTAACTCCATGACCTATGATAATGTCCATTTGCAAATCTTCAGGTGGAGAGCAAAGCCAGTCCAGTTGCTCAAAGCCAGGCAGTGGTGTTGCCTCAACGATCTTAACGTTATGCTTCATGGCTACCTTCTTGTCCTCTTGACTGCATTGAGGTAAAAAGAAAGTGATTTCCACTTCAGGGCATTTGGCCAACTGAATGGCTAACTCTCTGTTTATGGTGGAAAGTCCCCCTTTGCTTGATCCCCATTCAGAAGCCAAAATAGTGACTTGCACTTTGCGGGAATCATCTGCTCTGCAATCCCGTGACTGGGGTTCCCATAAAGAAGATGCCATAGCCAAACATCAAAGTTGTCACACACCTTTAATAAAAAGTAAACAGTAAAGTAAAAGTAAGTTGATAGTCCATTGTAAGTCACGATTCTTGACTCGATTCATGATTCTCGATTCCTGTGCAAATTGAGAATTGAGAATCCACAACAAGCTACTGAGCATCAAGTTGAGGATTGAGTCTCACAGGACAGAAAACAAAAGATTCACCCATGACTGATTTCTTGATAATTTTACAAAGGCATACAGCTGTGACACAACACAGCATGGTTATATTCGCGTAAGCAACTGTATGCTCGAAACAAGACCAATTCTTACTTAAATGTACCAATCCATACTTATAACACTAGGTCTCAATAATCTTTTATAAATCCAAGCTCCAAGGGTAACATCTACATGAACAGTTTCTTCCCAAGAACCATAAAAGATTGGAACGCTCTAGCATTAAATATTAGGAGGACAGACACTTTGGACATTTTTAAACGCACTGTTCGGGAACAGATTTTAATTATTTAATTAAATTATTCTATTTATTTGACTATTTTATTTATTTATTTATTTTGTTTCTTTATTTTTATTTCTTTGTCATTTTTTTTTTATTATTTACCTTAGTGCGATGGGCATCCTTTGCCAAGTATAGGTATAGAAATAGAAATAGAAATTCAAGTTATATGAAGGGAATGTTTCTTCTAGGACATGTGTATCAAGCTTCATTTCCTCAAGTAAAGTTCTGCTCCAAATGCAAACAAACAGTGTATACTCGTGAACAATCAACAGCATTGTTATTTCGTAATGCCAAA
>OZ037787.1:1137500-1150000 GCA_964035525.1 Porites cylindrica | reverse complement strand
TAATTTGAAATGGCTTCACACAAACTGGAGAATATTAAATTAAATTAAATTAAATATTTATAAGCAAAAGAAAATTCCAAATAAACAATGATAAGTAACACAGTTGTCATGACCACAAGAAAAATAGTTAGTCAGTGGCTACAAGTGTAAAATCTGGCTTCGGCAGGAGCATTAACCATGCATCCACAGATATGCTTGTGAATTTAAGTTTTAGGGAAGTTTTTGTTTGCAGATCAGGAGTCAGCAAGTACTACAGGCAACACCTTGACAGGTTTTTCTGCTTTAGCACATGTGGAATTTTACCTGTTATTTGTTAGGTCAAAATAACCCAAACATAAGAATTAAGTTGGTAAACTCATGTTTCATCACGTCTAGGCCAGTGATGAGGCATACATTAAATTATGTGTGTGATTTCCCCTAAAGGAACTTAAAATTTCCATAATTTGGATGTTATGTGACAGATTTGGGCTCAGATTTCGAATAGCTTAAATTCAATACATATGTATGTTTTTTCTAGCAAGACTTTTAGCAGCCTGAGTGGCAGACTCTGGGAAGCAGCGCCAATATCCTTGTTCTGGCCCCTAACAGACTCAACAAATTACCAGAAGAGCATTTTGAATTTCCTTTTATCTTAATAATTGGCAAATCGACAATGGCATTTTTAACAGACCAATCCTAGCTTGTACGTGAATCCTGGAAAGGATTTAGGGTCAAAATTGCAAATTTCTAACCACTCTATTGTATTGCAATTCCCAGAAGAGACTTGAGCACAAAGAAAACCAAACCAAATAATCAAAGGAAGCAGACCAGAAAGCCTTGGAGTCATGTTAGAATAGGTTGATTTAGCAACAGAACAGAAGCGTCAGTTGAGGACGGGAAAGCGCATCAAAAGGACTAAACGTGACTTCTGGTGCCCAATTTGTCACTGCCATTGGTCAAGCCAGTTGTTTGATTATGTTCTGTTGCTAAATCAGCCTAATATATCGAACGTGGGTGGGCTATTCTTTCCTCCCACGCACGTCCTTCGTATACTCGCGCGACTTCGATCATTCCCTCACGCCATCTCTCACTACCAACGTTTGTCAACTTTTGCACGAGTAACCAAAACCATGTAATTGATTATCGAATCAAGGAGTCACTAAATTTCCCTTCTTTGACCACTAGATCGTTGTTTCCTGCCCCAATACTTTTTAGAGCGCTTTAAAGAAAGATGCACAACACAACAGGCACTTTTAACAGGGGCATCCAACGAGAATATAGTTCAAAACCACTCAACATAGCATTGTTAAACGTATTTTCGTATTTAAACGGTAGATTTAGGCATAATTTTATCCCCTAAACATTTTTTATCTGTTCGGATTTCCTAGCTGAAAGTCTAGTGATCCGAAAATTATAGGGATCAAAACTACCTTTTCGAAAGTTTCAGCCAGAAAAATGGCTCCCGAAAATTCTAGGTGACCTTTTTAGGGTAAAAATCCGTAAAAATGGGCAATTATACCATTTATTAGCTGTTCGAAAATCCTAGGAGAGGCAGGCAAGCAAGAAATTTTACGACAAATGTTCCGAAAATTCTAGATCTCAAATCGTCTTCCGAACAGATATTTCCCGAAAATTGACGTTGGGTTATGTTATTCAAGTACGCGATGCAAGTGAGCTTACATGTGAAAAAGTGGCGAAGTATTTTAAAGTTTAACCTCAGGGGACCTGATATAATACTTGCACACAATATGAAGACACAGTATGCTTAGATTTCACATGAAAAAGAAATGAATTAATTTCGATTCTTACCTTGACAAGCAACGCATGCATTGCAATGCAATGCGGAAAATCTACTTTACAGAGAACACCAGCAAGAAGCCAAGCGATGTAGCTTGATAAAGTTGTATGATGGGATGCTTGCTGAGAAAATCAACTCGGCTGATGTTTTCAGGTTTTCCCCAAACTAAAAAAAGTCAAAAATTTACCGTTGAAAGGGACAGAGACAGCGAGACACTTTGTAACTTCCACACCGACGTCGATGTAATCATGATCTAACTTTTAATATGTGGGAGAATGTGGGAGTGCCTGTCGATGTCTCTAACAATTGTCTTCGCATTCATTGGCTCAAAAGTGTCCCATGACGTATCAAGACCAAAAACTAAGAATCTGGATCTGGAATTCTAGGTTAGTTGAATGGACTTACATTGTAAGTTTTCGTCACATGTAATCTCTATACTAGCGTCACAAATAAAAAAATAAAAATAATAATTTAAGCTTAAAAGTCAAAAAAAAAATTGTATCCATCTGTGTATTCCGAAAATCGCGAGGAGGCGGGAGTTTAATTCATGAAAAGGAACTAATTCGTTTACCCGGAGTTAAAGGAGTAGTTGTTGTGCGGTTTAATATCATGTCACTTTTCAGTGAGCCTGACAGATTCTGACACAGCGATGGTTCCAAGAATAAGCCGTGAATTGCAAGCAACAAGATGGTTTTGTATTGAAAGGATAAAACAGAATAAGATAGATGATATAATAGTCTCGAAAGCTCTTGCCTGTGTTTGCCTTTTAGTTTTTTTCCACAAACGGGTTTGCTCTCGCAAAGCTATAGACACCAGGGCGAATGACGAGGAGAGGGCTTTCTGGACAAAGTTTTTGCAGAACTCTTAAGCCTAAAGGGCCAAGCCCTTTATAACCTTTTGATATCTATACCACTTCTGACCAAACAGATAACCGGTCATATGGACGGCATAGAATTTACTGATACTACTTTCATATGCCTACATTGAAAACAATGCATACCATGCAGATATAAAATTAAGGAACGATATCCTAAGACGTGAACTGATAACAGTAATGTGATTTTCATACTTTCTCCAATGATGAATAACGATTAGCAAAATAACATTTGTGGCTGCCATGTTTAATTAACGTCTACGGTTCCTAGTATATGTTCTTGTAGCAAAGAAAAAATAGTCTTCCTCGCCCATATCCCGCTTTTTAGTCTTTTTTACAGACTTTCAGTTGCTGTTAAAATTAAAAGGAAACAACTGTTTTTACGGTAGAATTCCGATAGTAAATTTTAAAAAACAAACAGTTTAGATTATTTTTTTGGACTGTTTCATGGCGTATGCGCTCAAATCAGAAAAATGATACTGAACTGAATCCCCGACGACGTTTTCCCTGTTATGAATCCAGTCCGGAGTATAATTTTACTTTTGTCCCAAATCATTCCTCTCAATACAAAGGGTCTTTGAAATCAAGGTCAAACAACTTCCCGTATCAAAGGCCACTATTTCACACCTTGTAAGCACGCTGGTATGTTCATTTGTACTACACATGTTGAAAACCGATAGCTATTGTAGTTTCCAACAAAATTGTTACGGGCGAGCAAAAGCAAGCTTAGTTATCGGCGGCACATGTCGTGTTTAATAACGGAACTGAAAGCTGGAAGCTATTCCAAATGGTCAACCACTACCTGCACAGCGGGAGTCTGATGACGTTAAACTTTGTACCTGCCAGATACGCACGAGTGCAGGCGAAGGGGAGCATGTGTTCGCCTCGGGGAGATTGGTTGTGTGGAGGAACAAGGAATCAGCATTGGCCAACGTCAAAGAGTCGAGAGTGTGCCGATTTTCAGAAAATCTTTACATCACGAGTGATTCAGTTGTGAGAATCCGAATTGTAGCAAAGTCAAGGCACGCCTTGATAGTGATGAAAATAGAAATGTTTTATTCCGGAGTTCACTTAGCCTGATAACGTTGACGATAGCTGTTCAGGATTGCATAAGCGTGGGCGATCACATGATAAGATCGGGTTTCAACAAGTCTATTGTTACATCCTTTCTCTTTTGTCAAAAAATGTATAAATATATAATATATAGATGTATTAATAATCACAGGAGTTCAGGCTTCAGGAATAATCATTGATCGTTTATTGCGACAGTGCTGTTTCGTATGGTCCGAAAATTGTAGGACCACACTCATCAGGAAACTTCAACGATTCGCAATAAACGATCAATGATTACTCCTGAAGCCTGAACTCCTGTGATTATTAATAGTCAATGCTCTTCAATTAAATGAATTGAGCGCTCTACGAAATACGTTCTACCCAGAATACAAGTGATATATAGATGTATGTATACATACTTATACTAGACTGTTCCGGTCGATGAAGCTATTTTCTATACTGAATTGTTCTTGTTAAAAAAAAAAAATCAAATGTCTCTTGTTACCTAGCCAAAATACTAATTCAGTTTAGTATAATTACATTGATGATTATCGAAAATAGAGCGCTATGATTGGCTAGGAGCTTCGCTTCATCCCGCTACAATCACCGCGCGGTGATTATAACAGTGAAGTCTAGCAGTTTTCCAAAATGGCAGCCAGATTTGTTGATGTTTCTGACTCGGAAATTGATCAGTAATTTTATTTTCTCGAATAATCATAAATGTAATTATACTAAAACAATTAGTCGCCTCAGGCCACTAATTGTTAAATAGAATATAGCTTGAATAAGCGTGGGCGATCACATGATAAGATCGGGTTTCAACAAGTCTATTGTTACACGAATCAGTGAAGAATGCACTTTTATTGCCTATCACTATACTATTTTCCTCTGTTGCATAACTGTTCAACACACGGAAACGCTAACATTTGGTATTTATTTTGATTCTTGTCTTGTTTTCTTTGATTAAAAAATGGCGTGTTTTTTGACGGGTTCATTTTTGACTTCGCAGTTAATGTTTGATTTCCGAAATTTGTCCCTTTTCTAAAATGGCACTTTTGATTTCAAATGTTACTGAATACAGGGCTACTGGGACTAGGGAAGCCAAGAAATAGAGGTGGAAGCCGGGAATCCAAATTACGGGAGGTTTGGACATCCCTGCCTCCCCCGGGTACTGTATGTCTTTAAAAGATTTTTGTCCTGTAGGGAATGAGAAATCGCTCTTCGTTATCTTGCTCAATAATCTAAATGGGTGATTCTCAACTAAATGCCACTTGTTCATTAGAATCTTTTAAAGACTAGGCACTGGTGGGTTGCACTGTGTAACAAAATTTGGTGAATCTGATTTCTCTCTTGTTTTTGAGGTCTTCTGCGGTTAGGGTTTAGGAAATTTTCTCTAAAAATAGTGATAAAAATAAAAACTGAAAGAGAGTATGTTTCAAAACTTGAATTCCAAAAATCCAACCATTGTCTAGTCTGTCCAATATCGTCTCCAGAGCGACTCGACTTCACGTGACCCAGAGCAGAAACGACGGGGACTGAGGACATGCATGGGAGCTGCACCTGGTTTTCAGTTCTGAAGCCCAGATCAATGAGAATGTGTCAGTTATTCGTGTCATCTCCGCTACACATATGAAAAACATATTTACCTAGATAGTCCGCTTGAGCCTGAATTACATATCAATGAGTTTCCAAGATTTCTTTTGGGGGAAAGCTAAGCCAATATATATACAATATGTACATGACGGTTCGAAATCATCAAATCCACCCAAAAATTCACCTGCACACTAAGGGGTAACGAAGTCATAAAAAAGCTATTATAAAAAAGCTATTATACTGACATCAAAAAGCAAATAAGAATGCTAAGCTTAATTAATTTTTGGTCTTTTAGCTACCTTGGTGTATAATACATTAAGTACAATTGTGTACTCCCGAGAAAAAAGCTAAGAAAGTAAGATAGCAGGAGAACCGAATCAGCTTTTATACAACTCAAGGCAAAAATTCGTCAATACGATGGACAATTTTGTTTTGACGGCTTGCTTGCTTAATGGTCTGCTTATGCTCTTAACAATCATGGGCAATGTTCTCGTGTTGACCGCAATGTTAACAACTCCTTCTCTTCGTTCACCTTCCACAATTTTCTTATGTAGTCTCGCTGCCTCAGATCTTCTTGTCGGGTTTGTTGTACAACCGATCTACATTGGATTCAGACTTAACCCGGGACCGGAATCTGAGAACGCTTATCTTACATCCTCGTCTCTTTAGCCTGTAGTGTTTCTCTTTGTACGATGACGGCCATCTGCGTGGATCGGTTTATGGCTCTTCATTTTCCCTTACGATACCCGGATATGATGACCAATAAACACGCTGTAAACATATCACTAAGTCTTTGGTTCTTGGCGTGCACAATATCATGTCTTAGATTATGGAACGTAACTTACGCGAAACTAGTTGTAGATGCTCTACTAATTTCGGCACATGTTCCATCCCCTAACACAGGATACGCTCCTGCCCAACAACAAGAACAACCACACATTGAATGATAATTATTTCTTGTCATTGTAAGGATATTTTACATCTACACCATAACTTACTTTTCTAAGAAGCAAATGGTCGGAACGGAACTTCCGTATAACCCTGAGAAGTCAAGCCTTATTTTTCTCGTTCTTTTCCCGTTTCTTAGAACGTGCTTGCACTTTTTTCCTTGTCTACGTATTAATCTTTATCTTCCCTATATTCTTTTAAAAAGTGTTGTATGAATCCAAAGCTCTTTATAAAGAGAAAAGTAGCAAGCCCGTTTTGATATGATGGCCCCTAAAAAAAATTCTAATCAGACGAATGTCCGTTTCTTGACCGTTTGTTTTGCTGTGCTTTTGATCTCTTCCTTATTTCCGGCTCGGTTTATTTTTTGTTTGGTTATACGACCTTGTCTTTAAGGAAAAAGAGCTTAATTTCTCGTTGCCAATCACCAAAAAGCTTTGGTTCATTTTTATCCGCTTTTAAAGATATTTTTGAAATCCGGATTACTCAGCCACTTGATAAAACATGCTACTAAAGGAGCTCCACTGTTGTGACCACAAAACTTTTGTGTAAAAGCCGCATGGTCGAATCGACTTTGCTAATCAAATGTGTTCATTTGCCCCCGGAAAGATTTATCAGACATCTTTTGTTGTAGCGAATGAAATAACTCCGAAAAAAAGTCATCTAATTTCCATTTTGTTGTCTCTAATCTAAAGCCCAGTAAGGGCTGTCAGTGGGGGATGTTTCTTGCGAAAAGAAAGCCGAAATACAACGCCTTTGTTTGCCATGAAACAAACAGGGTGCAAAATTCAACGGTTTTAATACAACGACGTTTGTTAAATCGTGTTTTGATGACTACAACGGTTTTAGTAACTTTTGTTGTCCTCTTTTTATTTCATGTAGTAACTTTGACTCGCAGTTTCTTTAATTATCACCCGCGATGCAATGACATAAAACAATTTCATGTTTGTAGCTCAGTTTTTGATCAGTTTTGATGCCCATGATAATGTGGATCGATAGAAATCTTAATGAATCGCTTTATTAAAGTTTGTTTCTATTTAAAGACACTCAAAAAGCGGAGAAGATAAAATTAGAACCATAGTTCTAAAGTGACACCTGTTTCCTGAACGTGTTTTTCAAACTCGTGCTTGCTTTGTCTAGAGAAAAAAAATCGATTAAAAATGGCGAAAAAATGCAACCTTCACAGTCTTCTCAGTCTACAGTATCACTCTTCGCCGACTTTTGACACTTTTGGTAATCCTCAAACTCCATTAAAATCATCGGTCGTAATCTACCATATCGCTTGATATACACAGCCTAAACGTTCCATCCGATTTTGTCGATTTTGCCTTAAGCCATTTTTTGATTTAAACTATAATCTTTGTATAGAAAGCCACACGTTTTTGTTCTTAACAAACGTTAGTCACGCATGGTACTTTTTACTTTAGCGACTCTCCGGCATGAACTCTTTAAAATTCAGTTCATTTTGTGGTATTTTATTCCCCTGAATTTAGCGTAAGTGTGAAAGTCTCGATGATTTGAGCTTTCCGGAAGGTGGATTAACCAGCGATATATAACTAAGTTTTCTAACTGGAAAACCGGAATCCATATAAACTCTGTCCCGCTACGAACACCCTTAATTCTCTCGAATTACTCTTGCAATGGGCAGAAGTTCCTAGCTCGTTATATTACTTTCACACAAAGCGCTCTTGTAGCCGAAATTATCATTCAGCTCTTAAAACCTTTCACAGTTGACTGTCATAATCAAAGATAATAAATGAATAAGGAATTTCTACATTGTTTTCAACCTGTTTTAGTTTATGAATAAATTTGAAATGTCTTACCTCTTCGAACGCTTGCTCCAATCGATTTCCTTGTTCAACAAAATGTTTAACGTTGGATAAATAGCGAGGCTCCCTCGAAAATAAGGTCGAAGGTTTCTTGTTCCACAGCAAGACGAATATTCTCTTAGTTACAGGAAACTATATTCAAACAAAAGGCCCATGCACTCAGGGAGTCATTGTTTACAATGACACATTTCGCTTTCCGATTGAGCTGTAAAAGTTAGCCATTGTTTACATGCATGGTTGAGACCCAAATAAACTTTGTCCAAGCCGGTTATATTTGTCTCCTTTAAATAAATCTTTCGGACTGTGACCTGTCATTTAATTTTATTAAGGTCGTGGCAACAGTGCTTAGTCAGAAACACGAGATGGGATTTAAAAGATAATTATGCAAAATTCGCAAAAGACTATAATCATTTTGAAGTTTAATTGGTCTAAGTTTCAATCTGTCCAATTATTATTCAAGACATGTCGGCCTTTACAAATATGTTGTTAGATTACGAATTGAAGTTGTGCGATTGTGTACACAGAGCTTATGAAATATACAGGTGATTTGTTAATAAAACACTTGCAGAAGAAGGAGAAGGCGCTCGAAGGAACTAGTTTGACGTCACAATGGCAATTGTTTAGACCGGAAGCCGGATCATACTGAAATCCCGACAATAATTTCATTTACAATACCACAGAACACTCTGGCATCCGTTGTTAATTGCTGCCTTTGAATTCAATATTTTTTAGTCATATATGCAAAGCCCATGCTTACGTTGTAATGAGGTTAATTAGGTTAAATTATCCCTTTCCCGGTCCCAGATTCCTTCAAATCCAGATAGCATTCCTCCCTTTTTACAGCCGCAGTAATGACGCCTAAGGACCAGGCAGGGTTTGAATTGGGACATCGAGTAGTCTCAGCCTCTAGTTAAATTTCAGAGCCAGTATTGAAACCCGCCAAGAGCCGTAAGTCCCATTAAGGATCTTGAACCCGCCCTCGGTCTCCCTAGCTCCACAATTCCATTTTCCTCTCCGCTCTCATCCTTAACGTTTTAGGGACCACCCTCTTCTCGCGAGGTTCTGCGAGCCCCTCTCCGGCCCCAGAAACCTTCATCGCTTGTCGAGGCCCGAGGGTGATGTAACCTGCCAAAGAGGCGTTACTGCGAGTGCCAAGAGGGGTTAAATGGGGGCGCGAGCGCGCAACGAAGCAGATGAAAGTTTACCCCCGATTTGTGATCAAGAATAGTTTGATAAAATTATCCCAAAAACTTTCAAACATGAGCTCGATATTTAGAACAAATCGCCTAAAATACTGAAATACTTTTTCCGGCCATGGGTAGCACAGAGGCGGGAGGATCGTTTTCTTCTCTTCGGAGAATCCATACTTTGCTTCACAACACAATGAACACCGAACGACTCAGCCAGCTCTATGCATGATAAAGTTTCCATCAATAAAAGGCGCTGGTTTGCGAGAAATTCGTTGCGCAGCACCGCAGACTAACGATGGTGACTAACAAGTTTCTTGCCGGGGTTTCTTGTAACAGTTTAATCTGTACTGTGTATTTCTGTGTTATGCTTGATATCGCATACTGCAATTGAGAGTACGCGATTTTAGCGCTGTAGTATGTGGCGTTGCGAGAGTTGCAGTGTTGTTTGTTGAAGTTCACCCGTTAATGGTCATCATCTCCCATGTTGGCCGGCGCGGAGGACCCGAGATACTTCATTTTGGGCAGAAAGCAACCGCCACCCACCCCGCCCAGCCCCTACACCCAAACTTCGAGTTCTGGATTCATACGTTTTAGATACAAAGTTTATATCTTAGCCGAAAAAGAAGTATCTGTACGGTAAAGGGGGGGGGGGGGGGGGGGAGTGCATAGGCCTCCAACCCCTCCCACCCCCTGTCAGTCTAGATCCACCTTTACTTCTTCTGTCCCATAAACATTTAGCTGAAGGAAGGGCAGTTTGATTTACTATAGCCTGGGTGGCAGGCGTTTAAAAGGGAAGGGGAAGGTAATTATTGCGCGAGACCGCGCCCAAATTCACCCATCCCCTTTTTACGCCTGCCACGCAGGCTAGATTTACTAAGGAACGAGGCCAGGCCCACATGTTACTGGTCTAACGGAACTTTAATAACATCATTTTAAAAACCAAGGTTACGTACAATGATAAACAGGAAACCTGAAAATGTATCAGCCAGTATATGTACAAAAAAATCTAAAATGACGCTTGGTGTAGATCAGTGAAAGTATGATCACATTAAGCTAATAACACGCCTATAGTAAAATTTCTTAATGTATATATCATATGTAGCTGTGTATGCGTAACCTACGAGCGGTGGTTAACTGTATACATGGCTTTCTAAATTGATCATATATGTCTGCCAATTTGTGACAGTGTCGCCATTATGGAATACTTTACAGAGTTCATAGTAAAGCGTCATTTACACATGAACTGTTTTAGTTTGTTTAAATACACATTGTTAATAAGACGTTGCTATGTTTACCCAATACTATATAAAGCCACCGTGTCCTAAAAAACAATTTTCGCGTGGTGTTAGTTTTATTTCGCAGAATGTTACTCAATCCCAAATTGTACTATGCAAAGCTATAATATATCACAAGTAGCTTTACTGTATGTACAACTATCTCAAATGAATAAACACTGTGTCTATCAATTTAGCCCAGTCTCCACAATCGCATTGCTGGAGATTTTTAGTTACGCGTTTTCCATATGAACCTTTTAACTTTTGAAATCACAACCTGTTCAAGTGCACTATAAAGACATAGTAGTGTCCAAAAACAATTTCGCTTCACCAAAAACTGAAAGTATTATGAAAGTAATACAACAGAAAATCGAAGGGCTGTGAGATTGCTTTGAAGTTACCTGATCACTGTGAAGCTTTGCAGAAAAATAAAAAAAAACAACTTCTTTTTAAGGCTCCAAAAACGCCACTGAATCCAGACTAAAATCAGCGCTATTCAGGGAAAAACCAACACATGTTTAAATAGATTAGATAAGCGTACTTAACAGTATATTGTCATTAGTTTTAAGATACTTTTAGCTTCCTGGGTTATTTTATTAGTAAAGAGGTTTGGGTAGTATAGCGGGATGCAAAATCCTTGACAGATGCCAGATGACTGATGGAGGAGTTAAACGCTTCACTGCAGCACTCACGTACACTAAGCTGAAACCTCCATAGTACTGATGAAGACACTAATGAAGGAGTTAAACATTTAATTACTGTATCCCGCTAAACTACTCAAACATTAAAATGTTTTTAGTTCGCAAAAACCCTGATTGTGTTGGTTGCCTGGTAACAACTTCGCAATCTCAATACATCCTAGCGACTGAAGGTTGTTGAAGCTTAAATCAAAATCCAAAATTCCTTCAACAGAGAAACATTTACATTGCAGACAAGGATTTAATACATAAATACTTTATGTACTTGTAAGTTTATGTTCAATGGGTTTAAGAGATTTTTACCTTCATCAGTTATGTTGTTACCCTCGAGGTTTAAGCTGTTTAGTGTGCAGTTAGTGTTTGTGAGTGCTGTGGATAAATGTTTTACTCCTTCATCAGTTATGTTGTTATACTCGAGGTTTAAGCTGTTTAGTGTGTAGTTAGTGTTTGTGAGTGCTGTGGATAAAAGTTTTACTCCTTCATCAGTTATGTCGTTATGCCCGAGGTATAAGCTGTTTAGTGTGCAGTTAGTGTTTGTGAGTGCTGTGGATAAATGTTTTACTCCTTCATCAGTTATGTTGTTACCCCCGAGGTTTAATATTTTTAGTTCGTAAAAAACCCTGATTGTGTTGGTTGCCAGGTAACAACTTCGCAATCTCAATACATCCTAGCGACTGAAGGTTGTTGAAGCTTAAATCAAAATCCAAAATTCCTTCAACAGATTTAAGTGCATGCACTAATGCTAAACAGTCGAGAGGTGACAGGTTACACTGACTAAAATCAAGCGCATTACAACCAATTTTCGCCAGTTTCTTTTGAACTTCTCGATCAGAGGCTTTGTTCTCATACATGCAATTGAATAGCGTCACCACTAAATGCCTGTGTTCATAAGCTGGCCAACGGGTCAGTGTTACTAATAACCTGTGTTCATAAACTGGCGAACAGGTTACGAGTGTTACAGTTCGTTCCTCTGAATCTTCATTCATCTTGATTTCAACTACTTTAGTATCCGTTTCTGAGGGAAGAAGGTCGCTGAAAATATCTGTTGATTGTCCTTCTTTTTCAGCCAGCAGTCCAGCCACAAACTGCATCACAACCTTCCACGCGCCATCTTGGATGTGAGCGGAAACAAAACCCCGCAGTTGTTCGGAACTCAACGTGTCTACCAAATACTTCGCTGCCAAGAACTCCTGTAAGGTCAGGTGTAAAAAGCAATATTGCGCTCTTCCCTCTGCTAAAGGACGGTCTCTAAAATCAGGTAAACGGT
>OZ037787.1:1120000-1132500 GCA_964035525.1 Porites cylindrica | reverse complement strand
GCTTACCAGTGGAACATTAGGATCGCATACTTAACATATACTTTCTACAAGGAGGCAGGGTAGGGAGCAGAACATTTCACAAGCATTAAAGCAACATTAAGTTTTACAAAAATAATGGCATGACCTTAACAGAGAAGTTTTAAATTCTCAAAGTACCCTGCGGAGTAATTAAACACCACCATGAACCTCATACAAAAGGCTGCTGGCCAGCAAGGTGTTGAATTTATTTAATATTTTACTCCCTCTTTCCACCTCAAGTAAAGCTCTAAATGTTTTAAACCCAAATCATGCTGATTCATGAAGAAAATTACGGAAAAAAAGATTTACCTTTTATGGAAGGTTTCAGTTAACTTTGTATATGTTGTGGTTCAATAATTATTTTATCCTTGGTTTGTATTTTCTTTTCCTTTGTTTTGAAGTATGGTGATATATGACAATGAGTTTGAAACAATGGAAAATAAAATTTAAACCAAGTAAAAAGGTGAACCATAACATATAAATGGAATGTGTCTTTACAGAAAATATCCACAACTTCCCCATGGATCATCAATGGAATTTCCATGGGGTAGGGGGATTAAAATGCCAAAAATTCCAAAGGGTAGGAGGCCTTTTTATGAAATAATTTCTCCAGAGGGTCATGAAAGACTTGCAATAATCATATATGTACAGCGTACTTATGTATAATAAAAATTATGTTGTAAGGAAAAACAAAAACAACAGTCAACTTACCTTCTCCTTCATTTTCCATTGCTATTGCGTGAGGATATGTTTCAGCAAGTTGATCACGTCGCTGTTCTGAATTGACTTGTTCTGGTCCAGTCAGAACCTCTGCAGCAGTATGAACTTGAACTTGTTGAGCATCAGCCAGGTTCTGAAAAGGTGCTTTCCAGCCATCAGCACAATTCTTAATGACATTCAGGAAACGTCTGCTCACACAACTCCTCATGCCAGTTGAATGTTCTTTATTATTGGTCACCACTTTGGATGCATATGTTGTTAATTTGGCAGAAACAACAACATCTCCAAGCTTGCATTTCTCAGGGCGAAGACCACTACATGTGCCAACAGATATGACTGCTTTAGGTCTAAGCTGAGTGGCAGCATTCCTAACAGAGATAAGAGAACCACCAGGACAACTACTAGTTTCGTAACATCTTAATAATGCAACTTTAACTTTCTCTTGACTCTCACCCACATCAGAAAAGTAAACATGGCCAAAATCATCAAAGTAACGTCTATCGGGATTCTTAAGCTCACTGTAACAAGCTAAGAAATCGCAATCTTTCACTGTCAGTAACATAACATCAACAGGGTGATCAGCCTCTTCTGAATCTTTGGTTATAAAGTGAACATCAGCCAATGATGGAAGAACTTTATTAAGCTCAGGAGGGTCCCTGGTAGACTTCTTTGGGTTACTTGCAGCATTCTTTGAACAAGAAGGGAGACCGCTGGTAAG
This sequence comes from Porites cylindrica, assembly GCA_964035525.1. Classification (NCBI taxonomy): domain Eukaryota; kingdom Metazoa; phylum Cnidaria; class Anthozoa; order Scleractinia; family Poritidae; genus Porites; species Porites cylindrica. The sequence goes on along the minus strand of OZ037787.1, from coordinate 1,131,044 downwards.
CTGTGGTGCATTACCATCACTGCATTCTGATCTGTTAATAGTAATCTCTGGAGGACCAGTGGTAAGCCGGGGTGTATTGCCATCACTATCATATGATCTGCTAGTTGAATGCTCTGAAGATCTTAATAATCCTAAATCATGAATTAAATGAAAATAAAGAACAGAATTAATAACCATAATAATATTAATTTTTATAATATATTAATGTGGTGTGTTAGTTGTTGCTAATTCAGACAAAACTCTAGCCTGAGTTGACATCAACAGAACACACAGAGATTGGAACTGGCCACTTTTGCCACTAGCACTATGGGGCTGGTTCCTAGAAAGAAGCTTTGGTTAATCTCAGGAATAAGCCAAATTTTCTGCAAAGTTTTCCTGTCTAGCAACATGTAAGTGGAGGCATAGGCGTACGGGCTATTTTTGGCCAGGGGGGGCGGTAAACCATTTGCCCAAAAATTTTTTGCAAGTTGCTCAAATTTTTACAAATCAGTTGAACAGACACGAGGGCCGATGCAACAACATAGGCCGTACTCGCATATGAAAATGGCTCGCTACAGTTTTTCAGGGTCAATACCTGCCCAAGTTTGAGCATAAACTACATCGCCATAAACAAACATTTGGAAAAATTGCCACCACAGTTGTATTAGATAAAGATGAAAATTTGTTGTGATCAGGGTTGCAATGACATCGGAGTTGCCATAGCAACGAAATGAAGCCATTACCTATTATGTTTGCAGCAATATTTCTCCCGTGGGAACTGTTCTTCCAAAATCGACCACAGGAGCTTTTTCCTCCAATAGTCACTTCGATGTTGATGAAGTTAAAACGGGATCTGTAACAGTGTTATCGAGATATTTTGGGATAAAGTTTTTATCATTGGAAATACGGTAAAAAAAGGAAAATCTTGATGTTTGGCTGTTATCTGTAGAAAACGATGCGCTTTTGACATGCAAATTCACCTCATAGTAGTTTCAATCTTTTTAAAAACGTGGTTGAAAGATCATGGAGATAGCTCCGGCCAATTGCTACAAAGAAGGATTTGATTAGTTTGTATCACGGCGCTCTTGTTACCGGTTTTGTAAACATTTCAGTCTACTTTAACAAATTAGTGAATAATTTTTAAACCGCTCGATAGATTTTTTTTTAAAAAATATGATTCTTCTCGTAATTCAAACTGAGAATTAGTCAGCCACTTCTTCACTTTGAGACCCATTGCTGATGCCATCTGCTACACTGTTCTACGAGCGGAGATGATTCTAGAAAGTTAGGCAGGAGTTTATTCTAATCAATTCACGACTGGAAATAGCCCATTGCAGTACAGTGCCCAACAATAAAAAAAATCAGCATATGATACCTTTCCCTTATAACCATGCTGAAACTCGTCGGGTGCTAGGCAGCCACTGTCTCGTGTGAATGTAACTGGATTATTACGCCGACTTCAGGTTAAAATAGGAAATATTCATCTCTTCAAAATAATAATAAAAACATGCCGACGTCTTTAAAAACTGGCTTTGCCCAAATTTTCTCGTGCTACCCAAAAAATCTAGGTTGCCCAAAATTTGGGGGGGCTGCAGCCCCCCTCGCCCCCCCGGCCCGTACGCCTATGAGTGGAGGTCATAAAAGGTGTAGAGCCTTTAATCTAAGATCCATTGATGTGAAACATGATATGTCTACAAAATCAAAAGGAATGCTAATACAAGATTTGTATTGTATCGTATGAAAATTTAATCTACACTTAGGGCCATCAATGCTTAACAAATGCTGATGGTTTGTCAAGTTTTTACAAATTTAAGACTGGACAATCTGCAAAGGTGCCATGGACAAAATCTATAAATAAACAAAAAAGTTTTTTTCATGTCTTTAATAATTTGTTGTAAAGCCAGTATTCTTTCCATTGCCAAAAGTAAGTGTTGTCACATTTAATGGGCTTCCAGAAAATATCCATACCATACCACATACAGATGGCTTTTCGGAATTCCGAGGGCGAGGGGGGTTCTTTGAACTGGAAATCTGAAGGCGTGGGGGACACTTACAATAAAATGAATCAATTAATCAATCACTCAATACCTTTATTTAAGTGTCAAACTTATATAATTCTATAGCTAATCATAAAAGGCATGGGAAGGGGGGGGGGGTTGGGTCTAGAACTTCTGCAGGGGAAAGACAAGAGTGTATGTATTCTTTGATAACGCTTATTTTATGGCCTTAATCAGTTCGCAAATGAAGGATGAACTGACAACACTTATGACGACCGCGGAGGCAGGATACAAGACAAGCGTCCATCGATCAGTGATGTTTTCATGTTCATTTGTAGAAGAAAACCAATAAAGCTTGGGTTGCCCATCAAGTTTTAGAGGCCTTTATGCTACAAAACATCCTTTCTTCTCCCATGCAAAACAGCCTCATAAAGATTTTGTCCACTCAATGCAAAACATGGTCTTCTGACCGAGGATGCCATTTTAAGTTTTGAAACTTGTGGGATTGGGAGCGACTACTGACAAAGGAGGCTCAAATTTAAGATGGCAGAAATAACAATACACTCAAATTGTAATATGGCTAATATCTTCCAAGTGTACACACGTTCATCAGAAGGTATTGTTATTTTAATATTCTGTACCAGTTTAAGGCAATGTAAAGTTAATGTAGGTTGCATCTGCTGAACATTGGTAAGGAGAAAACTTCAATTTTTCATAAATATTATTTCCAGAATTTCTGAAGTGATTAAAGACTCCCTCTGTAACCAGCAGTAGTGAAGTACACAAGTAGTTTGAATCATTTGAAATATTTTGGCGTAAAATTTGGGAACTCTAATGGTATTTCCAAAAGGAAAATCTGAAGGCAAGGGGGGGGGGGGGAGGGGGGGGAGAGGTTAAATATGGTAGCCATCTTTTACAACTATTGTAACGACACAATCACCTGATTGAACACACTGCTCTTTATTGTTGTAGCACTTCAGAAATACATCTTGGGCGTATTATGACATAGTTAATTTAATATTACATAATTTATCACACTCTCCTGGGCCAAGAAGATCGGATAAGATGTAGCATAAGTCCTAGTTCTCTGTACTGTTGAATGATTTATTTACGTCTTTTAGCCATAAGAATCTTGTTGAGCTAGTCCCGGTCTTGGGAATTCAGTTCTATCTGTAGGAATCAGGCTTTTTCTATATCTGCTGTTTTGTGGGTTCTGAATTTTAAAAGGATGCCTGCTAGATCTTCCATCAGATTTAGACTTGTATGCAGACAGTCATTGAGACTTAATGCTTTCGTTCGGTGATATCCTGGCAGATGCGTCATAAACTATTCACATCTTCGTCATCGCACTGTCTGCTTTGAAAGCTGGAAAGTGAGGTATGTAGTGTAAAATTCCTTCGTCATGATTTAGGTTATGGACTTTCTCTATGAATCCAAGATTAAGTTGTTCAAATAGTTGGTTGTTATACTTGATAAGTTCTGGGTCCTTCTTGTTGAGACTGTTTTGTAGACTGTTCAGTCATTTTTGCTTATTTCAATGAAGTTTGTTGGTAGATCCTGCATGCTTGATTTCCATGGGGGTTGTACATTATATCTACCGGTTGCTTCATTAAACCAGATGGTTTCCTGAAATTTCACGGTGATTTCATCATCAATTTCGTTTTCTTCAGGTATTTTGCTGATTTCCCAAAACTTGGTTAAGAGGTTGTCAAGCTTGTCCTCTTCTACTGGCATGATTTGGATTCTTTGACATAGTGTGTTTAAGTCCTTTTGTGGATAGGAGCCATCAAAATTTTCTTTCCATTGTGATAAAGAGATTGACAGTGTTTTTTTTTTTGCTGCACTAAAGCTGTCCCAGAATGTGAGCCATTTAAAGGGGGGCTCCTCCGAAGGATTTTATGTTTATCTTGGGTAAATTTACATGCATTCTTGCCGTTGGTGTTTGTTTTGAATTACTATACTGGAATTGGCTCACTGGTATATCTTGTTTGCTCTTGATGAGGAGTCGTGCGATTTTGAATTGCCAATAATTTTTATGATATAAATTGTCTTGAAACGATAACGCTGATTCCATGTCTGTTTGGATTTCTACTTCTGTCTCCAATGACATAATTTTTCAATTTTTGTATCTATCTGTGTTATTTCTATACCTCTTTGTGTAAGCCTGTGTGCCTGAGTGCTTCCAATTCTGCTTGATCTGGGGTCTCTGAATTTATGAGTTTTTCGGCCCTTTTAAAATCTTGTGCACAGTGTCCTTTGTACGCGGCACAGATTGACTTCATGTTCTTAGTGTCTTCTGTCATTATACTAATCCGGTCTCGGCACCAATGTTACAACTATTGTAACCACACGATCACCTGATTCAACACACTGCACTTCATGCTCTTTATTGTTGTAGAACTTCAGAATACATATTGCGTATATTACCTTGTGCGTACACCGTATTTATTTGGCTATGAGCCGATCTTAGCTTGGCTATAAGCCGAGACCCTAAACTTTAAAGTCATATAAGAATCAGCATAACCAAGAATGACAGGTAAATCCAAAACACCCAGCTATAAGCTGAGACCCATTCGTTACAAGACTCTTAGCTACTGTAAAACCTAACAATTTCGAAAAAAATGTGACATTCTCTAGGAAAACGTACAACTGTTGTTTGGGTTTTTTGCTGCTATCAATCTATCCTCATGTCTTTATCGCATTATGCTTGAAATGATCACATAAATTGCCTTTCAATCAAAACAAACCACATAAGTTAGCCCTGCATTTGTCCATGCTTAGTAACCAGGTGAATACTTTGAAGCACAAGTTTGACCAAACAGTATGGCGGATTGTTTACACATTTTTTGACATCTTTCATTTGTTTTACACCTTCCCTCATTGTAAAAGGCTTACCAATATAAGATTTTAGTTGTCAGAGACCCGTTTTTGTCAGATATCTTGACATATTTGTTTGGGACTGAATTTCCACGCTTATATAGCTAACTTAACATTCAGATTCGTAGTGACGCGATTGATTCAATCTTTAGCCAGTGCTATTTGCTTGGCTTATAAGTGAATACATCCCCATTTAATGTCGCCGCTCCTGCGTTTAGGTAAAAAGACTACGCGATGCTTATACCGTACTATATTCAATTCAAATGTAAAGAAAGACAACATACCATATTGGCATTAAAGGGGTGGAACACCGCTCTGCTGTCGGCGTGATGTTCAACTTCCCCGTGTGACAAAAGCGTTACTAGAGCCCAACCTATCTCCCCAGCGGAGTGTACCACGCTAGATCAGACTGGTAGGACCAAAAACCTCACGCAACCTAAAAGCCTTACTCTCCCCTGCACTATAAGCTGAAAACCTATGGCTTAGCATCATGCAACCTAATGGAACGAGTGTAGGCAGTTCATAATTCGCTCAAGCCAATATAACAGCAATTTAGGTCGACACCACTGGCAAGTGCTGAATTGTAAAACAATTAAACATTGGCATATAACAGAGCTAAAGCTAATCACAGTAATAGCCCCTATGCATGATTACGTCAGATGAGTAAATTTCACCAACAAGCCTCGTTTGTGAACAAAATTTTTTGCATTTGCACTTTTTGTGCGTGGGTATTCTTTTCAACTCTACTGCCTTGGGAATTCATTTCTGTGAAACTTCGCTTATTTTTAATTTCAAAACGAGGCTTGGTGGTGAAATTTGCTTGTTTGACGTAAACATGCATAAGGGCTATTGAAGCAGTGCGAAAAACATGAAGCTTGGGGAAGTCGCTATGAGACTTAACCGATAGCCAGATACAAGGGGTGAGCCACATTTTATAACAACAACAACGCCTCCAAACTGGAAGGGAGGAAAGGGAGGGAAAAATTACAACATTTGCGAGTAAACAGTTCAGTAAGCAAGGCAGCTAAGTGAATGATGAATTTTGCCTAAAATAACCTTTTTATAGCTAGACATACGTCTACAGCTAAGCCAATGGACGATGGCGTACAATAGTGTTGCAGGGACACATGGTGCATACAACGAGACATGAATAGAGGTATTTATTGAATCTAGCCATACAGAACGAATGTTACAAACGCACTAGACAGTGTTGCAACATTTTGACCTTGGTACCTGTCTGTACCATTGTATTAAGATGCGACAAAGATATTAACTATTGTAAATTCATTGCTTGTTGCATGGCACGAGTTGCTCCACTCATAACAATAACAATCCCCGGGAGCTCTGGCGCGTCACGCTCCATTAACTGCGATTTACTGTTTCACCGTAAATCTTTATTAGTAGAGTTTCAATGCAATGAAAAAATATTTTTTGTCAAAAACTCTTGGCTATAAGCCAAGACCCCCTCTTGGGATCAAATTGCACTGAAGTTTAGCTTTCAATTTCTGTAAAAATCGCTTGGCTTATAGTCGGATAAATACGGGAGTTAATTACATAATTTATGATACTGTTCGCGGTGTGGTAGGGATATTTTCTGGAATCGCCCAATGGCCTATTAAGAGTAAATATATATAGTTTCCAGTAAGGACAAATTATTTTAAAGAAAACATTGTACTCAGATAATAATAACCCACTCACCTGATATTTAAATGAAAAAATTCAAAAAACAAGAAAAAGAAAAATAAGGTTTGAAGCTAGGCAAGCTCCGTTTTGATCACTGTCTTACTAAAATGTTGTTTACAGGTCAAGTGCTACACAGGCCGAGGCATATGTTTGTGCTCCTAAAATTACAGCTTCTGAAATTTGGGCACACAAAGAAGGCAAAAGTGCAAGAAATTAAGTTTTTTAGTTTAAAGCTGACACTGTTCCCTCTTTTGCCTAATTCGCTGGTTTGCGTAGGGCAACTAACCACTTCAACAAGGAGCTTCAACAATAGCATCTCTTTTTGACTACTTCACTTAAGGGGAAAAGAAGCCATTCAGTTGACTGAAAGCACTGGACCAGTTAAAAGGTGGTTATTAATAGTGACGGTCAGGAAAAATTGACCAAAATCTTATAGGGTGCGTTCCTTTGGGATGATCCGGATCAGGATCAGTGATCCAAGATCACTCGGATCTTGGTAGATCAAATCAACCGATGAATCCACTCTGGACAAGCATTTATCGGTTCATTTGATCTACCATGATCCGAGTGATCTCAGATCACTGATCCCGATCCAAATCATCCCAAAGGAATGCACCCTTAATTTCGTGGCAAGAGTTGAAAAATCAGTTTCTTAATTTTTTGTTCATAGAAAGCTTTTAGGTAAATAAGAAACCTAATGTAGATTGTTCCCGCCACAAGCCTTTTATTTGTTAGAAAAATTAGAAGATCAGTTTTCAATGTTGGAGTCTCAGACTGCCGTAATTTTCAACCTGAAGTTTGCTAACATCAACTTTCCTTGCATTTGCAAGCGAAGCCACATGGTGAAATTTGGACACTTATGAAAAGAAAAATTATGTTTCGTCCACTAAAAGATACTTTCAGGGCAATAGCGAAGCTTGTCGTACCGAAATGAAAGGACAAAAACTTAAGTGTCGAAGATGGCAATATTTAACACGTGGTAAAACTCCAAAATGTCTTCATGCTATTTTAATCACACATTTACACATTCATTTAAAACATACCTGGGAAATTGGCTTGGGTTATTGAAGGAAATCTCTTGCAAGACACCATCGAAGTCCAGGAATTTTCATGGTAGGCCTGTGGTAATTGCGTAAACACTTCCAATTTTGAAACCCACAAAAGTAAATATTTACAGCCTAAAGGCTCATTTTTCGTACTTCTTGTAATCAAAGAGTGGGGTAAAAAGGTGAAACGGGGTCAATTTTAGCCACTTTGAAACACTGAACTCTACCAGCCAGCGACTCTGCATGACAATCATTCTGTTCTATGACTGCACGTGACATAACATACGTTTGAAGAGATGGAACCATCAAAATGACACTCACAGAATCATGGTAGTAATGTAATGCAAAATCAAATGTGCTGGAATTTTGGTACTCAATTTTATCGAAAAATAAGGACTCTAACGATGGTACTTAGCTAAGGATAACGGAACAGGAATATATTTCATCTTGTTACTTTACGATTGGGGAAACTTGGAGCCATTAAATAAGTTATTTTGGTCACACTTCATTATATTTACTGTACTTCGATGCTTTCGTTTTGAGGCTGCCTTCAGGAACCCGAGCCAATTCTCAGGTATGTTTTAGATGAATGTCTAAATATGTGAATAAATGAGGACTGGGGAAATTTGGAGCTATTCCACATGAAGAATAATGCCGCAGAAAACAACTACTAAATTAAAGTTTTTGTCACCGTAAAAACCCGTTCTTTATTTTTGAATTATGTCAGTTCAACGAGTCTTGACTTCATTGCTTTGAAAGCATTTTCTAGTGAAAGAAGAAGAATGTTCTGTCAATGGAAAGTGTCCAAATTTTCTCCTGGTGGCTTTCTTTGCGAATGCGAGGAGAGTTGATGTTACCAAATTTCGGGTTGAAAATATGATAAAAGGCTTTTTAACTATGAAAAATTGCGATAAAACATTTCTTAAAATCATTTTAAGATTAAAAAATTGCTAAAAAGCGACGACGTTTCGACGTTAGCTGAACGTCATTATCAAGTCAAAATAAGTTAGTGATTTTTGGTCTATAAATACTAAAAAAAAACAACAATAGCTGATTGAAAAATTTTTGCAAGAACAACTTACCACAGATTACTAATCTACCTTAAGGCTATTTATGGACAAAAAATGAAGGAAATTTATTTTTCAACTGGTCTCTTGATGGTCGACATTTCCTGACAGACACTCAATAAACCACTTCAATGCAACCAAACAAAATTATAAGGTTGACAGTTTCCCCTTCCAGGGTCGTCATGATTCTCAAATCTTTCTGCCTCCATAACCCCCTCCCACCTCCACACACAATCAACTTGGATATTCTTCAAAACATCAATATTGTATCCAGTGTCCAAAAAAAGTACATGGCCAAAGTTGCAAGTTCCACTGACCATATTTCCACTTTCAGCTATAAGTAGACCTGTTTTTGAAGAACAGAAATTACCTTTTTTATCTGAGTCTTCAGCCGTATGTCTTCTGTTCTTTCTCGCTTGCATAAGTGGCTTCACACAACAACAAACTAGAGGATAAAAATTAATTCTTAAATATTTATAAGCAAAAAGGACAAACAAACAAATTTTTATATAAACAAGACAAAATAAATTTCAGAACAAAATCCTAAATCAGTGAAAATCAGTGGGTCATGTACGCAGAATCTGCTGCATAATAGATACGGCACAAATCTCCTGGTCTCCCATACAGGTCAACAACTTTCCCAGGTAAACTTTTCTTGAGCTTTTCTGTGCTTTAGTTTGGAATTTATTAGCCCTTCCAAAATTCAAATATATTTTTTTTCAATTATAGGATGGTTTCTGTGGCATTTTTAGAACATTATTATTTTCATCAGTGACATGAATATTTGTCAAAATACATTAGGCAATTTTGACAGTCTGTAATTTATGCAAGACATTACAGAAATGCGCCCATTGAAAAACGTCGCCCGTGAAAAGTGGGGTACCCATTAGGCTTTGCGAGCAAAAACGAAGTTTCGAAGACTACCGTCATTTTCGGTCTCTTATGAACTTCATAGCGGTTAACTATTCTCACACTTTCAAGAGACAATGCAGAAACAATAGAGGTAGGTTGCCATTGTTTTAAGTGTTGGAATGTCTTTGTCATTGCTACAAAGAAGAAAATGTTTATGCAAAGAGAAGCATTTTTCTTCCTCGTGCACTAACATAAAACCGTCGCGAATTCGGTAGTCTCGTGCGAATCGTTTTGATGGCAAAACAGTTAAAGCTAATCAGAAACCAAAGTATTCTTCACTTAAAAACTCATCTTCATGAAAATCACTCAATAAGATTGAATAAAAATGTTTGCAGCGTTTATAAATATTATTATCAGAAGCGGTATTGTAGTTGTTTTCAAGACACAGATTAGATCGCTGTTTAGGTTTGGCCATTAAATATGTAGTTATAGCGTTCTTAAAGAAAGTATCGCTCTTAATTTTGCCTTATACTTTGCTAAAATCAATATCTTAAATGAAGAATGTAAGTGAGAGTGCTTTTTCGTCGAATTTGCCCGTAAATTTTAAGGTTTATAATATTATCCAAAACCTGCGACAAAATGTAAACAAACTATTAACGCATCGGTTGCGCTCATATTTCATCGATTGATTCGAACACCAAGAAGTTTGTAAAAGGTAGAAATTCATTTTAAGTCAGTGCATTGAATTATTTACGGCAAAATCAACAACAATCATCGAGGATTTTTCAATTTTGAAGCGTTTAACAGCAAAAAGTCACATGCTAATTCGGAGTAAATTTAGACAGTTTTTAAACAGACTGAGCTATTGTTAGTCGCGTGAAGTTCTATTCTTCATCGAAGAATAGGCAAATGTTGCGGATGTCTGAGCAGGAACACTAACCAGGAAAGGGATATACCCAGGGGATTTCTTGACTGACACTAAATTAACGTCATTTTTCACTTATTTGCATTTTCCCGATCGACGTTTTTGAATGGGCGCGTTTCTGTAATTCTTTGTACAATGTTGACCCGTGCTGCACCCATGCCATAATTTGGGGACTGGGTCGATTTGTGGTTATGGAGACAGGGGGTGTTTGATGTTGGTGGTACTGCAAAATAGACAGTTTCCAGATTATAAGTCTCCAGAGGTTGGCATCTCTGAGGGTAATGGGTTCTGCCAAATGTAGTGGCCATGGTTGCAATAGTGTTACAATGTACAGACAGCGTTCTCACTGGGCAGGCCACGGCCTTGTGGGATTCCAGCAAGAAAATCTGAGACGATGCACAAAAAGCCAAGGAGATGTGCCCATTTGGGTACAGGGGCACGCTACAAGTCAAAAAGACTTTAGAATGTCTACAGTTAAGTATTTTTAATGGTCAACCTAACACCCCAGCATTTTGTTTGGTTGAATTAATAAAAAACACAATATCAAAAGAATAAAAGTCTTTAATTTTACTTCCTTAACTTCCGTTGGTGCCACGTACATTGTGAAGATTGGTGCAT
>OZ037787.1:1070000-1115000 GCA_964035525.1 Porites cylindrica | reverse complement strand
GTATACTAAGATTTAACTTAAAAAATGAATTAACTTTGATTCTTACCTTGACAAGCACTGCATACAGTGCAGTGCAATGCGGAAAATCCAGAGAGGAAGCGACGAGATGGAGCTTGATGATTGTTTATGCAGTGGGACGCTTGCTGAGAAAATCAACTCAGTCGATGTTTGTTGGATTGCCCTTAACAACAAAAAGTCAAAAATTTACCGCTACAAAGGAAGATAGGTCGATGTGGAAGTTACAATGTTTCTCTGCGATCCACGAAACGTGCTTGTGTAGAAGTGCATCGATTGTCGGGAGTTTTATGTCGATCGGCTTAGTCTCTAACATTAGTCTTCGCTGATTGGTTCAAAAGTGGCTTATGACCGACACGTCCAACACGTTCCAGTAAGCTGAAAAATGTTGAAATGGATCTGAAATTCTACATCAGTTGAATGGATTTTAGTTTTCGTTACATGTAATCTGTGGTCTGTGATATAAAGAAACAACTATAAGATGCTTTTGGTAACAATCAAACATTACATTGAGAGGATAAAATAGCGAATAGATGATATTTAGCATCAAAAACACTTTGTCCGTGTTTTTGCTTTTTGTTTTTGCTTCCCAAACCCAGACTGTTCTACGGACGGGGAAGGAGATCCACCTGGTTAGCTCAGTTGGGAAACCGCCGATCTACCGAGCAGGAGTTCGGGTCCCGGTTAGACTTTCTCTGATAAGGACGAAAAACGCCCGGGGGTACTCGCTATAATGCCCTATAGATCGTTTTCACTGTCACGCAACAAAAAAATAAATTGGAAACCGTCCAGTGGAAGAAGCCAAGAAAATGAAATGTTATAAAAGACTATTGTATAAACAATTTTTCCAAGTCTAAGGTCTTTGTAGCCCACAGTTTCTGAATTATTTGCCGAAACGTTTCACGCACCTTTGGAGAGCTTTGTATGGAGACGCCATATTGGTGCACCGTTTTGGTGCACCAATATGGCCGCCGGAAATCAACAAAAAAATCTGGAGTTCACTTTTTCTATAAAAGCTCTTTCTTTTCACTCGAGAACTAGCATACGTGCAAATAAACATACCTTCTAATACTTGAAATGGTTATACTGCTGAAAATGAAGGGGACAGATTTTTTTTTTCAACGAGACAGCATTCGTATTTTGATGTCACGCACTGTGAAAACTCGGAAGTTCAAATTGCTGTATTTTCGAAATGAAACATGCTACAGGACTGGAAACTTGTACAAAGATTTATTTTTTGTTTATCTTCAACCTACTGTAAATAAGAATTCGTAAAACCTCGCCATTTTGACTTTACAATTTGATGACGTCACACTGAAAACCATCTATACGGGTAGGCTCCGCCCGAAAGGGGTACGTTTTTCAGGCCTCAGGTATATATGAAAGGGTAGGTATTTCGCTAGTTGAAGTATATGAAAGGGTAGGGAAATCTGTCATTTGGGGCTGTGAAAGAGCTCAAAAGGGCTAACAGATGATTTTTATGGCTTTATAAAGTCAAGAAAACGGTTTATTTTTGTGATTGATTCCTATTTAAAGGACTGCATTTACAGCGGTTAAAAGGGTTGCAAAGTTCTAAACGAGGTATGTGAAAGGGGTACCATTTGTCAATACAGTCAACTCTCTCTAAGGCGGACACCTTTGGGACCGGCACTAAGTGTCCGTTTTACAGAGGTGTCCGTCTTATAGAGGTGTCCTTTAAGAGAGAGTCGACTGTAGAGAGTATACGAAAGGGCTACCTTTTTCGCAAAAAATGGTATGTAAAAGGTAAGGGGTTGGACCTCGGGGCGGAGCCTCCCCGTATAAATATTCGTTAAGTACCCCCCGGGGAAAAGCCGTAGGTCCCGTCTCATGCACTTGCACTTATCTGGTTCTTATGGTTCGTAAAAGAACCCACACCACGGTTCGAAAAGAGCAGGGGACGTAGACCCCTATGGTGTGGGCAACCTTCAAACATCATTCACATCATGGGATGGGTGGGTAGAGTACGTTCATAAATGGACTGAGAGCGGCTGCCCCTGGCGCCTTTGTATGCTGGCATCCGAGGTTACTGTTAGAGGGCACGTCTGTTGTCCTCTTATCCATGACTCGTTCCTTCCTTCCTTCATTCGAGATGGGCTTACTCATCAAAGCTTTTTTAGAAGAGCTAAGCCCTAACGACCAAGTCATTCCTTTTGATATCTATACCACTTTTGACCAAAAGGATGCCCGCTCGTATAACTGCCATAGAACTAACTGATACCAGGAGTCACCCCCCATCTTCCCCCATCTGCTTCTTGTTCTTAGGGAAAAGCCCTGGGGACGAGGTAAAAGACGTCACCATGGGCTCCTGACGTAACTTCTGACGTCACTGATGACAGTACTGTGATTATCATACTTTCTCCACAGGCTAATCGGCTCCTGCTCCAATGATGAATAGCGATTTAAAAAATATCATTTGTGTTTGCCATGTTTAATTAACGTATAAAAAAAAATGTTAAAGTTAATTTTTTATCTCAGGTAATTGTTATTTTTCCTTTGTTTCAACTTCATTAGCATACGTTACCATATCCAAAAAACAAAAGACAAATAAAAAATTACCAGAGGTAAAAAATTAACTACAACATATACGCCTCCTAGTACATGTTCTTGTAACAAAGTAAAAACAGTCTTCCTCACCCATCCCCCCTTTTTTCACGGACTGTCAGTTGCTGTTAAAATTAAAAGGAAACAACTGCTTTTATGCTAGAATTCCAGAGTAAATTTTAAAAAACAAACAGTTTAAATTGATTTTTAGACTGTTTAATGGCGTATGCGCTCAATTCAGAAAAGTGATACTCGATCTGAATCCCCGACGACGTTTTCCTGTTCTGAATCCAGTCCGGAGTCAAATTTTACTTTGGTCCTACTAACATGTCGTTCATCTCTTTCAATACCAAGGGTCTTAGAATTTAAGGTCAAACAACTTCCCGTATCAAATGCCACTATTTCACAATATTTCACATTTTGCAAGCGCGTTGGAATGTTCTTTTCTACTATACATGTTGAAAACCAATAGCTAGTTTCCAACATGAATTGTTACGAGAAGCAAAAGAAAGTTCAGTCATCGGCGGCACATATCATGTTAGAGAAAAAGCTGGAAGCTTACGCAATAAGAAGCTTCACAATGTTGACAATAATCCGGGACAATAATCCACAAGCGAAAGGAATGTAGTCAACATAACCTGCACAACAGGCGGTTAAACTTTGTACAGATACGCAAGTATGCAGGCGAAGGGGAGCACATGATCGCCTCGGGGAGATTAGTTGTGTGGAGAAGAATAGAAGGAGTGCGTATTTGCCAACGTCAAAGATTCGAGAGTGTGCAAATTTTTAGAAAATCTATACTTCGCGAGTGATTAGTGTGAGAATCCTATTTTCTTCTGTTACAATAGTCTTCAACACACGGAAACGCTAACATTTGGTATTTATTTTGATTCTTGTCTTGTTTTCTTTGCTTAAAAAAATCTCGTCTTTTTGGTTTCATTTTTGATTTCCCAGTTAATGTTTGATTTCCGAAATTTGTCCCTTTTTTAAAATGGCACTTTTGATTTCAAATGCTTACTGAATATTTCGCAGTCGAAACAGGGCTAATTGGACTGTAGCTTACGAAAGCTTGCTAAGCGGAGACGTATTTCCGGTCGTCGCTTCTCTCCCTCCGAAGAGAAGCGACGACCGGAAATACTAAAGGATTAAATTAACTGCAAAAACCGTGGACGAAGATCCTGCTAGTTGTAAACGTTGGATCTCTAGAGAAGAAATCAAATCAGCCAAAATATAAAGAACAAGAACGAGAAGTCCAAAGACTACAGCAAAGCTGATTTAAAACAACGTGTATTGTTTTTTATAACAATATTTCGGCTTGCCATACCAGCCTTCTTCAGGTTACAGATGTTACTGGAAATACGCCTACGCGTCTCAGGTTAATGGGACTAAGGAAGTCAAGAAAAAGAGGCGGAAACCGGGAATGCAAATTACCGGAGGTTGGGACATCCCTCCCCCCGCCAAAAGTACTGTATGTCTTACAAAGATTTTTCTGTCGGGTGTAGGAGATGAGAGATCGCTCAATGTTATTTCACTCAGTGATTAGTATTCTCGACTAAATGCCACTTGATCGTTAGAATCTTTTAAAGACCAGGTACTGGTGGGTTGCACTAATTAATTTACTCTGGCTTTAAGTTATTGTGGGTGGATTCAAGGAAAATCTACCTTGTAAAGGACTTATGTCTTTTTCTGCTCAACCTGAAAAAAATAAATAAATCCAGGAGCCCATCAAATTTGATGGGCTCCTGATAAATCTTAATTGTCCACCCTCCCTCTCGCGATTGCAAGCCCCTCCCGGGACCCAGATATCTTCATCGCTTGTCGTGGCCCTAGGGTGATGTAACCTGCCAAAGAGGCGTTATTGCGAGCGGCGAGAAAGGGGTGGGGGGGGGGGGTTAAATAGGGGCGCGAGCGCGAAACGAAGCAGATGGAAGGTTACCCCCTATCTGTAATCAAAGATAGTTTGATAGAATAATCCTAAAAGCTCTCAAACATGAGTTCGATATTGGGAACAAATCGCCTAAAATACTGAACTACTTTTGCTGGCCATGGGGAGCATAGAGGCGGGGAGATCGTTTTCATCTCTTGGGAGGATCAATACTTGGCTCCGCAACACAATGAACGCCGAACGACTGTGCCATCTCTATGCATGATGATAAAGTTTCCATCAATAAAAGGCTGGTTTGGCAGACATTTATGGCGCACAACCGCAGACTAATGATGGCGACTAACAAGTTTCTTGTAACAGTTTAATCTTCACTGTATTTCTGTGTTATGCTTGATATCGTATACCGCGATTGAGAGTACGCGAATTTAGCGCTGTAGCCGTATGTGGCGTTGCGAGACCTTGCGGTGTTGCAGGTTTCATCCTTCCTCAGTTGCAACGTTTTGAGGCAGCCGTAGGACAATTTAAACTCGTTTGGACAAGAAAAGACAATTTCAACTGAAAGTTGAATTTGCAAGTGGACTGGTATCACTTTTAACAAAACCATGCTGGATCCGCCCTTGCTTCGGTTTTTCCCTCTTCTTAATAAACAACATGTCCAAATTCCAATTCGATGTAGAAAGTGTCTCCAGTTATCCGGGGACACTCAAGAGGGCCACAGGTCTACCAGTTCCCGCAACTGTCAAATGTCACCCTCTTTAAAAAAAAATTGTTTTTGTTTTGTTTTATTTGAGAAATTTCCATACAGTCATCATTCTCGATTTGATTTTTATTTGTTAGTTTTGTTAGCTTCGCCAAAGGAGACAAACAAAGCAAAGAACATTCAAGGCAGCTAAATTAAAATATGGAAGGAGAAAAAAATAAAAAAATAATAAAATAGAGATTCAAGGGGGTTGACAGAGAGAGACATCGCGACAGCTGAGGCAGCCAATCACAGCGGAGGGGTTTAATCACCCTGTGTATGACGGAAGGACCTTGGATTTCGATTGGGGTTCACCTGTTAATGGTCATCTCCTACGTTAGCAAACGCGGAGGATCTAGACTGCGAGCAGTCTCTTATTTTTCTTTGCAAAGTTACTGCACGAGAAATCCAAGCACGCGAACCGTGAAGCCGCAAGCCGCAATAAACGAGGGCGTTGGCCTTTATCCGTTATTGTAACATAACGTCGTGGTTTGCAGTCGCGCTAATCGGGACAAGAACAAAACGGATTTTATGAGAAAAGGCGGAATGCAAGCATTTTAGGAGGATCCGAGATACTTCATTTTGGGCTGAAAGCAACCGGCCCCCCGGCCCCTACACCCAAATCTCAAGTTCTGGATCCATCCGTTTTAGATACAAAGTTGATATCTTAGCCAAAAAAGAAGTATCCGTACGGTAAAAAGGTTGGCCTCAAAACCCTCCCACCCCGTCTACATCGACCCTTGCTTCTTCTGTCCCATAAGCATTTTACTAAGGATGGAAAGTTTGATTTACTAAGGAACGAGGCCAGGCCGACATGTTACTGGTCTAACGGAACTTTAATTATATCTATCATTTTCAAAACCAAGGCTACGTACAATAATAAAACAGGAAACCTGAAAATGTATCAGCCACTATATGAACAAAAAATTATAAAATGACGCTTACTGTAAATCAGTGAACGCATCAATCACATTAAGCTAATAACACTTCAACAGAAAAATTTCTCAATGTATATATCATATGTAGCAGTCTATGCGGACCTTACGAGCAGTGGTTTAACCACCGCTCGCAGAGAACTGTATGCATGGCTATCTAAATTGATCATATATGTTTATGATCAATTTGTGACAGTGTCGCCATTATGGAATACTTTACAGAGTAAATAGTAAAGCCTCATTTACATATGAACTGTTTTAGTTTGTTTAAATACACATTGTTAATATGACGTTGCTATGTTTACGCAATACTATATAAAGCCACCGCGTCCTAAAAAACAATTCGCGTAGTGTTAGTTTTATTTCGCAGAATGTTAATCAATCCCAAATTGTATTATGTTTAAAAACCTATAATATATCACATGTAGCTTTACTGTATGTACAACTGTCTCAAATGAATAAATGCTGTGTCTATCAATTTAACCCAGTCTCCACAATCGCATTGCTGGAGATTTTTAGTTACGCGTTTTCCATATGACCCTTTTAACTTTGGAAATCACAACCTGTTCAAGTACACTATAAAGACATAGTAGTGTCCAAAAACAATTTCGCTTCACCAAAAACTGAAAGTATTATGAAAGTAATACAACAGAAAATCGAAGGGCTGTGAGATTGCTTTGAAGTTACCTGATCACTGTGAAGCTTTGCAAAAAAGAAAAAAAAAACCTTCTTTTTAAGGCTCCAAAAACGCCACTGAATCCAGACTAAAATCAGCGCTATTCAGGGAAAAACCAACACATGTTTAAATAGATTAGATAAGCGTACTTAACAGAATATTGTCATTATTTTTAAGATACTTTTAGCTTCCTGGGTTATTTTATTACTAAAGAGGTTTGGGTAGTATAGCGGGATGCAAAATCATCGAGAGATGCCAGATGACTGATGAAGGAGTTAAACACTTCACTGCAGCACTCACATACACGAAGCTGAAACCTCCATAGTACTAATAAAGACACTAATGAAGGAGTTAAACATTTAAGTATTCCACGCTAAACTACCCATACATTAACATGTTTTAGTTCGCAAAAACCCTGATTGTATTCGTTGCCAGGTAACAACTTCGTAATCTCAATACATCCTAGCGAAGGTTGTAGAAGCTTAAATCAAAATCCCAAATTCCTTCAACATAGAAACATTTACATTGCATACAAGGATTTATTAGAAAACTACTTCACAGTTTATGTTCAATGAGTTTACGCGATTCATACCTTTCTGGGTTATTTGAGTATCACTGAGGTTTAAGCTGTTTAGTGTGCAGTTAGTGTGTGTGAGTGCTGTAGCTAAATGTTTAACTGCTTTATTAGTTATTTCGTTATACCCGAGGTTTAAGCTGTTTAGTTTGCAGTTAGTGTGTGTGAGTGCTGTACATAAATGTTCAACTGCTTCATCAGTTATTTGGTTATCATTGAGGTGTAATATTTTTAGTTCGCAAAAACCCTGATTGTGTTGGTTGCCTGGTAACAACTTCGCAATCTCAATACATCCTAGCGACTGAAGGTTGTTTCTTCCTAAATCAAAATCCAAAATTCCTTCAACAGATTTAAGTGCATGCACTAATGCTAAACCGTCGAGAGGTGACAGGTTACAATTCCTAAAATGAAGCGCATTACAACCAATTTTCGCCAGTTTCTTTTGAACTTCTCGATCAGAGGCTTTGTTCTCATACATGCAATTGAATAGCGTCACCACTAATAACCTGTGTTCAGGAGCTGGCCAACAGGTCAGTGTTTCATATCGTTCCTCTGAATCTTCATTCATCTTGATGGCAACATATCCAGTAACAGTTTCTGAGGGAAGAAGGTCGCTGAAAATATCTGTTGATTGTTCTTCTTTTTCAGCCAGCAGTCCAGCCACAAACTGCATCACAACCTTCCACGCGCCATCCTTGATGTGATCGGAAACAAAACCCCGCAGTTCTTCGGAACTCGACGTGTCCACCAAATACTTCGCTGCCAAGAACTCCTGCATCGTCAGGTGTAAAAAACAATATTGTTCTCTTCTCTCTGCTAAAGGATGGTCTCTAGTGTCGGGTAAACGGTGAAACAAGCCATTACTCGCTAGGTCTTTAACTTCGTGTGATTCAAAAATTAGTCTTCCCACTTTAATTCCATCGAAGGCAATTTTTCCCAGACGTGCAAACACATTTTGCACATGGGAAGAAAGTTCCTTAAACGGCTTTAGAAAAAACGGTTGACCATCGGCTTTATTGTGGCGATATTGATTATCATCGTAGCTAAAGTAAAACATCCTTACTGCAATTGAGTATATTTCTGTCAGTCTCGTCGGGAGGCTGGTAAAGCCAGTGTTACCAAGCAGCTCTAACAAGCAACTACAAATGATAAAGCAATTAACAGGAACGTAGCAGAAGGCTACAAGGTTTAAGTTACTGGTGATGTGTTGCTTTATGGTTTCCGCTTTGTCCGCCTCCTTTGTAAACTTCTCTACATAATTATTTACTTGCTCAGTTGAGAATCCCAGAATTTCAACTGTTTTGTCGAAGTGAAGACTTGTGATACATGACACGGCATTGGGTCTTGTAGTCGTTAGGATTGTCGCACCGGTAAGAATTTTTCCCTCTACTATTTTCTTCATAAGGAAATAAACAGGCATCCTTTCCTCTTCACTGTTTCTGTACGGAATGTCATCTTCATTTATTTTAGTCCTACCAGAATATTCGTCAAATCCATCAAAAATCAACAGTACTCGCTCTGGGTTGTGGCGGATGTAGTTCCAGAGCTCTTCGGAAAGAGCGGTTGAATACTCTGAGTGATCCAGAAGCTCGCGAAGATTTAGTTCTTGGTTTCTAGAGTTAAACATTCTCAGCTTAACGAGAAAGGCAACTTTAAAATCGACTTGCGATTTTTGTGTTTCGTTGAAAAGGTTATCGGACGCCCAGTTGCGAAGAATCTTTGTGCTAAACATGGTTTTTCCAATTCCAGGACGACCGACAACAAGAATCTTCTGCTCTTTAGCATTAAAAATATCTCCTGGCGGTGTTGGTCGTAAACTTTCATTGGCTTTGTGGTACTCGTTTAGCTGTTTCACTCTGTCTCCTGAAAAGTCATACTTCGCTCTCCCTTCATAAACAATCAAATTGGTGAAGATTTCGTCAAGTTTTAGATCTCTTCTAGGTCCTTCGCCTGGATTATGAAAAGGCGATTTGAGGTCTCTGTAAGGTTTGTCAGTGACATCTCGGACATGTTTCTTCATACGTTCGATGAAAGGAGCGACTAAGGTTTCATCATAGTGGGTGATTAACTCTTGTGGTTGCGGTCCTGAAGAAAAAACACTAATTAGTTTGATAACAAAATTGATATTTTATTGATTCACTGATGACGTATTAAACGATAATAATAATAATATTTTCACCACTGTCTAAAATATGCATGTCAAATGTCAAACTATCACTACCGTAAATCCTCCTTATTTGAGATGTGGGGGAGGGGGGGGGGGGGGGGCTCAATTAATTTAGAAAAGATGATAGTATCAGCTCGAGCTACAACACTAAATGGAAAAGCTCAAGTACAAGAAGGTTTAAGGTCATGCACGGAGGATCAGAATCAAATCCAAACTTCCAGTTGGTATGAAACCATCCATCCTTATTAGTAAAGATTAATTAGGGGAGGGGATGGGGGATTATAAGAGGGAGGGGGGTTATTTGAGAAGAGGGGGGCTTAATAGAGGATTTACGGTATAATTCGGTCTATCATGATAGCTTCTAAATATTGCAAATTATCTCAAATCGTACTGGTCCCTTTTTAATAAGATGCACACTTGTAATGTTTCTTGTTATTTTACAGAAATGTATCACATTCACTATACTACTTGAATGTCAACTTAAACAACTTGAACCAGTGGTGAGTGTTGGACAGCTGAATTTGGGATGGCGTACACCACATAAGCTACATGTATCATGTAGCTTATCTGTGACTGTACTATGGAACGAACCCAACAATAGATTCAATAAATCAGATGCCAAGATGTGGCAGCACTTTATGATAGCATGATTACCTTGATAATGAGGCCATGAATGGAAAACATGGGGTTCATTCAACATGTGTGCAACAAGAGATGCTGCCATCACACTGGCACAGGAAGACCAACTCTCTGAAGCTAACTGAGAACCATCTGCATAGTCAGCTATTCCTTTCACAATTAACCACTCAATTTGACAATCAAATGCTGCTGTAAATACGCCTGTAGAACAACAAAACAAACAGTACATGAGGTTTAAGAAAAGTCCTGTTTCATTTAAGTGTCTTCATCAGCAAAACAAGAAACTTGACCAGACAGTGAGAGACGTTGGCGGCCATTTTTGTATAAGTTTCATTATGGTGTAATTTAAATTTGTCAACAAAGATGAGTGTGGGTGGAGGTGCTTGCAAGGCTTGAAGAGCCAGGAAACTGCAGTCGAGTACAGCTGCTCATAACCATGACAACCCTTCGAGTGGCAATAACTCAGGCACCATCTCACAGCTAACCAATGCAGATTTTATTAAGTGGAACCCTGCCTTATGGCCACCCTAGTAATACAGTCACCTTGTTATTTTTGGCCTGGCAAAATGGCCATACATTTTCTAATGAAAAAACCTTGTTAACACAGTCACCCATTGATGTGGCCAATTGCAAAGCTTGACCTGGCTGTGTGCACCTTCCTATAAAGACTGGCTGCAAAAAAGCAGTCGGCCTACCTTCTCCTTCGTTTTCCATTGCTATTGCCTGAGGATTGGTTTCAGCAAGTTGATCACGCCGCTGTCCAGAAATGACTTGTTCTGGTCCACTCAGAAACTCAGCAGCAGTATAAACTTGAACTTGTTGAGCATCAGCCAGGTTCTTCAATGGTGCTTGCCAGCCATCAGCACAATTCTTAATGACATCCAGGAAGCGTTTGCTCACATAACTCCTCATGCCAGTTGACTGTTCTTGATTATTGATCACCACTTTGGATGCATATGTTGCTATTTTGGCAGAAACAACAATGTCTGCTAACTTGGATTTCTCAGGGTGAAGGCTGCTACATGCACCAACAGATATAACTGCTTTAGGTCTTAGTACAGTGGCTGCATTCTTAACAGAGACCAGAGAACCACCAGGACCACTACTATTTTCAAAACATTTTAATAATGCGACTTTAACTTTCTCTTGCCTTCTATCCACATCAGAAAAGTAAACATATCCGAGACCATCAAAGTAACATCTATAGGGGTTCTTAAGCTCACTGTAACAAGCTAAGAACTCACAATTCTTCACTGTCAGTAATAGAACATCAACAGGGAGATCAGCATCTTTTGAAGGTTTGGTTATTGTGTTAATGTCAGCCAAGGATGGGAGAACTTTATTAAGCTCAGGAGGGCCTCTAATTGGCTTCTTTGCATTGCTTGCAGTATAGTTTACACAAGAAGGGAGACTGCCAGTAAGCTGTGGTACAAAACCATCACTTTCGTCTGAACTTCTAGTTGTATCCTCTGGGAAAATGGTGGTAAGCTGGGGTGAACTGCCATCACTTCCCACTGATCTGCTAGTTGAATGCTCTGAAGATGTTAATGTCTCGGATCCTAATCAGTGCATAAACAAATAATAAATTCAATGAAGATAAAAAAGACAATTAATAATGATAATATTTTCAACAATAGAGAGAAGAAGTGCGATGTCACATTACCATGGAAGCAAAATTTTTGGCAACAAAAGGGAGCTTAGGCATTGACAGCGGCAACGCCAACGAGAACGGGAAAAAGAAATAGTTTTATATTAGCAAAATAACAACTTTGCATGTGCATGACACTTTTTTGACATTTCTTAGCCGTTGTTGCACGACTGTGACATAAAATGTCCTAATTTCACGCACCCGCTTCCTGAGGTAGGTGAACACAGCACAACAATTTCCTTTTTCTTTTTCTTAACTTAGATACGGTTCTTTCGGAATCAACCCCTGAAAATTCGCCAACATTTGACAAATTAAATAAAATTGAATAACAGTGCAAATTCACATAGTTTAAGAGACTTAATTTTTTGGTTTGTTGTCATCCAGAAATTTTGCTACCAAGGCAACATGACATAATGACTTCTCCTCTCTGTAGTATTATGACAAGAATGTGGTGTTCTAGCGATTGCAAATGCAGTGTGAGAAACTGGATCTAGCCACTTTTGCCACTAGCACTATTTGAGATAACTAGCTGCTTTGGACAGAGCTGGCACCATCTCACATAGCCTGAGAAAACAGCCATCATTTGGTTTTCCCCATGAAATGACGTTTGAGAAACAAGAGTTGAAATTTCATTCTGATGATGTATCACTACCCAGATCTGTGTAGTGCTTCTGATTGGTCCTGATGTGTGGTAAATTTGCTTCAACCAATCAGAAGCACTACCCGGATCTGGATAGTGATGTGTCATCAGTATAGAATTTCTGTGCTCGTTCCTTGGAATTCATTTCACAGGGAAACCAGTGGTGGAGTCGCAAAATGTCGGCTGTTTTCTCTCACACTAAATATCGTAAAATTAATACTGAAAATAAATACAATATCATTTTACCACAAGGAATATTATATTATTGCTTTTTACTAATCAGTACTATATCATGGCAATAACCAATTAATTAAGTATTAAACTTCTCTTTTGCCGTGTCCACTTATGGGCTTAGATATAAAGAAAACATGTAATCAAACTAAAAGAAAATAAAATGTTACTCCATGATAAAATATTTGAGAGTTCAAAATCCTGAAGTTTTAGCTTAAACTTCAGCATTTATTGTGCAAATTGGCAAAACCATACCTTCTAGAATCATCAGAGATGGTACATGTATTCATTTGTGAGTGGTAATTTGACCGTCAAAAAACAAGGGTTAATTAGGTAAAACTTTGCATTTTTCTAACATGCCTCTTCAAGTTCTTTGTAAAAATTCTTATTACTTCCCTTTGATAAAGGCATGATCATATCCCATATTTTTTCACATTTTTTCCAACAACCTTTCTCAAAATAGCCGTATGTATATAAATTCTGCAAACATAATTCCCACAAGTCCAAAAAAAAAACGCAGGATGTTTGCGATTGGAAAGAATGTTTTACCTTGTCTGGGCTGAAGGCTAACATAGTGTAACTCGTGAATGTGTCCCAACACAAGGGGGTTGGTATTGGCAAGTGCATGATCTGGCTGGACAACTATCTCATGGTCAAGACTGCTGATAATACGGATGGGAGTTTGAAAGTGATTTGCTGCAGCAAACAAAACCACATGATCACCCCAAGTACCATCTTTCGCCATGCTCTGTAAGTATTCATGCCAAGATGGGTATCCAGAGACAAAGTTGAGCAGAGATGTCCCTTCGTGCTAAAAAACAAAAACAAAAACAAAAACAATCAAACAAGTGAATATCACTTTTCTGAGCAAGCAACATAGACATGGAGTGATTTTAATCTGCTAGAAAGTATATTTCAAGGCTGCACACACTCACTGATCGCCATAATTGCGTACAATGTTCAATGGGGAAAGTTTATCGAGGACAGTTTCAGAAAAAAATGTTAATAAAGCTGGGAAAATTGCATGCTTTATTATGGCTGCAAGAACCAAACAATCTCCGATTAGTTTTTACAGCTGATCTGTCAAAGGAACTGTAAATTTTTTTTGCTGATACACGATGCACAACTTTTACTTTCCATATCTTTGCTCACATTGTCTAGTATACAATGCCAAGCTTACATTTTAGATCTCCATGTTAGTTTGCACGACTTCTGAAACTTTTCTGCGTTTGTTAACATTTTTTTCTGAAACTTCCCTCGAGAAACTTTTCCAGTTAAATGGGCTACTCAACAATGGCAATCGATGAGGAAACATATGTCATGTAAGAAAACACCAGAGTCACCTGGCTGTTCCTCTTCGCTGATTGGCCAGAAATTTTTTTTTCTGGCCATTCAGAAGTTCACTTTGCGAACTGGTTCGGTAAGAGTAAGTGCCAGGGGATCGTCTTGATCTTACAGTAAACTTTCACATTAAAAATCCTATCATCCCAACCAGCTGCCCCTGTGTCTCCGAGGATGTGGCTGCCTTCACTTAACATGCTTTCCTGTTACTAAGTCAATAATTGACAGTCTTCATTTTTTGATGTAGGAAGTCTCCGGGGAATACTCCCTTACATTAACCTTATAGCTATTGCTCTGAAATAGTGTCAAGATTTGGAGAGCCGGACAGCACACCCTCACTACGACTTCCCAGATAATACCCCCTGGGGAGAAAAAGGAAGGTATTTTATAAACTGGGCCCACCTTGAGGGAGCCTTGTTAATGAATTAATTGGATTCTCTCCAAAATTCTGGAAGTAGTTTTCAGAGGGAAATGATACTGTTAACTGGGATTTTAAGAAAAATTCACCTGGGTCACCTGTAACCTTAGATGGCGACAGAAGGCGACCCCCAGTATTTCAAGTCATGATGTATAATTTGTGTGACGTCTCCAAGACAAGTGACCTTAAATGGTTGTTTTTGGTTGTTATTACCCTCCAAGTTTCGCTGTCAAAGCTTAAGCATTTCAGACTAAATATGAAGAGGTGGGTGATTTCAAAGAAGATCAAGAGAGCCTAGTCTTGATCTCATAATACTTCAGTTCTTTTTTGTTATGTTCAATCCCGGCTTTTATCCAATTTAGTTTAGCAAAGAAACGTCGAACTGAGTTAAGGAATCAATTATTGGCATGATAAGATTTAAGGAACAGGTGTAGGGAAGTAATTAGCAGTGATATGAAGTAATTAATTAAGAATAGGACCAGCTGGGTGATATAAGAGTATAAGTGATAGATAAAGCTGGAGCTGACTAGTTCTCGTGCGAACAGCACGATATATTTAGTTCCTTATCATAATCCCCATGAGGGGAATCCGCCAAACAGACACGGAAGGCCCGTGCCAATAATTTTTGTCTTAGTTAGGCTAGTCATCAACTTACCAGATTAGGGTTCTCATCCAGGAACTGAACCAAGGTTTTTCTTAGCTCTTTGTGTGAGATTTGAATTCCTTTGACACTTTGTAATTGTTCTGATAATGCATGGAATAAACAGTTCCCGGATACTTGGTTATCAGAAACAAAGAATCCTTTGTTGGCAGCGATTGTTCTCAGATCAGATGGTAGGTTGGTTTTTTTGCCAACCTGCTCTGCGTCACATTGTAAATTTTGTAAAGATGGAAAAACATTCCAAGCTAAAAAAAAAAAAAAACAGGTACTTATAATCACATTTTCCATTGTTTGGTAGGGGTGTAGTGGTGCAGTGATTAATTTAAAATAATCCTCTGAAATTGACATCAAGTAGTTTTTTTATGACAAGAGAATTAGCAAGATTTTAATAATCTCATTTGCTTAATCCATAGTTATCAGTTAGCTCATTGATTTATTTTGCAGAGCGCAGTGCAGACTGGTTAGTATCTTGTGTTCTGCTTAAGCAACGGTTCACATACAACACAATGGGGTCAAATGGAAGTGAACATATTGCATCTTGGGCAGTTGTTACAGTTGTTATATTTTGCAGCAAACTGTCCCAATAAGACCAAAAACACTTAGCAATACACTTTTGGTAGCTTCAAGGCATGTCAAAAAGGAAAGGCCTCACGTCAAGTTGAAAGGTGGCACTGATCAAAAAAGTCTTTGCTTGAGCTCCCTAATAGCTTTCCTCTGAAATACTTAAATGAATAAAATCAACAAAAGAATTTCTTTAATTGGCTTTCATTAGTTTTCTTGCAATTTTGGCACTTTTCAGGCATAATGAGATCCAATAATTTGTACATGAAAAGTACACAAATGTGCACATGTTCACACATGCCACATATATATACTTATTTCTTTTCTCTCTCTCCCTCCAAACACTATTTTTGGGAGATTCGAGAACTCTAGAAGTTGAAGTGTTCTTGAACTTATGGAGAAAAAGCAAAATCCTAAACCAGTTCAAGGCAGACTGAAGCCCACTGTTTTGCCTTAGCAGTATCTATACATGCAAGTGAACCTACAATGAGGAACAAAAGTGTTGAGAGACTACCCATAAATGGCCCCTTTTTGCATAGTTGACATACCTATCCCCTTCCCCTCTGTACCCCAACCCCTTCCCTCCAAAATCAATGTTATATTTTGGACCCTCAAGTCTTTCTTTTACTTCAGACAACACTGATTTTGGGGTGAGTGGATTTACGGCATTTAAAAGGAATGAAACAATAGATGAATGAAATTGTTGATAAAAGCAGCCATTTTAAACAACTTCTTGTGTCCATGATTGACGCTATCGTTCATCCACACTTACGTAAGCCAGGACAGATTCAAATGATGTTAACAATAGGCCAATTATTGCACTAAGAGGTCATGTGACATCGTTTTTATGAAAATGAAAGTGATATGATTTTGCCTACAAAAAACGATTAGTGGGTCATATCTTAAACAAAATAATAGTGACTTGGTTTTTCAAACACGCACCATTTTCTTAAAATGAATACTTTCATAGCAGGTCACGTGACCAAAATGTGATTTTTTAAATTATGAATTTCCTCTTTCTGAACACAAATTTTGCACCTAAACTTCGAGGAAAATGTTGAAGGGATGATGTGGTAATGTTTACAGCACCTCTGAGAGTAACTATCAAATGTTTAACAAGATATGAGCAGAAAGTAGTTTTGGCCCCCATGTTGGAGGCCAAGAGTATGCCCTCCACCATAGCGGCCAATACAAATCATACTGCTTTGTTGAAAAATTAAAGTGCCATAAAATATCTCCCTTGAATGCCTTTCCTCTCAAATTTTGGGAGTAAGATAATTTTTATGTGCTCTGTCAATTTTTGACATCAGCAAGATTCCAACTCATTGTTTAAAGGAAGCTTTGATCATGTGACCTCTTACTGCAAGTGGCCTATTTTAATGAACAAATCTAACACTTGATCAGCAACGAAATTCAAGAAGCTTATTATTAGTAAGTCATCAGGGATACCTTCAGGGTCTACAGTTGTCCCCTCCATTTGCTGCAAAGCTTTATCAGTGGATGGAAAAATTCTGCGTTTTGCTTCTGAAGGGCTCTGGTAATCTAAAGAATCATCTGTTGACAAAAAAGAGCAGATAACAACAGGCTGTTTTGGTAAATGCAGGTGTATGGAATAATCCCATAAGCCAGTGAACTGGAGATAAAACATATGATAGATGGTTTGGGTGAAATAATACTTTACTTTGTTTGCTTACATGTAACAAAAAACTTAGTAATCGCCTTTTTTCACGATCTCAGCCGGGACAAAAAGGCAGTGGATATTACTCAAATTTGGTTTTGTTTGTATATTTTCAATTCTTATTAGAGTCCATGTCCTTTTATTCCTTTTACAATGTGTTAAGAACCTGAAAATTGGCATTCATACCATACACCCAACTGATCATCGTGTCGATGAGATCTTTTATCTGTTTGGCCCAGTTGTATTTCCTGCCATAGGCTTCGCGCAAGGTTTCTGCTTCCTCAAGCCGACTTCTCCTATCCTTGACCAAGATTGTTTTGATAGCAAAGGTCCAATCTGCTGGTTCCTCTGAGTTCACTACAAATGTTGATCCAAAAGGTACACTGTGTAAAGCTTTTCCAAAACCGGAGTTGTGGCTGACGAGCACAGGGAGACCAGCTGACAAGGCCTCCAGTCCTGTCAATCCAAAGCCCTCTGTTCTTGAAGGCATGACAACAAGATCCACTTCTTGAAACAAGCGCCTTAGACTCTCTCGCTCTTCAACAAATCCTCTTACTCTCAAGCGACTTGCAGGGACACCACATTCAGTCAACCGTTTTGCTATTTCTTCGTGTTTTCCATCTGGAGCTCCAACAAAGACAAGACGAGTATCTTCTAACTCAGCAACCGCTTTCCCAGCGATGTCAAATCCTTTCAATTTGAAATCCTCTACATCTCCACGACCAAACACCAAGACACTGCGTTGTTGCCTTTCACTAGGAGCCTGCTTCACAGTTGCAAACTCTATGAATACTCCTGGAGTGAAGTCAACAACATTGTCATCTTTTTGACAGCTGCGAAGATAGAAGCGAAAGGCCTCGCTCAACTTGGGACCAACTCCAACAACATGATCCGCCATTTCACACAGTTTTACTTCCGTCTTGTGCTTTTCCTCGCCTTTTGAAATTGGATCTGAATAGTTCTTGAACATTCCAAGTTCCTCTGGATCTGTGTGCACCACTTGAACCCATTTGCACCTTTTAGATTTTTTAATGATTTGAGCCTGTTTACCGAGTTTAACTCCATGACCTATGATAATGTCCATTTGCAAATCTTCAGGTGGAGAGCAAAGCCAGTCCAGTTGCTCAAAGCCAGGCAGTGGTGTTGCCTCAACGATCTTAACGTTATGCTTCATGGCTACCTTCTTGTCCTCTTGACTGCATTGAGGTAAAAAGAAAGTGATTTCCACTTCAGGGCATTTGGCCAACTGAATGGCTAACTCTCTGTTTATGGTGGAAAGTCCCCCTTTGCTTGATCCCCATTCAGAAGCCAAAATAGTGACTTGCACTTTGCGGGAATCATCTGCTCTGCAATCCCGTGACTGGGGTTCCCATAAAGAAGATGCCATAGCCAAACATCAAAGTTGTCACACACCTTTAATAAAAAGTAAACAGTAAAGTAAAAGTAAGTTGATAGTCCATTGTAAGTCACGATTCTTGACTCGATTCATGATTCTCGATTCCTGTGCAAATTGAGAATTGAGAATCCACAACAAGCTACTGAGCATCAAGTTGAGGATTGAGTCTCACAGGACAGAAAACAAAAGATTCACCCATGACTGATTTCTTGATAATTTTACAAAGGCATACAGCTGTGACACAACACAGCATGGTTATATTCGCGTAAGCAACTGTATGCTCGAAACAAGACCAATTCTTACTTAAATGTACCAATCCATACTTATAACACTAGGTCTCAATAATCTTTTATAAATCCAAGCTCCAAGGGTAACATCTACATGAACAGTTTCTTCCCAAGAACCATAAAAGATTGGAACGCTCTAGCATTAAATATTAGGAGGACAGACACTTTGGACATTTTTAAACGCACTGTTCGGGAACAGATTTTAATTATTTAATTAAATTATTCTATTTATTTGACTATTTTATTTATTTATTTCTTTTGTTTCTTTATTTTTATTTCTTTGTCATTTTTTTTTTATTATTTACCTTAGTGCGATGGGCATCCTTTGCCAAGTATAGGTATAGAAATAGAAATAGAAATTCAAGTTATATGAAGGGAATGTTTCTTCTAGGACATGTGTATCAAGCTTCATTTCCTCAAGTAAAGTTCTGCTCCAAATGCAAACAAACAGTGCATACTCGTGAACAATCAACAGCATTGTTATTTCGTAATGCCAAAAGATTTTGGGCTTATCCGGCCTGGCTTGATAAAGATCCGCTGTAACATACCCATCTGTAACATGACTAATCTTTTGCTCTGAAATTGCGTTCATGATCCTTGAAAACTTTAGAGAAACAACGGTTTTTTTTTCTAGTACAAAATTTAGCGTGCTCTTTAAAGTTTGAGGTAATCCTTCGTAAAATTCAGCTGCCCTTTTCTGCTATGGGACATGATATGCAAGAACTTTTTTGTCGCCTAGCATGTGACTAAGTGTGTCTACGGTGAGATAAAAAAAGATTTTAAATTTTACCTGCCTTTTCGGCGTGGCATGTTGTTTGGATAATATATAAATCACTTTAAGGCTAGAAAAGACATTTTGGCAACATTTACCCAATTTAAAACTCATAGGCGGTGGAGCAGGTGGGGCAGGGGGACTCACACTTTGGTGCCAAAAAACACTTTTAAGGATGTATTTGACATTTCCTGTGACATTGGCGACTTCAGAGCACACTCTTTCTGCTGTCAGATGACTCAAGAACTCCCTAAGAAGCGCTATGACGCAGGGTTGAACAGCTGCCTACAGATGCATTGTCACAAATCGATTATGGACACACTAGTCACTGTGAAAATTGGATAACGGTTTGCTTGTGCCAACTAAAATCAGCAAGGGTATTTTGGAAAATTTGAGTAGGGGTATGCACATGGCCGAGTGAAAATCTTCAAATTGATAGCTCGTTCTTTGCATCCTACAGGACGCATGACATGAATGATTTTGCATCTTTGAGGATTTTTATGATTCAGGGACGCAGGACGCAGAGGAAACAAAATCACTGGTTACTAATTGAATTTCTTCTTTTGCTGTGTCCATGGATACACTTACTGACTGATAAATATATTTCAAAAACTTGTTAATAATTCATAAAAAAACAAAAGAAATTAATGTTTAATGAGTGTCTTTATAGCTGATAAAGACACGGCTTAACTTTAAGTCCAATTTCTTTAGACCAAAATAACCCAAATCTAGATATTAGCACAAGAATGAGTTGATCTATATCAGAAATTTGGAAGCTGTTCAAAAAACACACAGTCATGTATTATCAGGTTTAAAAACTATCCACTTCACCTCGACTTTTTAAACCTGATAATACACTCCTGCTTCTTTTTTAACCTACATAAAATTTAAATGTTAAAATCCCAAAGTTTCAGCTAAAACTTGGCCTTCATTGTACAAATTGGCAAAACCGATGCCTTTTTGAATCATCAGAGGTGGAATTTGTGGCATGAGTATTTATTACTTTTTTGTGCTCACTGAAAGTGCTGGTCAACTAAAGGTGGACAGTTTTTTGCTCGTCACCATTAGAGGATTATTTTGTTAGTTTCTGATTAAGGGCGTAATATTTGGGACAGCTAGGTTTTGTTTCAAAAATATATGTGGCCCACTTTAGAGATACATGTACAGAGGAAAGCAGTATGTACTAATACAATGGCACCAATTCTTCTGAATGTAGTGAAAGATAACTACACATTGGAGGAAGATGGGCTTCATGTTTTCCAGCCTCACAGTAAAATGAGTGAAAACAAACTGCCAGATTTAGCCAAAAAAGCCTGAACTGAACTTAGGCAGTTAACAGTTTACCTGACCACAACCTTGCATGTATTAACCAAATGATAAGTTGTTCCCCCTTCTAAGATCTGGGTAGTTCTCAAATCTTTCTGCCGCCATGTAAATAGTCCCTAACAAAAATTTTTTTGGTTGGTCCACATGCAAAAGTTTTTTTTTTTAAAGGACTAATCACTCTCACTTGCTTAAAAATGAGTGGGTTCTTCCCAACTTTGTGAGGAGGGATGGGTTCAGCCAAATGTTTTCAATTATGACCAAGGTTGCAATAGCCTTACATTGTACAGTGAGTGATCACATTTTCACTTTTAGCTTCATGTATAGGAGGGCTCATTTTCTAACCATAGAAATTACCTTCTTTATCTGAGTCTTCAGTCACATCTCTTTGTCTCTTTCCTGCTTGCATGACAGTAATTTGAAATGGCTTCACACAAACTGGAGAATATTAAATTAAATTAAATTAAATATTTATAAGCAAAAGAAAATTCCAAATAAACAATGATAAGTAACACAGTTGTCATGACCACAAGAAAAATAGTTAGTCAGTGGCTACAAGTGTAAAATCTGGCTTCGGCAGGAGCATTAACCATGCATCCACAGATATGCTTGTGAATTTAAGTTTTAGGGAAGTTTTTGTTTGCAGATCAGGAGTCAGCAAGTACTACAGGCAACACCTTGACAGGTTTTTCTGCTTTAGCACATGTGGAATTTTACCTGTTATTTGTTAGGTCAAAATAACCCAAACATAAGAATTAAGTTGGTAAACTCATGTTTCATCACGTCTAGGCCAGTGATGAGGCATACATTAAATTATGTGTGTGATTTCCCCTAAAGGAACTTAAAATTTCCATAATTTGGATGTTATGTGACAGATTTGGGCTCAGATTTCGAATAGCTTAAATTCAATACATATGTATGTTTTTTCTAGCAAGACTTTTAGCAGCCTGAGTGGCAGACTCTGGGAAGCAGCGCCAATATCCTTGTTCTGGCCCCTAACAGACTCAACAAATTACCAGAAGAGCATTTTGAATTTCCTTTTATCTTAATAATTGGCAAATCGACAATGGCATTTTTAACAGACCAATCCTAGCTTGTACGTGAATCCTGGAAAGGATTTAGGGTCAAAATTGCAAATTTCTAACCACTCTATTGTATTGCAATTCCCAGAAGAGACTTGAGCACAAAGAAAACCAAACCAAATAATCAAAGGAAGCAGACCAGAAAGCCTTGGAGTCATGTTAGAATAGGCTGATTTAGCAACAGAACAGACGCGTCAGTTGAGGACGGGAAAGCGCATCAAAAGGACTAAACGTGACTTCTGGTGCCCAATTTGTCACTGCCATTGGTCAAGCCAGTTGTTTGATTATGTTCTGTTGCTAAATCAGCCTAATATATCGAACGTGGGTGGGCTATTCTTTCCTCCCACGCACGTCCTTCGTATACTCGCGCGACTTCGATCATTCCCTCACGCCATCTCTCACTACCAACGTTTGTCAACTTTTGCACGAGTAACCAAAACCATGTAATTGATTATCGAATCAAGGAGTCACTAAATTTCCCTTCTTTGACCACTAGATCGTTGTTTCCTGCCCCAATACTTTTTAGAGCGCTTTAAAGAAAGATGCACAACACAACAGGCACTTTTAACAGGGGCATCCAACGAGAATATAGTTCAAAACCACTCAACATAGCATTGTTAAACGTATTTTCGTATTTAAACGGTAGATTTAGGCATAATTTTATCCCCTAAACATTTTTTATCTGTTCGGATTTCCTAGCTGAAAGTCTAGTGATCCGAAAATTATAGGGATCAAAACTACCTTTTCGAAAGTTTCAGCCAGAAAAATGGCTCCCGAAAATTCTAGGTGACCTTTTTAGGGTAAAAATCCGTAAAAATGGGCAATTATACCATTTATTAGCTGTTCGAAAATCCTAGGAGAGGCAGGCAAGCAAGAAATTTTACGACAAATGTTCCGAAAATTCTAGATCTCAAATCGTCTTCCGAACAGATATTTCCCGAAAATTGACGTTGGGTTATGTTATTCAAGTACGCGATGCAAGTGAGCTTACATGTGAAAAAGTGGCGAAGTATTTTAAAGTTTAACCTCAGGGGACCTGATATAATACTTGCACACAATATGAAGACACAGTATGCTTAGATTTCACATGAAAAAGAAATGAATTAATTTCGATTCTTACCTTGACAAGCAACGCATGCATTGCAATGCAATGCGGAAAATCTACTTTACAGAGAACACCAGCAAGAAGCCAAGCGATGTAGCTTGATAAAGTTGTATGATGGGATGCTTGCTGAGAAAATCAACTCGGCTGATGTTTTCAGGTTTTCCCCAAACTAAAAAAAGTCAAAAATTTACCGTTGAAAGGGACAGAGACAGCGAGACACTTTGTAACTTCCACACCGACGTCGATGTAATCATGATCTAACTTTTAATATGTGGGAGAATGTGGGAGTGCCTGTCGATGTCTCTAACAATTGTCTTCGCATTCATTGGCTCAAAAGTGTCCCATGACGTATCAAGACCAAAAACTAAGAATCTGGATCTGGAATTCTAGGTTAGTTGAATGGACTTACATTGTAAGTTTTCGTCACATGTAATCTCTATACTAGCGTCACAAATAAAAAAATAAAAATAATAATTTAAGCTTAAAAGTCAAAAAAAAAATTGTATCCATCTGTGTATTCCGAAAATCGCGAGGAGGCGGGAGTTTAATTCATGAAAAGGAACTAATTCGTTTACCCGGAGTTAAAGGAGTAGTTGTTGTGCGGTTTAATATCATGTCACTTTTCAGTGAGCCTGACAGATTCTGACACAGCGATGGTTCCAAGAATAAGCCGTGAATTGCAAGCAACAAGATGGTTTTGTATTGAAAGGATAAAACAGAATAAGATAGATGATATAATAGTCTCGAAAGCTCTTGCCTGTGTTTGCCTTTTAGTTTTTTTCCACAAACGGGTTTGCTCTCGCAAAGCTATAGACACCAGGGCGAATGACGAGGAGAGGGCTTTCTGGACAAAGTTTTTGCAGAACTCTTAAGCCTAAAGGGCCAAGCCCTTTATAACCTTTTGATATCTATACCACTTCTGACCAAACAGATAACCGGTCATATGGACGGCATAGAATTTACTGATACTACTTTCATATGCCTACATTGAAAACAATGCATACCATGCAGATATAAAATTAAGGAGCGATATCCTAAGACGTGAACTGATAACAGTAATGTGATTTTCATACTTTCTCCAATGATGAATAACGATTAGCAAAATATCATTTGTGGCTGCCATGTTTAATTAACGTCTACGGTTCCTAGTATATGTTCTTGTAGCAAAGAAAAAATAGTCTTCCTCGCCCATACCCCGCTTTTTAGTCTTTTTTACAGACTTTCAGTTGCTGTTAAAATTAAAAGGAAACAACTGTTTTTACGGTAGAATTCCGATAGTAAATTTTAAAAAACAAACAGTTTAGATTATTTTTTTGGACTGTTTCATGGCGTATGCGCTCAAATCAGAAAAATGATACTGAACTGAATCCCCGACGACGTTTTCCCTGTTATGAATCCAGTCCGGAGTAGAATTTTACTTTTGTCCCAAATCATTCCTCTCAATACAAAGGGTCTTTGAAATCAAGGTCAAACAACTTCCCGTATCAAAGGCCACTATTTCACACCTTGTAAGCACGCTGGTATGTTCATTTGTACTACACATGTTGAAAACCGATAGCTATTGTAGTTTCCAACAAAATTGTTACGGGCGAGCAAAAGCAAGCTTAGTTATCGGCAGCACATGTCATGTTTAATAGCGAAAAAGCTGGAAGCTATTCCACTGTTGACAATCAATAATAGCATAAAGGAATGTCGTCAACCGCAACCCGCACAGCGGGCGTCTGATGACGTTAAACTTTGTACCTGCCAGATACGCACGTGTGCAGGCGAAGGGGAGCACGTGTTCGCCTCGGGGAGATTGGTTGTGTCTAGGAACAAGGAATCAGTATTGGCCCTCGTCAAAGAGTCGAGAGTGTGAGAAAATCTTTACATCACAAGTGATTCAGTTGTGAGAATCCGAATTGTAACAAAGTCAAGGCACGCCTTGATAGTGATGAAAATAGAAATGTTTTATTCCGGAGTTCACTTAGCCTGATAACGTTGACGATAGCAGTTCAGGATTGCATAAGCGTGGGCGATCACATGATAAGATCGGGTTTCAACAAGTCTATTGTTACGTCCTTTCTTCTTTTGTCAAAAAATGTATATATATATATATAATATATAGATGTATTAATAATCACAGGAGTTCAGGCTTCAGGAATAATCATTGATCGTTTATTGCGACAGTGCTGTTTCGTATGGTCCGAAAATTGTAGGACCACACACATCAGGAAACTTCAACGATTCCATGAAGTTGCCTGATGAGTGTGGTCCTACAATTTTCGGACCATACGAAACAGCACTGTCGCAATAAACGATCAATGATGACTCCTGCAGCCTGAACTCCTGTGATTATTGATAGTCAATGCTCTTCAATTAAATGAACAGGGGCACCCAACGAGAATATAGTTCAAAACCACTTAAACATAGAATTGTTAAACGTATTTTAGCATTAAAACGGTAGATATAGGCATATTTTTATCACCTAAAAATGTTTCATCTGTTCGGATTTTCTAGCTGAAAGTCAAGTGATCCGAAAATTATAGGGATCAAAACTTACCTTTTCGAAAATTTCAGCAAGAAAAAAGGCTCCCGAAAATTCTAGGTGACCTTTTTAGGGTAAAAATCCGTTAAAAATAGGCAATTATGCCATTTTTTAGATGTTCGAAAATCCTAGGAGAGGCAGGCAAGCAAGAAATTTTACAACAAATGTTCCGAAAATTCTAGATCTCAAATCGTCTTCCGAACAGATATTTTTCCGAAAACTGTCGTTGGGTGCCCCTGAATGAATTGAGCGCTCTACGAAATACGTTCTACCCAGAATACAAGTAATATATAGATGTGTGTATACATACTTATACTAGACTGTTCCGGTCGATGAAGCTATATTCTTTACTGAATTGTTCTTGTTAAAAAAAAAATCAAATGTCTCTTGTTACCTAGCCAAAATACTAATTCAGTTTAGTATAATTACCTTGATGATTATCGAAAATAGAGCGCTATGATTGGCTAGGAGCTTCGCTTCATCCCGCTATAATCACCGCGCGGTGATTATAACATTGAAGGCTAGCAGTTTTCCAAAATGGCAGCCAGATTTGTTGATGTTTCGGACTCGGAAATTGATCAGTAATTTTTTTTTCTCGAATAACCATAAATGTAATTATACTAAAACAATTAGTCGCCTCAGGCGACTAATTGTTAAATAGAATATAGCTTGAATAAGCGTGGGCGATCACATGATAAGATCGGGTTTCAAAAAGTCTATTGTTACACGAATCAGTGAAGAATGCACATTAATTGCCAATCCTATACTATTTTCCTCTGTTGCATAACTGTTCAACACAGGCAAAGGCTAACAATTGGTATTTATTTTGATTCTCGTCTTGTTTTCTTTGATTAAAAAATGGCGTGTTTTTTGCCGGGTTCATTTTTGACTTCGCAGTTAATGTTTAATTTCCGAAATTTGTCCCTTTTCTAAAATGGCACTTTTGATTTCAAATACTTACTAAATACAGGGCTAATGGGACTGAGAGAGCCAAGAAAAAGAGGCGGAAGCTGGGAATGCAAAGTACGGGAGGTTGGGACATCCCTGCCCCCCCTTCCCCCCCCCCCCCCCCCCCCGCCAGGTAATGTATGTCTTTAAAAGATTTTTGTCCTGTAGGGAACTAGCCTGCGTAGCAGGCGCTTGGAAGTAGCGGGCGAAAGAGAGAACGGGCGCGCGCGAGGGAGACACGCAATCCTTCTCGCGCGCCCGTTTTTTCTTGTGCCCACTACTTCCAAGCGCCTGCTACGCAGGCTAGTAGGGAACGAGAACCGCTCTTTGTGATCTTGCTCAGTAATCTAAATGGGTGATTCTCAACGAAATGCCACTTGTTCGTTAGAATCTTTCAAAGACTAGGCACTGGTGGGTTACCCCGTGTAACAAAATTCGTGAATCTGATTTCTTTTTTTTTTTTTTGAGGTCTTCTGTGGTTAGGGTTTAGGAAATTTTCTCTAAAAAATAGTGATAAAAATAAAACTGAAAAAGAGTATGTTTTAAAACTTGAATTCCAAAAATCCAACCATTGTCTAGTCTGTTCAATATCGTCTCCAAAGCCACTCGACTTCATGTGACCCAGAGCAGAAACGACGGGGACTGGGGACATGAATGGGAGCTGCACCTGCTTTTCAGTTCTGAAGCCCAATTCAATGAGAGTGTGTAAGTTATTCGTGTCATCTCCTCTACACATATGAAAAACATATGTACCTAGATAGTCCGCTTGAGCCTGAATTACATATCAATGAGTTTCCAAGATTTCTTTTGGGGGAAAGCTAAACCAATAGATATACAATATGTACATGACGGTTCGAAATCATCAAATCCACCCCAAAATTCACCTGCACACTAAGGGGTGACGAAGTCATAAAAAAGCTATTATACTGACATCAAAAAGCAAATAAGAATGCTAAGCCTAATTAATTTTTGATCTTTCAGCTACCCTGGTGTACAATATATTAAGTACAATTGTGTACTCCTGAGAAAAAAGCTAAGAAAGTAAGATAGCAGGAGATCCGAATCAGTTTTTACAATTCAAGGCAAAAATTCGTCAATACGATGGCCAATTTTGTTGTAACGACTTGCTTGCTTAATGGTCTGCTTATGCTCTTAACAATCATGGGCAATGTTCTCGTGTTGACCGCAATGTTAAAAACTCCTTCTCTTCGTTCACCGTCCATGATTTTCTTATGTAGTCTCGCTGTCTCAGATCTGCTTGTCGGGTTCGTTGTACAACCGATCTACATTGGATTCAGACTTAACCCAGGACCGGAATTAGAACACTTAGCCTACATCCTCGCCTCTTTAGGTTGTAGTGTTTCTCTTTGTACGATGACAGCCATCAGCGTGGATCGGTTTATGGCTCTTCATTTTCACTTACGATACCCGGATATGATGACCAATAAACACGCTGTAAACATATCACTAAGTCGTTGGTTCTTGGCGTGCACAATATCATGTATTAGATTATGGAACGTAACTTACGCGAAACTAGTTGTAGATGCTCTACTAATTTCGGCACATGTTCCATCCCCTAACACAGGATACGCTCCTGCCCAACAACAAGAACAACCACACATTAAATGATAATTATTTCTTGTCATTGTAAGGATATGTTACATCTACACCATAACTTACTTTTCTAAGAAGCAAATGGTCGGAACGGAACTTCCGTATAACCCTGAGAAGTCAAGCCTCATTTTTCTCGTTCTTTTCCCGTTTCTTAGAACGTGCTTGCACTTTTTTCCTTGTCTACGGATTAATCTTTATCTTCCCTATATTCTTTTAAAAAGTGTTGTATGAATCCAAAGCTCTTTATATAGAGAAAAGTAGCAAGCCCGTTTTGATATGATGGCTCCTAAAAAAAATTCTAATCAGACGAATGTCCGTTTCTTGACCGTTTGTTTTGCTGTGCTTTTGATCTCTTCCTTATTTCCGGCTCGGTTTACTTTTTGTTTGGTTATACGACCTTGTCTTTAAGGAAAAAGAGCTTAATTTCTCGTTGCCAATCACCAAAAAGCTTTGGTTAGTTTTTATCCGCTTTTAAAGATATTTTTGTAATCCGGATTACCTCAGCCACTTGATAAAACATGCTGCTAAAGGAGCTCCACCGTTGTCGAATCGACTTTGCTAATCAAATGTGTTCATTTGCCCCCGGAAAGATTTATCAGACATCTTTTGTTGTAGCGAATGAAATAACTCCGAAAAAAGCCATCTAATTTCCATTTTGTTGTCTCTAATCTAAAGCCCAGTAAGGGCTGTCAGTGGGGGATGATTCTGGCAAAAAGAAAGCCGAAAAACAACGCCTTTGTTTGCCATGAAACAAACAGGGTGCAAAATTCAACTGTTTTAATACAACGACCGTTTGTTAAATCGTGTTTTGATGACTACAACGGTTTTAGTAACTTTTGTTGTCTTCCTTTTATTTCATGTAGTAACTTTGACTCGCAGTTTCTTTAATTATCACCCGCGATGCAATGACATAAAACAATTTCATGTTTGTAGCTCAGTTTTTGATCAGTTTTGATGCCCGTGATAATGTGGATCGATAGAAATCTTAATGAATCGCTTTATTAAAGTTTGTTTCTATTTAAAGACACTCAAAAAGCGGAGAAGATAAAATTAAAACCATAATTCTAAAGTGACACCTGTTTCCTGAACGTGTTTTTCAAACTCGTGCTTGCATTGTCTAGAGAAAGAAAGTCGATTAAAAAAGGCGAAAAAGTGCAACCTTCTCAGTCTTCTCGGTCTACAGTATCACTCTTCGCCGACTTTTAACACTTTTAGTAATCTTCAAACTCCATTAAAAATCATCGGTCGTATTCTGCCATATCGCTTAATATACACAGGCTAAACGTTCCATCCGATTTTGCTGATTTTGCCTTAAGCCATTTTTTTTATTTAAACCATAATCTTTGTATAGAAAGCCACACGTTTTTGTTCTTAACAAACGTTAGTCACGCATGGTACTTTTTGCTTTAGCGATTCTGCGGCATGAACTCTTTAAAATTCAGTTCATTTTGTGGTATTTTATTCCCCTGAATTTAGCATAAGTGTGGAAAGTCTCAATGATTTGAGCTTTCCGGAAGGTGGATTAACCAGCGATACATAACTGAGTTTTCTACCTAAAAAACCGGAATCCACATAAACACTGTACCGCTACGAACACCATTAAATCTCTCGAATTACTTTTGCCGGGACAGACGTTCCTAGCTCGTTATATTACTTTCACACAAAGCGCTCTTGTAGCCGAAATTATCATTCAGCTCTTAAAACCTTTCACAGTTGACTGTCATAATCAAAGATAATAAATGAATAAGGAATTTCTACATTGTTTTCAACCTATTTTAGTTTATGAATAAATTTTAAATGTCTTACCTCTTCGTACACTTGCTTCAATTGATTTCCTTGTTCAACAAAATGTCGAAAAATGTTTAACGTTGGATAAATAGCGAGGCTCCCTCGAAAATAAGGTCGAAGGTTTCTTGTTCCACAGCAAGACGAATATTCTCTCAGTTACAGGAAACTATAATCAAACAAAAGGCCCATGCACTCAAGGAGTCATTGTTTACAATGACACATTTCGCTTTCCGATTGAGCTGTAAAAGTTAGCCATTGTTTATTTTACATGCATGGTTGAGACCCAAATAAACTTTGTCCAAGCCGGTTATATTTGTCTCCTTTCCATAAATCTTTCGGCCTGTGACCTGTCATTTAATTTTATTAAGGACTGGCAACAGTGCTTGGCCAGAGAAACACGAGATGGGATTTAAAAGATAAATATGCAAAATTTGCAAAAGACTATAATCATTTTGAACTTTAATTGGTCTAAGTTTCAATCTGTCCAATTATTATTCAAGACATGTCGGTCTTTACAAATATGTTGTTAGATTACGAAGTTGTGCGATTGTGTACACAGAGCTTATTAAATATACAGGTGATTTGTTAATAAAACACTTGCAGAAGAAGGTAAAGGCGCTTGAAGGAACTAGTTTGACGTCACAATGGCAATTGTTTAGACCGGAAGCCGGATCGTACTGAAATCCCGACGATAATTTCATTTACAATACCACAGAATACTCTGGCAACCTTTGTTAATTGCTGGCTTTAAATACAATATTTTTTAGTCATATATGCAAAGCCCATGCTCACGTAGTAATGAGGTTAATTAGGTTAAATTATCCCTTTCCCGGTCCCAGATTACTTCAAATCCAGATAGCATTCCTCCCTTTTTACAGCCAGGGTTTGAATTTGCCCAGTCCCCGTCCCGGGGTCCCCGTATGGCGTCTTCCTAGTCCTTCTCGGTCAATGCATTTAGGTGACGTATCTGAGACCTCGCCCGGACCACGTGATCCGAACCGCATCGGCTGCGCGCAGTAATGACGCCTAAGGACTAGGCAGGGTTTGAATTAGGACATCGAGTAGTCTTAGCCTCCAGTTAAATTTCAGAGCCAGTATTGAAACCCACCAAGAGCCGTAAATCCCATTAAGGATCTTGAACCCGCCCTCGGCCTCACTAGTTACACAATTTACTCCATTTTCCTCTCCACTCTCGTCCTTAACGTTTTAGGGACCACCTGCTCCTCTCGCGAGGTTCTGCGAGCCCCTTCCCGCCCCCAGAAACCTTCAACGCTTGTGGAGGCCCGAGGGTGATGTAACCTGCCAAAGAGGCGTTATTGGGAGCGCCAAAGCGGGGGGGGGGGGGGGGGGGAGGGGGTTAAATAGGAGCGCGAGCGCGAAACGAAGCAGATGAAAGTTTACCCCCGATTTGTGATCAAGAATAGTTTGATAGAATAATCCCCAAAAGTCTCAAAATGAGCTCGATATTTAAAGCAAATCGCCTAAAATACTGAAATCCCTTTTGCCGGCCATGGGTAGCATAGAGGCGGGGAGATCGTTTCCTTCTCCTCGGAGAATCCATACTTTGCTTCACAACACAATAAACACCGAACGACTCAGCCATCTCAATGCATGGTGATGAAGTTTCCATCAATAAAAGGCTGGTATGCGAGAAATTTGTTACGCAACACCGCAGACTAACGATGGTGACTAACAAGTTTCTTGCCGGGGTTTCTTGTAACAGTTTAATCTGTACTGTATATTTCTGTGTTGTGCTTGATATCGTATACAGCAATTGAGAGTACGCGATATTAGCGTTGTAGTATGTGGCATTGCGAGAGTTGCAGTTTTGTTTGTTGAAGTTCACCCGTTAATGGTCATCATCCCCCATATGTTAGCCGGCGCGGAGGACCTGAGATACTTCAATTTGGGCAGAAAGCAACCGCCCCCCACCCCCTACACCCAAACTTCGAGTTCTGGATCCATACGTTTTAGATACAAAGTTTATATCTTAGCCGAAAAAGAAGTATCCGTACCGTAAAGGGGGGGGGGGGGGGTGCATAGGCCTCCAACCCCTCCCACCCCCTGTCAGTCTAGATCCACCTTTGCTTCTACTGTTCCATAAACATTTAGCTAAAGGAAGGACAGTTTGATTTACTATAGCCTGCGTGGCAGGCGTTTAAAAGGGAAGGGGAAGGTAATCAGCGCGCGAGACCGCGCCCAAATTCCCCCTTCCCCTTTAACGCCTGCCA
Source organism: Porites cylindrica (assembly GCA_964035525.1). Lineage (NCBI taxonomy): Eukaryota > Metazoa > Cnidaria > Anthozoa > Scleractinia > Poritidae > Porites > Porites cylindrica. The sequence continues at coordinate 1,082,557 of OZ037787.1, read as the reverse complement.
CGCAGGCTAGATTTACTAAGGAACGAGGCCAGGCCGACATGTTACTGGTCTAACGGAACTTTAATAACATCATTTTAAAAACTAAGGTTACGTACAATGATAAACAGGAAACCTGAAAATGTATCAGCCAGTATATGTACAAAAAATTCTAAAATGACACTTGGTGTAGATCAGTGAAAACATGATCACATTAAGCTAATAACACGCCTACAGTAAAATTTCTTAATGTATATATCATATGTAGCCGTGTATGCGAAACCTACGTGCAGTGGTTTAACCACCGCTCGCAGGGTACTGTATAAATGGCCTTCTAAATTGATCATATATGTCTGCCAGTTTGCGACAGTGTCGCCATTATGGAATACTTTACAGAGTTCATAGTAAAGCGTCATTTACATATGAACTGTTTTAGTTTGTTTAAATACACATTGTTAATATGACGTTGCTATGTTTAACCCAATAGTATATGTAAAGCCACCGTGTCCTAACAAACAATTTTCGCGTAGTGTTAGTTTTATTTCGCAGAATGTTACTCAATCCCAAATTGTACTATGTAAAGCTACAATACATCAAATGTAGCTATACTGTATGTACAACTATCTCAAATGAACAAATACAGTGTCTATCAATTTAACCCAGTCTCCACAATCGCATTGCTGGAGATTTTTAGTTACGCGTTTCCCATATGAACCTTTTAACTTTTGAAATCACAACATGTTCAAGTACACTATAAAGACATAGTAGTGTCCAAAAACAACTTCGCTTCACCTAAAACTGAAGGTATTATGAAAGTAATACAACAGAAAATCGAAGGGCTGCGAGATTGCTTTGAAGTTACCTGATCACTGTAAAGCCGTTGCAGAAAAAGAAAAAAACAACTTCTTTTTAAGGCTCCAAAAACGCCACTGTATCCAGACTAAAATCAGCGCTATTCAGGGAAAAACCAACACATGTTTAAATAGATTAGATAAGTGTACTTAACAAAATATTGTCATTGGTTTTAAGATACTTTTAGCTTCCTGGGTTATTTTATTACTAAAGAGGTGTGGGTAGTATAGCGGGATGCAAAATCCTCGAGAGATGCCAGATGACTGATGGAGGAGTTAAACACTTCACTGCAGTACTCACATACACTAAGCTGAAACCTCCATAGTACTAATAAAGACACTAATGAAGGAGTTAAACATTTAACTACTGTATCCCGCTAAACTACTCAAACATTAAAATGTTTTTAGTTCGCAAAAACCCTGATTGTGTTCGTTGCCAGGTAACAACTTCGCAATCTCAATACATCCTAGCGACTGAAGGTTGTTGAAGCTTAAATCAAAATTCAAAATTCCTTCTACAGAGAAACATTTACATTGCATACAAGGATTAGATAATTACTTCACAGTTTATGTTCACTGAGTTTAGGAGATTTTTACCTTCATCAGTTATGTTGTTACCCCCGAGGTATAAGCTGTTTAGTGTGCAGTTAGTGTGTGTGAGTGCTGTGGATAAATGTTTTACTCCTTCATCAGTTATGTTGTTACCCCCGAGGTATAAGCTGTTTAGTGTGCAGTTCGTGTGTGTGAGTGCAGTGGATAAATGTTTTACTCCTTCATCAGTTATGTTGTTACCCCCGAGGTTTAAGCTGTTTAGTGTGCAGTTAGTGTGTGTGAGTGCAGTGGATAAATGTTTTACTCCTTCATCAGTTATGTTGTTACCCCCGAGGTTTAAGCTGTTTAGTGTGCAGTTAGTGTGTGTGAGTGCAGTGGATAAATGTTTTACTCCTTCATCAGTTATGTTGTTAGCCGCGAGGATTAAGCTGTTTAGTGTGCAGTTAGTGTGTGTGAGTGCAGTGGATAAATGTTTTACTCCTTCATCAGTTATGTTGTTACCCCCGAGGTTTAAGCTGTTTAGTGTGCAGTTAGTGTGTGTGAGTGCAGTGGATAAATGTTTTACTCCTTCATCAGTTATGTTGTTACCCCGGAGGTTTAAGCTGTTTAGTGTGCAGTTAGTGTGTGTGAGTGCAGTGGATAAATGTTTTACTCCTTCATCAGTTATGTTGTTACCCCCGAGGTTTAAGCTGTTTAGTGTGCAGTTAGTGTGTGTGAGTGCAGTGGATAAATGTTTTACTCCTTCATCAGTTATGTTGTTACCCCCGAGGTTTAAGCTGTTTAGTGTGCAGTTAGTGTGTGTGAGTGCAGTGGATAAATGTTTTACTCCTTCATCAGTTATGTTGTTAGCCGCGAGGATTAAGCTGTTTAGTGTGCAGTTTGTGTGTGTGAGTGCTGTGGATAAATGTTTTACTTCTTCATCAGTTATGTTGTTACCCCCGAGGTATAAGCTGTTTAGTGTGCAGTTAGTGTGTGTGAGTGCAGTGGATAAATGTTTTACTCCTTCATCAGTTATGTTGTTAGCCGCGAGGATTAAGCTGTTTAGTGTGCAGTTAGTGTGTGTGAGTGCAGTGGATAAATGTTTTACTCCTTCATCAGTTATGTTGTTATTATAGAGGTTTAATGTTTTTAGTTCGCAAAAACCCTGATTGTGTTGGTTGCCAGGTAACAACTTCGCAATCTCAATACATCCTAGCGACTGAAGGTTGTTGGCGGTTAAATCAAAATACAAAATTCCTTCAACAGATTTAAGTGCATGCACTAATGCTAAACAGTCGAGAGGTGACAGGTTACAGTTAATAAAATGAAGCGCATTACAACCAATTTTCGCCAGTTTCTTTTGAACTTCTCGATCAGAGGCTTTGTTCTCATACATGCAATTGAATAGCGTCACCACTAATAACCTGTCTTCATCAGCTGGCCACCAGGTCAGTGTTTCAGTTCGTTCCTCTGAGTCTTCACTCAACTTGATTTCAACTTCTTTAGTATCCGTTTTTGAGGGAAGAAGGTCGCTGAAAATATCTGTTGATTGTCCTTCTTTTTCAGCCAGCAGTCCAGCCACAAACTGCATCACAACCTTCCACGCGCCATCTTGGATGTGATCGGAAACAAACTTCTGCAGGTCTTCGGAACTGTACGTGTCCACCAAATGCTTCGCCGCCAAGAACTCCTGCATCGTCAGGTGTAAAAAACAATATTGTTCTCTTCTCTCTGCTAAAGGATCGTCGGCTCTAGCGTCAGGTAAACGGTGAAACAAGCCATTACTCGCTAGGTCTTTAACTTCATGTGATTCAAAAATTAGTCTTCCCTCTTTAATTCCATCGAAGGCAATTTTTCCCAGACGTGCAAACACATTTTGCACTTGGGAAGAAAGTTCCTTAAACGGCTTTAGAAAAAACGGTTGACCATCGGCTTTATTGTGGCGATATTGATTGTCATCGTAACTAAAGTAAAACATCTTTATTGCAATTGAGTATATTTGTGTCAGTCTTGTCGGGAGGCTGGTAAATCCAGTGGTGTTACCAAGCAACTCTAACAAGCACGAACAAATGATGAAACAATTCACAGGAATGTAGCAGAAGGCCAGAAGGTTTAAGTTACTGGTGATGTGTTGCTTTATGATTTCTGCTTTGTCCCCCTGCTTTGAAAACTTCTCCACATAATCTTTCACTTGCTCAGTTGTAAATCCCAGAATTTCAACTGTTTTGTGAAAGTAAAGACTTCCGAAACATGACACGGCATTGGGTCTTGTAGTCGTTAAGACTGTCGCACCGGTAAGAATTTTTCCCGATACTATTTTCTTCAAGAGCAAATGGACAGGCATCCTCTCTTCTCCACTGTTTCTGTGCGGAATGTCATCTTTATTGATCTCAGTCCTACCACGATATTCGTCAAATCCATCAAAAATCACCAGTACTCTTTCTGGGTTTTCAAGGATGTAGTTCCAGATATCTTCGGAGAGAGCTGTTGAATACTCTGAGTGATCTAGAAGCTCGCGAAGATTTAGGTCTTTGTTTATAGAGTTAAACATCCTCAACTTAATGAGGAAAGCGACATTAATATCTATTTGTGATTTTTGTGTTTCGCTGATTAAATTATCGGACGCCCAGTCGCGAAGAATCTTCGTGCTAAACATGGTTTTTCCAATTCCAGGACGACCGACAACAAGAATCTTCTGCTTTTCAGCATCGAAAATATCTCCTGGCCGTGTTGGTCGCAAATTTTCATTGGCTTTGTGGTACTCTTTTAGTTGTTCCAATCTGTCTCCAGAAAAGTTATACTCAGCTCTCCCCTCATAAACAATCAAATTGGTGAAGATTTCGTCAAGCTTCAGATCTCTTCTGGGTCCTTCGCCTGGATTATGAAAAGGTGATTTAAGATCTCTGTAAGGTAGTTCGGTGACTTCTCGGACATGTTTCTTCATGGTGCTCAACTCTTGATGTTGCACTTCTGCTGGAGAAGCAATTGAATTTGATTTGAGATAATAATTATGGAATTGCAGGCCCTCTATCAACCTTTCTACATTTCTTGCACGTAAATAAATATAGAGTCTCGCTAAACACAAGAAACGCAAACGTTCCACTTACAATGATCACGGCATAAGCCCAGAAGGTTTTCTTAACTGTTTGTTGATTACGGTCAGCTCCCGAATGTTTCAAGCCAACAAATCACGCGAGATATGCAGCCAGGAGGGGGTCGAACCAAGCTTTACTAGCTATGCTATAAATGTCACTCATATAAACTGCTTGGTAATTTAAGAGAATGAAAAATTAACCCAAGGCCGACCCGAAAGCCCTTAAGGGCCGTTTGTTGTATTTCGTGAATTGGGTCACACGATATTGTCACGCGATATTTGTTATCATTATAATCATTAAAATTATTACGCAATATTATCAGTTGGGTTCATTTTTAAGGTGCTACGAAAGGCTAAAATGCTTAGAAAAACGAGCATTTTTGATAACTTTCCCCTATTTTGCTGAAAAAAACGATGTGAGAGGTTGTTAAGTAAATTTTCCTGCAGAGTCGAAATATGAGATCAGAATTTGCAAATTGCTACCGCAAGTGTGTGTAATTTGATACTCTTTAAGGTAGCTCCAAAACAGTTTTTCCTATTTTTTTCCATCAAATTTTAGCGTTCAGATTATTTCTGTCATATGTTAGCGCTCACATATAGGGAAATCCTTGCTGACGTCATTGTTTTCCTTTTTTCTCATTAGCATACGAGGTTACCCATAGAAGACGTGGCCGTATATGTTGTAGTTAATTTTTTATCTCAGTTAATTTTTATTTTTCTATTGTTTTGGGGTATGGTAATGTATGCTGATGAATTTCAAACAAAGGAAAAACAAAAATTAACTAACATAAAAAATTAACTGCAACATATACACAAATTTGGTTCAAAAGTTGAAAAAGTTGGTTAATTTGAGCAGTTTGTCCAAGTTTCAGCTCTTTGCAAGCAATAACAAAGGAAATATGAGCGATCAAAAACTACAAAATTACTGAGTGGTAAAAACGTTAATGAGCTCACACATTCTTTGTAAAGTTTGAGATTTTTTCAAAAGAATTTCTTTGAAACTATTCGGTACATCAGGCTCAAATTTTCAGAGATAACGGAAATTATTATTCCCTTTCAATATTCGCAGATTTTATTTTATTAGCTTTATTACATCCACTTTGAAATCACTGGCTATCCGTGCAATCTGATTGGCTCTCAGCAGTGTGATTTATTCCTAAATCGCACCATTTTTCGCTCTAAATCGCACCTGTTCCAAATCGCGTCATTCATGTTCTAAATCGCATCATTTCTGTTTTAAATCGCACCATTTTTGTTCTATATCGCATCATTTCTGTTTCGAATACAAAATGAGATGTAAAAGCGTTTTTGTTTCGGCTTTTTAACAAACCGGCTACTCGATCAATAAAATATTAGCACTGACTAAATTCTGCGATTTCAAAATGGATGTAATAAAGTGGTAATTGAACTTCGTGTCGTGCAATTTTGGTCTGAAATCATACTTGTGATTTCAAATCGAACTCGCGCTGCGCGCTGGTTCGATTTTGAAATCACGCGTATGATTTCAGACCAAATTGCACTCCGCTCAGTTCAATTACCATTATTTATCAGATAATAATAAGCATATGTTAATGAGGCCAAAAATGTAAACAAGGATTCGCCTATTGACTATAGAGTGGAATGAGAAGTGTCAAGAAATGCAAAGAATTTTTTTGGGAGTTTGTAAATTTCATTAGTTTTTCCAAAGTTGATTATGGTTGTTCGACGTGATAAGAACTTTGCAACTGGATCAATGAAGAGCCTGCAATAACCTTTGTCAAAACTGGTAGTACCCAGGCAAGATCACCGGACTTTGCAGGTCTGATAGAGTAATTTATTGCTACTAACTTCCCAAGTGGCTTATGGTCACTCTGATCGAAGGCATATATACATTTAACTATAAGTAGGTAAAGCACGATCATCTGGACGAGTGTACTCCTGAATGTTGACAGTGAATGATGTTTTGACAACCTGCACGGTAGTCATCTTTTCTTTGGAGTCAAAGTGAGTTGTATCACATCAGTTGAAAATCTAGTTATTGGCCAGATTTGTCAATTTAGTCTTAATGTTATTGGTCATTTGTCACTTAAGCTGTGATGTTATTGGCTATGAAGGCTCTAAATGTGATTGGTGCTTTTTGATCCATCTTTTCTCACAGCTGGACGGTCATTGATTGTTAGTCAAATTGTCCTTTGTCAGTTATCAACAACAGTCCTATTCAGGACCAAACACACCGAAACGATCATATTCCACCTACTCATGAAAAGACTCCTGGGTTCAAACCTTTCACTATACATCTTACTTGTATTTAGCCAGAGTAAACCACGTTCAAAGCCACGGTTTGTACCAGTTCAGGGCAATTATTTCGACATGTTTTCTTCGAGTTAAGATAAATGATAGTATCGAGTGTTTTTTGATCACTTACTTTTTGTTAGACAAATTATTTCATTTTATTCTTGAACTGAAAATTTTTTTTTCCTTTAAAGATGTATTAATGGAAAAAAGTAAATAATAGAAAAAGTAATGAGTCTGAGAGTCTATAAAAACAATCAACAGAATATGGCCTAATCTATTTTTGACCTGATTTTTACCTGATGTTTGTGACGGATCTGTATCAGAAGATTCTTCTTTGGAAATGCCACCTGATGTTTTTGAGGGATCTGTATCAGGAGATTCTTGTTTGGAACCACCACCTGAACAACAAGAAATTATGTGAATGAACAAGATTGTCCAGGCTAAAAATTCACCACCATATTTACACCAGTGCAATTTTTCAGAGATAACAGAAATTGTTATGTCCTTTCAATATTTGGAGATTTTATGTTATTACCCTCATCAGATAATAATAAGCATATGTCAATGAGGCCAAAAATGTAAACAAGGATTCGCCTACTGGTTATAGTCAGTTTGGCACGCCTGTGGTAATATGAAAGGAGAATCTAGCAGCTGATCAAATGTTACTTGTGGCTTTTTTCCAGCCATCTATTTGATTACGGTCTGAGGATGGCAAGATACGAAAATTATTAACTGCCTATGATTCGCCACATCCATAGGCAGATTTGCTGCAACTTGAATAAGCATAGGGTGGGGAATGCAATGAGACGTGTCAAGAAATGAAAAGAATTTTTCTGGAAGTTTGTAAATTTCATTCGTTTTTCCAAAGTTGATTATGGTTGTTCGACGTGATAAGAACTTTGCAACTGGATCAATCGACGGCCTGCAATAACCTTTGTCAAAACTGGGAGTACCCAGGCAAGATCACCGGACTTTGCAGGTCTGATAGAGTACTAACTTTCCAAGTGGATTATGGTCACACTGATTGAATGCATCTATACATCTAACTATATTAAAGTAGATGCAGCATGATCATCTGGGTGAGTGAAGTCCTGAATAGAACTGTTGTTGACAGTGACTGATGTTTTGACAACCTGCACAGTAGTCATCTTTTCTTTGGAGTCAAAGTGAGTTGTATCACATCAGTTGAAACTCTGGTTATTGACCAGATTGGTCAATTAAGTCTCAATGTTATTGGTCATTTGTCACTAAAGCTGTGATGTTATTGGCTATGAAGGCTCTAAATGTGATTGGTGCTTTTTGATCCATCTTTTGTCACAGCTGAACGGTCACTGATTTTTAGTCAAATTGTCCGCTGTCAGTTATCAACAACAGTCCTATTCAGGACCAAACACACCCAACCGATCATATTCCACCTACTCATGAAATGACTCCTGGGTTCAAACCTTTCACAGTTATACATCTTACTTCTATTTAGCCAGAGGAAACCATGTTCTGAGACAGGGTTTGAACCAGTTCAGGGCAATTATTTCGACATATTTTCTTCAAGTTAAGATAAATGATGGTATGGGGTGTTTTTTGATCATTTTCTTTTTGTTGGGCAAATCATTTCATGTTATTCGTGAACTGAAAATTTTGTTTCCCTTAAAGACGTATTAAAGGAAAAAAGTAATTAATAGAAAAGGTCATGAGTCGGAGTCTATAAAAAAGATCAACAGACTCTGGCTAGAAGTGATCTATTTTTGACCTGATTTTTACCTGTTGCTTGCAAGCGATTTGTATCAGAAGATTCTTGTTTGGAACTGCCACTTGGCGCTTGTGAGTGGTCTGTATCAGGAGATTCTTGTTTGGACCCACCACCTGTAAGTATAAGAAGAATGTGAATGAACAAGACTGTCCAGGCTAAAAATTCACCACCACATTTACATCTCTAGCTGAGTGCAAATTTTCAGAGATAACAGAAATAAATATTGTTATGCTCTTTCAATATTTGGAGATTTTATGTTATTAGCTTTATCAGATAATAATAAGCATATGTTAACAAGGCCAAAAAAGTAAACAAGGATTCGCCTATTGGCTATAGTCAGTCCAGGATGCCCGTGATAACATGAAAGGAGAATCGAGCAGCTGATCAAATGTTTCTTGTGGCTTTTTTCCAGCCACCTATTTGAATGTAGTTTGAGGATGGCAAGATACACGCCTCAAGATTGCAAAAAGACCACTTCCGGTTGACGTCAGTCGCTCAAAAATATCGTTGCTTAAGCTCCCTAATAAGCCAAAGGAAATGTACATAGCTTGTTCCAGGCATTCATCTCCCTCTCCCTCCCCTTATTTTCTCCTGCTCTCTGACTTTGCACCACATTCCACTATCTGAATGCCTGGAACAGGCTAGAGGAAACCACCATCTTAGCCAGAGTTTAATGCACCAGTATAGGGTAATTTAATGAGAAACGATGAGAAATGATGGTATGGGGTGTTCATTTACTTTTTGCTAGGAACTGCTATATCAATGCTTTATCTTTTAAAGATGTAAGTAAAAAAGTAAAGCAATAACAGAAAAAGCAATAAGTCATAACTTTCTATAACAACATGCAACAGACTCTGGCCAGATTAAGTGATCTATATTAATTGACCTGATTTTTACCTGTTGTTTGTGAGTGATCTGTATCAGAAGATTTGTGTTTGGAACCACCACCTGTAATTACAACAAGAACATGAGTGAACAAGACTGTCCACACTAAAAATGCAACAGGACTTATATAATTATTGACCAACACGTTTACATCATATTTGCAAATAAGCTACCCATGCATCCTCTAACCCGAGCAGTGAGCAGGATATGTTTGCCACATGAGCCTAGCTTCATGGCCTTAAGAATCAGTTATCCTGGGGCTTATTTTGTAGAGCATATGGATTTCAGAAGCTCATAGGATCTACTTCTGTTCCCCCCTGGGGTGGCTGTACTCTTTCATATAGGCCATATTGGTATGTGCCGCCCCGTTTCGGTCTGAAAAAGGGTATAGACTTTGCCCATCTTGGTCTGGAATCGGGTCTGGTTTTTGAGGGAACTACAGGAGTGCATGAATATATTTGTTGTTTCAATTCCAAATGAATAAGAAAGAAAGAGTTAATTATCTGCAAATTATAAATAAATTTTAAGAAATTTTTTTGTTGACCTTCTAATCAAAGTAATGATGAGTTTAATTTATTAGAGGCCTGGTCTGAAAACAGGTATGGATTTTGGAGGCCAGAGTCCTGTTTCTCAAAAGTCCCAGTAAAGTTTTGCGCCCAGAATGCTATTTTGTGGTTGCCCTGTGTACATTCAAGATCAAAGTTTCAATAATTTTTGAAATGATACAATGAAATTCTCAGTTAACGAAGCAAAATTGACTGGTTTGTGAGCTAGGGACTGTGCTACTATTAAACAAGATTTGATTTTACAATTTGCTTTAGTTACCTTCTAAACTTAATTCCTCAACATTTCTGCCATGGTCTTCATCAACGTTTCCTAGTAGTAGTCGTAAGAGATTTTCTTTGGTTTTTGCTACATGAATAATGGTCAACAGACAGAGTAGAAGGGAAACTGCCATGACCGCAATGATAGCAATGTTCACTTTTGATTTCTCTCTGTATCGCAAGTCATTGCATGTAATGTTAACGGCCACTTGGGTGAATGAAGAGAGTGTTGTGTTTGTCACAGAGCACATATACTCAGCAGGAAAAGTGAGTGTCTGGTAATAACAGAACAGACCCATCATGACAGCAAGAATGGCACATTGAATGCAAATGTGACAAATGAACACACAATAAAACTGTTTCTCTCTGTTTTCCTCCTGATGGAACCTTCGTAGTATTGCAGCCCCCATAAGGGTAAAAAACAACCAGACAGATGCTGACACACCATAAGTAATACCAGCAAAGTCCAATGGTGTTAGCAGTGGGCTCGTGGCAGAAGTGTAGTTGTCGTAACAGCGCTGTCTTGTGAAGTCACTAGGCTTAGGAACACAGTTGAAATTGAACCTGTCTTTGCCATGATAGTCCCTCAGTAGATCTATTACAAAAGGCCAGGATATCACAGAAACCACAAAAAGAAAGCCACTGAATATGGTCTGAGACCTGAGTGCAACTTTGAACAGATTATCCATTGCAAACAGGGATCAAGATCTGGAAGAAACAAAATAATTAATGGAAGGGTAAGAATAAACAAATTTCATTCATAAACAAATTAAAACTCAAAGACAAGTTAAAGTTTCAAATCAGAGTTGACAATGCATTATAAATGAATGGTAGATGCATGATTAGAAAAGAAAAGAAAAAGTGAAAGGGGATGCGGGCAGTGCTGTCAACTCTCCTGGATAATCCGGGAGACTCCAGTTTTTGGACCGTATCTCCCGGTCTTCAGGTTTGAGGATGAAATCTCCTGGATAATCACCAAAGTTTGCCATTTCAGTAGACTCCAAGAAAACAAGAAAATTTCAACTATTTTGCTTTGTTTGAGCTTTTTTACTGTTAACCTTGAACATTTCCTCATAAACTCTGGTATGCCATTGTAATTTTAGTATATAATGTGAATGGTGGCAAAAGCATAAAAGCAAGTCAAATTGTGTACGATAAACGTAAATCAAGAAAAAGTATACTCCCTACACAGACCAGCAGAAATGGACAGAGGAATGCAACATGGAAGGTGACAAGTGCATTAAATGGTATACGGCCTATCAATCAGCTCTAAAATGTACTAAAAGGACAAGACTGGTAGAATTTCAATTCAAATTTCTGCACAGACAAATATCGACCAATGACTTTTTAACAAAAATTGGAATAAAAGACAATCCAGACTGCTCCTTTTGTAACAAAGAACTAGAAAAACTGACGCATCTTTTTTGGTCTTGTTCCAAAGTAACCACCTTTTGGAATTCCTTAATCCAACAACTTACTTTACCACAAATTTATTATCCCACAAAATTACAAAAATTTTGTAAATTTTGTATTTCTACAGGCTTTGCTTTGACACCAGACACCTCTATAAAAGCCATAATCAAATAATTTCTGTCTATCATTAGCCAGACATTACATTTGGATATGTAAAAATAAGAAAGCCCCTCCCTTCATACAAGACTTTCTACATTATCTTAAATCAACTTTTTTACTAGAGCTAAAACCTGGTGATGGCCCCAGTAAAAAGTGGGAGTTATTGCAGACTTTATTTTGAAAAATCTTAGTTTGTTGATGTTGTTTGATTCGCTCTAGTCGGTCCCCTGCATAAAATGCTTAAAGCTAATCCTTCACTGCATGCCTACTTAAACAAGCTTAACCGTCTTGATAATTTATCTGTATTGCATAGTATCATAGTAATGCTTAGTGTTAAATTGTAAGCTAGTTAGCCAGTTATTGTTAGTGTAATCTTGTAAGTTTAGTTATTGCTAGTGTCAACTTGTAAGTTAGTGATTGTTAGTGTTAACTTGTAAACTGGTAGTTACTGTTAGCCAAGTTGTAACCATTTAGGGTATTAGGGTATTGCATGTAATCTGCTGTTTGTTGGTAAAAATATATTAAATAATAAGTAAAAGTAAAAAGTTTTCTTAAAAAAAATAAATAAATAAAAAATAAAAAAAATTATGTGATTGGTGAGAAGTAAACCAATCAAGTCAAATGTTACAATGCCAACAACATCTTTTTCATGCATTTTGTGTCATCATGAATTCGTGATGATCAGGCATTTTTTTCACAAATGACATCATGAGCGTCATGACATTATCTTTCATCCCCTTCCTTATCAATTTTCAATATTTGAGGATATGGGGGGTTGACAGCCCTGCACAGGGCTCCAAAAA
>OZ037787.1:1037500-1065000 GCA_964035525.1 Porites cylindrica | reverse complement strand
CAAATAAATAAAACGCAATGGGAGGACGTGCCTTTTTGCAGAACAAGTTTTCAGAAAAACGTTTTTCTGCCGTTGGAAGCACATTGCTGTAGACTTCGAATTTTCTGTTTTACCGACTCTTGAAAAAATATAACCAAATTTTGCGTACTGGTCCTTGGTTCGCGACCCATGACCTTGGTGGAATTACATTTCGCAAAAAAGGAAACGGCCTTTGTTTTCGAAGAATGCTTTGAATATCTTCCCTATACACGTTTACAAGTTATCTTTTCTTAATTCTTCGAATATATACAGAGTTAATAGTAATTATTGTTTTCGACCGCGCTGAAAACCGCTCCGCGCTCGTGTGGGAGACTGTTGTCTGAAGTCTTTCAAAGAAAACTAGATTATTTTATAGTCACAACTTCCGAAAAAAATATACAGCTGACTGCAGCTTTATTGCATCGTTTCTGTGATTTCTTCAAAACATTTGAGTCGTCTCATGTAGAAGATAGCCGTGCAAATAAATAATTCACTTGAGAATACCAGAGACATCCAGAGACATCACTTATATCACGGCGCGTGATTGGCTGATTGTGACACAATAACTAACCGCTTATTGGCTTATTCAAACAATCCAGAACGTAAAAGTCGGCTCTGTTTAGCAGACGTCCGTGGGGGAGAAATGAATGCGTGACAAACGAACCCCAAAGGACGTCTGCGGGGAGGCTAGGCGGGGAGGGGATGGTCAGGGGCGAGCAAATTAACAGAAATCTAAATTAACAACTTTTTCTCCCTTACCTCGGCAATGAGTGTCACTTGTTGACAAAGGCACAATTCCAAAGCTTCAAGTATCTTGAAGATCTAGTTAATAAAGGAATTGTTCCAGTCTAAAGAAATACTCACATTAAAAACAGCGGGGTCTAATCCACAAAAAATGAGTCGGTGGTAGTTAATGTGAAATTCCATAATTAAAAGAAAGGGTCCAAACAGGCGAATTACACCAAACCGTCAATAAGCAGAAATAAAAGCGACAAACAAAAAGACATTAGTCCATCACATTAGTTTTCATTACTTTTAGAGGACTCCAGCGCTATAAAAATTACGTGCCTGAAATGATGCATGCACAAATTGGCGAATTTTTTAGAAGGAAAATGTGATAATTTATGTACGCAAAGGGAAAAAAAAATGATGAATTTTTTCGAGTTAATTGCTCTTTTAGTCTCTCTCGAATCCAAAGTAAATTAGCCTGTGTACAGCCACTCCCATCCCGGGATTTAGTTTGATTTCTCTCCATTAAACACTCTGAAACACGCTCTACCAAAACATCGAAGAAACATACTTTGATTCTATCAGTGGAAGAGAGAAGAAAGAAAACTACTGTGGAACATCAAAAAATTGAACCTTGTAGAAGTAGTTGCTTAGTAAAATTCAAAGGAAATTGGGCATCTTACCTGAACAATTTGAAATCTGTGAGGAAATGCTCAAATGAGTTTGCTTGTCTCCAGTCACTGCACTGAATATATCAGTTTAAATGCAGACGACGGTCAAATATATACTGTGGCTTATGGAAACCAGAAAACCACAAAACTGAAAAACGAAAACAACAAACCCAAAACAGAAACACGCAATTAGAAAACAGAAACACGTGGATTCCCAAAACAGAAACACAGAAACACAAACGAAAACCAAACCAGAAACACAAAACTTAAACAGGAAAAAGCAAAAATACTGAAAACTGAATAACAAAACCGCAAAACAGAACTAACACAGAGACTACCAATTTCCAAACGAGGAATAATATAAGACCATATAAGTCAATTTAAAGTCAATGAAATAAAAAGAAGAAAGCAAGAGTAAGCTATATGAAGGTAACAGAAAAAGGGTTAAGAGATACAACTTATCAAGAAAAAGCTAAAAGGAAAAAAAATGTAAAACACTAGTTTCTAATGATGCATCTTAATTCTCTGTAGTAGTCACATCAAGCTCGTTTCCAGGCTATCTCTCCTCTCTCGCTTCAGGGGACTGGCTTAACAAATTAGAGTTTTAAAATAAATCAGTGACAATAATGGGAATCAAACACTTCTATGATGTCAGTTGTTAAAAAGATTACTCAATTCTATATGAGAAAGGGAAAGAAACAAGGTCACGAAAATTCTCATACATTGTGTCGTCACACACCCAAAACCCAAAACAGAAACACGTGGAATCCCAAAACAGAAACACACAAACACAAAAGAAAACCAAACCAGAAACACAAAACTTAACCAGGAAAAAACAAAACTGAATAACAAAACCCGAAAACAGAACTAACACACAGACTACTAATTTCCAAACGAGGAATAATATATAGAGGATATTACACCGTGGCGCGAAGATATGAATTTTATTTTCGAGTGGCAGAACGAGCGCAGCGAGTGAGTAAAATATTGTTTTTGCCACGAGAAAATAAAATTCATATCTTCAAGCCCCCGTGTAATGTTCTTTTTAATATATAGACAAAAAGACATTGATAAAATAATAGAGGGAAATTACCGAAATTACGATAAACTCACGTGTGAGATTATGGAAAATAAATCACTCGGGTCCCTGATGTAGTTTTTATGAATTTTACGAGTGGTATATTTTCCAGTAAAACACTCGTGTCTATATAATAAAAGACCATATAAGTCAATTTAAATTCAATGAAATAAAAAGAAGAAAGCAAGAGGAAGCTAGTAACAGAAAAAAGGTTAAGAGATATAACTAATCAAAAAAAGCTAATGATGCATCTTAATTATCTGCAGTAGGCACTCCCGTCAAGCTCGTTTCCAGGCGATCTCTTTTCTCTCGCCTCAGGGGACTGGCTTAACAAATGACTGTGTTAAAATAGATCAGTGACAATGAAGACGAATTTCATTTTCTCTTGAACTGTCCAAAGTATTCAATACCAAAGGGAAAAATTCTACAATCAAATCCAACTTAATTTTGTCAATTTTAATCAGCTATCTTGCACTGAATTAATAATTAAACTGATGAATTCACAGAATTTTTCTCTAAATTCACATTTGTTAAAATTTTTCTCATTATGTAATGATTTACGTAATAATTTGTTATCAAATCGTACTGATGACACTTGATTGACCATTGTAATCATTGCATTGTAATCATTGTTTTTTTTAATTGGCTTATTTTACCCATTAATTATTAGTATTAATTGCGACTTTATCTTAACAATTTTGCAATACTGTAACTTCATATAGTCATGCAAATAAAGCTTACGTTGTTGTTGTTGTTACTATTGAGAATAATGGGAATCAAACACTTCTATGATTTCAGTTTTAAAAAAGATTACTCAATTCTATATGAGATCAGAAAGGGCAAGAAACAAGGTCACGAATATTCTCTTACACAGAAGTTCTTTGCGTCGTCACACACCCCACATCCAAATTTCCCTCAAGTGCCCCCGCCCCGCTTACCCGCTCCAGGACAAGAACATGCTTTTTCGTTGAACAGTACCCTGATGCCGGGGGGGAGGGGGATCCTGAATTTCCGCTATCTAAATTTAGTGTTACTTCCTATGTTAGCGCACCCCCATTAAGTCAATAACAAAAGCAGTGTCCGTCAGTTACAGTCTCTGATGGTGAGCTGCATGGTCAAATCATCCTTACTGACTGCAGGCACGACAGCTGCTTTCAGCTATTTAAAGCAGGAGATTTTGTTACTTGGTCAGAGAAAAGGTTTTTAACCTCAGCATTTGCCATAAAATGGGAGGATCCCGGGGAGGTGACGGGGAGGTTTAGGGTATTTATGGGGTAAAGGTAGGGGGAGATGGGGTGGGGGGGGGGGGTGACCCTTCCCTTACTATTGACCAAACCCTAGACTCTAAGACACTTCATTTCCAGCAGAAAACAACCACCCCTCCCACCCCTCCCTAAACCCCCTCAAGGTCTGGATCCATTACGATTTACGTACAAAGTTTTACATCTGAGCCGAAGATAAAGTATCCGTGCGGTAAAAGGGAATGCATACCCTCCCCCCTCCCCGTGCAATCCCTTTCCTAGACCCATCTCTGCTTTTTCTGTCCCAAAAGCAGTTTGCCCTGCGATCTGCTGAAGAATAGACGGATTGATTTACTTAAAGGAAGTAGGCGAAGCCGACATCTACATTAATAATATTGGTCTAACAGAACTTTAACAACACATAATGATGAATAGGAAAACTAAAACTCTAACTCACACTTATAGACAGCAATAACTGCATGATAAAATTCAACGATGAGCTTACTTACGTGTAAATCATTGAAAGCAAGATCACATTATACTAATAGAACTCCCTATGAGAAAATTTCTTAATGTATATTTCATATGTAGCAGTATGTACAGATATCCAAATTGAATATTTAACAATTATTCCTCGGGCCCGAACGGGCTATATATTGACTCAGAGGCCATCAGGGAGAGAGGAATAATTGTTTTAGTAAAATCCAACTAGTTGTTCAAAAATGTCGAGATATAACAACTTTAGCTAGTAAAACGCGACTCAGCCGCCATTGTTTTGGTTTTCAAAGACGGCGCTTTCCGTTACTGGTGGGCTATAACATATAGCCTAGTAATAACTCAACCAATCAGAACGCAGCATTGATAACAGATTTTACTAACAATTTCTAGCTATCCATTTGCGTCAGACTCCATTATGGGTTTTGTTCTGATGAAGGCCTTTTTAGCTTGTAGGTTGCTTAAATCACACCCTTATTTTTTCCATTGTAAAGCCATGGCAGTGGCCAAAAACAATTTTCTCTTCAAACAAAAAGCCACACCCAAAAGGAAACTAGGGAGTAATTGCTTAGAAGTTTCCTGATCGCCGTGAAACTACGCCGAAAAAGAAGCAAAAACTGTTAACCTTTTGTAAGGAACCGAAAAGTTCACAGCGAAAATGCAGTTCAAATGAGCGCTGTTCAGGGGAAAATTTATTCGTGCTTAGACAGATACCTTATAGTTTATTTTCCTTGCTTTTAAGAGATTTTTACCTTCCTGAGTTATTTTATGAGCTCTGAGAAGTAAGCCGCCTTTTGTTTTGCTGTTACTATGCGCACGTGAGACGGGTGCTTTTGTGAAAGCTAATATATGAATCTTCAAGTTTCTCAGCTCTCGACTTCACAAATTCTGAGTACATTCCACAAACACTTGGTTTAGCTTTTTAGTTATTTCAGATGTCCCACTACTGTATGTACTGTTTATTTATTTATTTATAATTATATTCTTGTAAATTCTTTTAGTTGTCTACAGTAGTAGAAATAAACGGTTGTTGTTGTTGTTGTTAATAATCACGAATCCATACATAGGGATACCGAATTTCGGTTGTATTGTTTTTCATATTGTTTGTAACTGACTTTCCACCCATGAGTTTCGGCTCAGTATCGTTTTCGACCCGCCAATGAGTTTATCATCGTTGCTATCTGAGCTACAGTGAAAGTGTGACGGAAGGTTTTTCCACTTTGAAACGAATTTAAGGCTCAACGGGAACTCGGTACTTGACTCACGATAAAACTGGGGAAAACTAGACTCAAATGGCAACTCGCTTGCGGGGAAGAGCCGTCACTTCTCTCGAGGTCCGGGATCAGACCACTAACTGGTACAGCAGTAGATAAAACAGACTAAACTTGGTTCCAACAGCGTTTATTCTTCAGCGGATCAAACAGCAATAACTCGGCTAGGACACGGCGAAATAATCGACAATGTAATCGGCGATGTAATCGACGATGTAATCGAAAAATCAGTTCAAAGCAACTTACTTATATATGATTTTCACACCCATTGAACACAAAAGAATACAATAGAACTATAAACAGAAATCACTTAGAGTTATGTATCGGTCAAATCGAAGCTTCAACATGCCCCCCCGGGCATACCCCGGGCATTTGACACCTTTGCCGTCCCGGGGAGGAGGGAATTTGATTATCAGAGTCTTCCAGGGGGTGGGGAATTTGATCCCCATGCTTTAGGGGTGGGGATTTGAACTGTACCCTTGATTTCATGTAAAATCTTTGGCGTGGCGAGCTATCATGGGGGACGCGGTGTTAGAGGATTTTCGTGGAAAAGATTGTGCCTTTTGTGGCCAGTTGGTTACGAGGAAAGGGCTTAAACAAGCTTTGAGCCGTATTTGAAGTATTTAAATTTTAAAATTTTTAATATCGGATTCAGGCTTTGAATGTATGAATGTATTTTATTGTTGTGTTTACAATGAAATACAATACCTATACCGGCGATTCAATTCAACAACATAAAATAAAATAAAAAGCTCAGGTCAACTACTTTGACCTACTGCACGTATGTTAATTAATAAGGTGAGCGATGATGCATGTCATGATGGTCATGATGTAGTAATCTCAATAGGTGGGATCTTTTTTTATAGAACGCTTTGTATGTTGCATGACGAAAAAAAGCTGAGCATTCAGTTACCTTGTAGCAGCGATTTCCGCCGCTTTGCAAGAGACTTTTGCTCGCAGTAAATACGCTAACAGTGTTTCTCAGTTTTTGTTATATTTATAAAGATTTTGTTCGACAACTGAAGGCGTTTCCGCCGTCTTTCTGTCATTTTTGTGCCTGTGAAATGTCCCCGGGGTGGGGGCATTTGATCACCTGAATGGACACTAGTGTGGAGCATTTGAACGGCATTTTGGCCCGGGTAGGGGGGAATTTGAACAATAATTTTCAAAAAAGTCAAATGCCCGGGGGGTTGCCCGGGGGGGGGGGGGGCATGTTGAAGCTTCGATTTGACCGATACATTAAATGAAAACTAAATACAAATTCTATTTTTAACCTGAAATCTTTTGTTACTGTTGCTATTTTAGAAAGTAAAAGTACTGAAACAAAGACCTAGCCAGGTCAGCAAAGCAGCGTGTATGTACAAAGTGTTACAATATGAATTAAATTGCAAGTTCAGCTATCGGCTGTTTCAACAGGAAAAGCGCAGACTAATTGGAAGCTTTCACCTTAAACAAAAACCGATCTAATTTTAAAATTACAAGACAGCAAAACCTTTCATATTCAAAATTCGGTTATCACCTCTCCTTAACTAACAATTTAATGAAATATACTTTCGCAAATAAATATAACTAAGTTACAATTAGAACAAGATACACCTGTATCAAAGGCGTTACTATGAATAGATGTCGTCTGGTAGTTAAATCACGAAAAATAGACTAAAGTCAAATAAACCGTTATTTAGAAATTAAGTATTCTTTCAAGAGTCAACATTGACGTAAAATGTATATAATTGAAAAGAGAACGAGCAATTAGTTTTGTTTGTTAAGGAACACTGTTGGCTTTTCTATAATTATGACCTAGCGAACACAAAGCAAATGAAACAAAGGATAATAAAAATGGCACGAGCCTTTTTACGGAGCTAAAACTTCTTTATGCAAATTCAGTATGAATTACTAAGAACAACATCAACGCGAATATTTGAAAGCTATATATGAAACTGGAGGCAAACAAGGAATTCATGGAAAATCTCTCCTTACAAAAGTCAAATCTCGGTTCGCTGTTTTCAATGTCTAGAAAGACTGCTGATAAGATAATTCCGAGCAAAATCCAACGTACATTTGCCCGATAACTGAACCAGTGGAGTGTTTTAAGAGCAAGCAAATCTTGAAGACCGTCCATGTCGTAAGTCTAGTCAAGAGAGAATTCTCTCTTGGTCTAGTCAAGAGAGAATGATCTGTCACAAACGGGGGAAAGCGAGTAAAGGAATTTGGTCATTGTGAAAGTGAAATATTTGATCTATAAGCTGTTGTGAACATAAACTGTTGCTATTTTTGCGTACGTGTCACAGGACAAAGTTAACTTCCTCATGATCCCTTTAATTGTTTTGGTTACTCTTCCGTGATGGAGACTGGGCCACGACAGGCTGAGAGAAACGGAAAAAAGCGAGCTCAGTTCAGTTTCTGTTGCACAATCGACAAAAGCTTTTAGATCTCGCATGTTGTTTGTATGTCTCAAGTTTTCCTGCTGAAGAACTAATGCTTGTATATTTAGCCTTTGCATCCTATTGGAAATGATGAAACGAGGAAAATGATTCCGATTTAGTCAATCACGGCTGCTTGGTATATTTGAATCACAAAAAAAATGTTTGTAGCTGTAGAACATTCGTGTCAGGGCAGAGTTTTCGTATCTCGAATGTTCGGCAATATCAGAAATGCGCATAAACTGGTCGTAGCATTTCTGTTTTACGCAGGTAAATTTTACGCCCCTAAGCACGTAAAAATTACGCGATCATTATGAGCGGAAATCTACGGTGGCCCATAAGGGACATCTCGATATTTTTCATTTCCACTTAATAATTTGCGATTTGACTTACTCTCGATCAAAGTTAATAAATAGCAATAAAAACTTATATCTCTCGATTTCGACTTAAAACTCGCGATGGTAAGTAATAACTCTCGATCGCAACTTATAACCCGCGATCGCCACTACTTATAACTCGTAATTGCGACTTACAACTCGCGATCGCCACTTATAATTCGTGATCGCCACTTCTAACTCGCGATTGCCTGTTAAAACTTGCCATCGCCAGTTATAACTCGCGATCGCCAGTTGTAACTCGCGATCGCCACTTATAACTCGCGACCGCGACTTACAACCCGCTATCGCCACTTTTAACTCGCGATCGCCAGTTAAAACTTGCCATCGCCAGTTTAACTCGCGATCCCCAGTTATATCTCGCCATCGCCACTTATACTTCGCGATCGACACTTATAACTCGCGATCACTACTTAAACCTCGCGATTGCCTCTTACAACTCGCCATCGCTACTTAAACCTGGCGATTGCCCCTCACAACTCGCGATCGTTTTCGATCACGCGTTATGCACCTATCAATGTAATGCCGGCGGCCGGGGGGGCACGGCATGGGGTGGGGATTTGACTTTTTTAAAAAACTTGCAATCAAATTCCCTGCCCACGGGCCAATAATTCCAGTCAAATGCAACCAAATTCCCCCACCCCAGGCTGCACATTACTGTCAATCCCAAGGCAGAACCCAAGAAAGGCACAATAAAAATATCTCCAAATAAAACTCTGCAATCTTTTATAAACGTTGCTGCATCACCAGAGATACATGTTCCCGTTACAGCTGCAATTATACGTTTTAACCATAATCCGTGTTACACTGCGTAGAATACATAAACCTTCAGGTGAAAGTCCACATTTTGTAAGTTTAAATATACCGTTCTTAGTAAAAGGTACAAAGAAAGTCAGTTTTATAAGTTTACTGTGATTGTAGCCAATGAGCCATACACTAATCAATTGTACTTGGAAAATTCGACTTGATTTCTCTTTACTTCCGTTTACTTTGATACCACAGTATTTTAAGACGTTCAACTGATCAAAAACACCCTAAAACAAACGAAATTTGAAGACAAAACAGTGAAATCCACTCAGCCTTCGCTTGTTCTCATTGGCCTCCATGACTTCCTGATGTTTCCAGACCCTACGGCGCATGCGTGAAGCGTGGAAAAGGGAAACATGCGGTATAAGTCTTTTTCGTCCGAGTTGGTAGTCAAATATCTCCACGTCGGGCGAAGAAAGATTCAAATATCCCCTCCCCTGGGAGAACAAGATCAGTCAAATGCCCTACCCTAGGGCCAACAAAGACAATCAAATCCCCACCCCATGCCCTGCCTCCCCCCCCCCCCCCCCGCCGGCTTTACATTGATAGGTGCATTAGAGGATGGCTTTGTACTCCAGCAAGTGAGCGTGCGCATATTCAGTACCGCCATCGGGACAATGCGACATAACGGTTGTTACACGGAATTACTTTGCTCTGACTTTTCTGATCACTCTTTTCACACTCAATGCCTGTGGAGCTTTTCTAAATTATATTCCTAATTTACGTAGAGGCAATGGAGATGGAGACGCCTTGATAGAGGACTACTTTGGTCTTGGTTTCAGCTACGCTGAAGTGAGTAGTCTACTATGTTGGAAATTAAGCGTCGTTGGTGCGTTCCCTTTGCGTTTCGTGTGCGTTCCTCGCAAGGAAACGTTTGCTACGCAGGCTAGTGGTGGTGGTGGTGGTGGTGGTGGCGGTGGCGGTGGGAAAACAATAGAAATGTGGCGGTGGTGGTATATAGTTTCACTATTTACGAAGCAGTCAATCAATCAATCAATCAATCAATCAATGTTGAAGAAAAAGTTGAGTGTGGGGCCGATGTGGGATCGATGTAGGGTCGATGTATAAAGGTCGATGTAGTGTCAATGTGGGGTTGGTGTAGGGTCGATGTGGGGTCGATGTGGTCGTGGATAGAAAATATATATAATAAAATGAGGAGTTATAAGTAGCGATCGCGAGTTATAAGTGGCGATCGCGAGTTCTAAGAGGCGATCGCGAGTTCTAAGTGGCGATCGCGAGTTCTAAGAGGCGATCGCGAGTTACAACTGGCGATCGCGAGTTATAAGTAGCTATCGCGACTTGTAAGTGGTGATCGGGAGTTGTAAGTTGCGATCACGAATTCTAAGTGGTGATCGAGAGTTATAAGTAGCGATCGCGAATCGTAAGAAGCGATCGGGAGTTATAAGTGGCGATCGCGAGTTGTAGGTTGGGATTACGAATTATAAGTGGCGATCGCTGGTTATAAGTTGCGATCGAGAGTTACACGTGGCGATCGCGAGTTAGAAGTTGCGATCGAGAGTTATAACTTACCATCGCGAGTGTTAAGTCGAAATCGAGAGATATAAATTTGTATTGCTATTTATTAACTTGGATCGAGAGTAAGTCAAATCGCAAATTATTAAGTGGAAATGAAAAATATCGAGATGTCCCTTATGGGCCACCGTAGAAATCCACCCTTACAGCCACGCACGTTACGCCCTCATCCAAAACATGGTATTAACGACTAACGTCTTATTTTAAGTTTGTGGCAAATTTGAAAATCGCCGTAGGGGTGAATCCTTTCGTCAAGTTTCCAAGGGAAAGAGACTAATCGAGATTAAGAATTCCATCCTAGCTCGAACGAGCTTTAATCATACTTTAACTACCAGTAATTTCTAATTCCTTCCCGGAAATCCAGCAAATTCTGCCACCGTGTGATATTTGCGATATCAACTAAAACGGGGGAATCTGAAAGTTGTAAATATTAATTGACTATTGTTATTTTTGCGCGGGTACGTGTCAGGCCAAAGAACTTTCTGTCTCTTTCATTTTTTTTTTTACTGTTCCCCGATGAAGATTAGGCCAGGACAGGCTGACAGAAACGAAAAAGCGAGTCCGGTTTATAGGTTAAGACAATCGACAAAAGATGAAAGCATGAAAAGAGGCCTGTCTGCCACTGAGCCAATTTTAGCTGTTATGAAAGGAATGTGGCCGAGACACCCCTTGGGTTGTGGTGAACCGCTTTATCCTTGATCCAGCTCTGGTTCAAAAACTACCTGAGTTGGTGGGTCCAACGTGTTGGGGCTGATGGGGCAGCCTCGCAATGGGCCCCTGTTACCTTTGGCGTTTCGCAGGGAGGTCTCCTTGGTCCACTACTGTTTAGAAGAATCATTAATGATTTCCCGAATGCCTCCCAAGGCAAGGTTATGACTAAACTGCAACGAGAAGTATAAAGACAACTGAAATTTTAAGCCGACTAGACCTCTTTTCTTGTGCCAACGTTGACAACCAGCAGGATCTTCATCCACGGTATTTGCATTTTATTTCTTTATCACTCTCTCGAACTGGGGCGAATGGAGTAAAGACAAGATTAGCTCTAATAGAAAAAAACTGAATGCAAGGCTGACAATGCACAGCAAAGAGCTGATATATTTGGGTACAATATTTCGGGTAACCAAATTCGCCTTTCTCCAAAAAAATACTATAATTAACGGCTCCTAAAATTAAGGAACAGTTCGTTGAGTGGACCTCTACATTCAAAAGTCTTTATTCAGCTTTAATGCTTTAAAAGGAAAAGCACTAAGTGTTACGCGGAAGGCGAACCACGTGATATACAGTTATAACCATGTGGACGTGCACCTCCCACCTACCCCTCCCCTAAGCTAACATTTTGCCCTAAGTGAGTAGCAAGTGTGAATGTCGGCTTAGGGGAGGGGTAGGTGGACAGTTTCCCAGAAACGTATAATGATCAAAGATCTCAGAGTCACCATCTCTATCTCCCTCTCTTGGGACACGCACATGATACTATCGTCGTCAAGGCCAACAAGCTCCTTGGACCTCTGAAGTGAGCCTGCCCTCTCTCAACGGACGTCAATGTGAGGCAGACTCTCTACCTGTTTCTGGTGAAGTCCCAGGTGAGGCACCCGACTCAAGTGTGGTCCCCAAAACCAATACTCGATCGAGCGTGTACAAAGGCGAGCCACACAAAATGTCAAAATGTCGTAAAAAGATAAACTTGGATGTAGCAAATTTTCAACTAAACAAAAGCACTACTCAGATCTGGGTGACACATCATCAGTATGGAATTTCTGGGCTTGTTCTTTGGACGGGTCATGTCGGACAGGGAGGGGAAACAGTTGTGGCGTCGGGAAATGTCGGCTTTTTTATTTCTCAGGTTACTAGTTTTGAGATTTGCTTCGATCAAGGACAAACCCTCTCTGTGTGTCAAAGAAGATCAACGCCATCTTAACTGTAAATCCTTCTCTCTAGGGAAGATATTGTTATCCCAGAGGTAAGTTCCTTAAGGATTCAAGGACGATCTTTAGCTCCCAACGGTAGCGGCCTCCCACGCTGACTTAAGGAAATCCTAAGAAAGTCTGCCAGTGAGGCTACTTCTTAAGAAGCTTCTATCGTGTTTACTTCCTCCCCCAAAACAGGAAGAGCGTTGCGTGACGACAAAGAGAACTGACGAGAAGGAGACTGGGTCACGAAAACAGGGAAGCGAAAAGAAAGGATCATTTTGTCTTCAACAGGTTCAGCTTTTTAGGAGTCAGCGGCACACCCGCACCAAAACTTCACTCAAGTGCGCACCACTTGCCGGCACCAGGATAAAAACATGGGTTTTTTGAACAGTACCCTGGTGTTAGTTTCGCTTCACCGGTGATCTTGGATTTCCGCTTAACTGTTACTTCTTATGTTCGCAGGTGTGTAAGCTGGCCCCCATTAAGTCAATAACAAAAGCGGTGGCTGCAGTATACAGTTTCCGAAGGTGAGTTGGTGAAATCAGCCTTCTGACTGCCAGTAAGGCCGCTACTTTCAAACGATTGAGGGCAGGATTACTTGGTTACCTCAACAAATAGGGACGCCCTTCCGTAACCAAAACCGAAGAGCTGAGACACTTCAATTTGGGAATGAAACAACCGCTCCACCTCGAAACCACCCCAGGCGGGTCTGAATCCGTTACGGTTTAATTACAAAGTTTTACATCTGAGCCGAAGATAAAGTATCAGTGCGGTAAAAGGGAGTGCATGCACCCCTCCCCGCGCAATCCCCTTGTTAGACCCATCTCTGCTTTTTCTGTCCTAAAAGCAGTTTGCCCTGCATTTTGCTGGATGCTCAGATTGATTTACTAAGGAGGGAGGCCAGGCAGACATCTATAAAATTGGTCTAACAGAACTTTAATCATATCAAAAACTAAACTTATATACAAGGATGAATACTTGCAGGAAAGCTAAACATGATGTATCAGTCACTTTCAGATAGCAATGACTGCAAATAATAATTCTTAGGTGACGCTAACTGTGAATCAGTGGAGCATTATCACAATCATTATACTAATTACATTCCTATAGGAAAATTTCTTCATATGTAGCTGTATGTTTAGTTATCTAGGTTAAATGTAAATGTCCATTAATTTGTTTCAGTCTTCATTATGGGTCATCAATACACATTGTTATTAACGCCAGGCTTCACGATAAGTGGAGAGTTTTTAGAAGTTAGTAAACTGTAATCTATTCTAAACCTTTTTAGCTTTTAGTTCTTTTGGTTTGTTCAAATCACACCCTGTTGCTATGTAAAGATATAACAATGACCAAAAAAATTTTCTCTTCTCACAAAAACCCTTACTATTATTATGAAACAACAAAAAAAACCAAACAAAACAACATATAAATGAAAACCTAAGAACTTCGAGATTGCTTAGAAGTTACCTGATTGACGAACTCAAAAAACTTAACTTCTTTTTAAAAAATGGAAAATATAATGTCAAAGAATGTAGCTCAAATTATTGCTGTTCAGAAAAATATATTTACACATGCTTAGATAAATACTTTATAGTTTATTTTCCTTGCGTTTGAGAGATTTTTCCCTTGCTGGGTTATTTTGTTAGCTCTAAGATCTAAGCTTTGTTTCTTTTGCAGTTAGTATGTGTGAGTGCAGTGCTGGCAGTGAAGCGTTTTATACATCCATCAGTTATCTTATTGAGCTTTAAGTTTAGAAAAAAGCAATATTGATTCAACTTGAAGTTGTTTAGTTTGTAGTTAGTGTGGTGTTAATCAGTTATCTGATTAAAAGCGAGGTTTAATCTTTTTACTTCGCAAAAACCCTGATTGTGTTGGTTGCCAGGTGACAACTTCGCAATCTCAATACATCCTAGCGACTGAAAGTTGTTGAAACTTAAATCAAAATCCAAAATTCCTTCAACAGGGAAACATTTACCTTTTAGAAAAGTTAGAAAGATACTTTACAGTTTATGTTCATTGACTTTACGAGATTTTACCTTTATCAGTTATGTTGTTACCCCGGAGGTCTAAGCCGTTTAGTGTGCAGTTAGTGTTTGTGAGTGCTGTGGATAAATGTTTTTCTCCTTCATCAGTTATGTTGTTATACGCGAGGTTTAAGCTGTTTAGTGTGCAGTTAGTGTGTGTGAGTGCTGTGGATAAATGTTTTACTCCTTCATCAGTTATGTTGTTATACCTGAGGTTTAAGCTGTTTAGTGTGCAGTTAGTGTGTGTGAGTGCTGTGGATAAATGTTTTACTCCTTCATCAGTTATGTTGTTAATCCCGAGGTCTAAGCTGTTTAGTGTGCAGTTAGTGTGTGTGAGTGCTGTGGATAAATGTTTTACTCCTTCATCAGTTATGTTGTTACCCGTGAGGTCTAAGCTGTTTAGTGTCCAGTTAGTGTGTGTGAGTGCTGTGGATAAATGTTTTACTCCTTCATCAGTTATGTTGTTACCCCCGAGGTCTAAGCTGTTTAGTGTGCAGTTAGTGTGTGTGAGTGCTGTGGATAAATGTTTTACTCCTTCATCAGTTATGTTGTTACCCCCGAGGTCTAAGCTGTTTAGTGTGCAGTTAGTGTGTGTGAGTGCTGTGGATAAATGTTTTACTCCTTCATCAGTTATGTTGTTACCCCCGAGGTATAAGCTGTTTAGTGTGCAGTTAGTGTGTGTGAGTGCTGTGGATAAATGCTTTACTCCTTCATCAGTTATGTTGTTACCACTGAGGTTTAATCTTTTTAGTTCGCAAAAACCCTGATTGTGTTGGTTGCCAGGTAACAACTTCGCAATCTCAATACATCCTAGCGACTGAAGGTTGTTGCCGATTAAATTAAAATCCAAAATTCCTTCAACTGATTTAAGTGCATGCACTAATGCTAAACAGTCGAGAGGTGACAGGTTACACTCACTAAAATCAAGCGCATTACAACCAATTTTCGCCAGTTTCTTTTGAACTTCTCGATCAGAGGCTTTGTTCTCATACATGCAATTGAATAGCGTCACCACTAATAACCTGTCTTCATAAGTTGGCCACCAGGTCAGTTTTTTAGTTCGTTCCTCTGAATCTTCATTCATCTTGATGTCAACTTCTTCAGTATCCGTTTTTAAGGGAAGAAGGTCGCTGAAAATATCTGTTGATTGTCCTTCTTTTTCAGCCAGCAGTCCAGCCACAAACTGCATCACAACCTTCCACGCGCCATCTTGGATGTGATCGGAAACAAACTTCTGCAGGTCTTCGGAACTGTACGTGTCCACCAAATGCTTCGCCGCCAAGAACTCCTGTAACGTCAGGTGTAAAAAACAATATTGTTCTCTTCTCTCTGCTAAAGGATCGTCGGCTCTAGCGTCAGGTAAACGGTGAAACAAGCCATTACTCGCTAGGTCTTTAACTTCGTGTGATTCAAAAATTAGTCTTCCCTCTTCAATTCCATCGAAGGCAATTTTTCCCAGACGTGCAAACACATTTTGCACTTGGGAAGAAAGTTCCTTAAACGGCTTTAGAAAAAACGGTTGACCATCGGCTTTATTGTGGCGATATTGATTATCATCGTAACTAAAGTAAAACATCTTTATTGCAATTGAGTATATTTGTGTCAGTCTTGTCGGGAGGCTAGTAAATCCAGTGGTGTTACCAAGCAACTCTAACAAGCACGAACAAATGATGAAACAATTCACAGGAATGTAGCAGAAGGCCAGAAGGTTTAAGTTACTGGTGATGTGTTGCTTTATGGTTTCTGCTTTGTCCCCCTGCTTTGAAAACTTCTCCACATAATCTTTCACTTGCTCAGTTGTAAATCCCAGAATTTCAACTGTTTTGTGAAAGTAAAGACTTCCGAAACATGACACGGCATTGGGTCTTGTAGTCGTTAAGACTGTCGCACCGGTAAGAATTTTTCCCGATACTATTTTCTTCAAGAGCAAATGGACAGGCATCCTCTCTTCTCCACTGTTTCTGTGCGGAATGTCATCTTTATTGATCTCAGTCCTACCAAGATATTCGTCAAATCCATCAAAAATCACCAGTACTCTTTCTGGGTTGTCAAGGATGTAGTTCCAGATATCTTCGGAGAGAGCTGTTGAATACTCTGAGTGATCTAGAAGCTCGCGAAGATTTAGGTCTTTGTTTATAGAGTTAAACATCCTCAACTTAATGAGGAAAGCGACATTAATATCTATTTGTGATTTTTGTGTTTCGCTGATTAAATTATCGGACGCCCAGTCGCGAAGAATCTTTGTGCTAAACATGGTTTTTCCAATTCCAGGACGACCGACAACAAGAATCTTCTGCTTTTCAGCATCGAAAATATCTCCTGGCCGTGTTGGTCGCAAATTTTCATTGGCTTTGTGGTACTCTTTTAGTTGTTCCAATCTGTCTCCAGAAAAGTTATACTCAGCTCTCCCCTCATAAACAATCAAATTGGTGAAGATTTCGTCAAGCTTCAGATCTCTTCTGGGTCCTTCGCCTGGATTATGAAAAGGTGATTTAAGATCTCTGTAAGGTAGTTCGGTGACTTCTCGGACATGTTTCTTCATGGTGCTCAACTCTTGATGTTGCACTTCTGCTGGAGAAGCAATTGAATTTGATTTGAGATAATAATTATGGAATTGCAGGCCCTCTATCAACCTTTCTACATTTCTTGCACGTAAATAAATATAGAGTCTCGCTAAACACAAGAAACGCAAACGTTCCACTTACAATGATCACGGCATAAGCCCAGAAGGTTTTCTTAACTGTTTGTTGATTACGGTCGGCTCCCGAATGTTTCAAGCCAACAAATCACGCGAGATATGCAGCCAGGAGGGGGTCGAGCCAAGCTTTACTAGCTATGCTATAAATGTCACTCATATAAACTGCTTGGTAATTTAAGAGAATGAAAAATTAACCCAACGCCGACCCGAAAGCCTTAAGGGCCGTTTGTTGTATTTCGTGAATTGGGTCACACGATATTGTCACGCGATATTTGTTATCATTATAATCATTAAAATTATTACGCAATATTATCAGTTGTGTTCATTTTTAAGGTGTTACGAAAGGCTAAAATGCTTAGAAAAACGAGCATTTTTGATAACTTTCCCCTATTTTGCTGAAAAAACGATGTGAGAGGTTGTTAAGTAAATTTTCCTGCAGAGTCGAAATATGAGATCAGAATTTGCAAATTGCTACCGCAAGTGTGTGTAATTTGATACTCTTTAAGGTAGCTCCAAAACAGTTTTTCCTATTTTTTTCCATCAAATTTTAGCGTTCAGATTATTTCTGTCATATGTTAGCGCTCACATATAGGGAAATCCTTGCTGACGTCATTGTTTTCCTTTTTTCTCATTAGCATACGAGGTTACCTATAGAAGACGTGGCCGTATACACAAATTTGGTTCAAAAGTTGAAAAAGTTGGTTAATTTGAGCAGTTTGTCCAAGTTTCAGCTCTTTGCAAGCAATAACAAAGGAAATATGAGCGATCAAAAACTACAAAATTACTGAGTGGTAAAAACGTTAATGAGCTCACACATTCTTTGTAAAGTTTGAGATTTTTTCAAAAGAATTTCTTTGAAACTATTCGGTACATCAGGCTCAAA
This sequence comes from Porites cylindrica, assembly GCA_964035525.1. Classification (NCBI taxonomy): domain Eukaryota; kingdom Metazoa; phylum Cnidaria; class Anthozoa; order Scleractinia; family Poritidae; genus Porites; species Porites cylindrica. The sequence goes on along the minus strand of OZ037787.1, from coordinate 1,046,830 downwards.
TTTTCAGAGATAACGGAAATTATTATGCCCTTTCAATATTCGCAGATTTTATTTTATTAGCTTTATTACATCCACTTTGAAATCACTGGCTATCCGTGCAATCTGATTGGCTCTCAGCAGTGTGATTTATTCCTAAATCGCACCATTTTTCGCTCTAAATCGCACCTGTTCCAAATCGCGTCATTCATGTTCTAAATCGCATCATTTCTGTTTTAAATCGCACCATTTTTGTTCTATATCGCATCATTTCTGTTTCGAATACAAAATGAGATGTAAAAGCTTTTTTGTTTCGGCTTTTTAACAAACCGGCTACTCGATCAATAAAATATTAGTACTGACTAAATTCTGCGATTTCAAAATGGATGTAATAAAGTGGTAATTGAACTGACTGGAGTGCAATTTTGGTCTGAAATCATGCTTGTGATTTCAAATCGAACTCGCGCTGCGCGCTGGTTCGATTTTGAAATCACTCGTATGATTTCAGACCAAATTGCACTCCACTCAGTTCAATTACCATTATTTATCAGATAATAATAAGCATATGTTAATGAGGCCAAAAATGTAAACAAGGATTCGCCTATTGACTATAGAGTGGAATGAGAAGTGTCAAGAAATGCAAAGAATTTTTTTGGGAGTTTGTAAATTTCATTAGTTTTTCCAAAGTTGATTATGGTTGTTCGACGTGATAAGAACTTTGCAACTGGATCAATGAAGAGCCTGCAATAACCTTTGTCAAAACTGGTAGTACCCAGGCAAGATCACCGGACTTTGCAGGTCTGATAGAGTAATTTATTGCTACTAACTTCCCAAGTGGCTTACGGTCACTCTGATCGAAGGCATATATACATTTAACTATAAGTAGGTAAAGCACGATCATCTGGACGAGTGTACTCCTAAATGTTGACAGTGAATGATGTTTTGACAACCTGCGCGGTAGTCATCTTTTCTTTGGAGTCTAAGTGACTTGTATCACATCAGTTGAAACTCTAGTTATTGGCCAGATTTGTCAATTTAGTCTTAATGTTATTGGTCATTTGTCACTTAAGCTGTGATGTTATTGGCTATGAAGGCTCGAAATGTGATTGGTGCTTTTTGATCCATCTTTTCTCACAGCTGGACGGTCATTGATTGTTAGTCAAATTGTCCTTTGTCAGTTATCAACAACAGTCCTATTCAGGACCAAACACACCCAAACGATCATATTCCACCTACTCATGAAAAGACTCCTGGGTTCAAACCTTTCACTATACATCTTACTTCTATTTAGCCAGAGTAAACCACGTTCAAAGCCACGGTTTGTACCAGTTCAGGGCAATTATTTCGACGTGTTTTCTTCGAGTTAAGATAAATGATAGTATCGAGTGTTTTTTGATCACTTACTTTTTGTTAGACAAATTATTTCATTTTATTCTTGAACTGAAATTTTTTTTTCCTTTAAAGATGTATTAATGGAAAAAAGTAAATAATAGAAAAAGTAATGAGTCTGAGAGTCTATAAAAACAATCAACAGAATATGGCCTAATCTATTTTTGACCTGATTTTTACCTGATGTTTGTGAGGGATCTGTATCAGAAGATTCTTCTTTGGAAATGCCACCTGATGTTTTTGAGGGATCTGTATCAGGAGATTCTTGTTTGGAACCACCACCTGAACAACAAGAAATTATGTGAATGAACAAGATTGTCCAGGCTAAAAATTCACCACCATATTTACACCAGTGCAATTTTTCAGAGATAACAGAAATTGTTATGTCCTTTCAATATTTGGAGATTTTATGTTATTACCCTCATCAGATAATAGTAAGCATATGTTAATGAGGCCAAAAATGTAAACAAGGATTCGCTACTGGCTATAGTCAGTTTGGCACGCCTGTGGTAATATGAAAGGAGAATCTAGCAGCTGATCAAATGTTACTTGTGGCTTTTTTCCAGCCATCTATTTGATTACGGTCTGAGGATGGCAAGGTACGAAAATTATTAACTGCCTATGATTCGCCACATCCATAGGCAGATTTGCTGCAACTTGAATAAGCATAGGGTGGGGAATGCAATGAGACGTGTCAAGAAATGAAAAGAATTTTTCTGGAAGTTTGTAAATTTCATTCGTTTTTCCAAAGTTGATTATGGTTGTTCGACGTGATAAGAACTGGATCAATCGACGGCCTGCAATAACCTTTGTCAAAACTGGGAGTACCCAGGCAAGATCACCAGACTTGGCAGGTCTGATAGAGTACTAACTTTCCAAGTGGATTATGGTCACACTGATTGAATGCATCTATACATCTAACTATATTAAAGTAGATGCAGCATGATCATCTGGGTGAGTGAAGTCCTGAATAGAACTGTTGTTGACAGTGACTGATGTTTTGACAACCTGCACAGTAGTCATCTTTTCTTTGGAGTTAAAGTGAGTTGTATCACATCAGTAGTTGAAACTCTAGTTATTGGCCAGATTGGTCAATTGAGTCTTAATGTTATTGGTCATTTGTCACTTAAGCTGTGATGTTATTGGCTATGAAGGCTCTAAATGTGATTGGTGCTTTTTGATCCATCTTTTGTCACAGCTGGACGGTCATTGATTGTTAGTCAAATGGTCCGTTGTCAGTTATCAACAACAGTCCTATTCATGACCAAACACACCGAAACGATCATATTCCACCTACTCATGAAAAGACTCCTGGGTTCAAACCTTTCACTATACATCTTACTTCTATTTAGCCAGAGTAAACCATGTTCAAAGCCACGGTTTGTACCAGTTCAGGGCAATTATTTCGACATGTTTTCTTCGAGTTAAGATAAATGATAGTATCGAGTGTTTTTTGATCACTTACTTTCTGTTAGACAAATTATTTCATTTTATTCCTGAACTGAAAATTTTTTTTTCCTTTAAAGATGTATTAATGGAAAAAAGTAAATAATAGAAAAAGTAATGAGTCTGAGAGTCTATAAAAACAATCAACAGAATATGGCCTAATCTATTTTTGACCTGATTTTTACCTGATGTTTGTGACGGATCTGTATCAGATGATTCCTCTTTGGAAATGCCACCTGATGTTTTTGAGGGATCTGTATCAGGAGATTCTTGTTTGGAACCACCACCTGAACAACAAGAAATTATGTGAATGAACAAGATTGTCCAGGCTAAAAATTCACCACCATATTTACACCAGTGCAATTTTTCAGAGATAACAGAAATTGTTATGTCCTTTCAATATTTGGAGATTTTATGTTATTACCCTCATCAGATAATAATAAGCATATGTTAATGAGGCCAAAAATGTAAACAAGGATTCGCCTACTGGCTATAGTCAGTTTGGCACGCCTGTGGTAATATGAAAGGAGAATCTAGCGGCTGATCAAATGTTACTTGTGGCTTTTTTCCAGCCATCTATTTGATTATGGTCTGAGGATGGCAAGATACGAAAATTATTAACTGCCTATGATTCGCCACATCCATAGGCAGATTTGCTGCAACTTGAATAAGCATAGGGTGGGGAATGCAATGAGAAGTGTCAAGAAATGAAAAGAATTTTTCTGGAAGTTTGTAAATTTCATTAGTTTTTCCAAAGTTGATTATGGTTGTTCGACGTGATAAGAACTTTGCAACTGGATCAATCGACGGCCTGCAATAACCTTTGTCAAAACTGGGAGTACCCAGGTAAGATTACCGGACTTTGCAGGTCTGATAGAGTACTAACTTTCCAAGTGGATTATGGTCACACTGATTGAATGCATCTATACATCTAACTATATTAAAGTAGATGCAGCATGATCATCTGGGTGAGTGAAGTCCTGAATAGAACTGTTGTTGACAGTGACTGATGTTTTGACAACCTGCACAGTAGTCATCTTTTCTTTGGAGTCAAAGTGAGTTGTATCACATCAGTTGAAACTCTGGTTATTGGCCAGATTGGTCAATTAAGTCTCAATGTTATTGGTCATTTGTCACTAAAGCTGTGATGTTATTGGCTACGAAGGCTCTAAATGTGATTGGTGCTTTTTGATCCATCTTTTGTCACAGCTGGACGGTCATTGATTTTTAGTCAAATTGTCCGCTGTCAGTTATCAACAACAGTCCTATTCAGGACCAAACACACCCAAACGATCATATTCCACCTACTCATGAAATGACTCCTGGGTTCAAACCTTTCACAGTTATTATAACATCTTACTTCTATTTAGCCAGAGGAAACCACGTTCTGAGCCAGGGTTTGAACCAGTTCAGGGCAATTATTTCGACATATTTTCTTCAAGTTAAGATAAATGATGGTATGGGGTGTTTTTTGATCATTTTCTTTTTGTTGGGCAAATCATTTCATGTTATTCGTGAACTGAAAATTTTGTTTCCCTTAAAGATGTATTAAAGGAAAAAAGTAATTAATAGAAAAGGTCATGAGTCGGAGTCTATAAAAAAGATCAACAGACTCTGGCTAGAAGTGATCTATTTTTGACCTGATTTTTACCTGTTGCTTGCAAGCGATTTGTATCAGAAGATTCTTGTTTGGAACTGCCACTTGGCGCTTGTGAGTGGTCTGTATCAGGAGATTCTTGTTTGGACCCACCACCTGTAAGTATAAGAAGAATGTGAATGAACAAGACTGTCCAGGCTAAAAATTCACCACCACATTTACATCTCTAGCTGAGTGCAAATTTTCAGAGATAACAGAAATAAATATTGTTATGCTCTTTCAATATTTGGAGATTTTATGTTATTAGCTTTATCAGATAATAATAAGCATATGTTAACAAGGCCAAAAAAGTAAACAAGGATTCGCCTATTGGCTATAGTCAGTCCAGGATGCCCGTGATAACATGAAAGGAGAATCGAGCAGCTGATCAAATGTTTCTTGTGGCTTTTTTCCAGCCACCTATTTGAATGTAGTTTGAGGATGGCAAGATACACGCCTCAAGATTGCAAAAAGACCACTTCCGGTTGACGTCAGTCGCTCAAAAATATCATTGCTTAAGCTCCCTAATAAGCCAAAGGAAATGTACATAGCTTGTTCCAGGCATTCATCTCCCTCTCCCTCCCCTTATTTTCTCCTGCTCTCTGACTTTGCACCACATTCCACTATCTGAATGCCTGGAACAGGCTAGAGGAAACCACCATCTTAGCCAGAGTGTAATGCACCAGTATAGGGTAATTTAATGAGAAACGATGAGAAATGATGGTATGGGGTGTTCATTTACTTTTTGCTAGGAACTGCTATATCAATGCTTTATCTTTTAAAGATGTAAGTAAAAAAGTAAAGCAATAACAGAAAAAGCAATAAGTCATAACTTTCTATAACAACATGCAACAGACTCTGGCCAGATTAAGTGATCTATATTAATTGACCTGATTTTTACCTGTTGTTTGTGAGTGATCTCTATCAGAAGATTTGTGTTTGGAACCACCACCTGTAATTACAACAAGAACATGAGTGAACAAGACTGTCCACACTAAAAATGCAACAGGACTTATATAATTATTGACCAACACGTTTACATCATATTTGCAAATAAGCTACCCATGCATCCTCTAACCCGAGCAGTGAGCAGGATATGTTTGCCACATGAGCCTAGCTTCATGGCCTTAAGAATCAGTTATCCTGGGGCTTATTTTGTAGAGCATATGGATTTCAGAAGCTCATAGGATCTACTTCTGTTCCCCCCTGGGGTGGCTGTACTCTTTCATATAGGCCATATTGGTATGTGCCGCCCCGTTTCGGTCTGAAAAAGGGTATAGACTTTGCCCATCTTGGTCTGGAATCGGGTCTGGTTTTTGAGGGAACTACAGGAGTGCATGAATATATTTGTTGTTTCAATTCCAAATGAATAAGAAAGAAAGAGTTAATTATCTGCAAATTATAAATAAATTTTAAGAAATTTTTTTGTTGACCTTCTAATCAAAGTAATGACGAGTTTAATTTATTAGAGGCCTGGTCTGAAAACAGGTATGGATTTTGGAGGCCAGGGTCCTGTTTCTCAAAAGTCCCAGTAAAGTTTCGCGCCCAGAATGCTATTTTGTGGTTGCCCTGTGTACATTCAAGATCAAAGTTTCAATAATTTTTGAAATGATACAATGAAATTCTCAGTTAATGAAGCAAAATTGACTGGTTTGTGAGCTAGGGACTGTGCTACTATTAAACAAGATTGATTTTACAGTTTGCTTTAGTTACCTTCTAAACTTAATTCCTCAACATTTCTGTCATGGTCTTCATCAATGTTTCCTAGTAGTAGTTGTAAGAGATTTTCTTTGGTTTTTGCTACATGAATAATGGTCAACAGACAGAGTAGAAGGGAAACTGCCATGACCACAATGATAGCAATGTTCACTTTTGATTTCTCTCTGTATCGCAAGTCATTGCATGTAATGTTAACGGCCACTTGGGTGAATGAAGAGAGTGTTGTGTTTGTCACAGAGCACATATACTCAGCAGGAAAAGTGAGTGTCTGGTAATAACAGAACAGACCCATCATGACAGCAAGAATGGCACATTGAATGCAAATGTGACAAATGAACACACAATAAAACTGTTTCTCTCTGTTTTCCTCCTGATGGAACCTTCGTAGTATTGCAGCCCCCATAAGGGTAAAAAACAACCAGACAGATGCTGACACACCATAAGTAATACCAGCAAAGTCCAATGGTGTTAGCAGTGGGCTCGTGGCAGAAGTGTAGTTGTCGTAACAGCGCTGTCTTGTGAAGTCACTAGGCTTAGGAACACAGTTGAAATTGAACCTGTCTTTGCCATGATAGTCCCTCAGTAGATCTATTACAAAAGGCCAGGATATCACAGAAACCACAAAAAGAAAGCCACTGAATATGGTCTGAGACCTGAGTGCAACTTTGAACAGATTATCCATTGCAAACAGGGATCAAGATCTGGAAGAAACAAAATAATTAATGGAAGGGTAAGAATAAACAAATTTCATTCATAAACAAATTAAAACTCAAAGACAAGTTAAAGTTTCAAATCAGAGTTGACAATGCATTATAAATGAATGGTAGATGCATGATTAGAAAAGAAAAGAAAAAGTGAAAGGGGATGCGGGCAGTGCTGTCAACTGTCCTGGATAATCCGGGAGACTCCAGTTTTTGGACCGTATCTCCCGGTCTTCAGGTTTGAGGATGAAATCTCCTGGATAATCGCCAAAGTTTGCCATTTCAGTAGACTCCAAGAAAACAAGAAAATTTCAACTATTTTGCTTTGTTTGAGCTATTTTACTGTTAACCTTGAACATTTCCTCATAAACTCTGGTATGCCATTGTAATTTTAGTATATAATGTGAATGGTGGCAAAAGCACAAAAAGCAAGTCAAATTGTGTATGATAAACGTAAATCAAGAAAAAGTATACTCTCTACACAGACCAGCAGAAATGGACAGAGGAATGCAACATGGAAGGCGACAAGTGCATTAAATGATATAAGGCCTATCAATCAGCTCTAAAATGTACTAAAAGGACAAGACTGGTAGAATTTCAATTCAAATTTCTGCACAGACGAATATCGACCAATGACTTTTTAACAAAAATTGGAATAAAAGACAATCCAGACTGCTCCTTTTGTAACGAAGAACTAGAAAAACTGACGCATCTTTTTTGGTCTTGTTCCAAAGTAACCACCTTTTGGAATTCCTTAATCCAACAACTTACTTTACCATAAATTATCCCACAAAATTACAAAATAAATATTTCTACAGGCTTTGCTTTGACACCAGACGTCTCTAAAAGCCATAATCAAATAATTTCTGTCTACCATTAGCCAGACATTACATTTGGATATGTAAAAATAAGAAAGCCCCTCCCTTCATACAAGACTTTCTACATTATCTTAAATCAACTTTTTTACTAGAGCTAAAACCTGGTGATGGCCCCAGTAAAAAGTGGGAGTTATTGCAGACTTTATTTTGAAAAATCTTAGTTTGTTGATGTTGTTTGATTCGCTCTAGTCGGTCCCCTGCATAAAATGCTTAAAGCTAATCCTTCACTGCATGCCTACTTAAACAAGCTTAACCGTCTTGATAATTTATCTGTATTGCATAGTATCATGGTAATGGTTAGTGTTAAATTGTAAGCTAGTTAGCCAGTTATTGTTAGTGTAATCTTGTAAGTTTAGTTATTGCTAGTGTCAACTTGTAAGTTAGTGATTGTTAGTGTTAACTTGTAAACTGGTAGTTACTGTTAGCCAAGTTGTAACCATTTTTAGGGTATTAGGGTATTGCATGTAATCTGCTGTTTGTTGGTAAAAATATATTAAATAATAAGTAAAAGTAAAAAGTTTTCTTAAAAAAAATAAATAAATAAAAAATAAAAATAATAATGTGATTGGTGAGAAGTAAACCAATCAAGTCAAATGTTACAATGCCAACAACATCTTTTTCATGCATTTTGTGTCATCATGAATTCGTGATGATCAGGCATTTTTTTCACAAATGACATCATGAGCGTCATGACGTTATCTTTCATCCCCTTCCTTATCAATTTTCAATATTTGAGGATGTGGGGGGTTGACAGCCCTGCGCAGGGCTCGAAAAAAGTCCCATCTGCCCGTCCGGGACAAGCAGATTTTCTTCCGGGGCAAGTAACTTTTTAATTCACTTGCCCAATGGGCAAGGGTCTAAGAAAGTCATCTTCTAACTAAATGATTAACTAAGACAAGCCAGAAGAGGCCCCAGACAAGCCAAAGGACAAGCAGCAATTCAAGTTTTTTTCAAGCCCTGGGATGTATTTGACAATTTAGCTGGACAATAAAAATCTGCTGATCAAATAGCCTTAATGTTCATGCACAAGTTAGAGTTGTAAACACATTTGCTTCAACAATTAACACTGCCCTTTTTTTCTTTGTTTTTTTTTTTAATGCCTTGCCAATTTTCACATACTGTAGAGTTTCACTTAAAGCCCTGGTTAACTTTACTGTTAACATTAATTCTCTGTGTGAATCATAATTCTCTAAAAGAGTTTTAAGTCACTGGTAATCTATCAAATCGATACATGGCTCCTGCAGTCTCCTGCTAAAATCAAGTGACATGTCTACAGCCTTATACCCACTCCAAATTCTTCACTTGAATTCACATTCAATTTGTGTTTCACGGTGCGTTCCATGCTTTCTGCATAATTTTAATGCAATGCTTTATATACAATAAGGGCTTAAACTTGTTTTAATTGATAAACATCATGCAAGGGAAAGGGGGGTCTTTTATAGAGATATGTTACAGATATTTGTCTGCCCAAAAACGAGTTGCATCAGAGCAAAAATAAGTTTGAATGAACAACTTGACCAGCACCAGCTGGGAAATTATTTCAAGCCCTGGAGAAGCTAGTCTTCTTTGCACGTAACTACTTGGG
>OZ037787.1:832500-1032500 GCA_964035525.1 Porites cylindrica | reverse complement strand
TCACATTTGTTAAAATTTATCTCATTATATAACGATTTACGTAATAATTTGTTATCAAATCATACTGATGACACTTGATTGACCATTGTAATCACTGCATTGTAATCATTGTTTTTTTAAATTGGCTTATTTTCCCCATTAATTATTAGTATTAATTGCGACTTTATCTTAACAATGTTGCAATACTGTAACTTCATATAGTCATGCAAATAAAGCTTATGTTGTTGTTGTTGTTACTATTGAGAATAATGGGAATCAAACACTTCTATGATTTCAGTTTTAAAAAAGATTACTCAATTCTATATGAGATCAGAAAGGGAAAGAAACAAGGTCACGAATATTCTCTTACACAGAAGTTCTTTACGTCGTCACACACCCCACATCCAAATTCCCCTCAAGTGCCCCCGCCCCGCTTACCCGCTCCAGGACAAGAACATGCTTTTTCGTTGAACAGTACCCTGCTGCCGGGGGGGGATCTTGAATTTCCGCTATGTAAATTTAGTGTTACTTCCTATGTTAGCGCACCCCCATTGAGTCAATAACAAAAGCAGTGTCCGTCAGTTACAGTCTCTGATGGTGAGCTGCATGGTCAAATCATCCTTACTGACTGCAGGCACGACATCTGCTTTCAACTATTTAAAGCAGGAGATCTTGTTACTTGGTCAGAGAAAAGGTTTTTAACCTCAGCATTTGCCATAAAATGGGAGGATCCCGGGGAGGTGACGGGGAGGTTTAGGGTATTTATGGGGTAAAGGTAGGGGAAGATGGGGTGGGGGTGACCCTTCCGTTACTATTGACCAAACCCTAGACTCTAAGACACTTCATTTCCAGCAGAAAACAACCACCCCTCCCACCCCTCCCTAAACCCCCTCAAGGTCTGGATCCATTACGCTTTACGTACAAAGTTTTACATCTGAGCCGAAGATAAAGTATCCGTGCGGTAAAAGGGAATGCATACCCCCCCCCCCCCCCCTCCCCGTGCAATCCCTTTCCTAGACCCATCTCTGCTTTTTCTGTCCCAAAAGCAGTTTGCACTGCGATTTGCTGAAGAATAGACGGATTGATTTACTTAAAGGAAGTAGGCGAAACCGACATCTACATTAATAATATTGATCTAACAGAACTTTAATAACACATAATGATGAATAGGAAAACTAAAACTCTAACTCACACTTATAGACAGCAATAACTGCGTGATGAAATTCAACGATGAGCTTACTTACGTGTAAATCATTGAAAGCAAGATCATATTCTACTAATAATACTCCTCATGGGAAAATTTCTTAATGTATATTTCATATGTAGTAGTATGTAGAGATATCCAAACTGAATATTTAACAATTATTCCTCGGGCCCGAACGGGCTATATATTGACTCAGAGGCCATCAGGGAGAGAGGAATAATTGTTTTAGTAAAATCCAACTAGTTGTTCAAAAATGTCGAGATATAACAACTTTAGCTAGTAAAACGCGACTCAGCCGCCATTGTTTTGGTTTTCAAAGACGGCGCTTTCCGTTACTGGTGGGCTATAACATATAGCCTAGTAATAACTCAACCAATCAGAACGCAGCATTGATAACAGATTTTACTCAAAATTTCTAGCTATCCATTTGTGTCAGACTCCATCATGGGTTTTGTTCTGATGAAGGCCTTTTTAGCTTGTAGGTTGCTTAAATCACACCCTTATTTTTTCCATTGTAAAGCCATGGCAGTGGCCAAAAACAATTTTCTCTTCAAACAAAAAGCCACACCCAAAAGGAAACTAGGTGAGTGATTGCTTAGAAGCTTCCTGATCGCCGTGAAACTACGCCGAAAAAGAAGCAAAAACTGTTAACCTTTTGTAAGGAACCGAAAAGTTCACAGCGAAAATGCAGTTCAAATGAGCGCTGTTCAGGGGAAAATTTATTTGTGCTTAGACAGATACCTTATAGTTTATTTTCCTTGCTTTTAAGAGATTTTTACCTTCCTGAGTTATTTTATGAGCTCTGAGAAGTAAGCCGCCTTTTGTTTTGCTGTTACTATGCGCACGTGAGACGGGTGCTTTTGTGAAAGCTAATATATGAATCTTCAAGTTTCTCAGCTCTCGACTTCACAAATTCTGAGTACATTCCACAAACACTTGGTTTAGCTTTTTAGTTATTTCAGATGTCCCACTACTGTATGTACTGTTTATTTATTTATTTATAATTATATTCTTGTAAATTCTTTTAGTTGTCTACAGTAGTAGAAATAAACGGTTGTTGTTGTTGTTGTTAATAATCACGAATCCATACATAGGGATACCGAATTTCGGTTGTATTGTTTTTCATATTGTTTGTAACTGACTTTCCACCCATGAGTTTCGGCTCAGTATCGTTTTCGACCCGCCAATGAGTTTATCATCGTTGCTATCTGAGCTACAGTGAAAGTGTGACGGAAGGTTTTTCCACTTTGAAACGAATTTAAGGCTCAACGGGAACTCGGTACTTGACTCACGATAAAACTGGGGAAAACTAGACTCAAATGGCAACTCGCTTGCGGGGAAGAGCCGTCACTTCTCTCGAGGTCCGGGATCAGACCACTAACTGGTACAGCAGTAGATAAAACAGACTAAACTTGGTTCCAACAGCGTTTATTCTTCAGCGGATCAAACAGCAATAACTCGGCTAGGACACGGCGAAATAATCGACAATGTAATCGGCGATGTAATCGAAAAATCAGTTCAAAGCAACTTACTTATATATGATTTTCACACCCATTGAACACAAAAGAATACAATAGAACTATAAACAGAAATCACTTAGAGTTATGTATCGGTCAAATCGAAGCTTCAACATGCCCCCCGGGCATACCCCGGGCATTTGACACCTTTGCCGTCCCGGGGAGGAGGGAATTTGATTATCAGAGTCTTCCAGGGGGTGGGGAATTTGATCCCCATGCTTTAGGGGTGGGGATTTGAACTGTACCCTTGATTTCATGTAAAATCTTTGGCGTGGCGAGCTATCATGGGGGACGCGGTGTTAGAGGATTTTCGTGGAAAAGATTGTGCCTTTTGTGGCCAGTTGGTTACGAGGAAAGGGCTTAAACAAGCTTTGAGCCGTATTTGAAGTATTTAAATTTTAAAATTTTTAATATCGGATTCAGGCTTTGAATGTATGAATGTATTTTATTGTTGTGTTTACAATGAAATACAATACCTATACCGGCGATTCAATTCAACAACATAAAATAAAATAAAAAGTTCAGGTCAACTACTTTGACCTACTGCACGTATGTTAATTAATAAGGTGAGCGATGATGCATGTCATGATGGTCATGATGTAGTAATCTCAATAGGTGGGATCTTTTTTTATAGAACGCTTTGTATGTTGCATGACGAAAAAAAGCTGAGCATTCAGTTACCTTGTAGCAGCGATTTCCGCCGCTTTGCAAGAGACTTTTGCTCGCAGTAAATACGCTAACAGTGTTTCTCAGTTTTTGTTATATTTATAAAGATTTTGTTCGACAACTGAAGGCGTTTTCGCCGTCTTTCTGTCATTTTTGTGCCTGTGAAATGTCCCCGGGGTGGGGGCATTTGATCACCTGAATGGACACTAGTGTGGAGCATTTGAACGGCATTTTGGCCCGGGTAGGGGGGAATTTGAACAATAATTTTCAAAAAAGTCAAATGCCCGGGGGGTTGCCCGGGGGGGGGCATGTTGAAGCTTCGATTTGACCGATACATTAAATGAAAACTAAATACAAATTCTATTTTTAACCTGAAATCTTTTGTTACTGTTGCTATTTTAGAAAGTAAAAGTACTGAAACAAAGACCTAGCCAGGTCAGCAAAGCAGCGTGTATGTACAAAGTGTTACAATATGAATTAAATTGCAAGTTCAGCTATCGGCTGTTTCAACAGGAAAAGCGCAGACTAATTGGAAGCTTTCACCTTAAACAAAAACCGATCTAATTTTAAAATTACAAGACAGCAAAACCTTTCATATTCAAAATTCGGTTATCACCTCTCCTTAACTAACAATTTAATGAAATATACTTTCGCAAATAAATATAACTAAGTTACAATTAGAACAAGATACACCTGTATCAAAGGCGTTACTATGAATAGATGTCGTCTGGTAGTTAAATCACGAAAAATAGACTAAAGTCAAATAAACCGTTATTTAGAAATTAAGTATTCTTTCAAGAGTCAACATTGACGTAAAATGTATATAATTGAAAAGAGAACGAGCAATTAGTTTTGTTTGTTAAGGAACACTGTTGGCTTTTCTATAATTATGACCTAGCGAACACAAAGCAAATGAAACAAAGGATAATAAAAATGGCACGAGCCTTTTTACGGAGCTAAAACTTCTTTATGCAAATTCAGTATGAATTACTAAGAACAACATCAAAGCGAATATTTGAAAGCTATATATGAAACTGGAGGCAAACAAGGAATTCATGGAAAATCTCTCCTTACAAAAGTCAAATCTCGGTTCGCTGTTTTCAATGTCTAGAAAGACTGCTGATAAGATAATTCCGAGCAAAATCCAACATACATTTGCCCGATAACTGAACCAGTGGAGTGTTTTAAGAGCAAGCAAATCTTGAAGACCGTCCATGTCGTAAGTCTAGTCAAGAGAGAATTCTCTCTTGGTCTAGTCAAGAGAGAATGATCTGTCACAAACGGGGGAAAGCGAGTAAAGGAATTTGGTCATTGTGAAAGTGAAATATTTGATCTATAAGCTGTTGTGAACATAAACTGTTGCTATTTTTGCGTACGTGTCACAGGACAAAGTTAACTTCCTCATGATCCCTTTAATTGTTTTGGTTACTCTTCCGTGATGGAGACTGGGCCACGACAGGCTGAGAGAAACGGAAAAAAGCGAGCTCAGTTCAGTTTCTGTTGCACAATCGACAAAAGCTTTTAGATCTCGCATGTTGTTTGTATGTCTCAAGTTTTCCTGCTGAAGAACTAATGCTTGTATATTTAGCCTTTGCATCCTATTGGAAATGATGAAACGAGGAAAATGATTCCGATTTAGTCAATCACGGCTGCTTGGTATATTTGAATCACAAAAAAAATGTTTGTAGCTGTAGAACATTCGTGTCAGGGCAGAGTTTTCGTATCTCGAATGTTCGGCAATATCAGAAATGCGCATAAACTGGTCGTAGCATTTCTGTTTTACGCAGGTAAATTTTACGCCCCTAAGCACGTAAAAATTACGCGATCATTATGAGTGGAAAACTACGGTGGCCCATAAGGGACATCTCGATATTTTTCATTTCCACTTAATAATTTGCGATTTGACTTACTCTCGATCAAAGTTAATAAATAGCAATACAAACTTATATCTCTCGATTTCGACTTAAAACTCGCGATGGTAAGTAATAACTCTCGATCGCAACTTATAACCCGCGATCGCCACTACTTATAACTCGTAATTGCGACTTACAACTCGCGATCGCCACTTATAACTCGCGATCGCTACTTACGATTCGCGATCGCTACTTATAACTCGCGATCGCCACTTATAACTCGCGATCACTACTTAAACCTCGCGATTGCCTCTTACAACTCGCCATCGCTACTTAAACCTGGCGATTGCCCCTCACAACTCGCGATCGTTTTCGATCACGCGTTATGCACCTATCAATGTAATGCCGGCGGCCGGGGGGGGGGGTTTGGGGGGCACGGCATGGGGTGGGGATTTGACTTTTTTCAAAAATTTGCAATCAAATTCCCTGCCCACGGGCCAATAATTCCAGTCAAATGCAACCAAATTTCCCCACCCCAGGCTGCACATTACTGTCAATCCCAAGGCAGAACCCAAGAAAGGTACAATAAAAATATCTCCAAATAAAACTCTGCAATCTTTTATAAACGTTGCTGCATCACCAGAGATACATGTTCCCGTTACAGCTGCAATTATACGTTTTAACCATAATCCGTGTTACACTGCGTAGAATACATAAACCTTTAGGTGAAAGTCCACATTTTGTAAGTTTAAATATACCGTTCTTAGTAAAAGGTACAAAGAAAGTCGGTTTTATAAGTTTACTGTGATTGTAGCCAATGAGCCATACACTAATCAATTGTACTTGGAAAATTCAACTTGATTTCTCTTTACTTCCGTTTACTTTGATACCACAGTATTTTAAGACGTTCAATTGATCAAAAACACCCTAAAACAACGAAATTTGAAGACAAAACAGTGAAATCCGCTCAGCCTTCGCTTGTTCTCATTGGCCTCCATGACTTCCTGATCTTTCCAGACACTACGGCGCATGCGTGAAGCGTGGAAAAGGGAAACATGCGGTATAAGTCTTTTTCGTCCGAGTTGGCAGTCAAATATCTCCACGTCGGGCGAAGAAAGATTCAAATATCCCCTCCCCTGGGAGAACAAGATCAGTCAAATGCCCTACCCCAGGGCCAACAAAGACAATCAAATCCCCACCTCATGCCCTGCCTCCCCCCCCCCCCCCCCCCCCCCGCCGGCTTTACATTGATAGGTGCATTAGAGGATGGCTTTGTACTCCAGCAAGTGAGCGTGCGCATATTCAGTACCGCCATCGGGACAATGCGACATAACGGTTGTTACACGGAATTACTTTGCTCTGACTTTTCTGATCACTCTTTTCACACTTAATGCCTGTGGAGCTTTTCTAAATTATATTCCTAATTTACGTAGAGGCAATGGAGATGGAGACGCCTTGATAGAGGACTACTTTGGTCTTGGTTTCAGCTACTCTGAAGTGAGTAGTCTACTATGTTGGAAATTAAGCCTCGTTGGTGCGTTCTCTTTGCGTTCCGTGTGCGTTCCCTTCGCGAGGAAACGCTTGCTACGCAGGCTAGTGGTGGTGGTGGTGGTGGTGGTGGCGGTGGCGGTAGCGGTGGCGGTGGGAAAACAATAGAAATGTGGCGGTGGTGGTATATAGTTTCACTATTTACGAAGCAGTCAATCAATCAATCAATCAATCAATCAATGTTGAAAAAAAAGTTGAGTGTGGGGCCGATGTGGGATCGATGTAGGGTCGATGTATATAAAGGTCGATGTAGTGTCAATGTGGGGTTGGTGTAGGGTCGATGTGGGGTCGATGTGGTCGTGGATAGAAAATATATATAATAAAATGAGGAGTTATAAGTAGCGATCGCGAGTTCTAAGAGGCGATCGCGAGTTCTAAGTGGCGATCGCGAGTTACAACTGGCGATCGCGAGTTATAAGTAGCTATCGCGACTTGTAAGTGGTGATCGGGAGTTGTAAGTTGCGATCACGAATTATAAGTGGTGATCGAGAGTTATAAGTAGCGATCGCGAATCGTAAGAAGCGATCGGGAGTTATAAGTGGCGATCGCGAGTTGTAGGTTGGGATTACGAATTATAAGTGGCGATCGCTGGTTATAAGTTGCGATCGAGAGTTACACGTGGCGATCGCGAGTTAGAAGTTGCGATCGAGAGTTATAACTTACCATCGCGAGTGTTAAGTCGAAATCGAGAGATATAAATTTGAATTGCTATTTATTAACTTGGATCGAGAGTAAGTCAAATCGCAAATTATTAAGTGGAAATGAAAAATATCGAGATGTCCCTTATGGGCCACCGTAGAAATCCACCCTTACAGCCACGCACGTTACGACCTCATCCAAAACATGGTATTAACGACTAACGTCTTATTTTAAGTTTGTGGCAAATTTGAAAATCGCCGTAGGGGTGAATCCTTTCGTCAAGTTTCCAAGGGAAAGAGACTAATCGAGATTAAGAATTCCATCCTAGCTCGAACGAGCTTTAATCATACTTTGACTACCAGTAATTTCTAATTCCTTCCCGGAAATCCAGCAAATTCTGCCACCGTGTGATATTTGCGATATCAACTAAAACGGGGGAATCTGAAAGTTGTAAATATTAATTGACTATTGTTATTTTTGCGCGGGTACGTGTCAGGCCAAAGAACTTTCTGTCTCTTTCATTTTTTTTTACTGTTCCCCGATGAAGATTAGGCCAGGACAGGCTGACAGAAATGAAAAAGCGAGTTCGGTTTATCGACAAAATAATCGACAAAATAATCGAAATCATGAAAAGAGGCCTGTCTGCCACTGAGCCATTTTTAGCTCTTATGAAAGGAATGTGGCCGAGACACCCCTTGGGTTGTGGTGAACCGCTTTATCCTTGATCCAGCTCTGGT
The DNA here is from genome assembly GCA_964035525.1 of Porites cylindrica. Taxonomy (NCBI): domain Eukaryota; kingdom Metazoa; phylum Cnidaria; class Anthozoa; order Scleractinia; family Poritidae; genus Porites; species Porites cylindrica. Next base: position 1,024,357 of record OZ037787.1, on the reverse strand, counting down.
TCAAAAACTACCTGAGTTGGTGGGTCCAACGTGTTGGGGCTGATTGGGCAGCCTCGCAATGGGCCCATGTTACCTCTGGCGTTTCGCAGGGAAGTCTCCTTGGTCCACTACTGTTTAGAAGAATCATTAATGATCTCCCGAATAGCTCCGAAGGCAAGGTTATGACTAAAAACAACGAGAAGTCTGAAGACAACTGAAATCTTAAGCCGACTAGACCTCTTTTCTTGTTCCAACGTTGACAACCAGCAGGATCTTCGTCCACGGTATTTGCATTTTATTTCTTTATAACTCTCTCGAACTGGGGCGAATGGAGTAAAGACAAGATTAGCTTTAATAGAAAAAAACTGAATGCAAGGCTGACAATGCACGGCAAAGGGCTGATATATTTGGGCACAATATTTCGGGTAACCAAACTCGCCTTTCTCGAAAGAAAATACTATAATTAACGGCTCCTAAAATTAAGGAACAGTTCGTTGAGTGGACCTCTACATTCAAAAGTCTTTATTCAGCTTTAATGCTTTAAAAGGAAAAGCACTAAGTGTTACGCGGAAGGCGAACCACGTGATATACAGTTATAACCTTGTGGACGTGCACCTCCCACCTACCCCTCCCCTAAGCTAACATTTTGCCCTAAGTGAGTTGCAAGTCTGAATGTCGGCTTAGGGGAGGGGTAGGTGGACAGTTTCCCAGAAACGTATAATGATCAAAGATCTCAGAGTCACCATCTCTATCTCCCTCTCTTGGGACACGCACTTGATACTATCGTCGTCAAGGCCAACAAGCTCCTTGGACCTCTGAAGTGAGCCTGCCCTCTCTCAACGGACGTCAATGTGAGGCAGACTCTCTACCTGTTTCTGGTGAAGTCCCAGGTGAGGCACCCGACTCAAGTGTGGTCCCCAAAACCAATACTCGATCGAGCGTGTACAAAGGCGAGCCACACAAAATGTCAAAATGTCGTAAAAAGATAAACTTGGATATAGCAAATTTTCAACCAAACAAAAGCACTACTCAGATCTGGGTGACACATCATCAGTATGGAATTTCTGGGCTTGTTCTTTGGACGTGTCATGTCGGACAGGAAGGGGAAACAGTTGTGGCGTCGGGAAATGTCGGCTTTTTTATTTCTCAGGCTACTAGTTTTGAGATTTGCTTCGATCAAGGACAAACCCTCTCTGTGTGTCAAAGAAGATCAACGCCATCTTAATTGTAAATCCTTCTCTCTAAGGAAGATATTGTTATCCCAGATGTAAGTTCCTCAAGGATTCAAGGACGATCTTTAGCTCCTTACGGTAGCGGCCAACCACGCTGACTTAAGGAAATCCTAAGAACGTCTGCCAGTGAGGCTACTTCTTAAGAAGCTTCTATCGTGTTTACGTCCTCCCCCAAAATTGGACGAGCGTTGCGTGACGACAAAGAGAACTAACGAGAAGGAGACTGGGTCACGAAAACAGGGAAGCGAAAAGAAAGGATCATTTTGTCTTCAACAGGTTCAGATTTTTAGGAGTCAGCGGCACACCCGCACCAAAACTTCACTCAAGTGCGCACCCCTTGCCGGCACCAGGATAAAAACATGGGTTTTTTGAACAGTACCCTGGTGTTAGTTTCGCTTCACCGGTGATCTTGGATTTCCGCTTAACTGTTACTTCTTATGTTAGCAGGTGTGTAAGCTGGCCCCCATTAAGTCAATAACAAAAGCGGTGGCTGCAGTTTACAGTTTCCGAAGGTGAGTTGGTGAAATCAGCCTTCTGACTGCCAGTAAGGCCGCTACTTTCAAACGATTGAGGGCAGGATTACTTGGTTACCTCAACAAATAGGGACGCCCTTCCATAACCAAAACCGAAGAGCTGAGACACTTCAATTTGGGAATGAAACAACCGCTCCACCTCGAAACCACCTCAAGCGGGTCTGAATCCGTTACGGTTTATATACAAAGTTTTACATCTGAGCCGAAGATAAAGTATCTGTGCGGTAAAAGGGGGTGCATACCCCTCCCCCCCTCCCCGCGCAATCCCCTTGTTAGACCCATCTCTGCTTTTTCTGTCCCAAAAGCAGTTTGCCCTGCATTTTGCTGGATGCTCAGATTGATTTACTAAGGAGGGAGGCCAGGCAGACATCTATAATATTGGTCTAACAGAACTTTAATCATATCAAAAACTAAACTTATATACAAGGATGAATACTTGCAGGAAAGCTAAACATGATGTATCAGTCACTTTCAGATAGCAATGACTGCAAATAATAATTCTTAGGTGACGCTAACTGTGAATCAGTGGAGCATTATCACAATCATTATACTAATTACATTCCTATAGGAAAATTTCTTCATATGTAGCTGTATGTTTAGTTATCTAGGTTAAATGTAAATGTCCATTAATTTGGTTCAGTCTTCATTATGGGTCATTAATACACATTGTTATTAACGCCAGGCCTCACGATAAGTGGAGATTTTTTAGAAGTTAGTAAACTGTAATCTATTCTAAACCTTTTTAGCTTTTAGTTCTTTTGGTTTGTTCAAATCACACCCTGTTGCTATGTAAACATATAGCAATGACCAAAAAAATTTTCTCTTCTCACAAAAACCCTTACTATTATTATGAAACAACAAAAAAAAACCAAACAAAACAACATATAAATGAAAACCTGAGAACTTCGAGATTGCTTAGAAGTTACCTGATTGACGAACTCAAAAAACTTAACTTCTTTTTAAAAAATGGAAAATATAATGTCAAAGAATGTAGCTCAAATTATTGCTGTTCAGAAAAATATATTTACACATGCTTAGATAAATATTTTATAGTTTATTTTCCTTGCGTTTGAGAGATTTTTCCCCTGCTGGGTTATTTTGTTAGCTCTAAGATCTAAGCTTTGTTTCTTTTGCAGTTAGTGTGTGTGAGTGCAGTGCTGCAAAAATGAAGCGTTTTATACATCCATCAGTTATCTTATTGAGCTTTAAGTTTAGAAAAAGCAATATTGATTCAGCTTGAAGTTGTTTAGTTTGTAGTTAGTGTGGTGTTAATCAGTTATCTGATTAAAAGCGAGGTTTAATCTTTTTAGTTCGCAAAAACCCTGATTGTGTTGGTTGCCAGGTGACAACTTCGCAATCTCAATACATCCTAGCGACTGAAAGTTGTTGAAGCTTAAATCAAAATCCAAAATTCCTTCAACAGGGAAACATTTACCTTTTAGAAAAGTTAGAAAGATACTTTACAGTTTATGTTCATTGACTTTACGAGATTTTTACCTTTATCAGTTATGTTGTTACCCTCGAGGACTAAGCTGTTTAGTGTGCAGTTAGTGTGTGTGAGTGCTGTGGATAAATGTTTTACTCCTTCATCAGTTATGTTGTTATACACGAGGTTTAAGCCGTTTAGTGTGCAGTTAGTGTTTGTGAGTGCTGTGGATAAATGTTTTACTTCTTCATCAGTTATGTTGTTATACCCGAGGTATAAGCTGTTTAGTGTGCAGTTAGTGTGTGTGAGTGCTGTGGATAAATGTTTTACTCCTTCATCAGTTATGTTGTTATCCCCGAGGTATAAGCTGTTTAGTGTGCAGTTAGTGTGTGTGAGTGCTGTGGATAAATGTTTTACTCCTTCATCAGTTATGTTGTTATCCCCGAGGTATAAGCCGTTTAGTTTGCAGTTAGTGTGTGTGAGTGCTGTAGATAAATGTTTTACTCCTTCACCAGTTATGTTGTTACCCCCGAGGTTTAATCTTTTTAGTTCGCAAAAACCCTGATTGTGTTGGTTGCCAGGTAACAACTTCGCAATCTCAATACATCCTAGCGACTGAAGGTTGTTGTCGGCTAAATTAAAATCCAAAATTCCTTCAACAGATTTAAGTGCATGCACTAATGCTAAACAGTCGAGAGGTGACAGGTTACAATCATAAAAATCAAGCGCATTACAACCAATTTTCGCCAGTTTGTTTTGAACTTCTCGATCAGAGGCTTTGTTCTCATACATGCAATTGAATAGCGTCACCACTAATAACCTGTGTTCATCAGCTGGCCAACAGGTCAGTGTTTCTGTTCGTTCCTCTGAATCTTCATTCATCTTGATTTCAACTTCTTCAGTATCCGTTTTTGAGGGAAGAAGGTCGCTGAAAATATCTGTTGACTGTCCTTCTTTTTCAGCCAACAGTCCAGCCACAAACTGCATCACAACCTTCCACGCGCCATCCTGGATGTGAGCGGCAACAAAATCCCGCAGTTGTTCGGAACTCAACGTGTCTACCAAATACTTCGCCGCCAAGAACTCCTGTATTGTCAGGTGTAAAAAGCAATATTGCGCTCTTCCCTCTGCTAAAGGACGGTCTCTAAAATCAGGTAAACGGTGAAACAGGCCATTACTCTCTAGGTCGTTAACTTCGTGTGATTCAAAAATTAGTCTTCCGTTTTTAATTCCGTCAAAAGCAATTTTTCCCAGTCGTGTGAACACATTTTGCACAGAGGAAGGCAGTTCCTTAAACGGCTTAAGAAAATACTGTTGACCTTCAGTTTTATTGTGGCGATATTGATCATCATCGTAGCTAAAGTAAAACATCCTTACTGCAATTGAGTATATTTCTGTCAGTCTCGTCGGGAGGCTGGTAAAGCCAGTGTTACTAAGCAACTCTAACAAGCAACTACAAATGATAAAGCAATTAACAGGAACGTAGCAGAAGGCTACAAGGTTTAAGTTACTGGTGATGTGTTGCTTTATGGTTTCTGCTTTGTCCTCCTCCTTTGTAAACTTCTGTACATAATCATTCACTTGCTCAGTTGAGAATCCCAGAATTTCAACTATTTTGTCGAAGTCAAGACTTGTGATAAATCTCACGGCATTGGGTCTTGTAGTGGTTAGGATTGTCGCACCGGTAAGGATTTTTCCCTGTACTATTTTCTTCACAAGAAAATAAACAGGCATCCTTTCCTCTTCACTGTTTCTGTACGGAATGTCATCTTCATTTATTTTAGTCCTACCAGAATATTCGTCAAATCCATCAAAAATCAACAGTACTCGCTCTGGGTTGTGGCGGATGTAGTTCCAGAGCTCTTCGGAAAGAGCGGTTGAATACTCTGAGTGATCCAGAATCTCGCGAAGATTTAGTTCTTGCTTTCTAGAGTTAAACATTCTCAGCTTAATAAGAAAGGCAACTTTAAAATCGACTCGCGATTTTTGGGTTTCGTTGAAAAGGTTATCGGACGCCCAGTTGCGAAGAATCTTTGTGCTAAACATGGTTTTTCCAATTCCAGGACGACCGACAACAAGAATCTTCCGCTTTTCAGCATCAAAAATATCTCCTGGCAGTGTTGGTCGTAAATTTTCATTGGCTTTGGGGTACTCGTTTAGCTGTTTCACTCTGTCTCCTGAAAAGACATACTTAGCTCTCCCGCCATAAACAATCAGATTGGTGAAGATTTCGTCAAATTTTAGATCTCTTCTGGGTCCTTCGCCTGGATTATGAAAAGGTGATTTAAGATCTCCGTAAGGTTTTTCAGTGACATCTCGGACATGTTTCTTCATACCTTCGATTAAAGGAGCGGCTAAGGTTTCTTCGTTTGTTTGAGTGCGGTTGAATGACGAGTCAAGTGAAGCGTTGCTGGATGAAGAGGTTGATGGTCGCCTTTCGGTTCGACGGTCCTTATACTTTTGTTGCTGTGACCCTGCTGGAGAAATAATCACTTACCATTATTTACTAGAAAAAGTGGTTAATTAAAATATCAAAATATCGCTATCAAATGAAAATAGCATGGAAAAGTATATTTCAGAATAGTAATCCATTAACCATGAACCACTAACAATCTCAAATGTTAGTCAAGTGATTTTACCATTTAATAAACAATTATTGGATGAGGTTTTTGTGATATCCGGAATAATCAAGGTCGAGGTAGGTGTTATCAGCCGAGCCGAAGGCCGAGGCTGATAACACTTACCGAAATCTTGACTATAAAGGACATCACAGAAACCGAATCTAACATAATTGTTGTATTATACATTGTTTTGAAGAAAATATAGCAAACACACCGTCGCAAGGAACCTGAATTGAAATTGCTATTGAAAAGCATGCAAAGCGCGCAACCTACAGGTTAGTTAGTTATCTGCTGGCAGATAACTAACTACAGTCAACTCCCGTTATTGCGGACGCCCTCGGGACCGTGGTTTTATGTCCGTAATAGCGAGAGTCTGTAATAAAGGGGTATGAGGAAAAAAGTGCTGTTAATTAACAATTAATGAATGAGGCTGAGTATCTTATGAAGAATTATGGAGATCGAGGAGGGTGTTATACCCTGGGTACCAGAGGTTTTTTCTCGCGTGCGACGAGGAGCTTCGTCGGCCACAGGCCGACACGTCTTCGGCCGACTTGACTGAAACCGGAAACCGCGCATGAAAAGCCTCTGGCACCCAGGGTAGGTGTTACGGCCTCGACGGATAATACCCTCCTCGATCTCCATAATTCTTCATAAGATACTCAGCCTCATTCATTAATTGTTAAATAATATTATAAATAACATAAACTACGTTCGTACGGTTTTCTTAAATCTTAAATGTGTGTTTAATGTGCTACTTATGCTATATGCAGGGCGACCCAAAATATCTTCCAAGACTGGACGAACTTATCAACAGTACCGAAACTGTTCAGCAGCCGTTGAGAATGGAACATGAAGGCTTGAGCTCTCCTAAAGAGCCGGGAAGAAAAACGCACAAGCTCAAATGAAGAAGTGAGGACGATTGTGCAGACAATTTAAGGAATCGATGTGAAAGTAAACATTCCGGAAATCTTTTGAAATGTATTTTGGCAAATGATGAACAGTAGACTGTAACTTTACATAAAAATGTTATATGAGAAGTACAGCGTGTCCGCTTTACCGAGAGTCAAAACAATAAAATTGTCACTTTGGTCCCAAGAAAGTGTCCGTAATTCCGTAACAGAGAGAGTCCGTAACAGCGGGAGTCATTTTCAGTCAAATCCCTATAGGTTTTGCCGGGATCTGGATTTTGCCCGTAATAGCGGGGTGTTCGCAAGGCGAGAGTTGACTGTATAAATCTGTAGGTTGCCCTGATTTTCAAAATTAGCTGTAAGCTCTCAGCCAATGAGAAGACAGATAGTGAGTACAATGTATAATAACAAAGAGAAACAGACAAAATGACTGACTGATATATCATGATGACATCAAAATCGTTCACATCGGGGAAAGGAAGGAATCCTTCATTAAACATTCTGATAACATTATGATTATACTATCACAGAAAAAGATAAAACATAGTATCATGATAAAAATCTTACACGGAATATTATAAAGAAAATCAGTGAAAAAGCAAGTGATAATATACAACTCTCAAATAGTCAGCCAATCAAAACATGCAAAAATTGCTATTCACTGATTTGGTAAATACTAAATCAAGATATACCGATTACCAACAAAGCTTACAAGAAACATGGGTTGTGGGGGCGTACCATGTGGTTTGTTCAAATATTCATTAATCTCCACCTTGAACAAAATACAGGCTTGTCCAATACAAAGGGAACACATTCACTATTTGAACCAATCACACAAATGGTAGACACTGTTTGACAACTCCTATCACTCGTATGAGCTGCACCAATTCAATCTAAACTTTCTCAGGGTGAAGACCACTACATGCACAAACAGATATAACCGCTTTAGGTCTAAGCAGAGTGGCAGCATTCTTAACAGAGACAAGCGAACTACCAGGACCACTTTTGTAACATCTTAACAATGCAACTTTAACTTTCTCTTGACTTTCACTCGCATCAGAAAAGTACACATAACCAAGATCATCAAAATAACATATACCGTAGAATCCCGGTTATAAGCCCCCCCGGTTATAAGCCCCCCCGATTATAAGCCCACCTCTCTGCTAATAGAAATTTCCTCCCGGTTATAAGCCCCCCCCGGTTATAAGCCCACCCGATTATAAGCCCACCTCTCTGCTAATAGAAATTTCCTCCCGGTTATACCCCTGTTACACCGGGTACCGTATACATGATTAAAATTTTCATTTTAATAGAACGGATTTTAGACGTTTTTTTCCTCCCTATTATAAGCCCCCCGGGTTATAAGCCCCCCTGATTATAGGCCCACCCAAAAACCCTTACGAAATTGTATAAGCCAGGGGCTTATAACCGGGATTCTACGGTATAGGGGTTTCTTAGCTCACTGTAACAAGCTAAAAACTCACAATCTTTCACTGTCAGTAACAAAACATCAACAGGGAGATCAGCATGTTTTGAAGGTCTGATTGTTGCCTTAATGTCAGCCAGGGATCGGAGAACTTGATTAAGCCCAGGAGGGTCCCTAATGCACTTTTTTGGAGTCCTTTCCTTTCTTTCTCTCTTTCTTTTCTCTTTTCTCTTTTTTTTCGATGTGGTTCTTTGGTTCTTTGTGCTGCTTGCAGGATTCTTTGAACTAGATGGGAGACCAGCAGTAAGCCAGGGATTTTTACCATCACTGCCCTCTGATCTGCTAGTTGTACCCTCAGAAGATTTGAATATCTTGGATTCTGATCAGTGGAGGATAAAAATAATTAAAAATGAGTTAATATTAATATTATGATGAGAATGTGTTGTGCTAGTGGTTCAGCTAAAAAGAGCCCATGTTGAAAGGCAGTTACAAGTAACCCACCCCCCAGCCTTGCATGTATTAACCAAACAAAAGTTGTTCCCCCTCCCAGGGTCTTCGAAGTTCTAACACAACCTTCCCCCCCCCCCCCTCCACACAACCCCAGAAAGGGAAGGTACCCTTAAAGTTGGTCTTCTTTTTCAGCCTTATTACTGATTGTAAACAGATCACATTTCCAGTCTCAACTATGAGTGAACCTATTTTCTAACAACAAAAATTACCTTCTTCATCCGAGTCTTCAGCCACATGTCTCTTCCTCTTTGTTGCTTGCATAACAGTAGGTTGAAATGGCTTCACACAAACTGGAAGCAAAGCAATTATGATCAGTAGCACATTTGTCACAACCATAAGAAAAATAGTTAGCCCATGGCTACAGGTCTACTGACTGGGTAATTTGAAGTTGTATATGTTACAGGTTAAAATTAACTGCAGGTTAAAATTTAAACAACTACAACTCCTACAATAATCACAGACATAATGACTTAGCCTAAAAAACGATTTAGGCAAGTTCTGTCCTTTAACTCTTTCATTTCAGTCACAGTTTAAGTATAAATGAGATATGCTGTTTGCTGCTCCTAAGATTTGCCCTTACAAACAACGAACTTAACATTATCTAATTCTTTCTGTTATAGAAACCTTTTTAACGGGTGTCTTGAAAACAAAGACCCCCAGACCCCGAAACTTGAAAACAAAGACCCCCCCCCCCATTTTTTATACATATAAATTTTGAAGGAAGGAGGAAGGGAGCTCATTCTTGTACAATAATCGGAAAAGTTTAAATTAAAACTTTAAGTCTTCTTTGTGTACTTTCTCTTCTTTTTGTCACTTCCCCGCAAATTGTCTTTTTCTGAAAGGAAGGGGTGGAGTTTTAATCTCCCCTGGAGAGCACAAGGTTGACAAACTGACCGCTGTCCTGTACTCCCCCTCGCACTAGTGCTCTCTGCTTTTCCCTCCCCCCCCCCCCCGCCTGCCCGAAAAAACTTGTCTCTTTCGAGGGGGGTGGGAGGGGGAGGGAATTTGAAAATAGACTCAAATATTGAGTAAATCACGTCCCTGGAAATCAATGAGTGATCTTCGAATCTTCTTTGGAAAACTCAAGTGGATACTACGTCCTTTCGTTTCTGTGATGTTTGTGAAATTTCGTTGATACACGACTTTCGAAAGGCACATTAATCTCTTGGCTTGATTTAACAATCAGTCAATTTATTAAGGTCAATACGTGGTTGAGGTTACCCACCATATCCAAGTAAAACACAAGACAATAAACAAAAAACAAAAACAAAGTAAAAGAAAAGATAATGCCTTTGTTTATTTGTTTTGATAGTTAATGCTGAATTACTGTCATAAATTTTTATGGAAATCCGAAATATATTATCTTTAAATACTCACTCGTCTAACATTAATTTTTTTTTAATGTAGTGTCTTTTTTCACTGACTGAACTTTTTAATCATCATTGGACATGAAAACGGCATCTTTTATAGGCATACTTGTGAAATGTTAGCAAGAAAATAATATAGCAATAATAATAATATACAGGACAACGCCCAACATAACTTCAAAACGCGTGTTCATATTAATTAAAACACAGACACTACTAGCGTGCACAGTAGCCAAGCTCTTCCTTTAAATAGAATTTTGGCCAGATATTAGAGTGCGGCGGTAAGTGGGGAGCAAGTTAAGTTGTACACCAGGAAAACGGAGGGTGGGGGAGGGGGGGGAAACGGGAATTTCGTGAATTTTTCTCCCGCGCTGTACTATCTGAACGCCTGGAACAGGCTATTAGAATTTTGACATGTGATGCTAGTAGCTTGTCTTTTGTCGAAGGTGGAACTTCAACAAAAGAAGCGTTAATATGGAAATCGTTTTACCACACAGGACTTTCTGATGCAGTAGTATTTTACAGTTGTTGAAACACTGGGTAACCACTTGGTTTGGTCCTTGGGGTTAGGGTACATCCAGCATTAATTCCTCGTGTGACAATACAATGTCAAATGGTATTATTTTGGTTCTTTTTCTCATTTCCTCAATATGTTGTTTTTGGTGCCTCTTCTTGAAAGCACACTATAAATGGCTTATCATTGTGGTGAATAGTGGGATTAAATTCAACAGGAGCCTGTGTAAGTGCGTTTTGATCTGATAGTTTTCCCGAAAGTGCGGCATGGACAGAGAGGGAGGAGAGAGTACTAGGGCGAGGGGGAGTACAGTATAGTTGTCAGTTTGTCAACCTCGTGCTCTCCAGGGGAGATTAAAACTCCACCCCTTCCCGTCAGAAAAAGACAATTTTGCGGGGAAGTGAAAAAAAGAAGAGAGAGTTCAAAGAGAAGACTTGAAGTTTTAATTTAAACTTTTCTGATTATTGTACAAGAATGGCCTCCCCTCCCCCGCCCAAAAAAATACATAAACAATTGGGGGGTCTTTGTTTTCAAGTTTTGGTGTCTTAGGGGGTGTTTGTTTTCAAGACACCCTTTTTACACCATGAAATCAGGGATAAGGACACAAATGAGAAGGTTTCTGAGCTTGCTCACTTTAGTACATGGTTACAATATCCGATGGAATGACATCTTATACAGCTTGCATATTCAGATTAAGCAGGGACAACTTATTGTTAAGAAAAAAATTAAACTTTTATCTCATAAAGACATTTACAGCATTATCATCATCTTGCAATGTCCTCTGCTACTGATATATGAATATAAATTCATCAAACATAATTCCCTCAAGTCCAAAAAAAAAAAAAGGATGTGAGATGATCAGAAAGAATGTTCTACCTTGTCTGGGCTGAAGGCTGACATAGTGAAACTCGTGAATGTGTCCCAACACAAGGGGGGTTGAGTCAGCAACTGCGTGTTCTGGATGGACAACTATTTCACGATCAAGGCTGCTGATAATACGGATGGGAGTTTGAAAGTAGTTTGCTGCAGCAAGCAGAACCACATGGTCACCCCAGGTACCATCCTTCGCCATGCTTTGTAAGTATTCACGCCATGATGAGTATCCAGAGACAAAGTTAAGCAGAGGTGTTCCTTCGTGCTAAAAAACAAAACAATCAAACAAGTGAATTTTAATTTTTTCTGACTAAGCGGGATGAAAGTGGAGTGATTTTAATCTGCTAGAAAGTTTATTTAAAGTTTATTTAAAAGTGATTGGATGGCTAGGGTAGCCTTTAATACCGATCACTTACTGGGAGTACAAGCGTTAGCAGGGAAGCAAATTTTAAATGAAACAAGAATATTGTGAAAAAGCTATTTAACTGGACTGCCAAGAGGTGATCTTTTCTGAGGGGAGAGGGCGACTGCACACACTCAGGCTACCATAAAACCTTGTCGCCGACCAGTGCATGACATAGAACCTCATGTGAGAGTGAAACATAAACTCATTTGAACATTGTGTCCTTTTGGAAGATTTTCGTAACAAGAAAAATGCAGGAGTACCATTTTTTAAGTCGGGGCTGTATAGTAACTTTTAAATTCTACCATTATCAAATTTTATAAAAATAACCAAGTTAGCCATTCCAAACAGGAAACAATTAGCATAATTTTCATAAACCCCTCCCTCAATCCCTCTGTCCCCCAAAATATAGCGTGTGACAGTATGACTATTTTGACCTAACCAGAAATTCCAAAAATTATTGTCATTCTACTGTTAACAAACAGTACATTTCTCAATTCTGCTTCTTAAACTAACAAGGCAAATTAAAATCTAAGTTTTGTTTCTGTCTGAAGCCTTTCAAACTGTCCTAGTGAACATGTATACCTCGTAGTTCGATCGTTTTGTTCACATATTGCATGGCAACAGTGTTAAATGATTATAACTGCCAGTTTTGAGAGAGACATTGGCTGTCGCATTTTAACCCATTTAAACTTCAACATGAAGGGAAGAGAAACCTCGAAAGCGACCCATTCTACCATCTTTTGAAGAAGGCACTGAAAACAAAGCGCCAATGATAGCTTGAGAGACGTCTTGATTCAATGGATATACACACACACACAAGCTTAGAACACACACAAATGCAAAGAGCTTTGCAATCACATTAACATTTTTTTCTGAAACTTCCCTCAAGAAACTTTCCCAGTTAAATGCGCTATGCAACAATGGTGATCGATGAGGAAACCTACATCATGTAAGAAAACATCAGAGTCACATGGCTCCTTCACTTCGCTGATTGGCCAGAAATTTTTTTTCTGGCCAATCAGAAGCAGGCAATTCAAATGCTTCTGGAACTGATTTGGTAAGAGTAGTGCCCAGGGGCTCTTCTCTTGGCATGATACAATTTAAGGAACATTGAAGTAATTAAGAATAAGACAAGCTGGGTGATATAAGAGTTTAAGTGAAAGATAAAGCTGGAGCTGACTCACTAGTTCTTGAATGGATAGCATGATACATTTAGTTCCTTATCATACGGGAGGAATCCACCAAACAGACATGGAAGGCCTGTGCCAATAATATTATTTTTGTCTTAGTTAGGCTAGTCATCAACCTACCAGATTAGGGTTCTCATTGAGGAACTGAACCAAGGTTTTTCTTAGCTCTTCGTGTGAGATTTGAATTCCTTTGACACTTTGTAATTGTTCTGATAATGCATGGAATAAACAGTTGCCAGATGCTTGGTTTTCAGAAACAAGGAATCCTTTGTTGGCAGCGATCGATCTCAGATCAGATGGTAGGTTGGTTTTTTTGCCAACCTGCTCTGCATCACATTGTAAATTTTGTAACGATGGAAAAACATTCCAAGCTGAAAAAAAAACTACGTAATTATTATCAAATTTTCCATTGTTTTGTAGGGGTGTAGTGGTCATGGATATTGATAACTTTTGGGATCCTATTGCAGTGATTAATTTAAAATAATCCTCTGAAATTGACATAACTAGTTTTTTATGATAAGAGAATTAGCAAGATATTAATAATATTATTTGCTTAATCCATAGTTCTCAGTTAACTTGTTGCTTCATTTTACAGAGCACAGAGCAGTCTGGTTAGTATCTTGTGTTCTGCTTAAGTGACGTTTCACATACAACACAATGGGGAATGGAAGTGAACGTATTGCACCTTGGGCAGTTGTTACTGTCCAAAACATATTTTTGCAACAAACTGTCTCCATAAGGCTAAAAACACTTAGCAATACACTTTTGGTAGTTTCAAGGCACGTCAAAAGGGAAAGGCACTGATCAAAAAAGTCTTTGCTTGAGCCCCCTAATGGCTTTCCTCTGAAATATTTAAATGAATAAAATCAACAAAGGAATTTCTTGAATTGGCTTTCATTAGTTTTCTGGCAATTTTGGCACTTTTCAAGCATAATGAGATCCAATAATTTGTCAAGAAAAGTACACAAATGTGCACATGTTCACACATGCCGCATATTCTTTATTCTTTTCTCTCTCTCCCTCCAACCACTATTTTTGAGAGATTTGAGAACTCTAGAAGTTGAAATGTTCTTGAACATATGGAGAAAAGGCAAAATCCTAAACCAGTTCGAGGCAGACTGAAGCCCACTGTTTTGCCTTAGCAGTATGTATACATGCAAGTGAACCTACAATGAGGGACAATAGTGTTGAGACACTTCTCAAAAATGGCCCTTTTTTGCATAGTGGACATACGTACCTATCCCATTCTCTGTCTACCCCAACCCCTTCCCTCCAAAATGCATTTTGGACCCTCAAGTCTTTCTTTTACTTCAGACAACATTGATTTTGGGGTGAGGGAATTTACGGCATTTAAAAGGAATGAAATAATAGATGAATGAAATTGTTGATAAAAGCACCCATTTTAAACATCAAGTGTGTCAACTACTTGCGTCCCTGATTGTAGCTATCGTTCATCCACACTTGTGTAAGCCAAGGACTTAGAACAAAAGACAGATTCAAATGATGTTAACAATTTTAATGAACAAATCTTACACTTTTGATCAGCATTGGCATTCAAGAAGCTTATTATTATTAAGTCATGAGGAATACCTTCAGGGTCTACAGTTGTCCCCTCTGTTTGCTGAGAAGCTCTATCACTGGATGGAAAAATTCTGCCCTGTATTTCTGAAGAGATTTGGTAATCTAAAGAATCATCTGTTGATAAAAAAGAGTAGATAACAACAGGCTGCTTTGGTAAATGCAGATGTATGGAATAATCCCATAAACCAGTGAACTGGAAATAAAGCATATGATAGATGGTTTGGGTTAATATTACTTTACTTTGTTTGCTTACATGTAACATAAAACTTAGTAATCACCTTTTTTCACTATCTCAGCCAAAAAGGCAGCAAATATTACTCAAATTTGGTTTTGTTTGTTTATTTTCAATTCTTTTTAGAGTCCACGTCCTATTATTCCTTTTGCAATGTGTTAAGAATACTTTTTTTCATAAAAAGAAAATTGGCATTCATACCGTGCACCCAACTGATCATCATGTCAATGAGATCTTTTATCTGTTTGGCCCAGTTGTATTTCTTGCCATAGGATTCGCGCAAGGTTTCTGCTTCATCAAGCCGACTTCTCCTGTCCTTGACCAAGATTGTTTTGATAGCAGAGGTCCAATCTGCCGGTTCCTCTGAGTTCACTACATATGTTGATCCAAAAGGTACACTGTGTAAAGCTTTTCCAAAACCGGAGTTGCGGCTGACGAGCACAGGGAGACCAGCTGACAAGGCCTCCAGTCCTGCCAATCCAAAGCCCTCTGTTCTTGAAGGCATGACAACAAGATCCACTTCTTGAAACAAACGCCTTAAACTCTCTCGATCTTGAACAAATCCTCTTACTCTCAAGCGACTTGCAGGGACACCACATTTGGTCAACTGTCTTGCGATTTCTTCATGTTTTCCATCTGGAGCTCCAACAAAGACAAGACGAGTATCTTCTAACTCAGCAACTGCTTTCCCAGCGATGTCAAATCCTTTCAATTTGAAATCCTCCACGTCTCCACGACCAAATACCAAGACACTACGTTGCTGCCTTTCGCTAGAAGCCTGCTTCACAGATGCAAACTCTACGAATACTCCCGGAGTGAAGTCAACAACATTGTCATCTTTTTGGCAGCTGCGAAGATAGGAGCGAAAGGCCTCGCTCAACTTGGGACCAACCCCAACAACATGATCCGCCATTTCACACAGTTTTACTTCCGTCTTGTGCTTTTCCTCGCCTTTTGAAATTGGATCTGAATAGTTCTTGAACATTCCAAGTTCCTCTGGGTCTGTGTGCACCACTTGAACCCATTTGCACCTTTTAGATCTTTTAATGATTTGTGCCTGTTTACCGAGTTTAACTCCATGACCTATGATAATGTCCATTTGCAAATCTTCAGGTGGAAAGCAAAGCCAGTTAAGTTGATCAAAGCCAGGAAGTGGTGTTGCCTCAATGATCTTTACGTTATGCTTCATGGCTGCCTTCTTGTCCTCTTGACTGCATTGAGGTAAAAAGAAAGTGATTTCCACTTCAGGGCATTTGGCCAACTGAATGGCTAACTCCCTGTTTATGGTGGAAAGTCCCCCTTTCCTTGATCCCCATTCAGAAGCCAAAATAGTGACTTGCAATTTACGGGAATCATCTGCTCTGCAATCCCATGACTGGGGTTCCCATGAAGAAGATGCCATAGCCAAACATCAAAGTTGTCATACATCTTTAATAAAAAGTAAACATAGAGAATTACTTATACAGTACTGTTCAAAAGTAAGTTGATAGTCTGTTGTCAGTCTGGATTCTTGACTCGATTCACGACTCTCGATTCCTGTGCGAATTGAGATTTGAGAATCCACAACAAGCTACTGAGCAGCAAGTCAAGGATCGAGTCTCGCAGGACAGAAAACAAAAGATTCACCTACGACTGATTTGTTGATAATTTTACAAAGGCATACAGCTATAACACAACACAGCATGGTTACATTCGCATAAGCGACTGTATGCTCGAAACAAGACCAATTCACATTTAAATGTACCAACTCATACTTATAACACTATATAACACTAGGTCTCAATAATTTTTTATAAATCCAAGCTCCAAGGGTAACATCTACGTCAACAGTTTCTTCCCGAGAACCATGAAAGATTGGAATGCTCTAGCATTAAATATTAGGAAGATAGAGACTTTGGACATTTTTAAATGCACTGTTTGGGAACAGATTTTATTTATTTAATTACATAATTCTATTTATTTGATTATTTGATTTATTTATTTCTTTTCTTTCTTTCTTTTTTCTTTCTTTTTATTTCTTAATCATTTTTTCTTTATTATTTACCTTGGTGATGGGCATCCTTTGCCAAGTATAGGTATAGAAATAGAAATAGAAAAAGAAATTAAAGTTATATGAAGGGAATGTTTCTTCAAGGAGATCTGTATCAAGCTTCATTTCCTCAAGTAAAGTTTCAAATGCCTGCTCCAAATGCAAACAAACAGTGTATACTTGTGAGCAATCAACAGCATTGTTATTTCATAATGCCAAAAGATTTTGGGCTTATCTGGCCTGGCTTGATAAAGATCAGCTGTAACATACACGTCTGTCACATGACTAATCTTTTGCTCTGAAATGGCGTTCATGATCCTTGAAAACTTTAGAGAAACAACGGTTTTTTTCTAGTACGAAATTTAGCGTGTTCTTTAAAGGTTGAGGTAATCCCTCGTAAAATTCGGCTGCCCTTTTCTGCGATGGGACATGATATGCATGAACTTTTTTGTTGCCTAGCAAGTGACTAAGTATGTCCACGGTGAGATAAAAAAAGATTTTAAATTTTACCTGCCTTTTTAGTGTGGCATGTTGTTTGGATAAATCACTTTAAGGCTTGAATAGACATTTTGGCAACATTTACCCAATTTAAAACTCATAGGCAGTGGAGCAGGTGGGGCAGGGGGACTTACATTTTGGTGCCAAAAAACACTTTTAAGGATGTATTTGACATTTCCTGTGACATTGGCGACTTCATAGCA
This sequence comes from Porites cylindrica, assembly GCA_964035525.1. Taxonomy (NCBI): domain Eukaryota; kingdom Metazoa; phylum Cnidaria; class Anthozoa; order Scleractinia; family Poritidae; genus Porites; species Porites cylindrica. The sequence goes on along the minus strand of OZ037787.1, from coordinate 1,006,829 downwards.
CACATTTTCTGCCCTCAGATGACTCAAGAACTACCTAAGAAGCACTATGATGGAGGGTTGAACAACTGCCTACAGATGCATTGTCACAAATCGATTACGGACACACTAGACACTGTGAAGATTGGATAGAGGTTTGCTTGTGCCAACTAAAAACGCCAAGGGTATTTTGGAAAATTTGAGTAGGGGTATGCACATGGCTGAGTGAAAATCTTCAAATTGATAGATCGTTCTTTGCGTTCTACAGGACGCACGCCATGATAAGAATTGTTTTACGTCTTGGGTGATTCCAGAAAATATCCATACCCTACCACGGGTGGCATGAGTATTTTAACCCCCCTTGCCCTTGGAAATTCCAAAATGCTTATCCCCCCCTTGCCCTCCGAATTCCAAATTCTATTTAGAACTGAATGATCAAAACACTTGCGCACAAACAGTTTTGAATTAAACAGCACATCAAAAAGCACGCTGTCGGATTTTACTACCTACATGTTGGCGTGAAAATCAGCGTGAAATACAAAATCTGTCAGGCGTTCTATTTGGAAACGAGAGACTGGTGCGAGTTTTCAGCACGCAACAACACATCGTCGATCGACAATCGGCGAGAAACACCAACTTGGTTATATTTTTATTAATCAGTTGACTAATTCATCAACTTTAAGGCCTCTTCGATGTGGAGTTTACTGCAAAAACCCATCTGCTTACCCATCTGCATGAACGCATACTTCTTCCGTGGTCGGTTCGTGCTTCATTTACAAACTGGGAATGTTAACAGGTCAGCGATTTCAAGCGGAGCTTTCGCCGTCTTTCATCTGGAAATTCACTGAATTCAGAGCTGAAACACCCCCCCATGCCTTTGGAATTCCAAAGTGCGTTACCCCCCCACGTCTTCGGAATTCCAGTCCAAGAAACCCCCCCTCTCCCTCGGAATTCCAAGATGCAGCCCGTGGTATGGTATGGATATTTTCTGGAATCACCCCTTTGAGGATTTTTATGTGTCAGGGATGCAGGACGCAGAGGTAACACAATCGCTGGTTACTAATTATTGAATTTCTTCTTTTGCTGTGTCCATGGATACACTTACTGACTAATAAATATATTTCAAAAACTTGTTAATAATATTCATAAAAAAACAAAAGAAATTAATGTGTAGTTCCAGAAAATATCCAGACCCCCACCATGGAGGGAATTGGAAATTCCAGGGGGGTGGGGACGGGGGTCAGAGGCCCAGGAAATTCCAGAAGGGAGGGGGTTGGACCATAAAATCACTTTCCTGGGGGTCAATATCATTTCGTTTTCGACCTGAGTTCAAACATTGCTTGTTACCGACTTGGTAGATCATTTTTAGGACATAAATAACTTGAAATTACTGTTCCTTTTGATCTTAACCAGGTTTCCTTTCTTCCAAAAGTGTTTTGGATGTAATTTCAAACTAGGAATTAGACCGACTACAGCTTGTTTTATCGCATGCTCGTGTATTCGGCTGCCATTACTCATTACCAGTCTCCCTCAAAACATTAACGCGTGCAACACATCACGTTGCGTCTTAACGTTGCATCAGTCGATGGATCAGTAGAGTGGGAATTTTGCCTCACGAAGCACAAGCTATACATTGTAACCATCTTAAAATGTACAGTTTTTATTCTCCTTTTCATTTTCTTGAAGGTGTGGCATGTTCATGATCGAATCCTCGCTGAAATAGTGTCGATTTCACCAAATATTTATACGGCCATTGCGCATCATGTCACATCAGTCGATCGAAAAACGGTAAATTGAACTTGGTTTCCCTTCAAGATGCAGGGGGTATTCATTGTTATCATTTCAGAGTACAGAGTTTTTATTCTTCTCTTTGTTTTGCATTAATTTTGTGGTCGTAAGTTCGACTTGTTCTGCATTCCCACACGAAATGGCGTTAATTCACGAATCTATCAACATTACCCCATAAACACGAATAACAAATCGTAAGCTTGCCCTGATTTTAATAAGGTAAATTCACAAATATAACGGACTTATTAACTTTCTCTGTTTCATTTAAAGTAAGAGATGAGCAAAAATTGCGGATCAGGTTACTTTGTGGTGGTGTAGTGTGTTTTAATGTTGCAAGATCACTCAAATAAATGGCAACAGAAGCATACAAGCTTCTGATGAAAACCGTTGCGTACTAACCATAAATGGCCTCATTCTTCTACTTTAATAGTCTTTCTTCGTGAAAATGAACTTTTCCAGGGGGGTTGGGGGGTCTTTGTCACACTTGTGGAAATTCCGAGGGGGTGGGGGGTCATCAGTTCCCTGCAAAAATGGAAAATCCAGGGACGTGGGGGGGGGGGGGGGGTCTTAACTGAAATTCCCTCCGTGGTGGGGGTCTGGATATTTTCTGGAACTACACAATGTTTAATGAGTGTCTTTATATCAGATAAAGACACGGCTAAACTTTACGTCCAATTTTTTTAGACCAAAATATCCCCAAATCTAGATATTAGTGCAAGAAGAGTTGACCTATATCAGAGATTTTGAAGCTGTTCAAAAAACACGCAGTCATGTATGATCAGGTTTAAAAACTATCAGCTTTGCCTCAAGTTTTTTAACCTCAGATAATACACTCATGCTCATTTTTTAAACAGTACATAAAATTTAAATGTTAATATCCTAAAGTTTCAGCTAAAACTTGGCCTTCATTGTACAAATTGGCAAAACTGATGCCTTTTTTAATCTCTAGAGGTGGAATTTGTGGCATGACTATTTGAATTTTTGAATATTTCTGTGCTAACTGAAAGTGCTCATCTGCTAAGGGTGGACAGTTTTTTGTCTGTCATCATTAAATGATTATTTTGGTAGTTTCTGATTGAGGGTATAATATTTGGGACAGGTTTTGTTAAAAAATGTACGTGGCCCACTTTAGAGAAACATGTACACGTACAGAGGAAAGCAGCAAGTACTAATACAATAGCATTAATCATTTTGAAAGTAGTGAAAGATAACTACACATTAGAGGAAGATGGGCTTCATGTTTTCCAGCCTCACGATAAAATGAGTAAAAACAAACTGCCAGATTTAGCCAAAAAAGCCTCTGTTAAAAGGCAGTTAACAGTTAACCTGACCACAACCTTGCATGTATTAACCAAATGACAAGTTATTCCCCCTTCTAAGATCTGTCTGGTTGTAAAATCTTTCTGCCTCCATGTAAATACATATATTGTAGCTCTAACAATAAAAGTTTCTCGTAAGGTTGGTCCACATGCAAAAGTTTTTTTAAAAGGACTAATCACTCACTTACTTCATTAAAAATGAGTGGGTTCTTCCCAACTTTGTGAGGAGGGAACATGGGTTCAGCCAGATGTTTTCACTAGAGTCCAACGTCCCAGCAATTATGACCAAGGTTGCAATAGCCTTTAACATTTTACAGTAATTGATCACATTTTCACTTTTAGCTTTAGGTATAGGAGGGCTCTTTTTCTAACCATAGAAATTACCTTCTTCATCTGAGTCTTCAGTCACATCTCTCCATCTCTTTGCTGCTTCCATTACAGTAAGTTGAAATGGCTTTACATATTAAACTGGAGAATTAAATAAAATTTCAAATATTTATAAGTAAAAGAAAATTCCAAAGCAACTATGATAAGTAACACAGTTGTCATGACCACAAGAAAAATAGTTAGTCAATGCAGGCTACAAGTGTAAAATCTGGCTTCGGTAGGAGCATTAACCATGCATCCACAAATATGCTTGTGAATTTAATATTTAAGGAAGATTTTGTTTGCAGATCAGGAGTCAGACTGAATTTTACAGCAAGTACCACAGGGAACACCCTGGCAGGTTTTTGTGCTTTACCACATACGGAATTTTACCTTTTATTTGTTAGGTCAAAATAATCCAATTTGGATTGGATGTTTCGTGACAGATTTGGGCTCAGATTTGCGAATAGCCCATGTTCAATACATATATATGTTAAAATAATATTCTAACAAGACTTCTAGCAGCTTGAGTCGCAGACTCTGGGAAGCAGCACCAATATCCTTGTTCTGGCCCTCAACAAGTCAACGAATTACGGGAAGAGCATTTTCAATTTCCTTTCATCTTAATTGGGCAATTCCAGAAAATATCCATACGCAACCACGGACGCCTTCCATGTTTTAACCCCTCCTTGCCTTCGGAAATTCCAAAATGCATTTCCCTCCAATGCCCTCAGAATTCCATAATCGTGAACCCCCCTCCCCTTCAGAATTTCCGTTTTTTTGGAAGTACATTTTCGACTTAGCAACGCCTATATGAACAAACGAACATGAATTTATGCCTCCTCAAGGCTGTGATCTAGCAGCGCCAGGCGACACGCTTTACTCTTCAGCGACAAGAAAAACCTACCGCTAGAGGCCATGCTGTGTAAACTCCTTTTCAAGTCTGAATTTGGCTATAAAAATGAACACCACTTACGGTAATTAAACTCCTCTTTTGACGTTTACAAAGCAAAATAGCTCAAATTCTGACTGTTAAAATCTTTCGACGGTCAAATATACCGTTGAGTCTTCGATCTTTCCTCGTTGCGTCCTTTTATACATCATGTAGTGTGCACGATGGCAGGCGTTCCTTGGAAGCGAGGGACTGGTGCAAGTTTTTTACTGTTCATCAGATGGGAGTAACAAGAAATTTGCAAGCGGTAAGATACATTTTCAGTTTTTATACACGTGTCTGATCTATCGCTGTTTGTCTTCTGCTTCTGTGGTCATATGTTCGTGGTTTATTTACGAACTACAAAAGTCCACAACAATAGCTTTTTCAAGGAACTCACTCTACACTTTCTACTCCAGAAATCCCACCTGTGGAATTCCCCCACGCCTTTGGATTTCCAATCGTAAATACCCCCCCCCCCCCCCCAATGCCCTTAGAATTCCATAATCGTGAACCCCCCCTCCCCTTCGGAAATCCTAAAAGCCGTCTGTGGTATAGGTATGGATATTTTCTGGAATTGCCTATTGGCAAATCGACAATGTGTGGTTCCAGAAAATATCCCTACCTCCCCAACGGAAGACTCTTTGATTTGTACCCCCCCACCCCCCACGACTTTCCATTCCAGGGGGTCTTTGATGACCCCCTTCCCCCTGGAATTTCCAGAATTTTTAAATGGAGACTTCGCTTACCATCCTTTGGAAATTCAAAGTGGTTTTGGTACTTGACAACAAAGAAAGAGAATACTAACTCAGTTACGAAAATACGGTAGAATTTCATTACAACAGTAAAGTGTAAACATTTGTTAAGCTTACTATTCAGCCAAACTTTTAGCTTCTTCGCCATTTGGTTTTCAAATTATGTCTGTGTTGTTTTTAGGTAAGCTTATAAGCTTAAACATTTAGGTTGCAAAGTTTAAACATCGATTGTTCTACATCACTGTCTACATTTTTGTGCTTACTCCGACACAAACGTTATGAAGAGAACTTAAAGGCCCATGTTCACCCTAGATGCATTGCGCGCCCTGTACTCCAGAAAAAACATTTCGCGTAGTTGAAAATCGCTGCCTTTAGTGTGTAAAGTCAATCTTTGTTAATCTTCCACAGTTCGCTAAATCTGGTTTAAAAGAAAGTCTCAACAAGTTCTTTTGGTATTTTCCTTTACATCTTTTTGGATATTTTGGAATGGTATCGAGCCTTTTTGTTTCTGTGAGTGTTTGTTTCACTGCAGCACTTTCGATGGCAGCTCCATCGAAACGAATGGTTGGAAGCATGGTTGGAAGACCGCGTCGACGGAGGTCGCCGAAGTACATTCGTCTCCGTGAATCCGTTTTTTTAATCCCTGGAGAGATGGGAAAGAAACTCTTGGCTGTAAATTCTACAGACAGCGTGTTTGCCGGGTTCCTTCTACATCGAATGTTCAATTGTAAACAAAGGTCCCGTTGAAATCAGTTGAAAGCAAAACAAGCGAGTCAATCTAACATGAACAATGCTTTATTTAATTTAACCTATGAAGCGAGTGATATCCTTAACGTAAACTTATCGTCTGGCGTATCACGATTAAAGCCGGCTCTAAAGTAGCGAGAACTCTAGCAAACCAATCCTTAGCAAAACCTAAAGAAAGTGTAATACAGCGTTTACAGCGACAAGACTGTACGCAGTGCCGATTCGACGCTTTGCAAACACAACTTCTCGCTTATTCTTTCGAGAACACATACCTAAGCTTCCTAAGAATTAACACAAAACAATAGATTGAGGAATCAAAACATTTCACAGTCGAATCGGGCTTCAGGAAAACCTTACCTGGTGCTTAGACGTTTCGTAATTTACGACCTTCATTGTGTTCATCGGACTCAACAAAGCATCCATATGCATTCACTACCAGTTTAAATTTTGAACTACTTTCTGCGGTGACATTTAACGAAGTCGGCGATATATCTTCCTCCACTTGGAAAAGAATTAAAAGTCTTACTGGCCTCTTTGATACTGTATCTCTAAGCTTCGGTCAAGCGTGAAAAAAGCTGCAATAATTATTGTAGTCTCCCTCGCAGTCGTTTTTAGTATCGTCACGCAACGCTTCTCAAAGTGGAAGCCAATCAAAACACTGCATTTGATTTCAAAACAAAAACACAAGCGCGCAAAGCCGTTTGGGTGAACATGGGCCTTTAAGTTTCACCTGCTTAAACAACTCTGCAAACGATAGCAAAAAAACACAGAAACTTACAAGGTTCCTTTTTGGCTGTTTATTTTTCTACACATTTTGTCAGTTTCTTCAGGTTGATTATTAAGCTAAGGGCCGAAAACTTCACTAACACATGCCAACGCACTAGGTGAACATCGTCACGATTTACTAGCCAGGTAGCCGGGCCTTGTGAAGGTCGAGCAAGAAATGGGAACGAAAGTACTCTCATCTCATAACATTTTTTATGAGTTACTACCCAGGGGTTACTACACCTAATAAACACTGATAAAACATATAATCTATCAAAAATTTGTTTCCTGCATGTGAAGGTAGCGAAAGGGGATACTCAGTGAGACAAGACTCCAGTTATGTCTGCCATTTTAAATCATTTCGACAGTCGTTCCAAAGATACATTGTTCTTCTGGAGATTTTAGCGCTAGCTAACTCAAAGAAAAACAGAAACATTAAAGCTAATGATGTTAACCTCATCTCAATGGCCAGGAGTACCGACTTTTGTTTCAAAACAACGTACGTAGGTATGTTTTTGTGCTTCAGATCGATCGTACGTTGCTTTCAATGTTTTGTATGTGGTCTGTCACCCTTTGGAAATTACTACCTTTGAACCTCCCCTCCCCCTCGGAATTTCCAATGATCTTCCGGGGGGGGGGGGGGGAGGTTTGGATATTTTCTGGAACCACACAATGGCATTTTTAACAGGCCAATCCTAGCTCGTACTTGAATCCTGGTAAAGATTTAGGGTGTGTTCCTTTCGGTGAATCCAAAAACGGATTTTAGATCTAAAAACGGATTTCGCGTTCCTTTCGGCAAATCCAAATCCGGATTTTTGATCTGGTGAATCCTTTTTGAAAAAGGATTCACTGGATTTGAAATCCGAAGAATCCAAATCCAGATTAGCGGATTAGTGATCTACGCTGTTCCATTCACAGTGGATCCAAAATTAGTCAGATGATCCAGCGGTATTTCCAGTTGAAGTATTCCCACGGAGACCGTAGAGTTTCCTCGTTGCGGTCATTTGCCCCAAAACATCTGAAAACATTAGAAGATTGTTCCTGGTACATTAAAATATCCATATACTGACCATTTGTCTCTAAAGATTGCTTGAAATCAGAAATAAGTAAAAGTAACAAATGAACTGTTATCTAACCACAAACTCGCTTGTAGACGCGACAGGCATTCGATCGTGCTACATAAAAAAATCCGAGCTATGGAACTGGATCAAACTGGCCGACATTCTTTAGATAATTTTCAATTTTAATGCGCTTCTTTCTTTGTCTGTTTTATATGTTCCATCATCGCTATTCGAACTGCCGACCACTAAATTCTGCACGGTATAATCGCATAATTTGTCAAACAGTAGAAAACACGTCATTTTTTGAGAGGCTGTCGTGCATATTGCACGCGTTGGCGAAAGGTTACCAAGGTTACAAATCCAATTTCGGATTTCACGTTCCTTTCGACCGAGAAATCTGGCAAATGTAGGATCAAAAATCCGTTTTTGGATTCGCCGAAAGGAACACACCCTTAGGGTCAAAATTGCAAACTTCTAACCACTCTATTGTATTGCAATTCCCAGAAGAGACTTGAGCACAAAAAAAACTAACCAAAGAATCATAGAAAACAGACCAGAAACCTTGGAGTCATGTTAGAATAGGCTGATTTAGCAACAGAACAGAAGCGTCAGTTGAGGATAGGAAAGCGCACTGAAAGGACTAAACGTGACTTCCAGTGCCCAATTTGTCACTCTGCCATTGGTCAAACCAGTTTTCTGTTCCTAAATCAGCCTAATATATCGAACGTGGGTGGGCTACTCCTTCCTCCCACGCACGTCCTTCATATACTCGCGCACCTTCTTACCACTTTTGCACGAGTAACCAATACCCTGTAATTGATTATCGAATGAAGAAGTCAGTAAATTTCCCTTCTTTGACTACTAGATCGTTGTTTCCTGCCCCAATAATTTTCAGAGCGCTTTACGGAAAGAGGCACAACACAATAGCTAATGTTATTTAAGTATGCGATGCAAGTAAGCTTACATGTCAAAACGCGGCGAAGTATTTCAATGACACTTGAACAAAATGAGAAGACACAGCATACTTAGATTTCACATGAAAAAGAAATGAATTAACTTCGATTCTTACCTTGACAAGCAACGTATGCATCGCAATGCAATGCGGAAAGCTGCTTTTCAGAGAACACTAGCAAGAGGCCAAGCGATGTTGGTTGATAGGACGCTTGCTTGGAAAATCAACTCAGCTGATGTTTTCAGGTTTGCCCCAAACTACAAAAAGTCGCAAATTTACCGTTGAAAGGGATAAAGACAGCGACACACTTTGTAAAATTCCACACAGACGTCGATTAACTTGTCTGGGAGTGCCTCGATTGTCGAGAGTGTTCGTCAATTAAACAGTTGTCTTCGCATTCATTGGTTCAAAAGTGTCCCATGACCTATCAAGTTAAGTAAGCCGAAAAATTAAGAATCGAATATGGAATCTGGAATTGTAGGTTACTTGAGTGGACTTTAGTTTTCGTCACATGTAATCTCGATAAACGACATAAGCTTAAAAGTTTAGATTATTAATTTTTCTTAAAAAAGTAATTAAATGAATCCTTTTTGTGTATTCCGCAAATCTCGTATTAATTTTATTTGACATACTGTATTTTATAGTCAGTTTGTTCTTTCGCCAAGAGGAAAACTGGGAGCAAGGTGTAAACATGTAAGCCAGAAGGAAACGGGAGTTTAATTCATAAGAAAGAAACTGATTCGTTTACCCGGAGTTAAAGGAGTAGTTGTTGTGCGGTTTAATATCATGTCACAGAGGCGGCCAACGGATCCTTTCCTCTAAATATCTGTTCTTCAGGAAAATGTTTGCTGGCTGGGAGATGTGGAAGAAATGACATGTCCTTGGAAGGAAAGTGTTGCTGGGAAAAAGGTAATTCAGGGTTTAGATAGAATAGCTGATATGTTTTATTTGTCAGAAACCTTCCCTCCGGCCCACACAATTTCCTCCCCCCCCCCCCCCCCCTCCCCCAGTAAGTCAGGTTGCAGGTTGTAGGTGTACCTTGTTGGTTGGGAACTCTTCCGTCAGTCTTGCTGGGCCGGGGGGAGTGAGGAACAAATGCATTTTTTCCAGCAATCTCCCAAAATGCTGAAAATGACTTCAGAAAGCTTTATTCACACTTTGTTGTTGTTTTGGGGTCTTTTTCCTCAAAATTTCCCGTTGGGTGCCCCTGACGTCACTTTTGAGCCAGACACATTCTGACACAGCGATTGTTCCAAGAATAAGCCGTGAATTGCAATCAACAAGATGCTTTGTAAAAATTTTAACATTGCATTGAAAGGATAAAACAGTATAAGATAGATGATATCATAGTCTCGAAAGCACTTGCCCGTTTTTGCCTTTTGTTTTGTATTGTTTTTTTCCCACAAACGGGACACCAGGGCGAGGGACGAGGAGAGGGCTTTCTGAACAAAGTTTTTGCAGAACTCTTAAGCCTAAAGGATCAAGCCCTTTATACCCTTTTGATATATATACCACTTCTGATCAAACAGATAACCGGTCAATTGATGGCATAGAATTTACTGAAAACAATGCATACCATGCAGGAACGATATCCTAAGACTTGAACTGATGACATTAACATGATTTTCATACTTTCTCCCATGGTGAATAACGATTACAAAAATACCATCTGTGGTTGCCATGTTTAATTAACCTCCTAGAAAAACAGCATTTCTCACCCATCCGCCCTTTTTTACGGAGTGTCCCCAGTTGCTGTCAAAACTAAAAGGAAGAACTGTTTTTACGCTAGAATTCCAGAGTAAATTTTCAAAAGCAAACAGTTTAGATTGTTTTTTAGACTGTTTCCTGGCGTATGCGCTCAATTCAGAAAAGTGATACTCGATCTGAATCCCCGACGACATTTTCCTGTTCTGAATCCAGTCCGGAGTCAAGTTTTACTTTGGTCCTACTAACAAATTAAATGAAAACAACTCGTTCATCTCTTTCAATACCAAGGGTCTGAGAATTTAAGGTCAAACAACTTCCCGTATCAAATGCCACTATTTCACAATATTTCACATTTTGCATGCGCGTTGGTATGTTCTTTTCTACTAAACATGTTGAAAACCAATAGCTAGTTTCCAACATAAATTGTTACGAGAAGCAAAAGAAAGCTCAGTTATCGGCGGCACATATCATGTTAGAGAAAAAGCTGGAAGCTTACGCAATAAGAAACTTCACACTGTTGACAATAATCCGGGACAATAATCCACAAGCGAAAGGAATGTAGTCAACATAACCTGCACAACAGGCGGTTAAACTTTGTACCTGCCAGATACGCAAGTGTGCAGGCGAAGGGGAGCACATGTTTGCCTCGGGGAGATTGGTTGTGTGGAGAAGAATAGAAGGAGTGGTATTTGCCAACGTCAAAGAGTCGAGAGTGTGCCAATTTTAGAAAATCTTTACATCACGAGTGATTGGTGTGAGAAGCCTATTTTCTTCTGTTGCAATAGTCTTCAACACACGGAAACGCTAACATTTGGTATTTATTTTGATTCTTGTCTTGTTTTCTTTGATTAAAAAAATCTCGTATTTTTGGTTTCATTTTTGACTTCCCAGTTAATGTTTGATTTCCGAAATTTGTCCCTTTTCTAAAATGGCACTTTTGATTTCAAATGCTTGCTGAATCAAATATTTCGCAGTCGAAACAGGGCTAATGGGACTGTAGCCTGCGAAAGCTTGCGAAGCGCAGACGTATTTCCGGTCGTCGCTTCTCTCCCTGCGAAGAGAAGCGACGACCCGAAATACGTCTGTCGCAGGCTAATGGGACTGAAGAAGCCAAGAAAAAGAAGCGCAAGCCGGGAATGCAAAGTACGGGAGGTTAGACATCCCTGAATCCCCCTCCCCTCCCAAAGAGAGTCGAAACAGGGCTGATGGGACTGAGGAAGTCAAGAAAAAGAGGCGGAAGCCGGGAATGCAAAGTACGGGAGATTGGGACATCCCTGACGCCCCCCCCCCCCCAAAAAAGTACTGTATGTCTTACAAAGATTTTTCTGTCCTGTAGGAGATGAGAGATCGCTCAGTGTTATTTTGTTCAGTGATTGGTGATTCTCGACTAAATGCCACTTGTTCGTTTGCCTGCGTGCCGACGTCTCCTATTTCCTTTGTTGCACGCGGAAAAGGGACGTTTCGCAGGCAACTTGCTCGTTAGAATCTTTTAAAGACTAGGCACTGGTGGGTTGCACTAATTAATTTTTTGTTGCTTTAAGTGATTGTGGGTGGATTCAAGGAATATGTACCTTGTAGAGAACTTGTGTCTTTTTCTGTTCAATCTGAAAAAAAAAAAAAAAGGTTAAGTATTTGGCCACCCTCCCTCTTGCGATTGTGAGCCCCTCCCCGACCCCGAAAGCTTCAACACTTGTGGAGGCCCGAGGGTAAAGTAACCTGCCAAAGAGGCGTTATTGGGAGCGCCAAGGGAAGTTAAATAGGAGCGCGAGCGCACAACGAAGTAGGTTAGAAGCTTGGCTGATTTTTCTGGTTTTCTGTGTTTTTACCCAAAAATCCTTGGTTTTTCCTCAATTTTCTTCTTTACCAATTTTGCCGAGGGTTAAGATGTGGAAACGGCAAGCAATGGATATTCAGCATTCACCGTTGACTTTGCTTTTGCTTGTGGTCAGGACAAATATCAGTAAAGAAATCAATATACTATTGATCTCAGACCGGCACACGACGGCGACGGCTACGAAAACGTCACTTAAAAACCGAATTCACGCTGCTTCAAAATTTATCGCCCTTATTCCATCTCGTTTAATTCGTCAAATGTTGACAAATTTCTTTGGAGTTGAATTCTAAGGATTGTATCAAAGTTCAGGAAAAGAAAAAGAAAATTGTTGTTTTGTGTTCCCGTCCTCACTCCACAAAACGTGAAATTAGTTGTAGTCGTAGCCTGAATTTCATCCGATTACTTCGAGTCGTTATTACTCCCTCAGTTGAGAGGAGAAAACGACTCGAAGCAATCGGATGAATTTCAGGCTATTGTAGTCGTGCAACGACGGCTAAGAAATGTACCAAAAACTGTGATACATGTGCAAAATTGTTATTTTGCTAATCTAAACATGTCTAAACTTATTACTTTTTTTGCTGTTCTCGCTGCAGTCGCCGTCATCGCTCCCTATGAACACGTGACGTGAGAAAAGGTTGGAGTTAGCAAGCATCTCACCCGAGAGTGATCAGCTTCAACTGTCTCCTAGCTTTATCAATACTTCATAAAACAGAGCGGTCAGGAGAATTAAGAACATGATCACACAAGATAAATTTCCTTGAATCAGTTTTAACAACTTCTTCCTACTACTTCTAAATACCGGAAATGAATAGGAAATGAATAGGGCCAACAATTGAGAATTTATAATTTGATATTAGGTTTTGAAGGGTTAATAAAAACTATGGCGTTTACCCCATCATATAGTCAGATGGCTAACTTTGTAGCCTGAAGTTCATCCGATTGCTTCGAGTCGTTTTCTCCTCTCAACAACTTACTGAGGGAGTAATAACGACTCGAAGTAATCGGATGAAATTCAGGCTAATAACTTTGGAGAATAGTCGATTTGAACGGGAGGTAGGAAATTACCTTTTTATTTCACCATTCGTTCGGTGCCGGCTTTAACTGTGAAAATTATATGTTAACTTAACAGGTGCCCGGACTCTCCTTCAAAGGCTTGATTCCTCAAGGAAAATTTACGTACAAATCTCGACGCATGCGCATGCTTAATTTTGTGTTGACGATGCCGGCTGGTAAAAGAAATTACTTGTTTCTCGTGATCGCGGGATCAAAACCTAGGAAAAGCTGTATAACATCCTTTATAAGGAAAGTAAAACAGATATACTAAAAACGTACCGGTACATCATCTATTTTACTTATTTTTTAATTAATTTATTTATTTTTCTATTATTCTGGCTTATTAATTTCCTCATGCCGCATGTGAAGGCAGCGAGCGCGCGATATCGCGCGCGCAGATCTCCGCGTTCTCTTTCCCTTCTGTCATTGTGTATCGAGCGAGAGACGACGTACTTGAAAGTTTTCAAATGCCTTTTAACTGCTTTTTTTGGCAATGCTTTCCTTTAAATCTCATTTAAACATAAATGTGTTTGACAACACATCATGGCTAATGAACTTTCCAGGGATGTCTGCCCGAATGCAAACAAACGAGCGGTATGTCCGATATGTTTCGCCGCCTTACCTCATTAGTAGCCCTAGTAAATCTCGTGAAAAGTGTATTACCTATGCTGAAGCAGCTTCTGCTTGTTGTGAAAACATCACATTAAACAGAAATCAGCGTTAGAGTTAAGACTCAAATCCTTCTAAGATTAATTTATGCCACGAGGCAGAATCCCCACAAAATTCGACCCTGGTCGCATCTTTTCGGGACTGAACAAACCGGTGATAGCCAATTTTTCAACTCCCTGGACGAGCTATGCATTCATTATTTATTCTTAAAGTCGAAACTTACCTTAAATTTCGATGAAGCTAGAAAGAAGTAAATTCTGCTACACTTTCCGAAGACAAATTTCCTCTTTGCCGGCTGCAAAATAAAAACAAAAGAAAACACTCAAACACTCATAATTTTGGACGAACGCAGATTAAGAGGGCAGACGGGTTTCCGTTTCCGGGATTCCGTCAAGTCGAACGCAAGCCAAAGCGGGGTCTACACGAGTGTAAACATTTATATATATCACGTAACGTTAACAGAAAGCAGGTTCGAAAAAACAGACTAATGAAACTGACCAGAATGTTTAAGGCACGTGCGATATTTATCTTTAGTGAATTGCATGCTTGACTTTGGGGATAAGAAGGCTCTCTGAAAATTATTTTAAAAGATCCGGATTTTCCGTAGTAACGTTAAAAGATTTGAGAACAATGCCAAACCGCATTTTGTAAAATTCTGCAAACGGAAATAGTGCTATGCTCCACTTCTGCCGAAGAGGCTTTGTTTGGACACAGGTACCCCAAGTCAATGTTTCGTAACATAAATATTATAAGGATTTGTATAGAGATTTTAGCGATCGATGTTTAAGGGTGAAAATGGCAATAAAAAATACATCAGAACTTCTTACCTTATCGCCTTGTCTAAAATCCCCATACAAACCCTTCTAATATTTATGTTACGCAAGGCTTGGGGTACCTATGGTTTGGATGGTTACGTTACGTTAGCTGTTTACGGACTGAGTAGGTTCATAAAACGATCCATTCAGTATTTTAACAGTAGAAAGCAGCATGACGCCGAACTTGATCTAATTACTCTCTCCTAAATTATTTTCAAATCCTTTCAGTGCATGACCCCAACAAAACTTTTCGAAATGTTCAATACGATAATAATTCAAATATCATTCTCGGGTTGGGTGTGGTAAGGTAGCAGATGCAGCGGCAAACGACGTCAAGTTCGACCAATACCCACGAACTATGTCCTTTACACCTATCTCCACATGATCCCCTCTATCCCTCCCTGGGGTATAACTGTGTACCACTGAACAACCTACCGCCAAAGCATACATTGTATATATGTATGAAGGGGCGGGAAAGGTTTGTGGGGAGGAGCGTTGCGTGACCACACTAAAAAGGGTTTTATAGCAGACTACGGGAAAGGGGGACTAGACATGGAAAAGAAGCCTGATGGAGAGATCAGTACAGACTACAGAGCTGCTTTTTTCTTCAAGTGCACGTTCCTGTAGCTAGTGTTAGGGTGGTTTACATTTGAATCTCGTAATCAAGCAATTGCTTTAGCTTTGCTTTATATTTTACAGTGCGATTGGCTGAAAAATTCCCGCAATTTTTTTTTTAACCAATCAGGAGTAAAACCCATCATGACTTGCTGCCAAGTTGTTCCGGCGTCAAATTCTAGATCTGATCGGTTCACTAGTGGTATTTATCGGCGTTGTGATAGGCTCCTGGCCGAGGCTGACATGTTAAGAAATGAAACTTTTCCCTTCTAATAATGACTCTACAAGTAAATATAAAACACTAACATATAGTGGGAAGTACTTCAAACTACAGAGGACCAGCGTGCAGGTGAAGGCCGAGATATGAAAGGAAAATACTTCTTCCTGCTCTCCTTACTTCACTGAGCTCGCTCCAAAAGTCAAAGCCGGCGTTTGTGGTCATAAGACAAATACCTAAATGAATTGACCGCGAAAAAAGCTTGACCTATGAACTAAGCTGACGTTACAGTGATTGTGGTTAACTCAAGTTGCTGCAGCTGTTACTAATGGGGACATGTAATGACGTTCCTATTGTGCAAGAGCCAGCTACGAGTTGTGCGACCGTTTAATTTGAATATTTTTGGTAGTACTTCTATTTGGAAGCATTTGTTTTCCTCTAAGCTTATTCTAATGAATAAAGTTTTACATTTTCTCGAATTCTAATTTCTAACATTGCTTGCTATGGGGATACGCTCTAGATTGGTTTAACGCTAAAGCCATTCTTTCAGTATTTGAAAAAGTTGCCTGATTACAAATTAAGGTGCATTCTAATTTTAGGTTTGAATTGGAAGCAACAAGAATAAGACTATTATCTATTCTAATATTTATCTGCACATAATCATGTCCTATCTCCATTTGCCTGAAATCCTCTCTCAAATCGTGTCAACAGAATAATATACCCAAGGTTTTTAATCCAACGAAGCTTTTCTTTTCACATTTTGTGCATTATGTTATTAACGTTAAGGCGGAAAAGCTTGAGAGGTTTTATGTAGAAGTGATGTTTCCATTTGGCTCGCGTTCACCTTTATCTCAGTTCCAAAAAAAGCTTCGTCTCTGGTTTCGAAGGGAAAATTTCATGAGCTTCCATAATATCAAAAAAGTCATGCTCAAAAGAAATCTTGAAAAAAAGACATACTAAAAAGGTTAAACTAATACGTTACGGTTACCCACGAATGTTCAGCGCGGTGACTTTAATTTGCGAAAGTCCTTATCCATGCCAAGTTTAACGCTTTAAACCCTAAGATCTAAATTAAAATTCTTCTTTGTCGCCCCTATTCATTTCTGATTTACTATAGAAGTAGTGGGGAGAAGTTGATAAAATATCAAGCAAATTCATCTTGTGTGATCATGTCCGTAATTCTCATAACCACTCTGTTTTACAAAGCATTCCTTTTACAAGGAGAAATTTGATGCTGATAACTCGTAGGGTTTAAAGGGTTAAGGATGGATTGACTCCTTACGGTCGACTGTTTCATCAAGCGATTGCCGATGACGATGAAGACAATGATGATGATGATGATGATGATGATGATGGTAATGACGACAACGGTTTTAATGGTGATGATGATGGTGATAATGATAACAACAATGATGATGATAATTGTGATGATGGTGATGATGATGGTGGTGGCGCTGTTGGTGACGATGATGATGATGATGATAATGATGGTGATGACCTTGCTTCGTTATATCGACATACACAAACGGGAATAGAGACACGCACACCCATTTGGTGATTACACTGAGTGATCAATTGACAGTATAAAGTCGCAATTTGCCGTGTTTATATCTACCCAGTTTTCAAAAACCTCGTAATAAGGTTATCTGGAGACTTAATTTATATTTTTCACAACACCAAACAAATTAGACGTTCACAAGTCGAGTTTTTGCAGCAACGAAAGTCGAGTGACCAAAACGACCTTTTGGAAAACCTACAAACAAATCTGGGGATCGTTTTTTAAGTTTGTGGTCAAGTCATTCGACAATCTGCCTTCATTCTTGCGGTGTTAATCTGCATGTGCCACAAAGTTTTACGTGTTTATATTTCGCAATATCTTCTACACCATCTGATCCACAAGATCTGCCACTCCCCTACAAAACGATTCTGTTAATTATAATAGGATTGCCAGATTTCAAATGACTTCTTAAAGCTGTGTTGGACGGTTCTAGTAACTATCCTTACGCTTCCCTACAAGCCGCGCAACTTTATCGATCTTGGTAAAAATCTCACCTTTAATTTGCGATCTAAACCTTCCTTTAACTTCATTGTTTAATGTTTGCTCTTTTTTATGGATTTCTCCAAATTTGTGGTGGTCAACGCTAAAGGGCATGCTTCTAAGGCCACCATACACATCTTTTACAATAGACTGCTGAAACTGGAGTTTATTTTATCTATCAAGAAATATGCCGTGTAATTTTCATAACTTAATAAAAGTCTATTTTTCTGTAATCCTCTCCTCAAATATACTCCTCTTCATCCTAAAATAAAGTAAATCCTGAGTAAAGATATTATGTTATGATTTCTATCACTTCTTAATCCGATTTTTCAACCCCCGGCGACAGATAGCTGCACCTGAGCTCTTCTTCAATTTTTTTTAATGGATAAATAATCCAAAAGCCATGGATTAAGTTAAAAATGGACAGATATAGACATATAATAATATACAATACAAATATACAACACAGCTCGATCTTGCAGCCTTTCAAATTAATTTACAGTTTGTGTTTTAGGTAGTCTAAAAACAGTGCATATTACTTCTTCTCGTAGTCGAAATATTTCTTTCTTTTTATGTTGATCGACAAGCGCACAGCTTGACGGTTCATGATCATATACATGACATACATCGCCATACAGCACGCGCTCGTCACCGGGCAGTGTGAACGCGCTTAAATCACGAAACATTTCAGATTTTTTTTTTTCTGCACTAGTGTCAAGCTATATTAACAATTTTGAATTTTTGTACAATTTCGAGAAGTGCAAAAACCACACTTTTATGGTACTTCTTACATCAAATTCTATCATAAACTTGGAGCCGCGCGTTTTTCAATACGTTCTATTTCTTTGGCACATAAAAAGTTCTGTCAAGGACATCTTCTCAAACACTATTAAAAACCTAGGCGGTACCTTGCTTGAATGATCGTAAAGGAACCGCCGGTATAGGTACAGAGAGAAGACCTCTTCTAGTGATTTAGTGCTCATGTCCGTTTTCGTTACAAGTTCAAGGATTCGTAGCCAATATGGATAAGACAAGGTCAATGGGCTTTACGCACGGCCTTGGGTAAGGCCAAGGACATGAATAAGTTATCAATCATTCTTGAACATTTTTTGCAAAATTCGCAACTTTCACTTCAGCCCCCCGTATAAACTGTTACAACAACCAACTAAAACAATCCAGAAAGGACAAGTTGCTTCCTCGGTTCTCCGCACTAAAGTGGTTAGAGAAGTGCATTCTTGTGCCCACTACAATAAACGAGTAAAGTTAAGAAAATGTATCTTGTTTAAATACTTTAAGTTTACATACCTTTAACTGTGCACTGTTTTAGGCTAGTAGGTTACTTAAAATTTCAGAAACGTTCCATTGTCTTCATTTTAGTGTTCCTATTAGTTCAGTGGGAAACTAATAAAAACCCGAGGTACTTGAAAAAAGTTATTTTTATCATAAGATCATAAGATAGAACATGGAGCAAACACCCTCCTACCGCAAGAAATTGTACAAAACACATAAACTGTAATAGCAACAAACAAATTTAAATTTAAAGTCGCACCAAAAACCGTGGTCAAAGACTTACAGCGAATGAAAGCCTCACCTTACTATTTCCTCTCAATAAAATTGTCCTTTCAGCGTTATCACCAAGATCTTGTCTCCTTCTGTTCTAAAGTATCGTGATCAGGCAAATTCGACGTGACATGCTACAAGCCTTCTCACGTATAGACATTTCCGAGTTTACGGATATAAACTTCATACGGGGTGTGGCTGATACGTACGCTGATATAAAAAAAACTTACATGTACCAGAATATCACGTCCGAGAAATTTATATACTTTAAACAAACCAAGCGTCTCCGAAATATTGTGACATGTACAAGGTGAATAAATAACGTAAGAGCTGTATTTGAAAAGAATTTTTAAGAGTAGAATATTAAAAAGTCAAGAGTTTTATCTGTCACACGGAATTCACGTGGGCCTGCGAAATCACTGCAAATCCTAGACTTTACGGGGAAAACATTCCGTTCCCCTAGTTCTCAGATATTGTTTCTTTCATCAATTTATTCACTGAGACATAGAATGAATATAAGTCAAGAAATTAACTTTTGGATCCTTTGAACGAATTCGAAATCCCACGAAGTAACACATTTATTTAAATAAAAATTCGTCAGAAGTACATGGTACTATCTTGCTGTTTTTCAGTATTAAACGAAATGAAATTGGATATTTTATTTACTCTTTCTTATCTTTTCGGCAATCTTGAACGTTTCAAGGGTTAAGACACTTTAAGACTGATTTAAAGAGACCATCAGAGTGTAAAATACCGACTTCCTAGATAATTTAGCACTACAATTAGCCAAACTAGAAAGATCTAGAAGATTTCTCAGATTGCATTCATGCTGTGAATATGCTGATGCAGGCCATGTTGTGAAATCTGTTCGGACATCAGATCGTTATAATCGGCTAAACTCCACAGAATTATCACGATTAGTTGGCTCTAAATATAAGACCGAGTACAAAGTCGACAAACTGGTTTTTAGTTCCGTCCGGAGAGCTAAAATATACCCAGAGGGACCCAGGTAAAGCGAAAGCGCATAACTAAGAAAACCTCTTGTAAAAATTGAAATTAATCGTTAAAAAGAACAACTTTTGAAGGCAAATAACATTTTGGGTGTGGCCAGGAGCTGATTTCTCTGCGCTGGCTGAATTTCATTCCCACCTAGCCATGAGTCGTTCCCAGTCTTCCCTCAACAGCGAAAGTGCGTAGAACATGAGCTAACACTAACACCGTAATTAACTCAAGCATCATTTTACAAAATGAAATGTAAGATGTTTATTGAATAAATCAGACAAAAATAACAAGTTGACTGACAGAATCGTTTTCGAGAGAATCAGAAATGGTTGTTTTTACCTCTGTTTTGTCCATAGAGAAGTGTAAAGGATTCCAAATAAAACACCAAAAATGACAGGAACTCAGTTAGAAACACACCACTTGCAATAACTGGTTTTTTATGTGACTAAGAGTGACGTCATAGGTAACGTTCAAAGTTGGCGCCAAAATTTAAAATTCAAAACATTACCTCAAAACCTGCATAGCGGTGATGAAAATTTTTGTTCAGCCGTGTGATGCAAACGAAAAAGCAGATGAAAACGCAACTGCGATTTCACATGCACTATGCAGTGATACAACGCAGACACAAACACAGTAAGAAACGCACGCGCATTTGAGTATCTCAAGAACGAAATTTGCCGATATTGACAAGTGAACAATCTCAACGTACTGAATGCAAACAGAAACGCGACTGTTTTTCGTGCGTCCAACGCGTAAAATTAAACGCAAACGTGCGCGCATCAGGTTTAGTATCGCAAAAAAGCAGAGTAACTATTATGTTGACGCAGCGATTGTTTCGACCAAGACGCGAGAACAGGTAGGCACCGACGAAAATTAAGAGCTTGCGTTAACTCACTTCACACAAATGAAATGATAGCGCAAGAGCAAACTAAACGCATGCACAGGTGAAAGGAAATTTTTCCTCTCCATTAATTGCTTCATAGGCAAGTCTGAAATACCTCATATTTCTGATATAACTGTTACTTAAGATAAGCTTCAAACTGTTTGAAATTTGTGGCACACAAAGTTCGTCATTAATTCTGAATCCAATCTATTCTATTCCATTCATTCAAGGAAAGTTTTCTGCCCTGAAGACAGTCAGTGGAATTGAAAACAATAAACACTTTTGAAAGCGTCTTCTGTCAGCAGCTTTGTATTGTATAAAACAAAATAAAAAACTAAAGACTAATAACAGTGGTACCGTTTTTTTTTTACCAATCACCACATTAGTTGACAGTGAGCTGACGGAAACCCGTCTACTTTGTGTTTTTGCAGCAAATGGTCAGAATGATACTTCCGTATAACCCTGAGAAGTCAAGCCTCATTTTTCTCGTTCTTTTCCTGTTTCTTAGAACGTGCTTGTACTTCTTTCCTTGTCTACGAATTAATCTTAATCTTTTCCCTATTTTCTTTAAAAAAGTGATGTATATATCCAAAGGTCTTATATAGCACTGAGAGAAACGCAGCAAGCCCGTTTTGATATGATGGCCCCTAGAAAGCATCTAATCAGACTAAGGTCCGTTTCCTGACCGTTTGTTTTGCTGTTCTTTTGATCCCTTTCTTATTTCCGGCTCGGTATATTTTTTGTTTGGTCATACGACCTTGCCTTCAAGGTAAAAGAGCTTAATTTCTCGTTGCCAATCACCAAAAAGCTTTGGTTCGTTTTTATCCGCTTTTAAAGATATTTTTGTAATCCGGATTACTCAGCCACTTGATAAAACATGCTACTAAAGGAGCTCCACCGTTGTGACCACAAAAATTTTGTGTAAAAGCCGCATGGTCGAATCGACTTTGCTAATCAAATGTGTTCATTTGCCCCCGGAAAGATTTATCAGACATCTTTTGTTGTAGCGAATGAAATAACTCCGAAAAAAAGCCATCTAATTTCCATTTTGTTGTCTCTAATCTAAAGCCCAGTGAGGGCTGTCAGTGGGGGATGATTCTGGCAAAAAGAAAGCCGAAATACAACGCCTTTGTTTGCCATGAAACAAACAGGGTGCAAAATTCAACGGTTTTAATACAACGACGGTTTGTTAGATCGTGTTTTGATGACTACAACGGTTTTAGTAACTTTTGTTGTCTTCCTTTTATTTCATGTAGTAACTTTGACTCGCAGTTTCTTTAATTATCACCCGCGATGCAATGACATAAAACAATTTCATGTTTGTAGCTCAGTTTTTGATCAGTTTTGATGCCCAAGATAATGTGGATCGATAGAAATCTTAATGAATCGCTTTATTAAAGTTTGTTTCTATTTAAAGACACTCAAAAAGCGGAGAAGATAAAATTAAAACCATAATTCTAAAGTGACACCTGTTTCCTGAACGTGTTTTTCAAACTCGTGCCTGCTTTGTCTAGAGAAAGAAAATCGATTAAAAAGGCGAAAAAATACAACCTTTTCAGTCTTCTCAGTCTACAGTATCACTCCTCGCCGACTTTTGACACTTTTGGTAATCCTCAAACTCCATTAAAAATCATCGGTCGTGATCTACCATATCGCTTGATATACACAGCCTAAACGTTCCATCCGATTTTGTCGATTTTGCCTTAAGCCATTTTTTGATTTAAACCATAATCTTTGTATAGAAAGCCACACGTTTTTGTTCTTAACAAACGTTAGTCACGCATGGTACTTTTTACTTTAGCGACTCTCCGGCATGAACTCTTTAAAATTCAGTTCATTTTGTGGTATTTTATTCCCCTGAAGTTAGCATAAGTGTGAAAAGTCTCGATGATTTGAGCTTTCCGGAAGGTGGATTAACCAGCGATACATAACTGAGTTTTCTAACTAAAAAACCGGAATCCACATAAACACTGTACCACTACGAACACCCTTAAATCTCTCGAATTACTTTTGCAATGGACAGAAGTTCCTAGCTCGTTATATTACTTTCACACAAAGCGCTCTTGTAGCCGAAATTATCATTCAGCTCTTAAAACCTTTCACAGTTGACTGTCATAATCAAAGATAATAAATGAATAAGGAATTTCTACATTGTTTTCAACCTGTTTTAGTTTATGAATAAATTTGAAATGTCTTACCTCTTCGTACACTTGCTTCAATCGATTTCCTTGTTCAACAAAATGTGTAACGTTGGATAAATAGCGAGGCTCCCTCGAAAATAAGGTCGAAGGTTTCTTGTTCCACAGCAAGACGAATATTCTCTCAGTTACAGGAAACTATATTCAAACAAAAGGCCCATGCACTCAGGGAGTCATTGTTTACAATGACATATTTCGCTTTCCGATTGAGCTGTAAAAGTTAGCCATTGTTTACATGCATGGTTGAGACCCAAATAAACTTTGTCCAAGCCGGTTATATTTGTCTCCTTTCCATAAATCTTGCGTCCTGTGACCTGTCATTTAATTTTATTAAGGACGTGGCAACAGTGCTTGGCCAGAGAAACACGAGATGGGATTTAAAAGATAAATATGCAAAATTTGCAAAAGACCATAATCATTTTGAACTTTAATTGATCTAAGTTTCAATCTGTCCAATTATTATTCAAGACATGTCGGCCTTTACAAATATGTTGTTAGATTACGAAGTTGTGCGATTGTGTACACAGAGCTTATGAAATATACAGGTGATTTGTTAATAAAACACTTGCAGAAGAAGGTGAAGGCGCTCGAAGGAACTAGTTTGACGTCACAATGGCAATTGTTTAGACCGGAAGCCGGATCGTACTGAAATCCCGACGATAATTTCATTTACAATACCACAGAACACTCTGGCATCCTTTGTTAATTGCTGGCTTTGAATACAATATTTTTTAGTCATATATGCAAAGCCCATGCTCACGTAGTAATGAGGTTAATTAGGTTAAATTATCCCTTTCCCGGTCCCAGATTACTTCACATCCAGATAGCATTCCTCCCTTTTTACAGCCAGGGTTTGAATTTGCCCAGTCCCCGTATGGCGTCTTCCTAGTCCTTCTCGGTCAATGCATTTCGGTGACGTATCTGAGACCTCAAAAACTCGCTCGGACCACGTGATCCGAACCACATCGGCAGCGCGCAGTAATAACGCCTAAGGACTAGGCAGGGTTTGAATTTAGGACATCGAGTAGTCTCAGCCTCCAGTTAAATTTCAGAGCCAGTATTGAAACCCGCCAAGAGCCGCAAGTCCCATTAGTCACACAATTTACTCCATTTTCCTCTCCGCTCTCATCCTTAACGTTTTAGGGACCACCCTCCTCTCGCGAGGTTCTGCGAGCCCCTCCCCGACCCCAGAAACCTTCCACGCTTGTCGAGACCCAAGGGTAAAGTAACGTGCCTGAGGCGTTATTGGGAGCACCAAAGGGGGTTAAATAAGGGCGCGAGCGCGAAACGAAGCAAATGAAAGTTTACCCCCGACTTGTGATCAAGAATAGTTTGATAGAATAATCCTAAAAACTCTCAAAATGAACTCGATATTTAAAACAGATCGCTTCTTAAAATACTGAAATCCCTTTTGCCGGCCACGGGTAGCATAGAGGCGGGAAGATCGTTTTCTTCTCTTCGGAGAATCCATACTTTGCTTCACAACACAATAAACACCGAACGACTCAGCCATCTCTATGCATGATGATAAAGTTTCCATCAATAAAAGGCTGGTTTGCGAGAAATTTGTTGCGCAGCACCGCAGACTAACGATGGTGACTAACAAGTTTCTTGCCGGGGTTTCTTGTAACAGTTTAATCTGTACTGTATATTTGTGTGTTATGCTTGATATCGTATACTGCAATTGAGAGTACGCAATTTTAGCGCTGTAGTATGTGGCGTTGCGAGAGTTGCAGTGTTGTTTGTTGAAGTTCACCTGTTAATGGTCATCATCTCCCATGTTAGCCGGCGCGGAGGACCCGAGATACTTCATTTTGGGCAGAAAGCAACCGCCCGCCCAGCCCCTACACCCAAACTTCGAAATCTGGATCCATACGTTTTAGATATTAAGTTTATATCTTAGCCGAGAAAGAAGTATCCGTACGGTAAAGGGGGAGGGGGGGGTGTGCATAGGCCTCCAACCCCTCCCATAAACATTTAGCTGAAGGGTGGACAGTTTGATTTACTAAGGAACGAGGCTAGGCCGACATGTTATTGGTCTAACGGAACTTTAATAACATCATTTTTAAAAACCAAGGCTATGTACAATAATAATCAGGAAACCTGAAAATGTATCAGCCACTATATGTCCAAAAATTCTAAAATGGCGCTTACTGTAAATCAGTGAAAGCATCAATCACATTAAGCTAATAACACGCCTATAGGAAAATTTCTTAATGTATATATCATATAACCACTACTTGCAGGATACTGTATGTATGGCTATCTAAATTGATCATATATGTCTATCATAATCAATTTGTGACAATGTCGCCATTATGGAATACTTTTCAGAGTTAATAGTAAAGCGTCATCTACGTATGAACCGTTTTAGTTTGTTTAAATACACATTGTTAATATGACGTTGCTATGTTTACGCAATACTATATAAAGCCACCGTGTCCTAAAAAACAATTTTCGCGTAGTGTTAGTTTTATTTCGCAGAATGTTGATCAATACCAAATTGTACTATGCGGTAAAGCTATAATATATCACATGTAGCTATACTGTATGTACAACTATTTCAAATGAATAAATACAGTGTCTATCAATTTAACCCAGTCTCCACAATCGCATTGCTGGAAATTTTTAGTTACGCGTTTTCCATATGAACCTTTTAACTTTTGAAATCACAACCTCTTCAAGTACACTATAAAGACATAGTAGTGTCCAAAAACAATTTCGCTTCACCTAAAACTGAAAGTATTATGAAAGTAATACAACAGAAAATCGAAGGGCTGCGAGATTGCTTTGAAGTTACCTGATCACTGTGAAGCTTTGCAGAAAAAGAAAAAAAGCAACTTCTTTTTAAGGCTCCAAAAACGCCACTGAATCCAGACTAAAATCAGCGCTATTCAAGGAAAAACTAACACATGTTTAAATAGATTAGATAAGCGTACTTAACAGAATATTGTCATTGGTTTTACGATACTTTTAGCTTCCTGGGTTATTTTATTACTAAAGAGGTTTGGGCAGTATAGCGGGATGCAAAATCATCGAGAGATGCCAGATGACTGATGGAGGAGTTAAACACTTCACTGCAGCACTCACATACACTAAGCTGAAACCTGCATAGTACTTATGAAGACACTAATGAAGGAGTTAAACATTTAACTACCGTATCCCGCTAAACTACTCAAACATTAAAAAGTTTTTAGTTCGCAAAAACCCTGATTGTGTTGGTTGCCAGGTAACAACTTCGCAATCTCAATACATCCTAGCGACTGAACATGGTTAAATCAAAATCCAAAATTCCTTCAACAGAGAAACATTTACATTGCAGACAAGGATTAGAAATATACTGTACAGTTTATGTTCACTGAGTTTAGGAGATTTTTACCTTTATCAGTTATGTTGTTACTCTCGAGGTTTAAGCTGTTTAGTGTGCAGTTAGTGTGTATGAGTGCTGTGGATAAATGTTTTACTCCTTCATCAGTTATGTTGTTATACTCGAGGTTTAAGCTGTTTAGTGTGCAGTTAGTGTTTGTGAGTGCTGTAGCTAAATGTTTTACTCCTTCATCAGTTATGTTGTTAGCCCCGAGAAATAAGCTGTTTAGTGTGCAGTTAGTGTTTGTGAGTGCTGTAGCTAAATGTTTTACTCCTTCATCAGTTATGTTGTTAGCCCCGAGGTATAAGCTGTCTAGTTCGCAAAAACCCTGATTGTGTTGGTTGCCAGGTAACAACTTCGCAATCTCAATACATCCTAGCGACTGAAGGTTGTTCAAGCCTAAATCAAAATACAAAATTCCTTCAACAGATTTAAGTGCATGCACTAATGCTAAACAGTCGAGTGGTGACAGGTTACACACTCTAAAATCAAGCGCATTACAACCAATTTTCTCCAGTTTCTTTTGAACTTCTCGATCAGAGGCTTTGTTCTCATACATGCAATTGAATAGCGTCACCACTAATGACCTGTGTTCATCGTCAGCTGGCCAACTGGTCAGTGTTTCAGTTCGTTCCTCTGAATCTTCATCCAACTTGATTTCAACTTCTTCAGTATCTGTTTTTGAGGGAAGAAGGTCGCTGAAAATATCTGTTGACTGTCCTTTTTCAGCCAGCAGCCCAGCCACAAACTGCATCACAACCTTCCACGCGCCATCTTGGATGTGGGAAGGAACAAAATCCCGCAGTTGTTTGGAACTCAACGTGTCTACCAAATACTTCGCCGCCAAGAACTCCTGTAAGGTCAGGTGTAAAAAGCAATATTGCGCTCTTCCCTCTGCTAAAGGACGGTCTCTAAAATCAGGTAAACGGTGAAACAGGCCATTACTCTCTAGGTCGTTAACTTCGTGTGATTCAAAAATTAGTCTTCCGTTTTTAATTCCGTCAAAAGCAATTTTTCCCAGTCGTGTGAACACATTTTGCACAGAGGAAGGCAGTTCCTTAAACGGCTTAAGAAAATACTGTTGACCTTCAGTTTTATTGTGGCGATATTGATCATCATCGTAGCTAAAGTAAAACATCCTTACTGCAATTGAGTATATTTCTGTCAGTCTCGTCGGGAGGCTGGTAAAGCCAGTGTTACCAAGCAACTCTAACAAGCAACTACAAATGATAAAGCAATTAACAGGAACGTAGCAGAAGGCTACAAGGTTTAAGTTACTGGTGATGTGTTGCTTTATGGTTTCCGCTTTGTCCGCCTCCTTTGTAAACTTCTCTACATAATTATTTACTTGCTCAGTTGAGAATCCAAGAATTTCAACTGTTTTGTCGAAGTGAAGACTTGTGATACATGACACGGCATTGGGTCTTGTAGTCGTTAGGATTGTCGCACCGGTAAGAATTTTTCCCTCTACTATTTTCTTCATAAGGAAATAAACAGGCATCCTTTCCTCTTCACTGTTTCTGTACGGAATGTCATCTTCATTTATTTTAGTCCTACCAGAATATTCGTCAAATCCATCAAAAATCAACAGTACTCGCTCTTGGTTGTGGCGGATGTAGTTCCAGAGCTCTTCGGAAAGAGCGGTTGAATACTCTGAGTGATCCAGAATCTCGCGAAGATTTAGTTCTTGGTTTCTAGAGTTAAACATTCTCAGCTTAACGAGAAAGGCAACTTTAAAATCGACTTGCGATTTTTGTGTTTCGTTGAAAAGGTTATCGGACGCCCAGTTGCGAAGAATCTTTGTGCTAAACATGGTTTTTCCAATTCCAGGACGACCGACAACAAGAATCTTCTGCTCTTTAGCATTAAAAATATCTCCTGGCGGTGTTGGTCGTAAACTTTCATTGGCTTTGAGGTACTCGTTTAGCTGTTTCACTCTGTCTCCTGAAAAGTCATACTTCGCTCTCCCTTCATAAACAATCAAATTGGTGAAGATTTCGTCAAGTTTTAGATCTCTTCTAGGTCCTTCGCCTGGATTATGAAAAGGCGATTTGAGGTCTCTGTAAGGTTTGTCAGTGACATCTCGGACATGTTTTTTCATACGTTCGATGAAAGGAGCGACTAAGGTTTCATCATAGTGGGTGATTAACTCTTGTGGTTGCGGTCCTGAAGAAAAAACACTCATTAGTTTGATAACAAAATTGATATTTTATTGATTCACTGATGACGTATAAAACGATAATAATAATAATATTTTCACCACTGTCTAAAATATGAATGTCAAATGTCAAAATATCACTACCGTAAATCCTCCTTATTTGAGATGTGGGGGAGGGGGGGGGGGGGGGGCTCAATTAATTTAGAAAAGACGATAGTATCAGCTCTCCATAGAGAGCTACAACACTAAATGGAAAAGCTCAAGTACAAGAAGGTTTCAGGTCACGCACGGAGGATCAGAATCAAATCCAAACTTC
Organism: Porites cylindrica; assembly: GCA_964035525.1. Classification (NCBI taxonomy): domain Eukaryota; kingdom Metazoa; phylum Cnidaria; class Anthozoa; order Scleractinia; family Poritidae; genus Porites; species Porites cylindrica. The sequence goes on along the minus strand of OZ037787.1, from coordinate 977,737 downwards.
CAGTTGATATGAAACCATCCATCCTTATTAGTAAAGAATAATTAGGGGAGGGAAGGGGGGATTATAAGAGGGAGGGGGGTTATTTGAGAAGAGGGGGGCTTAATAGAGGATTTACGGTATAATCCGGTCTATCATGATAGCTTCTAAATATTGCAAATTATCTCAAATCGTACTGGTCCCTTTTTAATAAGATGCACACTTCTAATGCTTCTTGTTATTTTACAGAAATGTATCACATTCACTATACTACTTGAATCTCAACTTAAACAACTTGAACAAGTGGTGAGTGTTGGACAGCTGAATTTGGGATGGCATACATCACATAAGTTACATGTACCATGTAGCTTATCTGTGACTGTACTATGGAACGAACTCAACAATAGATTCAATAAATCAGATGCCAAGATGTGGCAGCACTTTATGATAGCATGATTACCTTGATAATGAGGCCATGAATGGAAAACACGGGGTTCACTCAACATGTGTGCAACAAGAGATGCTGCCATCACACTGGCACAGGAAGACCAACTCTCTGAAGCTAACTGAGAACCATCTGCATAGTCAGCTATTCCTTTCACAATTAACCACTCAATTCCACAATCAAATGCTGCTGTAAATACGCCTGTAGAACAACAAAACAAACAGTACATGAGATTTGAGGAAAGTCCTGTTTCATTTAAGTGTCTTCATCAGCAAAATAAGAAACTTGACCAGACAGTGAGAGACGTTGGCAGCCATTTTTGTATAAGTTTCATTATAGCGTAATTTAAATTTATCAACAAAGATGAGTGTGGGTGGAGGTGCTTGCAAGGCTTGTAGAGCCAGGAAACTGCAGTCGAGTGCAGCTGCTCATAACCATGACAACCCTTCGAGTGGCAATAATTTAGGCACCATCTCACAGCTAAGCAATGCAGATTTTATTAAGTGGAACGCCGCTTTATGGCCAGCTTAGTAATACAGTCACCTTGGTATTTTTGGCCTGGCAAAATGGCCATACATTTTCTAATGAAAAAACCTTGTTAACATAGTCACCCATTGATGTGGCCAATTGCCATATTTTAAAATCCCAAACAATAGCATCTTTTACAATAAAATATTTCACCCCACTAAAACGGCCACTTGTCAGAAATTTTGAAAACTGATTAATGCCTGTGATATGTCAATTTCATTGACCTAGTAATTAAGCTGAGCTTGTTTTTCTACTGTTTTTAAACTATAGTCACTTACAATGTATTTTGTGGTGGTCTAATAGCCGATTTTTAAAAACTGTTTTATGTCCTGACGGAGTTTCAAGTAGTTTTTACAACTACGGTACGTGATATCTACATTCCTGTTATTTATTTAAGAAAATAGAGTTGTACGAGAAGTGTGACAGCGATGTATGATGTGCTTGTCATTACAGTCCTCAAGTCATGAAGTTATTGTTTTGACCCATTAGTGACAGTATTAACGAGGTTCCACTGTACTTACCAAAGGGAAGGCAGGGTAAGGAGCAGAACAATTGACGAGTACAAGCAACATTATTAAGCTACTTGAATGTAATGGTATGACCTCAACAGAGAAGCTGTGAATTTCCCAGGGTCCCTGAAGAGCCTTCTCACTTGAAAGACCAACTTAAGTGGCCAACAATGTCTAGAGTTAAACTTAGCCTAAATTTGACTTAGTCTCATAATGTTTTAGGCAATATGACAATTATTTCTCAAGCAAAAACGAGAGGATTTCCCAATGAAACTGACAAACATGATTTTAAGTGCCAAACTCCCGACCTTTGGATGCTTTAAAGGAAACAAAATTTTTGCTTTCCTAGTACAAGTATGATGCATGCTACTGTACGGTGTCTCTTTCCACCTCAAGCAAAGCTTAACCTGGCTGTGTGCACCTTCTTATAAAGACTGGCTGCAAAAAAGCAGTCGGCCTACCTTCTCCTTCATTTTCCATTGCTATTGCCTGAGGATTGGTTTCAGCAAGTTGATCACGCCGCTGTCCTGAAATGACTTGTTCTGGTCCACTCAGAAACTCAGCAGCAGTATAAACTTGAACTTGTTGAGCATCAGCCAGGTTCTTCAATGGTGCTTGCCAGCCATCAGCACAATTCTTAATGACATCCAGGAAGCGTTTGCTCACATAACTCCTCATGCCAGTTGACTGTTCTTGATTATTGATCACCACTTTGGATGCATATGTTGCTATTTTGGCAGAAACAACAATGTCTGCTAACTTGCATTTCTCAGGGTCAAGACCACTACATGCACCAACAGATATAACTGCTTTAGGTCTTAGCACAGTGGCAGCATTCTTTACAGAGATGAGAGAACCACCAGGACAACTACTGTTCTCATAACATTTTAATAATGCAACTTTAACTTTCTCTTGACTTCCATCCACGTCAGAAAAGTAAACATACCCAAGACCATCAAAGTGACATCTATAGGGGTTCTTAAGCTCACTGTAACAAGCTAAGAACTCACAATTCTTCACTGTCAGTAACAACACATCAACAGGGAGCTCAGCAGGTTTGGTTGTTGTGTTAATGTCAGCGAAGGATGGACAAACTTTATTAAGCTCAGGAGGGCCTCTAATGGGCTTCTTTGCATTGCTTGCAGTATTGTTTACATCAACAGGAAGATCAGCATGTTTTCTATTTTTTGCCTTAATGTCAGGCAAGGATGGGAGAATTTTATTAAGCTCTGGAGGGCCTCTAATGGGCTTCTTTGCATTGCTTGCAGTATTGTTTACATCAACAGGAAGATCAGCATGTTTCCTATTTTTTGCCTTAATGTCAGGCAAGGATGGGAGAATTTTATTAAGCTCAGGAGGGCCTCTAATGGGCTTCTTTGCATTGCTTACAGTATTGTTTACATCAACCGGAAGATCAGCATGTTTTCTATTTTTTGCCTTAATGTCAGGCAAGGATGGGAGAATTTTATTAAGCTCTGGAGGGTCCCTGATGCACTTTTTTGGAGTCCTTTCCTTTCTTTCTCTCTTTCGTTTGCTTTTTATCTTTCTTTTTGATGTGGTTCTTTGGTTCTTTGTATTGCTTGAGGCATTCTTTGAACTAGATGGCAGACGAGCAGTAATCTGGTGAGTGTTACCATCACTGCCCTTTGATCTGCTGGTTGCATTCTCAGAAGATTTGAATATCTTGGATTCTGATCAGTGGGGAAAAAAATAATTATTTAGGAATTCACTTAATAGTATTTTCATAGAATATGTTTTTTCACTTTAATTACGTAAATCCATTGTCTATACTTTTTAAAGATGGATAAATAAAGCTTATTATTATTATTATGTTTGCTGTTCCTAAGATTTGCCCTTACACACACTTAATGAACTTAACACTATCTAATTCTTTGTCTTGTGGAAACCTTTTTAACTATGAAATCAGGGATAAGGACACAAACTAGAAGGTTTTTGAGCTTGCTCACTTTAGTACAGGGTTACAATTTCTGATGGAATGACGTCTTATCAAAATAGTATATTCAGGTAAAGCAGGGACAACTTATTGTTTAGAAAAAAATTAAACTTCATGATCATAGAGACATTTACAGTATCATCGTTATCTTGCAATGTCCTCTGCTACTGATATATGTATATAAATTCCGCAAACATAATTCCCACAAGTCCAAAAAAAAAGATGTTTTTGACTGGAAAGAATGTTTTACCTTGTCTGGGCTGAAGGCTAACATAGTGTAACTCGTGAATGTGTCCCAACACAAGGGGGGTGGTATTGGCAAGTGCATGATCTGGCTGAACAACTATCTCATGGTCGAGACTGCTAATAATGCGGATGGGAATTTGAAAGCGATTTGCTGCGGCAAACAAAACCACATGATTGCCCCAAGTACCGTCTTTCGCCATGCTTTGTAAGTATTCACGCCAAGATGCATATCCAGGGACAAAGTTAAGCAGAGATGTTCCTTCGTGCTTAAAAGCAAAAACAAAAACAATCAAACAAGAGAATTTCAGTTTTTTTCTGTCTAAGAGGCAGAGACGTTCCAGAGTGATTTTAATCTGCTAGAAAGTTTATTTAAAGTTTATTTAAAAGTAAGTGGTTGGCTAGGGTAGCTTTTGATACCAATCACTTACTGGGAGGCACATTAGGGTTAGCAGAGAAGCGAATTTTAAATAAAGCAAGAATTGCTGAAAGGCTGGCAAGAGATCAGGGTTGTCACTAAGATTTCAAGTTGCAGGGTAAACACAACAAGTAGGCGAGAAATCAAACAGCTAGGAATTTTGTTTGGTTCTATTTTTCGTTTATTTTTCAATAAAAGTAGCCCGGAGCCACACTCATAGTAGGCGGGGAAAATTCCCGGCCCGGCTCTTAATGACAACCCTGAGAGGTGATCTTTTCTGAGGGGAGGGGGCAGCTGCACACATTCAGGCCACCATAAAACCTTGTCACCGACCATTGTGTGACATAGAATCTCATGTGAGAGTGAAACATAAACTCATTTGAACATTGCACCCTTTTGGGAGATAATTTTTTCATAACAAGAAAAATGAGTACCATTTATTAAGTCGGGGCTGTATAGTACCTTTAAATTCCACCATTATCAATAAAAATAAGCAAGTTAGCCATTCTAAGCAGGAAACAATAATTATTTGCATTATTTTCATGCACCCCTCCCTCAGTCCCTCTGCCCCCCCAAAATATGGCATGACAGTATAACATGACTAATTTGACCTTAACCAGAAAAATTCCAAAAATTATTGTCATTCCATGGGTCATAAAACGTGACAGGGTCAGTTATATTGTTAACAAGCAGTACACTTCTCAATTCTGGTTCTTAAAACTAACAGAGAAAATTAAAATCAAAGTTTTTTTTTTGTCTGAAGCCTTTCAAACTGTCCAAGTGAATATATATACCTCGTAGTTCAGTTTGTTTGTATGTCGCATAGCATCACTGTTAAATGATTATAACCGTCAGTTTTGAGAGAGACATTGGCCGTCACATTTTAAACCATTAAACTACACTTCAACATAAAGCAAAGAGGAACCTCGAAAGCGACCCATCCTACCATCTTTTGAAGAAGGCACTGAAAACAAAGTGCCATTGATAGCTTGAGAGATGTCTTTGCTCAATTTATTGATGTACACACACACACAAGCTGAGCTAAGCTTAACATGATTGAAAAGAGCTTTAAACACACTTCTTGTTCTTCTTGCTCTTCTTTTGCTAAATTTCTGGCCAATCAGAAGGAGGCAATTCAAATGCTTCTGGAACTGATTCGGTAAGAGTAAGTGCCCAGGGGCTCTTCTCTATCTTATAGTAAACTTTCACCACAAACATTCCTTCGTCCTGACTAGCTGCCCATGGGTCTCTGAGCATGTAGCTGCCTTCACTTAACATGCTTTGCCAGTAATAAGTTAATAATGTTAATTGATAGTCTTTGTTTTCGATGTAGGAAATCCCTGGGGAGTACTCCCTTACATTAACCTTATAAGCTATTGCTCTGAAATAGTGTCAAGATTTGGAGAGCTGGATAACACACCTTCACAACGACTTCCTAGAAATACCCCTTGCGGAGAAAATTGAAGGTATTTTATAAACTGGGCCCGCCTTGAGGCAGCCCTGTTAGTGAATTATTTGGATTCTCTCCGAAATTCTGGAAGTAGGTTTTCAGAGGGAAATGATACTGTTAAATGGGATTTTTAAAAAAATTCACCTGGGTCACCTGTAACTTTAAAAGGTGACAGAAAGCGACTACTTCAAGTCATGACGCATTTGTGTGTCGTCACCAAGACAAGTGACCTAAAATGGTTGTTTTTGGTTGATATTACCCTCCAAGTTTCGCTGTCAAAGCTTAAGCATTTCAGGTTACATACGAAGAGGTAGGTGATTTTAAAAAAGATCGAAAAAGCCTAGTCTTGATTCCAAGATACTTACGTTCTTTTTCGTTATGTTCAATCCCATCTTTTTTTTTTTTTATCCAATTTAGTTTAGCAAAGAACGTCGAACTGAGTTAAGGAATCAATTAGTGGCGTGATACAATTTAAGGAACAGGTGTAGGGAAGCAAATTATTAGCAGTGATATGAAGTAATTAAGAGTAGGACGAGCTGGGTGATATAAGAGTATAAGTGACAGATAAAGCTGGAGCTGACTCACTAGTTCTTGTGCGGACAGCATGATATGTTTAGTTCCTTATCATATGGGAGGAATCCGCCAAACAGACACAGAAGGCCCGTTAGTTATGCTAGTCATCAACTTACCAGATTAGGGTTCTCCTCAAGGAACTGAACCAAGGTTTTTCTTAGCTCTTTGTGTGAGATTTGAATTCCTTTGACACTTTGTAATTGTTCTGATAATGCATGGAATAAACAGTTCCCAGATGCTTGGTTATCAGAAACAAAGAATCCTTTGTTGGCAGCGATCGTTCTCAGATCAGATGGTAGGTTGGTTTTCTTGCTAACCTGCTCTGCATCACATCGTAAATTTTGTAAAGACGGTAAAACATTCCAAGCTAAAAAAAAACAAAAAAATAAAAACAGGTACTTACAATCACATTTTCCATTGTTTTGTAGGGGTGTAGTGGTCATGGATATTGATAACTTTTGGGATCCTATTGCAGTGATTAATAAATTGACATCAACTAGTTTCTTTATGATAAGAGAATTAGCAAGATTTTAATAATATTATTTATTTGCTTAATCCATAGTTCTCAGTTAGCTTGTTGATTTATTTTGCAGAGCGCAGTGCAGTCTGGTTAGTATCTTGTGTTCTGCTTAAGCGACGTTTCACATACAACACAATGGGGAACAGAAGTGAACAATTATTGCATCTTGGGCAGTTGTTATGCCCAAAATATTTTGCAGCAAACTGTCTCAATGAGAGTAAAGACACTTAGCAAACACTTTATAATTAATTTGGTAGCTTCAAGGCATGTCAAAAGGGAAAGGCCTCACATCAAGTTAAAAGGTGGCACTGATCAAAAAAGTCTTTGCTTGAACTCCCTAATTCTGAAATATTTAAATGAATAAAATCAACAAAGGAATTTCTTTAATTGGCTTTCATTAGTTTTCTTGCGATGTTGGCACTTTTCAGGCATAATGAGATCCAATAATTTCTACATGAAAAGTACAGGTATACACAAATGTGCACATGTTCACACGTGCCACATATTCTTTTTTCTTTTCTCTCTCTCCCTTCAACTACTATTTTTGAGAGACTCGAGAACTCTAAAAGTTTAAATGTTTTTGAACTTGTGGAGAAAAAGCAAAATCCTAAACCAGTTCGAGGCAGACTGAAGCCCACTGTTTTGCCTTAGCAGTATGCATACATGCAAGTGAACCTACAATGAGGGACAATAGTGTTGAGACACTTCCGTAAATGGCCCTTTTTTGCATAGTGGACATACGTACCTATCCCCTTCCCTCTGTACCCCAATCCCTTCCCTCCAAAATCAATGTTGTATTTTGGACCCTCAAGTCTTTCTTTTACTTCAGACAACATTGATTTTGGGGTGAGTGGATTTATGGCATTTAAAAGGAATGAAATAATAGATGAATGAAATTGTTGATAAAAGCACCCATTTTAAACAAGTGTGTCAACTACTTGTGTCCCTGATTGTAGCTATCGTTCATCCACGCTTGTGTGGACAGACAGATTCAAATGATGTTAACAATTTTTAATGAACAAATCTAACACTTTTGATCACCAATGCCATTCAAGAAGCTTATTATTAGAAAGTCATCAGGGATACCTTCAGGGTCTACAGTTGTCCCATCCATTCGCTGAGAAGCTTTATCAGTGGATGGAAAAATTCTGCGTTTTGTTTCTGAAGAGCTCAGGTTGGTTAAAGAATCATCTGTTGATAAAAAAGAGTAGATAACAACAGGCTGTTTTGGTAAATGCAGATGTATGGAATAATCCCATAAGCCAGTGAACTGGCGATAAAGGAATTATGATAGATGGTTTGGGTCAATATTACTTTACTTTGTTTGCTTACATGTAACACAAAAATTAGTAATTGAGTTTCTTCATGATCTCAGCTGGGACAAAAAGGCAGCAATTATTACTCAAATTTGCTTTTGTTTGTTTATTTTCAATTCATACTAGAGCCCACATTCTATTATTCCTTTTGCAATCTGTTAAGAATATTTTTTTTCATAAAAAGAAGATTGGCATTCATACCGCACACCCAGCTGATCATCGTGTCAATGAGATCTTTTATCTGTTTGGCCCAGTTGTATTTCATGCTATAAGATTCACGCAAGGTTTCTGCTTGCTCAAGCTGACGAGTCGAGGACAGAAAACAAAAGATTCACCCCTGACTGATTTCTCGATAATTTTACAAAGACATACAGCTGTAACACAATACAGCATGGTTATATTCACACAAGCGACTTCATGCTCGAAACAAGACCAATTCACACTGAAATGAACCAACCCATACTTATAACACTAGATGTCCATCATCTTCTATAAATCCAAGCTTTAAGGGTAACATCTACGTGAACAGTTGATTTCCGAGAACCATAAAAGATTGGAACCCTCTAGCAATAAATATCAGGAAGATAGAGACATTTTTAAATGCACTGTTTGGGTAGCCTGAAATTCATCCGATTTCTTCGAGTCGTTTTCTCCTCTCAACAACGTCTGAATCGACCGGCCGTTAATGCCGTCCATTGACATCACTCACTACCCGAAAATTGGGTAGTGATTTTGATTGGTTGATTGTCTAGATATTCGCATAATTATGTATAATTATGAAAAATTTTAGCAGGACTGTCGCTTAATATTCAGTGGATCGCATCCCTGGCATTCTTTCGTTTAGTTCAAACATTTCGATAAACATTTCATCTTAAACAGCAAAATTGCCCTTGTCTTCGAAACTGAAATGCTAAATTGAACTGCGAATGAAGAATCATTGCGGAGAGTCGGTAGGTTTTTCATTTAGAACCCTTTTGTGGTTTCGGCGGTCGGTGATTTTGTTTATGCGAAGTTTTCTGAGATCAATGTTATAATTTGACCTTCTTGCTATTTTTGCCATCAATTGTAATGATTCTGTTAGCTTTTCTTTCTTCTCTCCTTGTTTTTTTTCTTTGTTAAGGACCAAATAGCTTCTTTTCAATTAAAGCAAATCATTGTGTTTTTGAACTAAGTGTTCCGTGTGTGTGTTTATTTCATTACGTGATTGCAACTGAGTTTGATTATAGAATTTAGTACAACCGGTTCAGAGTTGTACCGCATGCAGTTGATAGTTTGAACGTTAAACATGAATTACGATCGAAAAAAATAAAGCAGTTATGTATCATGCAGATATTTCCAAACGATATTTCTCGGTTTGCCACTTGAAAATCTTGTTTTACTTTTTGCATTAATTAAAGCAAAGGTCAAGGAGTAGTGACGTCACTGGACGGCATTAACAGCCGGTTGATTCAGACGTTACTGAGGGAGTAATAACGACTCGAAGCAATCGAATGAAATTCATGCTACTGTTTGGGAACAGATTTTATTTTCTAATTATATAATTCTATTTACTTGATTACCTGATTAATTAATTAATTTTATATATTTGTTTTTTATTTCTTTTTTTTATTATTAACCTTGGCGCGATGGGCAACCTTTGCCAAGTATAGGTATGGGAATAGGTATAGAAATAGAAATTCAAGTTATATAATTATATGAAGGGAATGTTTCTTCAAGGACATCTGTATCAAGCTTCACTTCCTCAAATAAAGTTTCAAAATGCCTGCTCCAAATGCAAACAAACAGCATATACTTGTAAACAATCAACAGCATGTTTATTTCGTAACGCCAAATAATTTTGGGCTTATCTGGCCTGGCTTGATAAAGATCAGCTGTAACATACATGTCCGTAAAATGACAAATCTTTTGCTCTGAAGTTGCGTTCAAGATCCTTGAAAACTTAAGAGAAACAATGGTTTTTTTCTAGTATGAAATTTAGCATGTTCTCTAAAGTTTGAGGTAATCTTTCATAAAATTCGGCTGCTTTTTTCTGCGACAGAACATGATATGCATAAACTTTTTCGTTGCCTAGCACATGACTAAGTACGTCAACGGTGAGATAAAAAAAGATTTTAAATTTTACCTGCCTTTTAAACATGGCATGTTGTTTGGATAAATCACTTTAAAGGGGCTATGTCAGCTGGAGAGCATGCGCTCTGAGGTTATGCAAATTACTTTCAACTGTCAAAATTCTATTGTTTTTAACGCATGACTTTCTCCATGTTCTCTGTCACGTCCAAGGCTCCGAATTTAGAGAGGTTAACAAGCGAAATGGGTTTGGATAAGGGATATTTCGATAGAATTTACGGAACGTTTCTTCTCTGGTTATGCTAGATTAAGAATAAAATTGTGACGACAATTTTACTTGTAGTTTTGGAGTAAAAACGCATGCCATTCATAAAATAGTGCGCAAACAAAAATTCAACAACAACATATTGTCTTATTCAACAAAATAAATCGAAGTTGTATTTTACAAACGAGCTACAAAAGACGCTAGACCAAAGATAAAGACCAAGACTGTTTCAAATCATTAACAATTAGACTTGTCTGTCGCTAGTGATTTTATAATTTAGATGATTGATTGATTGATTGATTCACTTTTATTTGAATACGGTAATTTCATAAGTTACATAACTTCTTTACATGAAAGCTGTATAGAAACAGAAGTAAATACTGTACAACTACACTAAAAATATGTACAAATAATAAAATATAGTAAAATGTAGTCAACAGTTTGCCTGCCTACTAGCCAGTTTTCTTTTAAAGATAGCTTTAGATTCGGACGCTTTTATGTCATTTGGTAAAGAATTCCACAGCATTCCTCCTCTGTATGAGAAAGACCCCTTATAATATTCTGTTTTTGGAACGTGGTCCAGTGCAACATTATATTCCGCATTTCTTAGCATAGACTTATAAGGGTTGTTCTCACAGACATTCGAGAAAAGATCGCTTAAGTAACTAGGTATATTTCCATTCACTGTATCATACATTAATAGACTTAAGTGCCTTTGACGCCTTGAGGCAAGCTCTTCCCAGTTTAGTTGTTTTCGTATTTGTGCTGAACGAACGTCATAACCTTGAAAGGTTATTATGCGTGCAGCACGATTTTGTAATTTCTGGATCCTAGTGGCAAGTCCCTGGTCTAAATTGTCCCAAACAACGTCGCAGTAGTCGAACACAGGCTGGATAAGAGATTGTTCTAATGTGTCCATAATCGATTTGTGACAATGCATCTGTAGACAGTTGTTCAACCCTCCATCATAGTGCTTCTTAGGTAGTTCTTGAGTCATCTGAGGGCAGAAAATGTGTGCTATGAAGTCGCCAATGTAACAGGAAATGTCAAATACATCTGTAAAAGTGTTTTTTGGCACCAACATGTGAGCCCCCCTGCCCCACCTGCTGCACTGCCTATATGAGTTTTAAATTGGGTAAATGTTGCCAAAATATCTTTTCTAGTCTTAAAGGGGCTATGTCACCCCACACGCATGCGCGAGCCAATGAAAACAAACTTGAACAAGTCGGCCCGTCTTTTTCAAGTTCTGTCGGAGATTTTAGAAGGCTCTTTGGAAAACAATCTGATAGAACAAGAGACATCAAGTCTTTGTTTTGATCTTAGGGAAACATACATTATCGCGCAAAATTGTTCGATCATGCCGAATAACTGCGACGTCGAGAAAAACAGAACCAAGCATCATTGGTATACTAATCCACTATAAGCAGTCCGTTGATAAAAAGGGAAACTAAACTCTGCTATTTTCCAAAAATATGCTCAAACACAAACAGTTAAAAAACACGGCATTTACAGGATCTAACTCGTACTAAGGTGCCTCTCTAAGTCCATTGAGAACAATCTGGACTAGCAAACGGTAGTGTTTATCTTTGCCGTGAATCCAGATAAATACAAGAAGGAATCTAGCCGAATTTTATAATGTTTCCTTCGCCAGGTGTTTAGTTTGGTCACAAAACTCATGGCCTGATGCTCTTGTAATTGTTTACCAAAAACGGCCGCTGCCAACTCGATAGCCGCTTCATTATATGTCCACATACTTTGAGCACAAGAAAAATCCAAGAGCCAGCAACCTCTAAAATAACTCAATAGAAAGGTTCTGTGAACTATAGGGAAGATTCCATCAAAGATTCCATCACTCATTGTGGAGTAGCCGTCATTAACTCTGCCATTACAACGGCCGCTGATAAGAGGACACAGTAAATCCACGTAAAAACATTCCACAGGCAAACAATTTCAAAATAACGCCAAAAAATTATTCTGTAATCACCATAGAACGATTCTTAATACAAAACTTCGCTAACTATCGAACGATGGCTGAGATTTAGACAGATAAAAAGAGCCTTCCAAAATCTCCGACAGAACTTGAAAAAGACGGGCCGACTTTTTCAAGTTTGTTTTCATTGGCTCGCGCATGCGTGTGGGGTGACATAGCCCCTTTAAGACTAGAAAAGATATTTTGGCAACATTTACCCAATTTAAAACTCATATAGGCGGTGCAGCAGATGGGGCAGGGGGGGCTCACATTTTGGTGCCAAAAAACACTTTAACAGATGTATTTGCCATTTCCTGTTACATTGGCGACTTCATAGCACACATTTTCTGCCCTCAGATGACTCAAGAACTACCTAAGAAGCACTACGATGGAGGGTTGAACAACTGTCTACAGATGCATTGTCACAAATCGATTATGGACACATTAGACACTGTGAAGATTGGATAGAGGTTTGCTCGTGCCAACTAAAAACGCCAAGGGTATTTTGGAAAATTTGAGTAGGGGTATGCACATGGCTGAGTGAAAATCTTCAAATTGATAGCTCGTTCTTTGCATTCTATGGGACGCATGCCATGAATTATTTTGTGTCTTACAGGATTTTTATGCATCAGGGACACAGGACACAGAGGTAACAAAATCACCGGTTACTAATTGAATTTCTTCTTTTGCAGTGTCCATGGATACACTTACTGACTAATAAATATATTTCAAAAACTTGTTAATAATTCATAACAAAAACAAAAGAAATTAATGTTTAATGAGTGTTTTTATATCTGATAAAGACACAGCTAAACTTTACCTCCAATTTTTTTCGACCAAAATAACCCCAAATCTAGATATTAGTGCAAAAAGAGTTGATCCATATCAGAGATTTTGAAGCTGTTCAAAAAACATGCAGTCGTGTATTATCAGGTTTAACGCTTAATCTGACAAGCGCGGATTATTCCGCCCTTATGACATCATGGACAAAAGATGCCTCTAACATGAAGGGAATTGCTCTCAAGGCAGCTTTCAGCCTCGTTTTGATGTTTGAGGTTGTTTTCGAGTCTTCTGAATTTTTTTCACGTAGTTCTCTTCAATATATCGCTTGAATTTGCCGGTTTTTCTTCGCACTTTCGATTTAAATGCCCGGAAGGATATTTAAAAATGGAGCGGGTAAATCAATCTTTACATTTCAACCCACCACTGAGTCATTTTTCGCTTAAAATTGCTAAAACATCCGCAGAGAGATAACAACATGGCTGGGAGAAGAACAAGATATTACATTGCGGACGAAGTTCGCAGGATTGTCATGGATGTTCCCGATGATAGTGATATCTCTGACTTTGAAGGCGAAGATGGAGATGATGCGAGTGATATGTTTGAGCCTAGCTCGGACTCTGATGATTCAGACAATTCGGAAAGGGCTTTTGAGCACCAAGATAATTCACTAGATCAGTCGAGTGACCGTGAAGGTGAAGCACCACGAAATGAAACAACAACATCCACTAGAGGAAGATCAAGGGGAAGAAGCCGAGGAAGGCCACGTGGGGGGAGGGTGCGTGGAACCACTACAAGAAGGGTGCAGTCACGATCCCTTGTAAACCGGGGTAGTGCAGAAGTTTCAACTCTAAGGTGGGGAAATCTTGATTAGGATGTTGTTGTTTCATTTCCTGATTTTAGAGGACGACATGGTCCTGTCACCCTTCAAGTTACTGAGTCTGAGCCATATGATTTTTTAGTCTTTTATTTCCAGAAGAACTCTGGGATGTTTTAGTGGAACAAACTAACATTTATGTTGCTCAAAAACAGAGAAAATCTTGGTTCAATGATACCAATAAAGATGAAACGAAAGGATTTGTTAGAACACTAATTGTTATGGCTGTACACAGGCTACCTAATTTTGACCACTACTTTTCTCGTGATTGGGTTTTTGCTGTTCCCGCAATACAAAATGTTTCTACCGGAAACAGATTCTAACAACTGTGGCAATATCTTCCTATGAAACCGATCAAAAGGGGCACCAATATCTGGGAATTGGCTTGTTCATGCTGTGGATATCTGTATGATTTTCAAGTGTATACAGGGAAAAGTGGTAGAAATTCTGAGGGAGGCTTAGCACATTGAGTTGTTACAGACCTTGTTATGCAACTTGGTGACCAGGAAACTGTAGTGTACATTGACGACTTCTTTACCAGCATTCCCCTATTACAAGAGCTGACGGAGTCATCAATCAATGTTGTGGGGACAATAAGGACAAACTGAAAAGGATACCCAGAGGTTTTGCAGAATAAAAACCTGCTAAAGCAGATGAATCTGGGTGATTTTCACACTGTGGCATGCGAAACAACAGTTTGCTCAGTGTGGAAAGACACAAAACATGTCTCTTTCCTATCAAATGTGCACTTCTCTCATGGTAATAGCAAAATCTCTCAGAAACTGAGAAGAGGTGAAAATGCGATTTTACCTTGCCCACCCTGTGCAGTAGCCTACAACAAGAATATGGGTGCTGTTGATAGGCATGACCAGTTAGTGCATAATTATACAATCGACCGTAAGTTGAGGAGGTGGTGGGTAAGAATGTTTGTGAACTTTTTGGATGCAATCATGGTGAATGCATACATTATCTACAAGGAAAATTTCAAAATTATGAACATGCCATCACCAGAAAACCCCCAAAGCCAATTGAACATGACAAATTTATGTCTGGAGTCATCCAAAAGTCGATTGGAAATTTTTCTTGCCACCGTCAGCCTGGCCCACCACCAGCACTGCCTCCCACTCCTTTTCATGGAAGAGAGCATGATTCTGTCAATCTCGTTGAGTTGGCGCTTCTCAAGTTTGGAAGATACCACCATTGTTGCATTGGTGTAAAAGGAGCAAAGCGCAAAGAAACTGGATCTGGCTGCAGAACCTGTGTAAAGCGTTTATGTCATTCTGGTTGCCATGAACAATACCACAGGCAGAAAAATATCTTTTAAACATTGCTGCCAATTATATTTTGTATAAAATGCTAGAATTTTTCTATTTTCCTCATAAGTTTGTGATGTTTTATGGCAACTTGTCAGGCAAAAAAGGATAAAACTACCTTATTTATGCAAATGTATTGAATTAATTAGCATAATTTATGTAGAAATATGGAATACTATGATCCATTTGCTAGAAAATTTAAGTAGCTTTAAAATGGTATATTACAAGCCATATTTAGTTTCAATCTTGGATTTAGATGATTCTTTTTTTAAAGTGACCTCAAAATTGCTATTTTTACCCAGAGAGTTCTGTCAGATTAAGGGTTAAATACTAAAATACGTCTAACAATGCTATGTGAAGTGGTTTTGAACTATATTCTCGTTGGGTGCCCACGACCTCTTGTTTGTTTTTCTCATTTTACGGTGTCAAGATGGACATGAAACACGAGATTGGATGATTGAATGTTATGCAACAGTTGACGCTTCACAGATAGCTCAGATTTGCGGTTTAATGAAAGGTGAAACTGAGCATCTTTAAAGGCATTCCTTCCCTTCTTCTTTCCTCCCTTCCGCGCTCCTCCTTTATACCTTACCCTCCCCCTTACCAATATTTTTAAGCTCTTACACAGGTAACCATGCAAAACCAAAGTGCAGCAAAAGTATCATTGATTATCGAATCAAGGAGTCACAACTTAAAAAAAGATCTTTCCTACATTGTACCCCTTCATTGCACAGCTGGCACCCACATAATCTGTTTGTGTAGCCGATTGTTATTTTATAGTAAATGTACTGGATTTACTGTTTGCTTCACCTATAGCGATATATCGCTAACTAAGTATATAAATCAATGATAAATAAACGTTGAATTTCCTTACCTGTGGTATATAGTCGTCGTTTTACCTTATGCTACACCAAAAGTGACAAAATATCAAAGATGCATCTTTATAATTCAAATCCACCAATTCACTATCAAGATCGATAGAATTAACATCAATTTGCTTTTTGAATGTGTCAAGATTGTAGAATTTAATTTCAATTCCCACGTGTTTCATGTCATGTATCAAGAGACACGTTTTCTAAATCAAGATGCATGTTTTTTAAATCAAGAAGGGAGACGACAATTTTTGATCAGTTTTGTTTCCGAGAGGGACTGAAACCGAGCACACAGGAATTCAGGCGGGCCTGCACAACTCCTGCAGTTCGCAAATAGATTGGTCTTAAAAGCTTTATATTTTAGCTCTTACTTGAGTGTCTTTTAGGGAATTTCCTTTGCGATATGAAATGAGGGGAGGTTCCTTAAAGATGTTTCTGAGATATGGTTGGTTCTGTATAAGGTGCCATTTCCCCATGAGTATGTTCTTGAGGTTGGGCAACTTGGGGTGGTATTGCGTTACAAAGGGTAGTATTTTTGTTTCCCTGTTCTAGTGCTTTCTCTCTGTCAGCGAAAATGACCTCTGAGAGATGTTTTTCTACAGTTGTAGCTGAGTAATCTCTATTCTTGAGGCATGTTGAAAAATTCCTCATGTTCTCTTCAAAAGAGATTTCAGAGGAATTTGTTGAAACCTTAAAGCTTCTCCTCCGATGAAGCCTTTTGTGACGCCTGGTGGGTGGCACGAATAGAAAATTGTGTATTGGAATGTCTCTGTAGGCTTGAAGTGTGTTCGCACGTCAAGGATAGAGACCTTGTTGAATCTGACACCTTTGTACACTTTCGTGTCCAAGAATGTAGTCTCTGTTTCTGATATTTCAGCCGTTAATTTGATTGTAGGATGGAAGTGGTTTGCCTTTAAAAGGAATATTTCGTTTCTGCTTGTGTCCCATACTGTATGACGGCATCGATAAACCTTTTCCAAAAGATGGGCTTAATGCTGCTCTGCCTGAGTATTTCTTTTTCTATTCTGGCCATGACGATGTTAGCAAAGGCTTACGGCCATTTTCGTGTCCATGGATGTTCCATGGGTTTGAAGATAATCTTTCTCGTTAAATTGGAACGAGTTTTCTAGTTAGTATCAGACTAAGCATTTCGCTTAAAAACCTTGTAGGGACTGGAGGGTTTCCTTGGTAAAATTCTTTGTATGCATGGCATACCACAGTGGTAATGCCCTCTCGTTGTGGTATGTTTGAGTATAGGCTTGTGACGTCCATTGAAACAAGCATGGCACTTTTAGGCAGTTTAATCCTCTCGATGAAGTTAATAAAGTCTGTCGCATCTTTAAGATACGAAGCTTGTAATTGTGCTATTGGCTGAATAAGGTGGTCAACAAATGCTGAGATCCGTTCTGTAGGTCCGGAACACCCTGAGATAATAGGTCTTCTGACAGGTGTCGGTTTGTGGATTTTAGTAAGTGTGTAAAACACTGGGATTTGCGGAGGATCAGGCATAAGGGAGAGCCATTTACCCGTCGTTTTATCAATGTGGCCTTCTGAGAGCAGTGTTTTAATAAGTTGTTGAGCTTTTTTGATTGTAGTTTCAACCATTGGTTTGTCTAGAGGTCGGTAGTTATTTAAATCATCAAGCAGAACCTGACCTTTGTTTAGTTTGTCCTGTCTGCTCATCAATACGGTGGTGTTACCTTTATCAGATTTCTTAAAAATAATGCTTTTGTTGCGCGATAACTCTTTGAGAGCTTAGCCCTCTCCCGTAGATATATTATCTTTTGGCTTGTCAAATTCAATGGCTTGCGAGCTCTAATTTTACCTCCTCTAGGATGGTCCCCAGAGCTACAGATGGCTGGACTGGTGGTTCCCAGTCCGGCGTTACAAAAGTGCTTTTTGTCTTTGATTTTTCTCCGCTCTTTTCTTTTGCGGTTTTTGGCCGCTTTGTTATCTGTGCGGTTTGCTTTCCCTTTTCCCCTTACTTCTAAGGAGTCTGATAAGAGACAAGAGTAAGATTCACTTTGTTTATTCGCACACTCATTTGTTCTAACAATAGATCGACTTAATTTTGGTCTTCAATTCTTCGGCTTGCTCGTTTACATCGTCATCTTTCTTGACAGTTTTCTCTCTAGCCGGTGATTGCGTTTTCTGGTGAGACGTCTGCTTAGTAACAGTATTCCTGCGAGACTTAAACTGTTCGAGTTTACGAAGCTTGTTTGTTAATCGTTCTGCGTGCTTGTGGTGATATTTCACCAACGCTCCTACGAGAGCCTGTTCTGCTTTCTTTCTGATCCAGCCAACCATTGATTGAGCCTATCTCGTTCTTAAATCGCCGCTTCAGTTCTTCGTCAGTTGTTGACACGTTTTAGGCCACATAAGCTCGAGATGTGTTAACTCCTTCTTGTGCTGATCGAATGATTCATCTGACAAGCTCTTCGATTCCTTCCTCCGCGATGTCTAACGCGGGAGCGCGGGGATGGGCAAGAATGGGCGGGATTCAGTCATGGAGCATGGCAGATTTTTCGGGTTCAGTCCCTCTCGGAAACAAAACTGATCAAAAATTGTCGTCTCCCTTCTTGATTTAAAAAACATGCATCTTGATTTAGAAAACGTGTCTCTTGATACATGACATGAAACAGGTGAGAATTGAAATTAAATTCTACAATCTTGACACATTCAAAAAGCAAACTGATGTTAATTTTATCGATCTTGATAGTGAATTGGTGGATTTGAATTATAAAGATGCATCTTTGATATTTTGTCACTTTTGGCGTAGCATATTACCTCAAAAGCGGTTTTTTGAGCGATTTTGAAGGAGTCGGATTTCGCCGTTGACTGTTCCTTAACGGCGAATTCAAACTCCTTCAAAATGTTCAAAAAACCGCTTTTGAGGTAAAAGGACGACCATATACCACAGGTAAGGTAATTCAACGTTTATTTATCATTGATTTATATACATAGTTAGCGACATATCGCTATAGGTGAGGCAAACGGTAAATCCAGAACATTTACTATAAAATAACAATCGGCTACACAAACAGATTGTGCGGGCTCCCTGTGTTCATTGTACATAGATTATTAACATACCCAGCCACTTGCAGGGACGCTCCAAAGAACAAGGCAAGACACAGTAGGCACCTTTAAGGCACAGTATTCTAAGATTTAACTTAAAAATGAATTAGCTTTGATTCTTACCTTGACAAGCAATGCATACAGGCAATGCAATGCGGAAAATCCGAAGAGGAAGCCACGAAATGGAGCTTGATGATTGTTTATGCAGTGGAAAATCAACTCAGTCGATGTTTGTTGGATGCCCTTAACAACAAAAAGTCAAAAATTTACCGCTGCAAGGGAAGATAAGTCGATATGGAAGTTACAATGTTTCTCTTCGATCCACGAAACGTGCGTGTCTGGAAGTGCATCGATTGTCGAGAGTTTTATGTCGATCCGCCTAGTCTCTAACATTAGTCTTCGCTGATTGGTTCAAAAGTGGCTTATGACCGACACGTCCAACACGTCCAAGTAAGCCGAAAAATTTGGAAATGGATCTGAAATTCTAAATCAGCTGGTGATCAGTTGAATGGATTTTAGTTTTCGCATGGATATCCATGGTTTTCGTTACATGTAATCTTATACCTGCCAACTCTCACGCCTGCGGGTTGAAAACTTCGATCTCACGCCGGCTCACGCCTGCAGGCCAATTTCTCACGCCTGATTGAAAAATGTAAGTTGTTGCCGTCCTGCTTGACACAATTTCCAAAAATACGTTAACTCAGACCCATGTAAGGAACGAAAACCATGTGTAAAATGAATAAATGGCAATACCTTCCTCGCGATCTCTGACTTTTGAAGTGAAAAGCACTGGGAGCGAGCTCGCCTTTGGCAGACTTCGGCAGACTTCGGACGTCTTCGGAAGACTTCGGACTTCTTCGGGAATCTTCGGAAATGATCGTGTCGTCTTCAAAAATCCCAGCACTCCCAGGATAAAAATCTCACGCTTATATCTCAGAAAAAGTTGGCAGGTATATAATCTGTGGTCTGTGATGTAAAGCAACAACTACAGGATGCTTTTGGTAACAATCAAACATTACATTGAGAGGATAAAATAGCGAATAGATGATATTTAGCATCAGAAACACTTTGCCTGTGTTTGCTTTTTGTTTTTGCTTCCCAAACCCAGACCGTTCTACGGACGGGAAAGGAGATGCCCCTAGTTAGCTCAGTTGGGAAACTGCCGATCTACTGAGCGGAAGTTCGGGTCCCGGTTAGACTTTCTAGTCTTCTCTGATAAGGACGAAAAACGCCCGGGGGTGCTCGCTATAATGCCCTATACGGGTAGGCTCCGCCCAAGAGGGGTACCTTTTTCAGGCCTCAGGTACAGTCAACTCTCTCTAAGACGGACACCTTTGGGACCGGCACTAAGTGTCCGTCTTAGAGAGGTGTCCGTCTTATAGAGAGTCAAATAAAGGGAGTGAAGAAAGGCAGGGACCAACTCTAAGTGTCCATTTTACAGAGGTGTCCGTCTTATAGAGGTGTCCGTTAAGAGAGAGTCGACTGTAGAGCGTATACGAAAGGGCTGCCTTTTTCACAAAAAATGGTATGTAAAAGGGTAAGGGGTTGGACCTCGGGGCGAAGCCTCCCCGTATAAATATTCGTTAAGTACCCCCCGGGGAAAAGCCGTAGGTCCCGTCTCATGCACTTGCACTTATCTGGTTCTTGTGCTTCGTAAAAGAACTCACACCACTGTTCAAAAAGAGCAGGGGACGTAGACCCCTATGGTGTTGCCAACCTTCACACATCATTCACATCTTGGGTAGGGTGGGTAGAGTACGTTCATAAATGGACTGAGAGCGGCCGCCGCTGGCGCCTTTGTATGCTGACATCCGAGGTTACTGTTAGAGGGCACGTCTGTTGTCCTATTATCCATGAGTCGTTCCTTCCTTCCTTCATTCGAGATGGGCTTACTCATCAAAGCTTTTTTAGAAGAGCTAAGCCCTAACGGCCAAGTCATTCCTTTTTATATCTATACCACTTTTGACCAAAAGGATACCCGCTCGTATAACTGCCATAGAACTAACTGATACCAGGAGTCACCCACCATCTGCCTCTTGTTCTTAAGGAAAAGCCCTGGGGACGAGGTAAAAGACGTCACCATGGGCTCCTGACGTCACTGATGACAGTACTATGATTCTCATACTTTCTCCACGGGCTAATCGGCTCCTGCTCCAATGATGAATAACGGTTTAAAAAATATCATTTGTGTTTGCCATGTTTGATAGACGTATTCGGCTAACTCAATGTTGTACCCAATTCAAATCTCCAGGGGATAAGATTCTTTGTGTATTGTATTTGCATTATAATGTGGCAGTCACATTTAAATGATATGGAAATTCCTGAAACAAAACGTTTTATTCCCAAAGGGTTTGGATTGGGTACAACATTGAGTTAGCCAAATAGGTCTATTAACGTATATGTTGTAGTTAATTTTTTTATCGCCGGTAATTTTTTATTTGTCTTTTGTTTCAACTTCATTAGCACACATTACCATACCCAAAAACAAAAGACAAATAAAAAATTACCTGAGATAAAAAATTAAGTACAACATATACGCCTCCTTGTACATGCTCTTTTATCAAAGGAAAAACAGGCTTCCTCACCCATCCCCCTTTTTTTACAGACTGTCAGTTGCTGTTAAAATTAAAAGCAAACAACTGTTTCAGTATGCTAGAATTCCAGAGTAAATTTTAAAAAACACACAGTTTAGATTGATTTTTAAACTGTTTAATGGCGTATGCGCTCAATTCAGAAAAGTGAGACTGGATCTGAATCCCCGACGACGTTTTCCTGTTCTGAATCCAGTCCGGAGTCAAATTTTACTTTCGTCATTAAATGCAAACATGTCCTTCATGTCTTTCAACACAAAGGGTCTTAGAATATAAGGTCAAACAACTTCCCGTATCAAAGGCCACTATTTCACAATATTTTGACATCTAGTAAGTGCGTTGGTATGTTCTTTTCTACTATACATGTTGAAAGCCAATAGCTGTTGTAGTTTCCAACAAAATTGTTACGGGCGAGCAAAAGCAAGCTTAGTTATCGGCGGCACTTATCATGTTTATAGGATCATACAGCGAAAAAGCTGGAAGTTTACGTAATAAGAAACTTCCCACTGTTGACAATAATCCACAAGCATGAAAGGAATGTCGTCAACATAACCTGCACAATAGTCGTCTGATGAGGTTCAACATTGTACTTGTAGTACATGCCAGATTCGCACGTGTGCAGGGGCAGGGGAGCACATGTTCGCTCGGTGGAAGATTGGTTGTGGGGAGGAACAAGGAATCACTATTTGTCGAGAGTGTACCAATTTTTAGAAAATCTTTACTTCACGACTGATTGTTGTGAAAATCCGAATCAGTGAAGTATTCACTTTAATTGCCAATCCTACACTATTTTCTTCTGTTGCAGTTCTGTTCAACACACGTAAACGATAACATTTGGTATCAGGAGCCGATCAGGCTCCTGTTGGTATTTATTTCGATTCTCGTCTTCTTTTCTTTGATTAAAGAATGTCGTGTTTTTTGGTTTCATTTTTGACTTCACATTTAATGTTGGATTTCCGAAATTTGTCTCTTTTCTAAAATGGCACTTTTGATTTCAAATGCTTACTGAATATTTCGCTGTCGAAACAGGGCTAAGGGGACTGAGGAAGCCAAGAAAAAGAGGCGGAAGTCGGGAATGCAAAGTACGAAAGGTTGGGAAATCCCTCCCCCCTTCCCCCCTCCCGAAAAAGTAATGTATGTCTTTCAAAGATTTTTCTGTCCTGTAGGAGATGAGAGATCGCTCTCTGTTATTTTACTCAGTAATGGGTGATTCTCGAACAAATGTCACTTGTTCGTTAGAATCTTTTAAAGACTGGGTACTGAAAGGTTGCTAATTGATTTAGTTTTGTTTTAAGTTATTGTGAGTAGATTAAAGGAATATGTACCTTGTAGAGGACTTGCGTCTTTTTCTGCACAATCTGAAAAAAAAAAAAATCTTAAGTATTCGGCCACCCTCCCTCTCGCGATTGCGAGCCCCTCCCCGGCCTCAGATATCTTCATCGCTTGTTGTGGCCCTTGGGTTATGTAGCCTGCCAAAGAGGCGTTATTGCGAGCGCCTAGCGGGGTGGGGAAGGGGGGGGGGGGGGATAAATAGGGGCGCAAGCGCGTAACGAAGCAGGTGGAAGTTTACCCCCGATCTGCAATCAAAAATAGTTTGATAGAATAATCCAAGAAACTCTCAAACATGAGCTCGATATTTGGAACAAATCACCTAAAATACTGAAATGCTTTTGCCGGCCATGGGGAGCATAGAGGCGGGGAGATCGTTTTCATCTCTTGGGAGGATCCATACTTGGCTTTGCAACACAATGAATACCGAACGAACTCCATCGCCATTCATGTAGATAAAGTTTCCATCAATAAAAGGCTGGTTTGGGAGACATTTATGGCGCAGAACCGCATACTAATGATGGCGACTAACAAGTTTCTTGTAACAGTTTAATCTGCACTGTATTTCTGTGTTATGCTTGATATCGTATACTGCGATTGAGAGTACGCGAATTTAGCGCTGTAGTATGTGGCGTTGCGAGATCTTGCGGTGTTGCAGGTTTCGTCCTTGCTCAGTTGCAACGTTTTGGAGCAGCCGGAGGACAATTTAAACTCTTTTGGACGAGAAAAGACAATTTCAACTGAAAGCTTCGTTTGAAAGTGGACTGGTATCACCGCCCACTTTACCACCACCTTTAACAACACCACGCTGGATCCACCCCTTGCTTCGGTTTTCCCTTCTTCTTAATAACCAACATGTCCAAATTCCAATTTGATGTAGAAAGTGTCTTCAATTAACTGGGGACAGTCAAGAGGGCCACAGGTCTACCAGTTCCTACAACTGTCAAATGTCACCCTCTTTAAATACAGTTTGTTTTTGTTTTGTTTTATTTGAGTAATTCCACAGAGTCATCATTCACGATTTGTTTTTTATTTGTTAGTTTTGTTAGCTTCGCCAAAGGAGACAAACAAAGCAAAGAACATTCAAGGTGGCCAAATTAAAATATGGAGAGAGAAAAAAATAAAAATAATAAAAGAGAGAATGAAGGTCGCTGACAGACAGAGACACCGCAACAGCTGAGGCAGCCAATCACAGCGGACGGGTTTAATCACCCTGTGTATGACGGAAGGACCTTGGATTTCGATTGGGGTCCACCTGTTAATGGTCATCTCCTACGTTAGCAAACGCGGAGGATCTAGACTGCGAGCAGTCTCTTATTTTTCTTTGCAAAGTTACCGCACGAGAAATCCAAGCACGCGAGCGGCGAAGCCGCAAGAGGCGATAAACGAGGGCGTTGGCATTTATCCCTTATTGTAACATAACGTCGTGGTTTGCAATCGCACTAATCGAGACAAGAGTAAAACGGATTTTAAGAGAAAAGGCGGAATGCAAGCATTTTAGGAGGATCCGAGATACTTCATTTTGGGCTGAAAGCTACTGGCCCCCCGCCCCTCCCAGCCCCTAAACCCAAACCTCAAGTGCTGGATCGATCCGTTTTAGATACAAAGTTGATATCTTAGCCAAAAAAGAAGTATCCGTACGGTAAAAAGGAGGGGGGAGGGGTGCTAGGCCTCCAAACTCTCCCACCCCGTCTACATCCACCTTTGCTTCTTCAGTCCCATAGGCATTTTGCTGAAGGATGGACAGTTTGATTTACTAAGGAATGAGGCCAGGCCGACATGTTACTGGTGTAACGGAACTTTAATAACATCATTTTAAAAACCAAGGCTATGTACAATAATAAACAGGAAACCTGAAAATGTATCAGCCACGATATGTACAAAAAATTCTATAATGGCGCTTACTGTAAACCAGTGAAAGCATGATCACATTAAGCTAATAACACTTAAACAGAAAAATTTCTTAATGTATATATCATATGGAGCAGTCTATGCGTACCTTACGAGCAGTGGTTTAACCACCGCTCGCAGGGTACTGTATGTATGGCTATCTAAATTGATCATATATGTCTATCAATTGGTGACAGTGTCGCCATTATGGAATACTTTTCAGAGTCAATAGTAAAGCGTCATTTACATATGAACTGTTTTAGTTTGTTTAAATACACATTGTTAATATGACGTTGCTATGTTTACGCAATACTATATGAAGTCACCGTGTCCTAAAAAACAATTTTCGCGTAGTGTTAGTTTTATTTCGCAGAATGTTAATCAATCCTAAATTGTACTATGTAAAGCTATAATATATCACATGTACCTATACTGTATGTACAACTATCTCAAATGAATAAAGACAGTGTCTATCAATTTAACCCAGTCTCCACAATCGCATTGATGGCGATTTTTAGTTACGCGTTTTCCATATGAACCTTTTAATTTTTGAAACTCACAACCTGTTCAAGCACACTATAAAGACATAGTAGAGTCCAAAAACAATTTCGCTTCACCTAAAACTGAAAGTATTATGAAAGTAATACAAAAGAAAATCGAAGGGCTGCGAGATTGCTTTGAAGTTACCTGATCACTATGAAGCTTTGCAGAAAAAGAAAAAAAAACAACTTCTTTTTACGGCTCCAAAAACGCCACTGAATCCAGACTAAAACCAGCGCTATTCAGGGAAAAACCAACACATGTTTAAATAGATTAGATAAGCGTACTTAACAGAATATTGTCATTGGTTTTAAGATACTTTTAGCTTCCTGGGTTATTTTATTACTAAAGAGGTTTGGGTAGTATAGCGAGATGCAAAATCATCGAGAGATGCCAGATGACTGATGAAGGAGTTAAACACTTCACTGCAGCACTCACATACACTAAGCTGAAACCTCCATAGTACTAATAAAGACACTAATGAAGGAGTTAAACATTTAACCGCTATATCCCGCTACACTACCCATACATTGAAATGTTTTTTAGTTCGCAAAAACCCTGATTGTATTCGTTGCCAGGTAACAACTTCGCAATCTCAATACATCCTAGCGACTGAAGGTTGTTGAAGCTTAAATCAAAATCCAAAATTCCTTCAACAGAGAAACATTTACTTTGCAGACAAGAATTAGATATAAAATACTTTACATTTTATGTTTAATAAGTTTAAGAGATTTTTACCTTTATCAGTTATGTTGTTACTCGAGAGGTATAAGCTGTTTAGTTTGCAGTTAGCGTGTGTGAGTGCTGTGGATAAATGTTTTTCACCTTCCTCAGTTATCTTGTTACCACAGAGTAGTAAGCTGTTTAGTTTGCAGTTAGTGTGTGTGAGTGCTGTGGATAAATGTTTTACTCCTTCATCAGTTATCTTGTTATTCGGGAGGTCTAAGCTGTTTAGCTTGCAGTTAGCGTGTGTGAGTGCTGCGGATAAATGTTTAACACCTTCATCAATTATGTTGTTATCCCTGAGGTCTAAGCTGTTTAGTTTGCAGTTAGTGTTGGTTAGTGCTGTGGATAAATGTTTAACACCTTTACCAGTTATGTTGTTATCCGTGAGGTCTAAGCTGTTTAGTTTGCAGTTAGTGTGTGTGAGTGCTGTGGATAAATGTTTTACACCTTCATCAGTTATCTTGTTACCCAAGAGGCGTAAGCTGTTTAGTTTGCAGTTAGTGTGTGTGAGTGCTGCGGATAAATGTTTAACACCTTCATCAGTTATGTTGTTATCCATGAGGCTTAACGAATTTAGTTTGCAATTAGTGTCTGTGAGTGTTGTAGTCAAGTGTTTTATGCCTTCATCAGTTATGTTGTGACCATTAAGGGCTAAGCGGCTTAGTTTGCAGTTAGTGTGTGTGTGTGCTGTAGATAAATGTTTAACACCTTCATTAGTTATGTTGTTACCCCAGAGGTCTAAGATGTTTAGTTTGCAGTTAGTGTGTGTGAGTGCTGTAGATAAATGTTTAACCCCTTCATCAGTTATGTTGTTATCCCTGAGGTATAAGCTGTTTAGTTTGCAGTTAGTTTGTGTGAGTGCTGTAGATAAATGTTTAATTGCTTCATCAGTTATCTTGTTACTGCTGAGGTCTAAGCTGTTTAGTTTGCAGTTAGTGTGTGTGAGTGCTGTGGATAAATGTTTTACTCCTTCATCAGTTATGTTGTTACTGCTGAGGTTTAATGTTTTTAGTTCGCAAAAACCCTGATTGTGTTGGTTGCCAGGTAACAACTTCGCAATCTCAATACATCCTAGCGACTGAAGGTTGTTCCTGCTTAAATCAAAAGCCAAAATTCCTTCAACAGATTTAAGTGCATGCACTAATGCTAAAAAGTCAAGAGGTGACAGGTTACATTCACTAAAATAAAGGGCGTTACAACCAATTTTCGCCAGTTTCTTTTGAACTTC
Organism: Porites cylindrica; assembly: GCA_964035525.1. Classification (NCBI taxonomy): domain Eukaryota; kingdom Metazoa; phylum Cnidaria; class Anthozoa; order Scleractinia; family Poritidae; genus Porites; species Porites cylindrica. Next base: position 950,283 of record OZ037787.1, on the reverse strand, counting down.
TCGATCAGAGGCTTTGTTCTCATACATGCAATTGAATAGCGTCACCACTAAAATGTCTTCGCCGGCGTTGGCTGGCCAACCGGTCAGTGTTTCACTTCGTTCCTCTGAATCTTCATTCATCTCGATGTCAACTTCATAAGGAAAAGTTTCTGAGGGAAGAAGGTCGCTGAAAATATCTGTTGACTGTCCTTCTTTTTCAGCCAGCAGTCCAGCCACAAACTGCATCACAACCTTCAACGCGCCATCCTCGATGTGATCGGAAACAAACTTCTGCAGGTCTTCGGAACTCAACGTGTCTACCAAATACTTTGCTGCCAAGAACTCCTGTATCGTCAGGTGTAAAAAGCAATATTGCTCTCTTCTCTCTGCTAAAGGATGGTCTTTAGTATCAGGTAAACGATGAAACAGGCCATTACTGTTGAGGCGTTTAACCTCATGTGATTCAAAAATTAGTCTTCCCTCTTTAATTCCATCAAAAGCAATTTTTCCCAGACGTGTGAACACCTTTTGTACAGAGGAGGGCAGTTCCTTAAATGGTTTTAGAAGAAACTGTTGACCTTCAGTTTTATTGTGGCGATACTGACCGTCATCGTAACTAAAGTAAAACATCTTTATTGCAATGGAGTATATTTCTGTCAGTCTTGTTGGGAGGTAGTGGAGGTTGGTTGAGCAAGTGTTGACAAGCAACTCTAACAAGCATGAACAAATGATGAAACAATTTACTGGAATGTAGCAGAAGGCTAGAAGGTTTAAGTTACCGGTGATGTGTTGCCTTATGGTTTCTGCTTTGCCTTCCAGCTTTGTAAACTTCCTTACATAGTCATTCACTTGCTCAGTTGTAAATCCCAGAATTTCAACTGCTCTGTTAAAGTTAAGACTTCTGACACATGACACGGCATTGGGTCTTGTAGTCATTAAGACTGTCGCGCCGGTAAGAATTTTTCCCGTCACTATTTTCTTCAGCAGGATATGGACAGGCATCTTGTCTTCTTCATTGTTTCTGTACGGAACGTCATCTTTACTGATTTCAGTCCTATAAGAATACTCGTCAAATCCATCAAAAATCACCAGTACTCGCTTTGGGTTGTGACGAATGTAGTTCCAGATCTCTTCGGAAAGAGCTGTTGAATATTCTGAGTGATCCAGAAGCTCGCGAAGATTTAGTTCTTTGCTTCTAGAGTTAAACATCCTCAGCTTAACGAGGAAGGCAACTTTAAAATCTGTTTGCGATTTTTGTGTTTTGTTAAACAGGGTGTCGGACGCCCAGTCGCGAAGAATCTTTGTGCTAAACATGGTTTTTCCAATTCCAGGACGACCAACAACAAGAACCTTCCGTTTTTCAGCACCAAAAATATCTCCTGGAAGCGTTGGTCGCAAATTTTCATTGGCTTTGTGGTACTCTTGTAGTTGTTCCATTCTGTCTCCAGTAAAGTCATACTCAACTCTCCCCTCATAAATAATTAAATTGGTGAAGATTTCGTCAAGCTTCAGATCTCTTCTGGGTCCTTCACCTGGATTATGAAAAGGTGATTTAAGATCTCCGTAGGGCTGTTCAGTGACTTCTCGGACATGTTTCTTCATATCTTCGATGATGGAAGGAACTAATTTTCGTTCGTTAGTTTGAGTGCGGTTGAATGACGAGTCATGTGACGCGTTGCCGAATGAAGATGCTGACGGTCGCCTTTCGGTTCGACCGTCCTTATACTCCTGTTGCTGCGGCCCTGCCGGAGAAACAATCAATTAACACTATTTACTTGAAAAAGTCGTTAACTAAAATATCAAAATATCACTATCAATAAGAATAGTATGGAAAAGTATATTTCAGAAGAGTAAGTCATATGAACCAGTAAGGCCCGGTTCAGACGCCGAACTTTTCATGAGCCGAACCTAATACATTGAATTAAGTACATGAAACGTTCGGCGTCTGAATCAATTAGGAACGCCTGTTTCAATTTGGAACGGCTCAGCCGTTCTTTTCGCCTAGCCCGGCCGTGAATTTCGCCTTTGGAGCGACTTTGGAACCGCTTTGATTCAGACGCCGAACTTTTCATGTACCGAACCTAATGCATAAATCATTATAAAGTATTTTGTACGCAGTTTGACCGAAATGAGCATTTTTCACCTTTTGAACTTAGTTCAGCTGCAATTAAGATCAGCGTCTGAATCAATTTAGCCGGTCTAAATAATCTGGGTCGGCCTTAATTCGAATGAGGTTCGGCTCATGAAAAGTTGGGCGTCTGAACCGCGCCTAACAATCTCAAATCTTAGTCAAGTGATTTTACCATTTAACGAAGAAAAACAGACAAAATGACTGATTGATGTATCATGATGACATCAAAATCGTTCAAATCGGGGTTAGCGTTTTTATCATGCCAAAGAAAAGAAGGAATCCTTCATTAAACTTTCTGCTAACAACATTTTTAAACTATCACTAGAAAAATAAAATATGATATCAAGATAAAATCTTAAACAGAATATTAAAAAAGCTGATGATAAAGCAAGTGATAAATCAAGATATATGGATTACCGACAAAGCTTACAAGAAACATGGGTTGTGGGCGTACCGTGTGGTCTGTTGAAATATTCGTTTATCCGGGCTTGTCCAATATCAAGGGAACAGATTTACTATTTGAACCAATCACACAAATGGAAGACATTGTTTGACAATTCCTATCACTCATATGTCTTGCGCAACTTGAATCTAACTTTACACAATTTGAACAAGTGGTGTGTATTGAACAACTTAATTTGGGATAATACATGTGTGTACCCACAGTGCATATAATTTATACCACGTAGCTTATCTGTGACTGTATTAAGTAACCCACCGATGGATGGATTCAATAAATCATATGCCCTCTATGAGAATGATTACCTTGATAATGAGGCCACGAATAAAAAGCACAGGGTTCATTCAAAATGTGTGCAACAAGAGATGCGGCCATCACACTTGCACAGGAAGACCAACTCTCAGAAGCCAACTGAGAGCCATCTGCATAATCAGCTATTCCTTTCACAATTAACCACTCAATTCTACAATCAAATGCTGCTCCAAATACTCCTGTAGGAAAACAAAACAAACAGTACATTAGTTTTAAGACAGTCCTGTGTACATGCACAAAAAAAATTGTGTGGACCTCAGAGACATTGCTTTAGCGCACCTCTAAAACCGTACCAATAGAATTAAACTATTTACCTTAAGCATCAAGTTAAAGTAAAGTTAAGATTAAAGTTTATGGAGTTTTAAGGGTACATGTATACTCCTATACTAAGAGAAGTTAACTTAAAGAAACATAACGCAAGGTAGGCTGGGGTGGCTTTTTCGCATAGAAATCTCTTAAATTTAAATCAGTTTAAATCAATCACAACTACACAGACTATAAACCAAGAATTGAACAAATTTTCAGAGTATGGAAAAACAACAGCAGCCATTTTTGCTAAAAAGGTCCGTAATTTGTAATATTAAAACTCAAAGATGAGTGATGGCGAGGTGCCTGCAAGGCTTGTGGACCCAAAATGCTGACAAGTGCAGCACATAACCTTGACAACCCTGTGAGTGGCATCCACCCAGGTACCATCTCAATAGTCACCAGTGGAACATTCGCGTTGCATTCTTAACATATACTTACTAAGGGGAGGGTGGGGTAAGGAGCAGAACATTTAACAAGCATGAGCAACATTAAGTTTTGCAAAAATAATGGCATGACCTTGACAGCTAGCTAGAGAAGTTTTAAATTCCCTTAGTCCCCTACAGGGTAATTTGAGCATCAACCTCATACAAAAGGCTGCTGGCCAGCAAGGTGTTGAATTTATTTAATATTTTACTCTCTCTTTCCACCTCAAGTAAAGCTCTAAATGTTATTACCTTTCTTTAAACCCAAATCATGCTGATTCATGAACAAATTAAATTAGAGAAAAAATATTTTCCTCTTACAGAAGGTTTCAGTTAACTTTGTATATGTTGTGGTTCAATAATAATATTATTATTTTGTCCTTGGTTTATATTTTATTTTCCATTGTTTTGGAGTATGGTGATGTACGATAATGAGTTTCAAACAAAGGAAAATAAAACTGAAACCAAGAATAAAGGTGAACCATAACTTATAAATAGAATAAGTCTTTCCAAAAAATATCCATAACTTCCCCATGGATAATCAATGGAATTTCCATGGGGGAGGGGGAGGGAGATAAAAATGCCAAAAATTTTAACGGGTAGGGGATGGTTTATATGAAATAATTTTTCCAGAGGGTCAGGCAAGACTTGGAATAATCAAACATGTACAGTGTACTTATGTATAATAATTATTATTATGTTGTAATGACAAACAAAAACAACAGTCAAGTTACCTTCTCCTTCATTTTCCATTGCCATTGCCTGAGGATTTGTTTCAGCAAGTTGATCACGTCGCTGTTCTGAAATGACTTGTTCTGGTCCACTCAGAAACTCAGCAGCAGTATGAACTTGAACTTGTTCAGCATCAGCCAGGTTCTTCAAAGGTGCTTGCCAGCCATCAGCACAATTCTTAATGACATTCAGGAAACATTTGCTCACATAACTTCTCATGCCAGTTGAATGTTCTTGATTATTGATCACCACTTTTGATGCATATGTTGCTAATTTGGCAGAAACAACAACATCTCCTAACTTGCATTTCTCAGGGTGAAGACCACTACATGTACCAACAGATATAACTGCTTTGGGTCTTAGCACAGTGGCAGCATTCTTTACAGAGACGAGAGAACCACCAGGACCACTTTTGTAACATCTTAACAATGCAACTTTAACTTCCTCTTGACTTTCACTCACATCAGAAAAGTACACAAAACCAAGATCAGCAAAAAAACATTTATAAGGGTTTTTTAGCTCACTGTAACAAGCTAAAAACTCACAATCCTCCACTGTCAGTAACAAAACATCAACAGGAAGATCAGCATGTTTTCTGTTTTTTGCCTTAATCTCAGCCAAAGATGGGAGAATTTTATTAAGTTCTGGAGGGTCCCTAATACACTCTTTTGGAGTCCTTTCCTTTCTTTCTCTCTTTCTTTTCTTTTTTCTCTCTTTTTTCAATGTGGTTCTTTGGTTCTTTGTGTTGCTTGCAGTATTCTTTGAACTAGAGAGGAGACCAGTGGTAAGCCAGCGAGTGTTACCATCACTGCCCACTGATCTGCGCATTGTATCCTCAGAAGATTTGAATATCTTGGATTCTGATCAGTGGAGGAAAATATAATGAAAAATGCGTTAATAATAATATTATAATAACAATGTGTTGTGCTAGAGGTTCAGTTAAAACAAGCCCATGTTGAAAGGCAGTGACAAGTAAACCACCCCCTGAGCCTTGCATGTATTAACCAAACAAAAGTTGTCCCCCCCCGCTCCCAGGGTCTTCCAAGTTCTAACACAACCCCCTTACCCACAACCCCCCCAAAAAAAGGTATGATTAAAGTTGGTCTTCTTTTTCAGCCTTATGTACAGAGATCACACTTCCACTCTCAACTATAAGTGAACCCTATTTTCTAACAACAAACATTACCTTCTTCATCTGAGTCTTCAGCCACACCTCTCTTCCTCTTTGTTGCTTGCAAGACAGTAGGTTGAAATGGCTTCATACAAACTGGAAGCAAAGTAATTATGATCAGTAGCACATTTGTCACAACCATAAGAAAAATAGTTAGCCCATGGCTACAAGCCTACTGACTGGGTAATTTGAAGTTTTATATGTTACAAGTCAAAATTTAATTGGGGTAAAAATTTTCAACCTAGGTTGAGTCTTAATTTCCTTTGTCTCCTAGCCCTAATTCATGAATTATTAGGGCTACGAGACAAAGGGAATAGAGAATTAACCTAGGTTTAAAAATTTAAACCTGAATCTAATTTTGACCTGTGGCTTTGCAGCAGACTAATTTAGGTCGTGCATGAGACCAGCCTGGGTTGCCTGTACACGAAGTCAGCCCCATTTGAGATTTTCGGATGTAAAGATGTTTGTATGTACGTATGTATGTAAATTCATCGAATGTAGATCAGACTTGCGAAGATATCCATTTGTTTAATGCTACAGATCTGTTTCGCAGGGTCAAAAGACGACCACACTTATCAGGCAATTTAACGAATGAACCGTACATTTAAAAACTGGCAGTTATAAGCATTTAACTCTGTTGCTATGTGATATATCTCCAGGCCCTTTTGGTTGCAACCAATCGATTAAGAATTACACTCCCAAGGGAAAAGTAAATACTGCATCCTCTAGAATACTCAGCTGTAGATAAAGTGGGCTGTGGAAAACTAAAGGTGGGGAAATGATATTTCGTGTAGAAAGACACGTTTTCACAAGCAAAGAGTATGAATGCAAGTGAAGGTAAAAAATTCTCGTGAATTGAAGCCATACGTTTCTCAGAATATTTAAAGCAATTCCTGGAACTCTACGGTAAATAGATTTGGTGTTTTGGCCAAATTTGTATTCAGCCACTGGCTTTGTTGTATTTATTTAAGCTCAATTGATAAATTGCTTTAGTTAAGAGCTTTTCTGGAACGTTTGACGTTTGTTCTCCCCTTGGTAGTAAAATGTTTTACACATGCCAGAAGCAAAGATTGAAAATGATTTGACACGTTCACGAAGCGTAATGATGTTCAACCAGTTTAATACTGAACTTGACTGGAAATTCAATTGTTCACTTACTCCATCGCTCAAGTGCTCTAAACCTTATCATTGACAGGGTTCAGACAAATAATACTCTGATTTATTCTCACAGACTTTTATACAATAATGTAACTTGATACACACACTTTTTTCACCTATGTGTCGTGTTGCGTTACATACACAGTTATTTGCCACTGATAATGGCAAATAGAAAAAATTGAAAGAAATTGCAACTGATTAACACTATTAAATTTGAAATGTCATGCTTTACTTGCAGCACTTCAGTTTCCATTGGAAACTACTAGTATGTACATTATCTCATTTTGCTAGACAAGCTTTTCTTTGGAGATAATAAATGAAGTATCAGTCAAACTTATAGAGGATTTGCACAAAAAATTCAATTTCTTCTGCGTTTCTGAGGGATTACTGACAACATGGAAGTTTCTCATCTGAGTTACAAGGGACATGAAATATGATACATGGGATCATGTGTGTGATTTTCCTGTGAAGGAACTGAATGTTTTAATCGGACATTATGTGACACACGGATGTTTCACAGATACAAAAACAACTACAACTCCTACAATAATCACGGACATAATAACTTGGCCTAAAAAAAGATTTAGACAAGTTCTGTCCTTTAACTCTTTCATTTCAGTCACAGTTTAAGTATAAATGAGATATGCCGTTTGCTGCTTCTATGATTTGCCCTTACGCACAATGAACTTAACACTATCTGATTCTTTCTCTTATAGAAACCTTTTTAATGGGTGTCTTGAAAACAAATACCCCCCAATTTTATATATATATATATATATTTTTATGGGAGGGGGAGCGGAGGCCATTCTTGTACAATAATCGGAAAAGTTTAAATTAAAAGTTCAAGTCTTCTTTTTGTACTCTCTCTTCTTTTTGTCACTTCCTGCAAAATTGTCTTTTTCTGACGGGAAGGGGTGGAGTTTTAATCTCCTGTGGAGAGCACGAGGTTGACAAACTGACAACTATACTGTACTCCCCCTGGCCCTAGTACTCTCTCCTCCCTCTCCCTCCATGCCGCACGTTGAGGAAAACCATCAGATCAACGCGCACTTACACAGGCTCCTGTTGAATTTAATCCAACTATTCACCACAATGATAAGCCATTTATAGACACCCCTTTTAACTATGAAATCAGGGATAAGGACACAAACGAGAAGGTTTTTGTGCTTCTTGCTCACTTAAGTACATGGTCACAATACCAGATGGAATGACATCTTATACAACTATATATTCAGATTAAGCAGGGACAACTATTGTTAAGAAAAAAAATTAAACTTCATTCTCATAGAGACATTAACAATATTATGATCATCTTGAAATGTCCTCTGCTACTGATAAATGTATATAAATTCAGCAAACATAATTCCCACAAGTCCAAAAAAAGAAACCAGGATGTTTGTGATTATTGGAAAGAATGTTTTACCTTGTCTGGGGTGAAGGCTGACATAGTGAAACTCGTGAATGTGTCCCAACACAAGGGGGATTGGGTCCGCAACTGACTGCTCTGGATGGACAACTATTTCACAATCAAGGCTGCTGATAATACGGATGGGAGTTTGAAAGTAGTTTGCTGCAGCAAGCAGAACCACATGGTCACCCCAGGTACCGTCTTTCGCCATGCTTTGTAAGTATTCACACCATGATGGGTATCCAGAGACAAAGTTAAGCAGAGATGTTCCATTGTGCTAAAAAACAAAAACAATCAAATAAGTGAATTTCAATTTTTTCTGACTAAGCAGCACAGACATGGAGTGATTTTAATCTGCTAGAAAGTTTATCTTAACTTTGTTTAAAAGTGAGTGGTTGGCTAGGTAGGGTAACCGTTAATACCATTCACTTACTGGGTGGCACAAGGGTTAGCAGGGAAGCGAATTCCAAATAAAACAAGAATCACCGAAAGGGGATTTTAACTGGGCTGCCAAGCGGTGATCTTTTCTGAGGGAAGGGGGCAGCTGCACACACTTGGGCTACCATAAAACCTTGTCACCGACCATTGCGTGACATAGAATCTCATGTGAGAGTGGAACATAAACTCATTTGAACATTGTACCCTCTTGGAAGATTTTTGTAACAAGAAAAATGAGAACCATTTTTTAAGTCGGGGCTGTATAGTAACTTTTAAATTCCACCATTATCAATAAAAATAAGCAAGCTAGCCATTCTAAGCAGGAAACAATTAGCATTATTTTCATGCACCCTTCCCTCAATCCCTCTGCCCCCCAAAATATAACATGACAATATAATGTGACTAATTTGACCTAACCAGAAAATCCAAAAATTATTGTCATTCTACAGGTCATAAAAAGCGACAGGGTCAGCTATACTGTTAACAAGCAGTACATTTCTCAATTCTGGTTCTTAAAACTAACAAAGCAATTAAAATTTAAGTTTTGTTTTTGTGTGAAGCCTTTCAAACTGTCCAAGTGAATATATATACCTTGTAGTTCATTTTGTTTATATATTGCATAGCAACAGTATTAAATGATTATAACCACCAGTTTTGAGAGAGACATTGGCCGTCACATTTTCAACCGTTTAAACTTCAATATAAAGCGAAGAGAAACCTTGAAAGCGACCCATCCTAACATCTTTTGAAGAAGGCACTGAAAGCAAAGTGCCAATGATAATACCCACACAAGCTACACACACAAAGAGCTTTGCAATCACGTTTTGGAAGGGAAAAAAACTCATCAAAATGTTTCAACTTCAACAGAAAGTGAAGGAAATCCCCAAAAGGTACTCATCGTAGCTCCTTTAAAAAGAGACAGCAAAAAAGTGCAGTATGCTTAAGCTTTAAAGACATGTTCACCTAATCGCTGCCTCATCCTTTGAGACCCAGTAGCAGCTAGTTGAGACGATAGAAAGTTCGTAGCCTGCGTAGTAGCAAGCGTTTTCAATCGAGATCGATCTCTGATTATACTATGTAGGGACTGAAATCTGATTTTGCAGAAAAATGGTTCAAATAAATATCAGTTTAAAGTGCTTGTAATCTGCGACCACAAATAAGATCAGACCAGATCTGTGCACGTAAACAAAACATACCTGGTTTGATTGATGTATTGATTGCTATTTAATCAAGACTATGAGCACCGCACCAATCACAAGCTGCGTTCATGGGAGAATGCAGTTTTTCAATATCGTGGGCTTTGCGAGCAAGCATTTCCTTCTCTCCCCTCCCCCTCCCCTGTCATTTCTTTTTTTGCTCTTGTCCCAGCTTTCTTGACGAACTCACGCAGAAACACTTGCTACGCAAGCTAGAATGTTTGTTGTGAAAATTTACTATTATAATTTAAGGTCGAGAAGAGCCCCTGGGCACTTACGCATACTGAACCAGTTCCAGAAGCATTTGAATTGCCTGCTTTAATCAGCAAAGAGGAGCAGCCAGGTGTTCTGGTGTTTTCTTACATGATGTAGGTTTCCTCATTGATCGCCATAGTTGCATACGGTGTTCAAAGGGGAAGTTTATCGAGGGAATGCAACAAAATGTTTAAGAAGCCGGAAAGTCATGACGCATTTGCGTGACATCACCAAGACAAGTGACCTAAAATGGTTCTTTTTGGTTGTTATTACCCTATACCTGCCAAGTGTCATGCCTAAGGCGTGATTGTCACGCCTGCGGATCGAAAACTTGGATCTCACACCTACTCACGCCTGTGTTATGATTTGTCACTCCTGGTGGAAAAGTTTGAGCCATTACAGCATTAACTGACACATTTTGAAAAATATATTAGTTGTTTTAAGAAACTAGAACCAAAGAGAGAAAGGAAAAGTCTATGTGGATGATCGACTTTCTGCAAATTCTCTTTTTTTAGTAGGGAAGTCAATGTTCCTTTGTGTTCCTGTGTTAGGAACTCTTTGTAACGTCTTCCGAACATTTTCGGACATCTTCGGATATTATTGGACCCTACGAAAAATCTTGGCACTCTTAAGATAAAAAAATGTCACGCCTATAAATGTAAAAAAGTTGGCAGGTATATTACCCCCCAAGTTTCGCTGTCAAAGCTCAAGTATTTCAGACTAAATACGAAGACGTGGGTGATTTCAAAGAAGATCAAGAGAGCCTAGTCTTGATCCCATAATACTTCAGTTCTTTTTTGTTATGTTCAATCCTGGCTTTTATCCAATTTAGTTTAGCAAAGAAACGTTGAAATGAGTTAAGGGAAATGATTATAACTGATTATGATTATTATTGATTAATATTATTATTATTAAATGATTATCATATGGGAGGAATCCGCCAAACAGACACGGAAGGCCCGTGCCAATAATTTTTGTCTTAGTTAGGCTAGTCATCAACTTACCCGATTAGGATTCTCATCAAGGTACTGAACCAAGGTTTTTCTTAGCTCTTTGTGTGAGATTTGAATTCCTTTGACACTTTGTAATTGTTCTGATAATGCATGGAATAAACAGTTCCCGGATGCTTGGTTATCAGAAACAACAAATCCTTTGCTGGCAGCAATCGTTGTCAGATCAGATGGTAGGTTGGTTTTCTTGCTAACCTGTTCTGCATCACGTCGTAGATTTAGTAAAGATGGAAAAACATTCCAACCTGAGAAAAAAAGAAAACAAGTTAAAAAAAAATGGGTACTTATAATCACATTTTCCGTTGTTTGGTAGGGGTGTAGTGGTCATGGATATTGATAAGTTTTTGGATCCTATTGCAGTGATTAATTTAAAATAATCCTCTGAAATTGAAATCAACTAGTTTTTTATTATAAGAGAATTAGCAAGATTTTAATAATATTATTTGCTTAATCCATAGTTCTTAGTTAGGTCGTTGATTTATTTTGCAGAGCGCAGTGCAGTCTGGTTAGTATCTCATGTTCTGCTTAAGCGACATTTCGCATACAACACAATGGGGAACAGAAGTGAACATATTGCATCTTGGGCAGTTGTTACATATGCCCAAAATATTTTGCGGCAAACCATCTCAGTAGGAGTAAAGACACTTCGCAATGTATACACTTTTGGTAGCTTCAAGGCATGTCAAAAGGGAAAGGCCTCACATCAAGTTGAAAGGCGGTACTCAAAAAAGTCTTTGCTTGAGCTCCCTAATAGCTTTCCTCTGAAATATTTAAATGAATAAAATCAACAAAGGAATTTCTTTAATTGGCTTTCATTAGTTTTCTTGCAATTTTGGCACTTTTCAGGCATAATGAGATCCAATAATTTGTACATGAAAAGTACACAAACATGCACATGCTCACACATGCCACATATTCTTTATTCTTTTCTCTCTCTCCCTTCAACCACTATTTTTGAGAGATTTGAGAACTCTAGAAGTTTAAATGTTCTTGAACTTGTGGAGAAAAAGTGAAATCCTAAACCAGTTCAAGGCAGACTGAAGCCCACTGTTTTGCCTTAGCAGTATGTATACATGCAAGTGAACCTACAATGAGGGACAATAGTGTTGAGACACTTCCATAAATGGCCCCTTTTTGCACAGTGGACATACCTATCCCCTTCCCCTGTCTACCCCAACCCCGTCCCCCCAAAATCAATGTTGTATTTTGGACCCTCGAGTCTTTCTTTTACTTCAGACAACATTGATTTGGGGGGTGAGGGGATTTATAACATTTAAAAGGAATGAAATAATAAATGAATGAAATTGTTGATAAAAGTACCCATTTAAAACAAGTGTGTCAACTACTTTTGTCCCTGATTGTAGCTATCGTTCATCCATGCTTGCGTAAGCCAACGACTTAGAAAAAAAGACAGATTCAAATGATGTTAACAATTTTAATGATTAAAGCTAACACTTTTGATCAGCAGTGCCATTCAAGAAGCTTATTATTATTAAGTCATCAGGCAGAAAATGAAAGATTCACCCATGACTGATTTCTTGATAATTTTACAAAGACATACAGCTGTAACACAACACAGCATGGTTATATTTGTGCAAGCGACTGTATGTTCGAAACAAGACCAATTCACACTTAAAGGTACCCACCCATACTTATAACACTAGGTCTCAATCATCTTTTTTTTAAATCCAAGGTCCAAGGGTAACATCTATGTGAACAGTTTCTTCCCGAGAACCATAAAAGATTGGAGTACTCTAGTATTAAATATTAGGAAGATAGAGACATTGGACATTTTTAAACACACTGTTCGGAACCAGATTTTATTTATTTAATTACACAATTCTATTTATTTGATTATTTTATGTATAATTTATTTCTTATTTCTTCCTTTATTTTTTTTATAATTTACCTTGGCACGATGGAACACCTTTGCTAAGTATAGGTAGAGAAATAGAAATAGAAATTCAAGTTATATGAAGGGAATGTTTCTTCAGGGACATCTGTATCAAGCTTCATTTCCTCAAGTAAAGTTTCAAATGCCTGCTCCAAATGCAAATAAACAGTGTATACTCGTGAACAATCAACAGCATGTTTATTTATAACGCACAACAATTTTGGGCTTATCCAGCCTGGCTTTAGCCTCCAACGCAGATGTTCTTAGGGGTTCGTCACGCGTTCATGCCTCACGAACGTCTGCTAAACTGAAAGATAAATTCCTTTCCCATTGTTCGCAAATATCGGCTGGAGATCACATGCAGATTAACAGAGATCCAATTGGCGCTGTTAAAGTCAAAATGTTGACAAGCCAAACACATATGTACAACCTCTGTAGAGTGTGATACGTGACCAAAGATTTTTGCTCCTGACGAGAACATAGGAGATAAGCATTGGCTTTTTGTATATTTCTCTCTGTAAAGGCTGGATTAGATGTCATTTGCTCATAAAGTTGTTCTTTGGGTGATGCAATGGTGGGGTTACCTTGTAAGACTGAACAAAAGGCAGAATTTTTTTTCACACGTTATTGTTTTGTAGTAAAGCCGACTTCTGGTCAGCAAATTCAACCTCCGAGGTAATTTTTTCAACAAGATTCTGAGGGTAGCCACTAGTACGAACGCCTGTGAGTTAACTGAGTAGTTTGTTCTAAAACTGTAAGGTCTTCACCTTTCATGAGACCTTTCTGATCTTTTCTGGAGCCATAAAGTCAAGCGTGAAATTTCTCAAGATCCAAAGTGCACTTCCCAGATCTGGAAGTCTGCTCTGATTGGTCCACGTTTTTTTCCGCTAAAGTCAGCAGATGTTCGTGGGGTGGGAACGCGTGATGAACCCCTAAGAACGTCTGTGTGGGAGACTAGCCTGGCTTGATAAAGATCAGCTGTAACATACACCTCCGTATAAACATGACTAATTTTTTGCTCTGAATTTGCATTCATGATCTTTGAAAACTTTAGAGAAACAACGGTTTTTTTTCTAGTACGAAATTTAGCATTTTGGCAACATTTACGCAATTTAAAACTCATAGGTGGTGGAGCAGGTGGGGCAGGGGGACTCACATTTTGGTGCCAAAAAACACTTTACGGATGCATTTGACATTTCCTGACACGGCTAAACTTTACATCCAATTTTTTTAGACCAAAATAACCCCAAATCTAGATATTAGTGCAAGAATGAGTTGATCTATATCAGAGATTTTGAAGCTGTTCAAAAAACATGGAGTCCTGTATTATCAGGTTTAAAAACTATCAGCTTTGCCTTGAGTTTTTAAACCTGATAATACACTCCTGCTTGTTTTTTAAACAGTACATAAAATTTAAACGTTAAAATCCCAAAGTTTCATCTAAAACTTGGCCTTCGTTGTACAAATTGGCAAAACCGATGCCTTTTTGAATCATGAGAGGTGGAATTTGTAGCATGAGTATTTATGACTTTTTTAATATTTCTGTGCTAACTGAAAGTGCTGGTCTACTAAAGGTGGACAGTTTTTTGTCTGTCATCATTACAGGATTATTTTGGTAGTTTCTGATTGAGGGTGTGATATTTGGGACAGGTTTTGTTTCAAAAATATATGTGGCCCACTTTAGAGATACATGTACAGAGGAAAGCAGCATGTACTAATACAATGGCATCAATTCTTTTAAATGTAGTAACAGATAACTACACATTGGAGGAAGATGGGCTTCATGTCTTCCAGCCTCACGGTAAAATGACTAAAAACAAACTGCCAGATTAAGCCAAAAAAGCCTGAATTGAACTTAGGCAGTTAACAGTTTACCTGGCCACAACCTTGCATGTATTAACCAAATGATAAGTTGTTCCCCCTTCCAAGATCTGGGTACAGGGTTCATACAAAAAATTGCAACCATTTTTCAAGGACTTTTCAAGGACTTTTCAAGGACCACATTAGATTTTCAAGGACAACCTACTAGGAATATAATTTCACAGATTCTATAAAAATACACATTCCCAGTCTATTCTAATAAGACTTTAAGGCTTGAACTGTTTGCTTCACCAAATTCTCTACATTTTTCAGTTCACTTGTCTTAAACTGATAATTAATTATTGCATAAAACATGGAGCACTTTATGTAAATGACCTTTACATTCACTGAGCTACGATTTATATTCTGTCTTGGACGACCAAAAAGCATCAAAAAATTCTTTCCAGGCTACTACATTCAAAGTTGAAGAAAATTCAAGCTCTTTTCAAGGACTTGCACAGAAATTTAAGGACTTTTCAAGGAAAAATGGAATTCAAGGACTTTTCAAGGACTTCCCCTAAAATTCAAGGACTTTTCAAGACTGTGCGAACCCTGGGGTAGTTCTCAAATCTTTCTGCCTTCATGTAAATAGTCCCTAACAAAACGTTCTCTTATGGTTGGTCCACATGCAAAAGTTTTTTTTTAAACGACTAATCACTCACTTGCTTAAAAATGAGTGGGTTCTTCCCAACTTTGTGAGGAGGGATGGGTTCAGCCAAATGTTTTCAATTATGAACAAGGTTGCAATAGCCTTACATTGTACAGTAAGTGATCACATTTTCTCTTTTAGCTTCATGTAGAGGAGGGCTCATTTTCTAACCATAGAAATTACCTTCTTCATCTGAGTCTTCAGTCACATCTTTCCATCTCTTTGCTGCTTGCATGACATTAAGTTGAAATGGCTTCAAACAAACTGGAGAATTAAATTAAATTTTAAATATTTATAAGCAAAAAAAAATTCCAAACCAACTATGATAAGTAACACAGTTGTCATGACCACAAGAAAAATAGTTAGTCAATGGCTACAAGTGTAAAATCTGGTTTAGGTAAGAGCATTAACCATTCACAAATATGCTTGTGAATTTAATTTTTAAGGAAGTTTTTCTTTGCAGATCAGGAGTCAGACTGAATTTTACAGCAAGTACTAAAGGGAACACCCTGGCAGGTTTTTGTGCTTTAGCACATATGGAATTTTACCTTTTATTTGTTAGGTCAAAATAATCCAAACATAAGAATTAAGTTGATAAACTCATGTTTTATCACGTCTAAGCCAGTTATGGGGCATACATTAAAATTTGTGTGTGATATCCCCTAAAGAAACTTAAAGTTTTGATTGGATATGTGACAGATTTGGGCTCAGATTTGAATTCTAGCCCCCATTTTGTAACAAGACTTCTAGCAGCCTGAGTGGCAGACTCTGGGAAACAGGGCCAATATCCTTGTTCTGGCCCCCAACAGACTCAACAAATTACCAGAAGAGCATTTTGAATTTCCTTTAATTGTGATTGGCAAATCGACAATGGCATTTTTAACAGGCCAATCATACCTCGTACTTGAATCCTGGTAAGGATTTAGGGTCAAAATAATTGCAATTTCTAACCATTGCAATTCCCAGAAGAGACTTGAGCACAAAGAAGACCAAACCAAATAATGATAGAAAACAGACCAGAAAGCCTCAGAGTCACGTTAGAATTTTAATATGCTGATTTAGCTACAGAACGGGAGCATCAGTTGAGGACGGGAAAGCTAGCCAAAAGGACTAAATGTGACTTCCAGTGCCCAATTTGTCACTCTGCCATTGGTCAAGCCAGTTGTTTGATTCTTTTCTGTTGCTAAATCAGCCTAATATATCGAACGTGGGTGGGCTATTCCTTCCTCCCACGTACGTCCTTCGTATACTCGCGCGCCTTCGATCATTCCCCCACCCAATCTCTCACTACCAACGTTTGTCAACTTTTGCACGAGTAACCAAAACCCTGTAATTGATTATCGAATGAAGGAGTCACTACATTTCCCTTCTTTGACTACTACATCATTGTTTCATGCCCCAATACTCTTCAGAGCACTTTAAAGGAAGAGGCACAACACAATAGGCACTTTTTAATTAAGCTAATGTTATTCAAGTATGCTATGCAAGTGAGCTTACATGTAAAAACGAGGCGAAGCATTTTAAAGTTTAACCTCAAGGGACCTGATATGATACTTGCACACAATAAGAAGACACATTATGCTTAGATTTCACATGAAAAAGAAATGAATTAACTTCGATTCTTACCCTGACAAGCAACGCATGCATTGCAATGCAATGCGGAAAATCTACTTTTTCAGGGAACACCAGCAAGAAGCCAAGCGATGTAACTTGATAAAGTTATACTTGCTGAGATAATTAACTCGGCTGATGTTTTCAGGTTTGCCCCAAGCTACAAAAAGTCGAACATTTTCCGTTGAAAGGGATAAAGACTGCCACACACTTTGTAACTGCCACACCGACGTCGATGCTACCTTATCCGGGGGTGCGTCGACTGTCGATGTCTCTAACAATTGTCTTCGCATTCATTGGCTCAAAAGTGCCCCATGACGTATGAAGACGAAAAATTAAGAATCTGGATCTGGAATTCTAGGTTAGTTGAATGGACTTACATTGTAAGTTTTCGTCACATGTAATCTCTATACTAGCGTCACAAATAAAAGAAAAAAGAAATAATTTAAGCTTAAAAGTAAAAAAAAAAAAAAAATTGTATCCATTTGTGTATTCCGAAAATCGCGTGTTAATTTTATTTGACATATACTGTATTTTATAGTTTTGTTGAGAGGAAAACTAGGGGCAAGGTGGGTGGGGTATAAGCATGTAAGCGAGGAGACGGGAGTTTAATTCATAAAAAGTGACTAATTCGTTTACCCTGAAAGGAGCAGTTGTTGTGCGGTTTAATATCATGCCACTTTTCAGTGAGCCTGACAGATTCTCACACAGCGATGGTTCCAAGAATAAGCCGTGAATTGCAAACAACAAGATGCTTTTGTAAAAAATTTAACATTACATTGAAAGGATAAAAGAGAATAAGATAGATGATATAATAGTCTCGAAAGCACTTTCCTGTGTCTGCCTTTTTTTTTTCCACAAACGGGTTTGCTCTCGCAAAGCTATAGACATCAGGGCGAGTGACGAGAAGAGGGCTTTCTGGATAAAGTCTTTTCAGAACTCTTAACCCTAAAGGACCAAGCCCTTTATACCCTTTTGATATCTATACCAGTTCTGACCAAACGGATAAGTGGTCATATGGATGGCATAGAATTTACTGATACCACTTTCATATGCCTTCATTGAAAACAATGCATACCATGCAAATATAAAATTAAACGATATCCTATTATAAGACGTGAACTGATGACAGTAATGTGATTTTCATACTTTCTCCAATGATGAATAACGATTAGCGAAATATCATTTGTGGCTGCCACGTTTAATTAACGTATACGGCTCCAAGTACATGTTCTTGTAATAAAGAAAAAACAGTCTCCTCACCCATCCCCCTTTTTTTACGGAGTGTCCCTAGCATATGTTCTTGCAACAAAGGAAAAACAGTCTTCCTCGCCCATACCCCCTGTTTTACGGACTGTCAGTTGCTGTTACATGTAAAATTAAAAGGAAACAACTGTTTTTACGCTAGAATTCCAGAGTAAATTTTAAAAAACAAACACTTTAGATTACTTTTTAGACCGATCATGGCGTATGCGGGCAGAAAAGTGACACTCGATCTGAATCCCCGACGACGTTTTCCCTGTTATGAATCCAGTCCGGAGTCAAATTTTACTTTTGTCCCAAATCATTCCTCTCAATACACAGGGTCTTTGAATTCAAGGTCAAACAACTTCCCGTATCAAAGACCACTATTTTCACACCTTGTAAGCACGCTGGTATGTTCATTTGTACTACACATGTTGAAAACCGATAGCTATTGTAGTTTCCAACAAAATTGTTACGGGCGAGCAAAAGCAAGCTTAGTTATCGGCGGCACATGTCGTGTTAATAACGGAAAAGCTGGAAGCTATTCCAAATGGTCAACCACTACCTGCACAGCGGGCGTCTGATGACGTTAAACTTTGTACCTGCCAGATACGCACGAGTGCAGGCGAAGGGGAGCATGTGTTCGCCTCGGGGAGATTGGTTGTGTGGAGGAACAAGGAATCAGCATTGGCCAACGTCAAAGAGTCGAGAGTGTGCCAATTTTCAGAAAATCTTTACATCACGAGTGATTCAGTTGTGAGAATCTGAATTGTAACAAAGTCAAGGCACGCCTTGCTGGTGATGAAAATAGAAATGTTTTATTCCGGAGTTCACTTAGCCTGATAACGTTGACGATAGCTGTTCAGGATTGCATAAGCGTGGGCGATCACATGATAAGATCGAGTTTCAACAAGTCTATTGTTACATCCTTTCTCTTTTGTCAAAAAATGTATATATATATAATATATAGATGTATTAATAATCACAGGAGTTCAGGCTTCAGGAGTAATCATTGATCGTTTATTGCGACAGTGCTGTTTCGTATGGTCCGAAAATTGTAGGACCACACTCATCAGGCAACTTCAACGATTCCATGAAGTTGCCTGATGAGTGTGGTCCTACAATTTTCGGACCATACGAAACAGCACTGTCGTAATAAACGATCAATGATTACTCCTGAAGCCTGAACTGCTGTGATTATTAATAGTCCATGCTCTTCAATTAAATGAATTGAGCGCTCTACGAAATACGTTCTACCCAGAATACAAGTGATATATAGATGTATGTATACATACTTATACTAGACTGTTCCGGTCGATGAAGCTACATTCTATACTGAATTGTTCTTGTTAAAAAAAAAAATCAAATGTCTCTTGTTACCTAGCCAAAATACTAATTCAGTTTAGTATAATTACATTGATGATTATCGAAAATAGAGCGCTATGATTGGCTAGGAGCTTCGCTTCATCCCGCTACAATCACCGCGCGGTGATTATAACATTGAAGGCTAGCAGTTTTCCAAAATCGCAGCCAGATTTGTTGATGTTTCGGACTCGGAAATTGATCAGTAATTTTATTTTCTCGAATAATCATAAATGTAATTATACTAAAACAATTAGTCGCCTCAGGCGACTAATTGTTAAATAGAATATAGCTTGAATAAATGTGGGCGATCACATGATAAGATCGGGTTTCAACAAGTCTATTGTTACACGAATCAGTGAAGAATGCACTTTATTTTCCTGTTGCATAACTGTTCAACACACGCAAACGCTAACAATTGGTATTTATTTTGATTCTTGTCTTGTTTTGTTTAATTAAAAAATGGCGCGCTTTTTGCCGGGTTCATTTTTGACTTCCCAGTTAATGTTTGATTTCCGAAATTTGTCCCTTTTCTAAAATGGCACTTTTGATTTCAAATGCTTACTGAATACAGGGCTAATGGGACTGAGGAAGCCAAGAAATAGAGGTGGAAGCCGGGAATGCAAAGCACTCGGGAGGTTTGGACATCCCTGCCCCCCTCGGGTACTGTCTTTAAAAGATTTTTGTCCTGTAGGGAATGAGAAATCGCTCTTTGTTATCTTGCTCAGTAATCTAAATGGGTGATTCTCAACTGAATGCCACTTGTTCGTTAGAATCTTTTAAAGACTAGGCACTGGTGGGTTGCACTGTGTAACAAAATTCGTGAATCTGATTTCTTTTTTTTTTTTAGGTCTTCTGTGGTTAGGATTTAGGAAATTTTCTCTAAAAAATAGTGATAAAAATAAAACTGAAAAAGAGTATGTTTCAAAACTTGAATTCCAAAAATCCAACCATTGTCTAGTCTGTCCAATATCGTCTCCAGAGCCACTTGACTTCATGTGACCCAGAGCAGAAACGACGGGGACTGGGCACATGAATGGGAGCTGCACCAGGTTTTCAGTTCTGAAGCTCAAATCAATAAGAACATGTAAGTTTTTCGTGTCATCTCCTCTACACATATGAAAAACATATGTACCTAGATAGTCCGCTTGAGCCTGAATTACATATTAATGAGTTTCCAAGATTTCTTTTTGGGGAAAGCTAAGCCAATATATACAATACGAACATGGCGGTTCGAAATCGTCAAATCCACCCCAAAATTCACCTGCTCACTCAGGGGTAACGAAGTCATAAAAAGCTATTATACTGACATCAAAAAGCAAATAAGAATGCTAAGCTTAATTAATTTTTTGGTCTTTTAGCTACCTTGGTGTATAATACATAAAGTACAATTGTGTACTCCCGAGAAAAAAGCTAAGAAAGTAAGATAGCAGGAGATCCGAATCAGCTTTTACAACTCAAGGCAAAAATTCTTCAATACGATGGACAATTTTGTTCTGACGACTTGCTTGCTTAATGGTCTGCTTATGCTCTTAACAATCATGGGTGACGTTCTCGTGTTGACCCCAATGTTAACAACTCCTTCTCTTCGTTCACCTTCCACAATTTTCTTATGTAGTCTCGCTGTCTCAGATCTTCTTGTCGGGTTTGTTGTACAACCGATCTACATTGGATTCAGACTTAACCCGGGACCGGAATCTGAGAACACTTATCCTACATCCTCGTCTCTTTAGCCTGTAGTGTTTCTCTTTGTACGATGACGGCCATCTGCGTGGATCGGTTTATGGCTCTTCATTTTCACTTACGATACCCGGATATGATGACCAATAAACGCGCTGTAAACATATCACTAAGTCTTTGGTTCTTGGCGTGCACAATATCATGTATTAGATTATGGAACGTAACTTACGCGAAACTAGTTGTAGATGCTCTACTAATTTCGGCACATGTTCCATCCCCTAACACAGGATACGCTCCTGCCCAACAACAAGAACAACCACACATTGAATGATAATTATTTCTTGTCATTGTAGGGATATTTTACATCTACACCATAACTTACTTTTCTAAGAAGCAAATGGTCGGAACGGAACTTCCGTATAACCCTGAGAAGTCAAGCCTTATTTTTCTCGTTCTTTTCCCGTTTCTTAGAACGTGCTTGCACTTTTTTCCTTGTCTACGTATTAATCTTTATCTTCCCTATATTCTTTTAAAAAGTGTTGTATGAATCCAAACTCTTTATAAAGAGAAAAGTAGCAAGCCCGTTTTGATATGATGGCCCCTAAAAAAATTCTAATCAGACGAATGTCCGTTTCTTGACCGTTTCTTTTGCTGTGCTTTTGATCTCTTCCTTATTTCCGGCTCGTTTTATTTTTTGTTTGGTTATACGACCTTGTCTTTAAGGAAAAAGAGCTTAATTTCTCGTTGCCAATCACCAAAAAGCTTTGGTTGGTTTTTATCCGCTTTTAAAGATATTTTTGTAATCCGGATTACCTCAGCCACTTGATAAAACATGCTGCTAAAGGAGCTCCACTGTTGTGACCACAAAAATTTTGTGTAAAAGCCGCACGGTCGAATCGACTTTGCTAATCAAATGTGTTCATTTGCCCCCGGAAAGATTTATCAGACATCTTTTGTTGTAGCGAATGAAATAACTCCGAAATAAAGCCATCTAATTTCCATTTTGTTGTCTCTAATCTAAAGCCCAGTAAGGGCTGTCAGTGGGGGATGTTTTTGGCGAAAAGAAAGCCGAAATACAACGCCTTTGTTTGCCATGAAACAAACAGGGCAGGGGCACCCAACGAGAATATAGTTCAAAACCACATAAACATAGCATTGTTGAACGTACTTTAGTATTTAAACGTTAGATAAAGGCTTATTTTTATCCCCTAAAAATTTTTCATCTGTTCGGATTTCCTAGCTGAAAGTATAGTGATCCGAAAATTATAGGGATCAAAATATACCTTTTCGAAAATTTCAGCCAGAAAAAAGGCTCCCGAAAATTCTAGGTGACCTTTTTAGGGTAAAAATCCGTTAAAAATGGGCAATTATACGATTGTTTTGAAGTTCGAAAATCCTAGGAGAGGCAGGCAAGCAAGAAATTTTTCAGAAAATGATCCGAAAATTCTAGACCTCAAATCGTCTTCCGAACAGATAATTTTCCGAAAATTGTCGTTGGGTGCCCCTGACAGGGTGCAAAATTCAACGGGTTTCAACACAACGACCGCTTGTTAAATCGTGTTTTGATGACTGGAACGGTTTTAGTAAATTTTGTTGTCCTCCTTTTATTTCATGTAGTAACTTTGACTCGCAGTTTCTTTAATTATCACCCGCGATGCAATGAGATAAAACAATTTCATGTTTGTAGCTCAGTTTTTGATCAGTTTTGATGCCCATGATAATGTGGATCGATAGAAATCTCAATAAATCGCTTTATTAAAGTTTGTTTCTATTTAAAGACACTCAAAAAGCGGAGAAGATAAAATTAAAACCATAATTCTAAAGTGACACCTGTTTCCTGAACATGTTTTTCAAACTCGTGCTTGCTTTGTCTAGGGAAAAAAATCGATTAAAAATGGCGAAAAAATGCAACCTTCACAGTCTTGTCAGTCTACAGTATCACTCTTCGCCGACTTTTGACACTTTTGGTAATCCTCAAACTCCATTAAAAATCATCGGTCGTAATCTGCCATATCGCTTAATATACGCAGCCTAAACGTTCCATCCGATTTTGTCGATTTTGCCTTAAGCCATTTTTTGATTTAAACTATAATCTTTGCGTAGAAAGCCACACGTTTTTGTTCTTAACAAACGTTAGTCACGCATGGTACTTTTTACTTTAGCGACTCTCCGGCATGAACTCTTTAAAATTCAGTTCATTTTGTGGTATTTTATTCCCCTGAAATTAAGCTTAAGTGTGGAAAGTCTCGATGATTTGAGCTTTCCGGAAGGTGGATTAACCAGCGATATATAACTGAGTTTTCTACCTAAAAAACCGGAATCACATAAACACTGTACCGCTACGAACACCATTAAATCTCTCGAATTACTTTTGCAATGGACAGACGTTCCTAGCTCGTTATATTACTTTCACACAAAGCGCTCTTGTAGCCGAAATTATCATTCAGCTCTTAAAACCTTTCACAGTTGACTGTCATAATCAAAGATAATAAATGAATAAGGAATTTTTACATTGTTTTCAACCTGTTTTAGTTTATGAATAAATTTGAAATGTCTTACCTCTTCGTACACTTGCTTCAATCGATTTCCTTGTTCAACAAAATATTTAACGTTTGATACTTAGCGAGGCTCCCTCGAAAATAAGGTCGAAGGTTTCTTGTTCCACAGCAAGACGAATATTCTCTCAGTTACAGGAAACTATATTCAAACAAAAGGCCCATGCACTCAGGGAGTCATTGTTTACAATGACATATTTCGCTTTCCGATTGAGCTGTAAAAGTTAGCCATTGTTTACATGCATGATTGGGACCCAAATAAACTTTGTCCAAGCCGGTTATATTTGTCTCCTTTCCATAAATCTTTCGGCCTGTGACCTGTCATTTAATTTTATTAAGGACGTGGCAACAGAGCTTGGCCAGAGAAACACGAGACGGGATTTACAAGATAAATATGCAAAATTTGCAAAGGACTATAATCATTTTGAACTTTAATTGGTCTAAGTTTCAATCTGTCCAATTATTATTCAAGCCATGTCGGCCTTTACAAATATGTTGTTAGATTACGAAGTTTTGCGATTGTGTACACAGAGCTTATGAAATATACAGGTGATTTGTTAATAAAACACTTGCAGAAGAAGGTGAAGGCGCTCAAAGGAACTAGTTTTACGTCACAAGGGCAATTGTTTAGACCGGAAGCCGGATCGTACTGAAATCCCGACGATAATTTCATTTACAATACCACAGAATACTCTGGCATCCTTTGTTAATTGCTGGCTTTGATTACAATATCTTTTAGTCATATATGCAAAGCCCGTGCTCACGTAGTAATGAGGTTAATTAGGTTAAATTATCCCTTTCCCGGTCCAAGATTCCCTCAAATTCAGATAGCATTCCTCCCTTTTTACAGCCAGGGTATGAATTTAAGGTTTGAATTTGCCCAGACCCTGTATGGCGTCTTCCAAATCCTTCTCGGTCAATAAATTACGGTGACGTATCTGAGACCTCAAAAACTCGCTCGGACCACGTGATCCGAACCGCATCGGCTGCGCGCAGTAACGACGCCTAAGGACTATCAGCCTCTAGTTAAATTTCAGAGCCAGCATTGAAACCCACCCAAAGCCGTAAGTCCCATTAAGGCTCTTGAACCCGCCGTCGGCCTCCCTAGTTATACACTATTTACTCCATTTTCCTCTCCGCTCTGATCCTTAACGTCTTAGGGACCACCCTCCTCTCGCGAGGTTCTGCGAGCCCCCCGGCCCCAGAAACCTTCAACGCTTGTCGAAGCCCGAGGCTAAAGTACCCTGCCTGAGGCGTGATTGGGAGCACCAAGAGGGGTTAAATAAGGGCGCGAGCGCGCAACGAAGCATATGTAAGTTTACCTCCGATTTGCGATCAAGAATTGTTCGATAGAATAATCCTAAAAACTCTCAAACATGAGCTCGATATTTAGAACAAATCGCCTAAAATACTCAAATACTTTTGCCGGCCATGGGGAGCATAGAGGCGGGAAGATAGTTTTCTTCTCTTCGGAGAATCCATACTTTGCTTCACTACACAGTGAACACCAAACGACTCAGCCATCTCTATGTATGATGATAAAGTTTCCATCAATAAAAGGCTGGTTTGCGAGAAATTCGTTGCGCAGCACCGCAGTCTAACGATGGTGACAAGCAAGTTTCTTGCCGGGGTTTCTTGTAACAGTTTAATCTGTACTGTATTTCTGTGTTATGCTTGATATCGCATATTGTAATTGAGAGTGCGCGATTTTAGCGCTGTAGTATGTGGCGTTGCGTGATCTTGGGGTGTTGTTCGTTAGGGTTCACCTGTTAATGGTCATCTCCTATGTTAGCCGGCGAGGAGGACCCGAGATAATTCATTTTGTGCAGAAAGCAAACGCCCCCAACCCACCCCCAGCCCCAACACCCAAACCTCAAGTGCTGAACCCATCCGTTTTAGATACAAAGTTTGTATCTTAGCCGAAAGAGAAGTATCCGTACGGTAAAAAAAAGAGGGGGAGGCATAGGCCTCCAACCCCTCCCACCCCGTGTCTTGATTCACATTTGCTTCTTCTGTACCGTAAACATTTTGCTGAAGGATGGACAGTTTGATTTACTAAGGAACAAGGCCAGGCGACGTGTTACTAGTCTAACGGAACTTTAATAACATCACTTTAAAAACCAAGGCTACGTACAAAGATAAACAGGAAACCTGAAAATGTATCAGCCAATATGTGTACAAAAAATTCTAAAATGACGCTTGGTGTAGGTCAGTGAAAGTGTGATCACATTAAGCTGATAACACGCCTATATAGGAAAATTTCTTAATGTATATGTCATATATAGCTCTATGCGTACCTTACGAGCAGTGGTTTAACTACTGCTCGCGGGGTGCTGTATGCATGGCTATCTAAATTGATCATATATGTCTATCAATTTGTGACAGTGTCGCCATAATGGATACTTTCCAGAGATAATAGTAAAGCGTCATCTACATATGAACCGTTTTAGTTTGTTTAAATACACATTGTTAATATGACGTTACTATATTTACGCAATACTATATAAAGCCAACGCGTCCAAAAAACAATTTTCCGTAGTGTTAGTTATATTTCCCAGAATGTTGATCGATCTCAAATTGTACTATGTAAAGTTATAATATATCACATGTAGCTATACTGTATGTACAACTATCTCAAATGAATAAATACAGTGTCTATCAATTTAACCCAGTCTCTACAATAGCATTGCTGGAGATTTTTAGTTACGCGTTTTCCATATGAACCTTTCAACTTTTGAAATCAAAACCTGTTCAAGTACACTATACAGACATAGTAGTGTCCAAAAACAATTTCGCTTCACCTAAAACTGAAAGTATTATGAAAGTAATACAACAGAAAATCGAAGGGCTGCGAGATTGCTTTGAAGTTACCTGATCACTGTAAAGCTTTGCAGAAAAAGAA
The DNA here is from genome assembly GCA_964035525.1 of Porites cylindrica. Classification (NCBI taxonomy): domain Eukaryota; kingdom Metazoa; phylum Cnidaria; class Anthozoa; order Scleractinia; family Poritidae; genus Porites; species Porites cylindrica. The sequence continues at coordinate 923,544 of OZ037787.1, read as the reverse complement.
AAAAACAACTTCTCCAAAAACGCCACTGAATCCAGACTAAAATCAGCGCTATTCAGGGAAAAACCAACACATGTTTAAATAGATTGGATAAGCGTACTTAACAGAATATTGTCATTGGTTTTAAGATACTTTTAGCTTCCTGGGTTATTTTATTACTAAAGAGGTTTGGTTAGTATAGCGGGATGCAAAATCCTCGAGAGATGCCAGATGACTGATGGAGGAGTTAAACACTTCACTGCAGCACTCACATACACTAAGCTGAAACATCCATAGTACTAATGAAGACACTAATGAAGGAGTTAAACATTTAAGTACTGTATCCCGCTAAACTACTCAAACATTAAAATGTTTTTAGTTCGCAAAAAAACCCTGATTGTGTTGGTTGCCAGGTAACAACTTCGCAATCTCAATACATCCTAGCGACTGAAGGTAGTTGGCGGTTAAATTAAAATACAAAATTCCTTCAACAGAGAAACATTTACATTGCAGACAAGGATTTAATAGAAAAATACTTTACAGTTTATGTTCAATGAGTTTAAGAGATTTTTACCTTTATCAGTTATGTTCTTACCCCGGAGGTATAAGCTATTTAGTTTGCAATTAGTGTGTGTGAGTGCTGTAGATAAATGTTTAACTGCTTCATCAGTTATGTTGTTATTAATGAGGTTTAAGCTGTTTAGTGTGCAGTTAGTGTGTGTGAGTGCTGTAACTAAATGTTTTACTCCTTCATCAGTTATGTTGTTATACCCGAGGTTTAAGCTGTTTAGTGTGCAGTTAGTGTTTGTGAGTGCTGTGGATAAATGTTTCACTCCTTCATCAGTTATGTTGCTACCCCCGAGGAATAAGCTGTTTAGTGTGCAGTTAGTGTGTGTGAGTGCTGTAGCTAAATGTTTTACTCCTTCATCAGTTATGTTGTTACGCCCGAGGTCTAAGCCGTTTAGTGTGCAGTTAGTGTGTGTGAGTGCTGTAGCTAAATGTTTTACTCCTTCATCAGTTATGTTGTTATTCATGAGGTATAAGTTGTTTAGTGTGCAGTTAGCGTGTGTGAGTGCTGTGGATAAATGTTTCACTGCTTCATCAGTTATGTTGTTATACCTGAGGTTTAATCTTTTTAGTTCGCAAAAACCCTGATTGTGTTGGTTGCCAGGTAACAACTTCGCAATCTCAATACATCCTAGCGACTCAAGGTTGTTGAGGCTTAAATCAAAATCCAAAATTCCTTCAACAGATTTAAGTGCATGCACTAATGCTAAACAGTCGAGAGGTGACAGGTTACAATCAAAAAAATGAAGCGCATTACAACCAATTTTCGCCAGTTTCTTTTGAACTTCTCGATCAGAGGCTTTGTTCTCATACATGCAATTGAATAGCGTCACCACTAATAACCTGTCTTCATCAGCTGGCCAACTGGTCAGTGTTTCAGTTCGTTCCTCTGAATCTTCATTCATCTTGATGGCAACATATCCACTAACAGTTTCTGAGGGAAGAAGGTCGCTGAAAATATCTGTTGATTGTCCTTCTTTTTCAGCCAGCAGTCCAGCCACAAACTGCATCACAACCTTCCACGCGCCATCCTTGATGTGATCGGAAACAAAACCCCGGAGTTCTTCGGAACTCAACGTGTCCACCAAATACTTCGCCGCTAAGAACTCCTGTAAGGTCAGGTGTAAAAAGCAATATTGCGCTCTTCCCTCTGCTAAAGGACGGTCTCTAAAATCAGGTAAACGGTGAAACAGGCCATTACCCTTTAGATCGTTAACTTCGTGTGATTCAAAAATTAGTCTTCCGTTTTTAATTCCGTCAAAAGCAATTTTTCCCAGTCGTGTGAACACATTTTGCACAGAGGAAGGCAGTTCCTTAAACGGCTTAAGAAAATACTGTTGACCTTCAGTTTTATTGTGGCGATATTGATCATCATCGTAGCTAAAGTAAAACATCCTTACTGCAATTGAGTATATTTCTGTCAGTCTCGTCGGGAGGCTGGTAAAGCCAGTGTTACCAAGCAACTCTAACAAGCAACTACAAATGATAAAGCAATTAACAGGAACGTAGCAGAAGGCTACAAGGTTTAAGTTACTGGTGATGTGTTGCTTTATGGTTTCCGCTTTGTCCGCCTCCTTTGTAAACTTCTCTACATAATTATTTACTTGCTCAGTTGAGAATCCCAGAATTTCAACTGTTTTGTCGAAGTGAAGACTTGTGATACATGACACGGCATTGGGTCTTGTAGTCGTTAGGATTGTCGCACCGGTAAGAATTTTTCCCTCTACTATTTTCTTCATAAGGAAATAAACAGGCATCCTTTCCTCTTCATTGTTTCTGTACGGAATGTCATCTTCGTTTATTTTAGTCCTACCAGAATATTGGTCAAATCCATCAAAAATCAACAGTACTCGCTCTGGGTTGTGGCGGATGTAGTTCCAGAGCTCTTCGGAAAGAGCGGTTGAATACTCTGAGTGATCCAGAATCTCGCGAAGATTTAGTTCTTGCTTTCTAGAGTTAAACATTCTCAGCTTAATAAGAAAGGCAACTTTAAAATCGACTCGCGATTTTTGGGTTTCGTTGAAAAGGTTATCGGACGCCCAGTTGCGAAGAATCTTTGTGCTAAACATCGTTTTTCCAATTCCAGGACGACCGACAACAAGAATCTTCTGCTTTTCAGCATCAAAAATATCTCCTGGCAGTGTTGGTTGTAAATTTTCATTGGCTTTGGGGTACTCGTTTAGCTGTTTCACTCTGTCTCCTGAAAAGACATACTTAGCTCTCCCGCCATAAACAATCAGATTGGTGAAGATTTCGTCAAATTTTAGATCTCTTCTGGGTCCTTCGCCTGGATTATGAAAAGGTGATTTAAGATCTCCGTAAGGTTTTTCAGTGACATCTCGGACATGTTTCTTCATACGTTCGATGAAAGGAGCGGCTAAGGTTTCTTCGTTTGTTTGAGTGCGGTTGAATGACGAGTCGAGTGAAGCGTTGCTGGATGAAGAGGTTGATGGTCGCCTTTCGGTTCGACGGTCCTTATACTTTTGTTGCTGTGACCCTGCTGGAGAAATAATCACTTACCATTATTTACTAGAAAAAGTGGTTAATTAAAATATCAAAATATCGCTATCAAATGAAAATAGCATGGAAAAGTATATTTCAGAATAGTAATCCATTAACCATGAACCACTAACAATCTTAAATGTTAGTCAAGTGATTTTACCATTTCATAAACAATTATTGGATGAGGTTTTTGTGATATCCGAAATAATCAAGGTCGAGGTAAGTGTTATCACCCGAAGTTGAAGGCTGAGGCTGATAACACTAACCGAAACCTTGATTATAAAGGACATCACAGAAACCGAATCTAACATGATTGTTGTATTATACATTGTTTTGAAGAAAATAACTACAAACACACCGTCGCAAGGAACCTGAATTGAAATTGCTATTGGAAAGCATGCAAAGCGCGCAACCTACAGGTTACAGTCAACTCCCGTTATTGCGGACGCCCTCGCGACCGCGGTTTTATGTCCGTAATAGCGAGAGTCTGTAATAAAGGGGTGTGAGAAAAAAAGTGCTGTTAATTAACAATTAATGAATGAGACTGAGTATCTTATGAAGAATTATGGAGATCGAGGAGGGTGTTATACCCTGGGTACCAGAGGTTTTTTCTCGCGTGCGACGAGGAGCTTCGTCGGCCACAGGCTGACACGTCTTCGGCCGACTTGACTGAAACCGGAAACCGCGCATGAAAAGCCTCTGGCACCCAGGGTAGGTGTTACGGACTCGACGGATAACACCCTCCTCGATCTCCATAACTCTTCATAAGATACTCAGCCTCATTCATTAATTGTTAAATAATATTATAAATAACATAAACTACGTTCGTAAGGTTTTCTTAAATCTTAAATGTGTGTTTAATGTGCTACTTATGCTATATGCAGGGCGACCCAAAATATCTTCCAAGACTGGACGAACTTATCAACAGTACCGAAACTGTTCAGCAGCCGTTGAGAATGGAACACGAAGGCTTGAGCTCTCCTAAAGAGCCGGGAAGAAAAACGTACAAGCTCAAGTGAAGAAGTGAGGACGATTGTGCAGACAATTTAAGGAATCGATGTGAAAGTAAACATTCCGGAAATCTTTTGAAATGTATTTTGGCAAATGATGAACAGTAGACTGTAACTTTACATAAAAATGTTATATGAGAAGTACAGCGTGTCCGCTTTACCGAGAGTCAAAACAATAAAATTGTCACTTTGGTACCAAGAAAGTGTCAGTAATTCCTTAACAGAGAGAGTCCGTAACAGCGGGAGTCATTTTCAGTCAAATCCCTATAGGTTTTGCCGGGATCTGGGGTGTCCGCAAGGCGAGAGTTGACTGTATAAATCTGTAGGTTGCCCTGATTTTCAAAATTAGCTGTAAGCTCTCAGCCCATGAGAAGACAGACAGTGAGTACAATGTATAATAACAAAGAGAAACAGACAAAATGACTGACTGATATATCATGATGACATCAAAATCGTTCACATCGGAGAAAAGAAGGAATCTTTCATTAAACATTCTGATAACATTATGATTATACTATCACAGAAAAAGATAAAACATAGTATCATGATAAAAATCTTACATGGAATATTAAAAAGAAAATCAGTGATAAAGGAAGTGATAATATACAACTATCCAATAGTCAGCCAATCAAAACGTGCAAAAATTGCTATTCACTGATTTGGTAAATACTAAATCAAGATATACCGATTACCAACAAAACTTACAAGAAACATGGGTTGTGGGGGCGTACCATGCGGTTTGTTGAAATATTCGTTAATCTCCACCTTGAACAAAATCCAAGCTTGTCCAATACAAAGGGAACACATTCACTATTTGAACCAATCACACAAATGGTAGACATTGTTTGATAACTCCTATCACTCATATGAGTTGCACCAATTCAATCTAAACTTTCTCAGGGTGAAGACCACTACATGCACAAACAGATATAACTGCTTTAGGTCTAAGCAGAGTGGCAGCATTCTTAACAGAGACGAGAGAATTACCAGGACCACTTTTGTAACATCTTAACAATGCAACTTTAACTTTCTCTTGACTTTCACTCGCGTCAGAAAAGTACACATAACAAAGATCATCAAAATAACATCTATAGGGGTTTTTTAGCTCACTGTAACAAGCTAATAACTCACAATCTTTCCCTGTCAGTAACAAAACATCAACAGGGAGATCAGCATGTTTTGAAGGTCTGATTGTTGCCTTAATGTCAGCCAGGGATCGGAAAACTTGATTAAGCTCTGGAGGGTCCCTAATACACTCTTTTAGAGTTCTTTCCTTTCTTTCTCTCTTTCTTTTCTTTTTTCTCTCTTTTTTCGATGTGGTTCTTTGGTTTTTTGTGTTGCTTGCAGTATTCTTTAAGCTAGATGGGAGACCTGCGGTAAGCCCGGGAGTGTTACCATCACTGCCCTCTGATCTGCTAGTTGTACCCTCAGAAGATTTGAATATCTTGGATTCTGATCAGTGGAGGATAAAAATAATATTAATATTATAATAAGAATATGTTGTGCTAGAGGTTCAGCTAAAAAGAGCCCATGTTGAAAGGCAGTTACAAGTAAACCACCCCCCACCCTTGCATGTATTAACCAAACAAAAGTTGCCCCCCCTCCAGGGTCTTCCTAGTTCTAACCACCTCCCCCCCCCCCACAACCCCAGAAAAAGAAGGTCAAATTAAAGTTGGTCTTCTTTTTCAGCCTTATGTACAGAGATCACATTTCCACTCTCAACTATAAGTGAACGTATTTTCTAACAACAAACATTACCTTCTTCATCTGAGTCTTCAGCCAGATCTCTCTTCCTCTTTGCTGCTTGCAAGACAGTAGGTTGAAATGGCTTCACACAAACTGGAAGCAAAGCAATTATGATCAGTAGCACATTTGTCACAACCATAAGAAAAATAGTTAGCCAATGGCTACAAGTCTACTGACTGGGTAATTTGAAGTTGTATATGTTACAGGTCAAAATTCAATTCAGGTTAAAATATTAACAACTACAACTTCTACAATAATCACGGACACAATGACTTGGCCTAAAAAAAGATTTAGACAAGTTCTGTCCTTTAACTCTTTCATTTCAGTCACAGTTTAAGTATAAATGAGATATGCTGTTTGCTGCTCCTAAGATTTGCCCTTACACACAACGAACTTAACACTATCTAATTCTTTCTCTTATAGAAACCTTTTTAACGGGTGCCTTGAAAACAAAGACCCCCTAAGACCCCGAAACTTGAAAACAAAGACCCCCCATTTTTTATACATAAATTTTCTTATGGAAGGGGGAGGGGAGGCCATTCTTGTACAACAATCGGAAAAGTTTAAATTAAAACTTAAAGTCTTCTTTTTGTACTCTCTCTTTTTTTTGTCACTTCCCCCCAAATTGTCTTTTTCTGACAGGAAGGGGTGGAGTTTTAATCTCCCCTGGAGAGCACGAGGTTGAAAAACTAACCACTGTACTGTACTCCCCCTCGCCCTAGTACTCTCTCCTTTTCCCTTCCCCCCCACCCTAAAAAACTTGTCTTTTTCGAGGGGGGTACGGGGGGGAATTTGAAAATAGACTCAAATATTGAGTAAATCATGTCCCTGGAAATTGATAAGCCATGTTCGGATCTTCTTCGGAAAACTCAAGTGGATCCTACGTCCTTTCGTTTTTGTGACGTTCGTGAAATTTCCTTGATACACGACTTTTGAAAGGCACATTAATGTCTTGGCTTGATTTATCAATCAATCAATTTATTAAGGTCAATGCGTGGGATGAGGTTACCCACCATATCCGACTAAAACACAAGACAATGAACAAAAACAAAAACAAAGAAAAAGACAAGATAATGCCTTTGTTTATTTGTTTTGATAGTTAGTGCTGAATAACTAGCCTGCGCACAGACACTTTAAACCTTGTTTTCCACACTATATGCGATACGTGGGCTGGCTGCACCGCAGGCTATGAATAGCTGGCATAAATTTTTATGGAAATCAGAAATATATTATCTTTAAGTACTCGCTTGTCTAACATCAATTATTTTTACTGTAGTGTCTCTTTTCACTGACTGAACTTTTTAATCATCATTGGACATGAAAACGGCATCTTTTTATAGGCATACTTGTGAAATTTTAACAAGGAAATAATATAGGAATAATAATAATATATGAGACAACGCCCAACATAACTTCGAAACTCGCGTTCATATTAATCAAAACACAGACACTACTAGCGTGCACAGTAGCCAAGCTCTTCTTTTAGTTAGAATTTTGACATGAGATGTTAGTAGCTTGTCTTTTGTCGAAGGAGGAACTTGAACAAAAGAAGCGTTAATATGGAAATCGTTCTACCACACAGGACTTTCTGATGCAGTAGTATTTTACAGTTGTTGAAGCACTGGGTAACCACTTGGTTTGGTCCTTGGGGTCAGGGTACATCCAGCATTAATTCCTCGTGTGACAATACAATGTCAAATGGTATTATTTTGGTTCTTTTTCTCATTTCCCACATTATGTTGTTTTTGGTGCCTCTTCTAGAAAGCACACTATAAATGGCTTATCATCGTGGTGAATAGTTGGATTAAATTCAACATGAGCCTGTGTAAGGGTGCGTTGATCTGATGGTTTTCCTGAGAGTGCGGCATGGACGGAGAGGGAGGAGAGAGTATTAGGGTGAGGGGGAGTACAGTATAGTTGTCAGTTTGTCAATTTCGTGCTCTCCACGGGAGATTAAAACTCCACCCCTTCCTGTCAGAAAAAGACAATTTTGCAGGGAAGTGACCGAAAGAAGACTTTAAGTTTTAATTTAAACTGTTCCGAATGGCCTACCCTCCCCCTCCCCCTCCCCCCCCCCCCAAAAAAAAATATATAAAAAAATGAGGGGTCTTTGTTTTCAAGTTTTGGGTTCTTAGCGGATCTTTGTTTTCAAGACACCCCTTTTTAACTATGAAATCAGAGATAAGGACACAAATGAGAAGGTTTTTGTGCTTGCTCACTTTAGTACATGGTTACAATATCCGATGGAATGACATCCTATACAGCTTGCATATTCAGATTAAGCAGGGACAACTTATTGTTAAGAAAACAATTAAACTTTTATCTCATAAAGACATTTACAGCATTATCATCATCTTGCAATGTCCTCTGCTACTGATATATGAATATAAATTCATCAAACATAATTCCCACAAGTCAAAAAAAAAAAATTGTGAGATGATCAGAAAGAATGTTCTACCTTGTCTGGGCTGAAGGCTGACATAGTGAAACTCGTGAATGTGTCCCAACACAAGGGGGGTTGAGTCAGCAATTGCGTGTTCTGGATGGACAACTATTTCACGATTAAGGCTGCTGATAATACGGATGGGAGTTTGAAAGTAGTTTGCTGCAGCAAGCAGAACCACATGGTCACCCCAGGTACCATCCTTCGCCATGCTTTGTAAGTATTCATGCCATGATGAGTATCCAGAGACAAAGTTAAGCAGAGGTGTTCCTTCGTGCTAAAAAACAAAACAATCAAACAAGTGAATTTTAATTTTTTCTGACTAAGCGGGATAAAAGTGGACTGATTTTAATCTGCTAGAAAGTTTATTTAAAAGTGATTGGATGGCTAGGGTAGCCTTTAATACCGATAACTTACTGGGGGTACAAGCGTTAGCAGGGAAGCAAATTTTAAATAAAACAAGAATATTGTGAAAAAGCTATTTAACTGGGCTGCCAAGAGGCGATCTTTTCTGAGGGGAGAGGGCGACTGCACACACTCAGGCTACCATAAAACCTTGTCGCCAACCACTGCATGACATAGAACTTCATGTGAGAGTGAAACATAAACTCATTTGAACATTGTGTCCTTTTGGAAGATTTTCGTAACAAGAAAAATGCAGGAGTACCATTTTTTAAGTCGGGGCTGTATAGTAACTTTTAAATTCTACCATTATCAAATTTTATAAAAATAACCAAGTTAGCCATTCCAAACAGGAAACGATTAGCATAATTTTCACAAACCCCTCCCTCAATCCCTCTGTCCCCCAAAATATAGCGTGTGACAGTATGACTATTTTGACCTAACCAGAAATTCCAAAAATTATTGTCATTCTACTGTTAACAAACAGTACATTTCTCAATTCTGGTTCTTAAACTAACAAGGCAAATTAAAATCTAAGTTTTGTTTCTGTCTGAAGCCTTTCAAACTGTCATAGTGAACATGTATACCTCGTAGTTCGATCATTTTCTTCACATATAATTTGCATGGCAACAGTGTTAAATGATTATAACTGCCAGTTTTGAGAGAGACATTGGCTGTCACATTTTAAACCATTTAAACTTCAACATGAAGGGAAGAGAAACCTCGAAAGCGACCCATTCTACCATCTTTTGAAGAAGGCACTGAAAACAAAGCACCAATGATAGCTTGAGAGACGTCTTGATTCAATGGATATACACACACACAGAAGCTTAGAACACACACAAATGCAAAGAGCTTTGCAATCACGTTAACATTTTTTTCTGAAACTTCCCTCAAGAAACTTTCCCAGTTAAACGCGCTATGCAACAATGGTGATCGATGAAGAAACCTACATCATGTAAGAAAACATCAGAGTCACACGGCTCCTTCACTTCGCTGATTGGCCAGAAATTTTTTTTCTGGCCAATCAGAAGCAGGCAATTCAAATGCTTCTGGAACTGATTCGGTAAGAGTAGTGCCCAGGGGCTCTTCTCTTGGCATGATACAATTTAAGGAACATTGAAGTAATTAAGAATAAGACAAGCTGGGTGATATAAGAGTTTAAGTGAAAGATAAAGCTGGAGCTGACTCACTAGTTCTTGAATGGATAGCATGATACATTTAGTTCCTTATCATACGGGAGGAATCCACCAAACAGACATGGAAGGCCTGTGCCAATAATATTATTTTTGTCTTAGTTAGGCTAGTCATCAACCTACCAGATTAGGGTTCTCATCGAGGAACTGAACCAAGGTTTGTCTTAGCTCTTTGTGTGAGATTTGAATTCCTTTGACACTTTGTAGTTGTTCTGATAATGCATGGAATAAACAGTTGCCGGATGCTTGGTTTTCAGAAACAAGGAATCCTTTGTTGGCAGCGATCGCTCTCAGATCAGATGGTAGGTTGGTTTTTTTGCCAACCTGCTCTGCATCACATTGTAAATTTTGTAACGATGGAAAAACATTCCAAGCTGAAAAAAAAACCACGTAATTATTATCAAATTTTCCATTGTTTTGTAGGGGTGTAGTGGTCATGGATATTGATAACTTTTGGGATCCTATTGCAGTGATTAATTTAAAATAATCCTCTGAAATTGACATAACTAGTTTTTTATGATAAGAGAATTAGCAAGATATTAATAATATTATTTGCTTAATCCATAGTTCTCAGTTAACTTGTTGCTTCATTTTGCAGAACGCAGAGCAGTCTGGTTAGTATCTTGTGTTCTGCTTAAGTGACGTTTCACATACAACACAATGGGGAATGGAAGTGAACGTATTTCACCTTGGGCAGTTGTTACTGTCCAAAACATATTTTTGCAACAAACTGTCTCAATAAGACTAAAAACACTTAGCAATACACTTTTGGTAGTTTCAAGGCACGTCAAAAGGGAAAGGCCTCAAGTCAAGTTGAAAGGTGGCACTGATCAAAAAAGTCTTTGCTTGAGCCCCCTAATGGCTTTCCTCTGAAATATTTAAATGAATAAAATCAACAAAGGAATTTCTTTAATTGGCTTTTACTAGTTTTCTTACAATTTTGGCACTTTTCAGGCATAATGAGATCCAATAATTTCTACATGAAAAGTACACAAATGTGCACATGTTCACACACGCCACATATTCTTTTTTTTCTCTCTCTCTCCCTCCAACCACTATTTTTGAGAGATTTGAGAACTCTAGAAGTTGAAATGTTCTTGAACTTATGGAGAAAAAGCGAAATCCTAAACCAGTTCGAGGCAGACTGAAGCCCACTGTTCTGCCTTAGTCATATGTATACATGCAAGTGAACCTACAATGAGGGACAAAAGTGTTAAGACACTTCCCATAAATGGCCCCTTTTTGTATAGTGGACATACCTATCCCCTTCCCCTGTCTGTATTTTGGACCCTCAAGTCTTTCTTTTACTTCAGACAACATTGATTTTGGGGTGAGTGGATTTACCGCATTTAAAAGGAATGAAACAATAGATGAATGAAATTGTTGATAAAAGCAGCCATTTTAAACAAGTGTGTCAACTACTTGTGTCCCTGATTGTAGCTATCATTCATCCACGCCTGTGTAAGCCAAGACAGATTCAAATGATGTTAACAATACTCTGGCCATTTGCACTAAGTGGTCATGTGACATAGTTTTTATGAAAATCAAAGTTATATGATTTTGCCTTCGAAAAACCATTAGTGGGTCATATCTTAAACAAAATAATAGTGAATAGGTTTTTCAAACCCACACCATTTTCTTAAAATGAGTAAGTTCGTAGCTGGTCACGTGACCAAAATGTGATTTTTAAAATGGCGAATTTCCTCTTTCTGAACACATATTTTGCACTAGAACTTCAAGGAAAAATGTTGAAAAGATGATGTGGTAACGTTTACAGCACATCTGAGCATAACTATCAAATGTTTAACAAGATATGAGCAAAAAGTAGTTTTGGCCGCCGTGTTGGACGGCATACTCAACATGGCGGGCGATACAAATCATACTGCTTTGTTGAAAAATTAAAGTGCCATAAAATATCTCACTTGAATGCCTTAATTTCCTCTCAAATTTCAGGAGTGAGATAATTTTTATGTGCTCTGTCAATTTTTGGCATCAGCAAGATTCCAACTCATTGTTTAAAGGAAGCTTTGATCACGTGACCTCTTAGTGCAAGTGGCCTATTTTAATGAACAAATCTAACACTTTTGATCAGCAACAGCATTCAAGAAGCTTATTATTAAGTCATCAGGGATACCTTCAGGGTCTACAGTTCTCCCCTCCATTTGCTGCGAAGCTTTATCAGTGGACGGAAAAATTCTGCATTTTGTTCCTGAAGAGCTCTGGTAATCTAAAGAATCATCTGTTGATAGAAAAGAGTAGATAACAACAGGATGTTTTGGTAAATGCAGATGTATGGAATAATCCCATTTGCCAGTGAACTGGAGATAAAACATATGATAGACGGTTTGGGTGAAATAATACCTTACTTTGTTTGCTTACATGTAACAAAAAACTTAGTAATCGCCTTTTTTCACAATCTCAGCTGGGACAAAAAGGCAGCATACTCAAATTTGGTTTTGTTTGTTTATTTTCAATTCTTATTAGAGTCCATGTCCTATTATTCCTTTTGCAACGTGCTAAGAACAACAAAATTGGCATTCATACCGTACACCCAACCGATCATCGTGTCAATGAGATCTTTTATCTGTTTGGTCCAGTTGTATTTCCTGCCATAGGCTTCACGCAAGGTTTCTGCTTCCTCAAGCCGACTTCTCCTGTCCTTGCCCAAGATTGTTTTGATAGCAGAGGTCCAATCTGCCGGTTCCTCTGAGTTCACTACATATGTTGATCCAAAAGGTACACTGTGTAAAGCTTTTCCAAAACCGGAGTTGTGGCTGACGAGCACAGGGAGACCAGCTGACAAGGCCTCCAGTCCTGTCAATCCAAAGCCCTCTGTTCTTGAAGGCATGACAACAAGATCCACTTCTTGAAACAAGCGCCTTAGACTCTCTTGATCTTCAACAAATCCTCTTACTCTCAAGCGACTTGCAGGAACCCCACATTCAGTCAACCGTTTTGCTATTTCTTTGTGTTTTCCATCTGGAGCTCCAACAAAGACAAGACGAGTATCTTCTAACCCAGCAACTGCTTTCCCAGCGATGTCAAATCCTTTCAATTTGAAATCCTCTATGTCTCCACGACCAAACACCAAGACACTGCGTTGTTGCCTTTCACTAGGAGCCTGCTTCACAGTTGCAAACTCTACGAATACTCCCGGAGTGAAGTCAACAACATTGTCATCTTTATGACAGCCGCGAAGATAGGAGCGAAAGGCCTCACTCAACTTGGGACCAACTCCAACAACATGATCCGCCATTTCACACAGTTTTACTTCCGTCTTGTGCTTTTCCTCGCCTTTTGAAATTGGATCTGAATAGTTCTTGAACATTCCAAGTTCCTCTGGATCTGTGTGCACCACTTGAACCCATTTGCACCTTTTAGATCTTTTAATGATTTGAACCTGTTTACCGAGTTTAACTCCATGACCTATGATAATGTCGATTTGCAAATCTTCAGGTGGAGAGCAAAGCCAGTCCAGTTGCTCAAAGCCAGGCAGTGGTGTTGCCTCAACGATCTTAACGTTATGCTTCATGGCTACCTTCTTGTCCTCTTGACTGCATTGAGGTAAAAAGAAAGTGATTTCCACTTCAGGGAATTTGGCCAACTGAATGGCTAACTCTCTGTTTATCGTGGAAAGTCCCCCTTTGCTTGATCCCCATTCAGAAGCCAAAATAGTGACTTGCACTTTGCGGGAATCATCTGCTCTGCAATCCCGTGACTGGGGTTCCCATAAAGAAGATGCCATAGCCAAACATCAAAGTTGTCATACACCTTTAATAAAAAGTAAACATAGAGAATTACTCATACAGTACCGTCCAAAAGTAAGTTGATAGTCTGTTGTAAGTCTCAATTCTTGACTCGACTCACGATTCTTGATTCCTGCGCAAATTGAGAATTGAGAATCCACAACAAGCTACTGAGCATCAAGTTGAGTATTGAGTCGCACTGGACAGAAAACAAAAGATTCACCCATGACTGATTTCTTGATAATTTTACAAAGGCATACAGCTGTGACACAACACAGCATGGTTATATTTGCGTAAGCGACCGTATGCTCGAAACAAGACCAATTCACACTTAAATGTACCAACCAATACTTATAACACTAGGTCTCAATAATCTTTTATAAATCCAAGCTCCAAGGGTAACATCTACATGAACTGTTTCTTCCCGAGAATCATAAAAGATTGGAATGCTCTAGCATTAAATATTAGGAAGATAGAGACTTTTGCACTGTTCGGGAACAGATTTTAATTATTTAATTACATAATTCTATATATTTGATTATTTTATTTATTTATTTCGTTTACTTCTTTATTTTTCTTTATTTTTATTTTATCATTTTTTTTATTATTATTTACCTTGGTGCGACGGGCAATCTTTGCCAAGTATAGGTATAGAAATAGAAATAGAAATAGAAATTCAAGTTATATGAAGGGAACGTTTCTTCAAGGACATCTGTATCAATTTTCATTTCCTTAAGTAAAGTTTCAAATGCCTGCTCTAAATGCAAACAAACAGTGTATACTCGTGAAACATCAACGGCATTGTTATTTCGTAACGCCAAAAGATTTTGGGCTTATCCGGCCTGGCTTGATAAAGATCAGCTGTAACATACACGTCCATAACATGACTAATCTTTTGCTCTGAAATTGCGTTCATGATCCTTGAAAACTTTGGAGAAACAACGGTTCTTTTTCTAGTACGAAATTTAGTGTGTTCTTTAAAGTTTGAGATAATCCCTTGTAAAATTCGGCTGCCCTTTTCTGCGATGGGACATGATGCGGATGAACTGTTTTGTTGCCTAGCATGTGACTAAGTATGTCTACAGTGAGATAAAAAAAGATTTTATCTTTTACCTGCCTTTTTAGCGTGGCATGTTGTTTGGATAAATCACTTTCAGGCTAGAATAGACATTTTGGCAACATTTACCCAATTTTAAACTCATAGGCAGTGGAGCAGGTGGGGCAGGGGGCTGGGGAGCTCACATTTTGGTGCCAAAAAACACTTTTAAGGACGTATTTGACATTTCCTGTGACACTGGTGACTGCAGAGCACACATTTTCTGCCCTCAGATGACTCGAGAACTACCTAAGAAGCACTATGACGCAGGGTTGAACAACTGCCTACAGATGCATTGTCACAAATCGATTATGGACACACTGGACACTGTGAAAATTGGATAGAGGTTTGCTTGTGCCAACTAAAAACGCCAAGGGTATTTTGGAAAATTTAAGTAGGGGTATGCACATGGCCGAGTGAAAATCTTCAAATTGATAGATCGTTCTTTGCATTCTACAGGACGCATGCCATTAATTATTTTGCCTCTTTGAGGATTTTTATGATTCAGGGATGCAGGACGTAGAGGTAACACAATCGCTGGTTACTAATTATTGAATTTCTTCTTTTGCTGTGTCCATGGATACACTTACTGACTAATAAATATATTTCAAAAACTGTCTTGTTAATAATTCATTAAAAAAAACAAAAGAAATTAATGCTTAATGACTGTCTTTATATCTGATAAAGACACGGCTAAACTTTACATCCAATTTTTTTAGACCAAAATAACCCCAAATCTAGATATTAGTGCAAGAAGATTTGATCCATATCAGAGATTTTGAAGCTGTTCAAAAAACATGCAGTCATGTATTATCAGGTTTAAAAACTATCAGCTTCACCTTTAGTTTTTAAACCTGATAATACACTCCTGCTCGCTTTTAAACAGTACATAAAATTTAAATGTTAAAATCCTAAGGTTTCAGCTAAAACTTGGCCTTCATTATACAAATGCACAAAACTGATGCCTTGAATCATCAGAGGTGGAATTTGTGGCATGAGCATTTGAATTTTTGAATATTTCTGTGCTAACTGAAAGTGCTGGTCTACTGAAGGTGGACAGTTTTTTGTCTGTCATCATTAAAGGATTATTTTGGTAGTTTCTGATTGAGGATGTAATACATGTATTTGGGACAGGTTTTTTTTTCAAAACTAAATGTGGCCCACTTTAGAGATACGTGTACCGAGGAAAGCAGCAAGTACTAATACAACCGCATCAATGCTTTTGAATGTAGTGAAAGATAACTACACATTAAAGGAAGATGGGCTTCATGTTTTCCAGTCTCACAGTAAAATGAGTAAAAACAAACTGCCAGATTTAGCCAAAAAAGCCTCTGTTGAAAGGCAGTTAACAGTTAACCTGACCACAACCTTGCATACATGTATTAACCAAATGATAAGTTGTTCCCCCTTCTAAGATCTGCGCTGCGTAGTTCTAAAATCTTTCTGCCTCCATGTAAATACATTGTAGCTCTAACAAAGGTTTTCTTAAGGTTGGTCCACATGCAAAAGTTTTTTTTAAAAAAAGGACTAATCATTCACTTGCTTAAAAATGAGTGGGTTCTTCCCAACTTGGTTCAGCCAAAATGGCAAATGTTTTCACTAGAAAACGTTTTCAAAAGATATGTATTTTTATCTCTTGATGAATAAAGACTTTACTATTATTATTATTAGAGTCCAACATCCGGGCAATTATGACCAAGGTTCCAATAGCCTTACATTGTACTGTAAAAGATCACATTTTCATCTTTAGCTTCATGTATAGGAGGGCTCATTTTCTAACCATGGAAATTACCTTCTTCATCTGAGTCTTCAGTTACATCTTTCCACCTCTTTGCTGCTTGCATGACAGTAAGTTGAAATGGCTTCACACAAACTGGCAAATTAAATTAAATTGTAGAAAATTAAGCAAAAAAAAATTCCAAAGCAACTACAATAAGTAAGACAGTTGCATGACTACAAGAAACATAGTTAAATACTAGCTACAAGTGTAAAATCTGCCTTCCGTAGGAGCATTAACCATCCACAAATATGCTTGTGAATTTAATTTTTATAAACGACGTTTAAGAATGCAGATCAGGAGTCAGAATGAATTTTACAAAAAGTACTACAGGGAAACCCTAGTGTTTTGGCAGGCTTTGGGCTTTACACATATGGAATTTTACCTTATATTTTTTAGATCAAATAATCCAAACATAAGAATTAAGTTGATAAACGTGCAGCTCATGTTTCATCAAGTCTAAATCAATGAGTCATACATTAAATTACGTGTGTGATTTTCCCTAAAGGAACTTAAAAATTTTGATTGGATGTTATGTGACAGATTTGACCTGAGATTTGCAAATAGTCCACGTTCGATATACCAAAATGCTAACATGACTTAAAGCAACCTGTGTCGCAGACCTAATGTAACCTCTGTTAGTAATGTCTGCGAAGCAGCGCCTACGTGTTCATTCTGGCCCCCAACGGACTCAACAAATTACCGGAAGAGCATTTAGAATTTCCTTTCATCTTGATTGGCAAATCGATGATGGCATTTATAACAGACCAATCATAGCTCATACTTGAATCCTGGTACAGAGGTGGAGGCCTAGGACAATGATTTCAGTGCTGTGTTGCAGACAGACTTTTTGTCTGTGGTACAGGCTAAAGACTTCAAGGCTTTGCGGTCAAAATTACAAATTTTTCACCACTCTATTATATCGCAATTCCCAGAAGAGACTTGAGCACAAAGAAAACCAAACCAAATACAGAAAACGAGCCAGAAAGCCTGAGATAGAGTCACATTAGAATTTTAATATATCAAATGTGGTTGGGCTGTTCCTTGCTCCCACACAATGTATTTCTTTTAGTTGTTGATTACATTGTTTAGTTCAGTTCCCATTGGGACCATTAGATCCTTTATAAACCACTCCTTGTGAATTTCACACCACTTGACGCCAACCAGCTTACTGGTGGCTGCTTTTTTCGTTTTCTTATGTATGAGTTTTTTTAGGTTTTACCTACGTTTAATTTGTTCTTGTATTTTCGCATTGCTTTGTTAAAATGATCTGACTCTGTTTTAGTTTGTTAATTTTTTGTTCAGCATATTTTGTTAGCACTTATGATGTTTCCTTGCTCTAGCCTTTCTTAGTCCTCTGTATCTGTATTTAAGCATGCATATATTCCTTGTTTTTGCTGTAACTATCACTGGTGTTATTAACTCGATTGCTGGCGGCTCCCTCCGTTTTCAGTCTGTTGTTTTGTCTCTTTATACTTATAACAGGAATATTTCCTATTCGGCTGAGCGTAGCGATAGAGAATAGTACGTCCTTCATACACTCGTGCGCCTTATATTAGATCATGCCCTCGCCTCCCGGCCACCCCATCTCTTACCGACGTTTGTCAACTCTTGCACGAGAAACCACATCGAATCAAGGGGTCACAAAATTTCCCTTCTTTGACTTGACTTTGCTTCATACCCCACTACTTGTCAAAGCGTTTTAAACAAAGAGGCACAACACAACAGGCACTTTTACGTTGTTCAAGTATGCGACGCAAGTACATGTAGGTGTCGAAGTATTTTGAAGTTTAGCCTCAGGGGACCTGATATGATACTTGCACACAATAAGAAGACACAGTATACTTAGATTTCACATGAAAAAGAAATGCATTAACTTCGGTTCTTACCTTGACAAGCCACGCATGCATTTCAATGCAATGCCGAAAATGGGTCTTGACAAACTGCGAGCCAGCGAGCCAGCGAGTCATGCGAGTCGAGCCAGTGAGTCATGCGAGTCATGCGAGTCATCATGTGAGCCATGCGAGACAGAAGTTCGAGGGAAAGAGAATCCATTTTTTGGCGAATCATAAGCAATTTAACTTTTTTAACATTTGTAGCATGAAATTAGCGTTCAGACGACAGGAAGAAAGTCTTTTAAAGAAAATGTCTGAAAAGGTAACCGGTCAAGTCGCCCGAAAGTCATCTCGCCCGAAGTCATGAGTCCTAAGTCATGTCGCCCGCAATTTTATCGAGTGTATAAACTTGAAGAAAAGAAACATCTTAAGTAAATCGCAAGGAATAAACTCGTAAAATGTTGACTCGCTAACGAAAATACCCCTCAATGACGTCATAGCTTTTTCGATAACTGTGAATTTTGAGAAGGAACGTTAAACTTGTTAGTAAGTCAGATTTTTTATCGCGATATTCTTAAGCCATTGGCATTGGTTTTATTCACAGGTAACCCAGGCTCTGTGATAGTACCACAGTACGGTTCCAGTAAAATTACAGTGTTTGTATGGGGTAAAAATATCATCCTAAAATTTCTAGGAAATACTAAATAAAGATCAATGAAACTTACTCTGCAGTTAATTGTTGTTGTCCTTATTGCTCCAACGAAGTTTCGTGATAATCTGCAGTAATTTGTTCAAATTCACTCTATCTACAATAATAATATATTATTGTAGATAGAGTGAATTTGAACAAATTACTGCAAATTATCACGAAACTTCGTTGGAGCAATAAGGACAACAACAATTAACTGCAGAGTAAGTTTCATTGATCTTTATTTAGTATTTCCTAGAAATTTTAGGATGATATTTTTACCCCATACAAACACTGTAATTTTACTGGAACTGTACTGTGGTACTATCACAGAGCCTGGGTTACCTGTGGTTTTATTATGAAAGACGCAAGACGTTTGGGTTTTAAAGAGTGTTTTTTATGTTCTGGTCACGTGGCTTACCTCATATGGTGTGACTCATTAAACGTGACCGAGGAAGAACCTATAAACCTTTGTTTAACGCATTCTCAAACCTTTGTTATTGTTTCACCTCGTTCAATTTGTATGTTGGCGAATTTTTCTGAAGCTGAATTTTAAAGGACCTGCCTTTGGAATAGATACGTTACTTAGTAGTTTACGTTAAAAACAAAGTTATTTTATGCTGACTCGCATGACTCGCATGGCTCGCATGTTGACTCACATGTTGACTCGCATGACTCGCTGGCTCGCTAGCTCGCATATTATACACACTCCCGAAAATCAACTGCACAGAGAACACGATAAAGTTATTGATGCTGTTGATGGGACGCTTGCTGGAAAAATAAACTTAGCCGACGATTTTAGGTTTGTCCCAAACTACAAAAAGTCGAAAATTTAGCACTGAAAGGGATAAAGGGCCGATAAAGACAGCGAACACAGTAAATTCCACACTGACGTTCATAACACTTCCGTCTCTGGGAATATGTCGTCGATGCGTCTGATCTCTGAAGATAATCTTCGCATTCATTGGTTCAAAAGAGTCTCATGACTTAGACGTCAAGTGAGGCGAAAAATTTGGAATTGGATCTGGAATTCTAGGTTAGTTGAATAGGCTTTAGTTTTCGTTTCATGTAATCTCTATGAACGTCATAAATAAAAGAAATAATTAACTGAAGTATAGGAAAAGAATCCATTTGTGTATTGTGCCTATAAATTGGTAGTGGTCCGTGATGTCACTTTGGGTCTGACAGATTCTACCATCAAGATGATGTAAAGCAACAAGAACAAGATGCTTTTGTCAACAATTAAACATTGCATCGAACGGCCAAAACATTGAATAGATGATATTTAAAGTCAAAAGTACTTTACCTGTGTTTGCCTTCTGTTTTTGCTTCCCCAAAAGATGACCTTAGATACCCGGCCGGGGGAGCGGTGAGAAGACTTACTCATCAAAGTCTTTAATTTGTAGAAGAACTAAGCCCAAACGGCCAAACCCTTAACATCCTTTGATGACTATACAAAAAACATACCTGGTCATATAGCTGCTATAGAATTAACTGATACCCTTATCATATGCCTACAGTTCTTAGGGAAAAGCCCTGGGACACGAGGTTGGCCTTTAGTGAAAACACTGCATACCATCCCTTTTACTTCCAGATCAGTAAAGTTAGATTTCGCAAGACGTGAACTGATGACAGTAATGTGATTTTCATACCCAGTTCTCCAATGATGAATAACGATTACAAAAACATCATTTGTGGTTGCCGCTGTTGTGACCGATCTGGTCGGCAAATAATGGAAGATTACAACGGATTCAACCTTGGACGATGGCTTTATTTCGCCTACACGACTCGTGGCTCCTGATTCTATAGTCAGGCGTTATAATGTCCTACCGAGAGGGAGTCTGGGTCCTAATACACAACATCCCTCCCCATTTAGATAGAAAACAATAACATTTAGCAGAAGTAGAAACAAAATAATAATTGGTCCAATAAACATAAACATGGACTAGCAACAATGTCAACAATGTCTATGAGAATTCAGTGTCTCTAAAGTTTAAGTACAATAGTCTTTGAGATAACTTGGGGCCACTCTGTGTCTCTGGGACCTCCTAAGTGGAACTTCAGGCTCAATAACATTTGGTTCCGGTATCACCACACTCTGCTGCGGGGTCAGTTTATCCTGCTTGTGGGGCTCCCCGGTCACCACCACATCCGGTACACTTGGTGTATCATCATGTGTATCACCATTCTCTAGCAGTTTCTTTACATGAGATGTATTGCGGGAGTATTGGGCTCCTCCTGGAGATTGCACGATCAAGCTGTTCCCGTGCTTGTTTACCACAGTGTACGGGCTTGGTTCAAAACGGGTTGTGAGCTTATTTTTCCTCTCTTGTTGCACTAGCACTTGATCTCCAGGAAGTACCTCTGAGTACCTCGCATTCCTTTGCATGTCAGCGTACGCTTTGCTCTTACTCTTCTGTTCATTGTCCCTATCACGCACTTCTTGTTCGACATGTACATCTCTCAGCTCAGGAAGCTTGGTGCGTACTTTCCGTCCGAAGAGCAACTCGGCGGGGCTTACACCAGTCGTTGGGTGAGGTAAGCTTCTGTACGCTGCAAGATAAACATTCAGCTCTTTCTTCCAGTCCTTCTTTTGAGCATGTGCGATTTGGAGCCTTTTCAGAAGTGAGCTATTTTGGCGCTCAACTTCTCCATTTGCCTGGGGCCATTTTGCTGTTACCCTGTGGTGTCTGATTCCCTGCTGCTCCATGTACTCTGTAAACTCTGTTGCTACGAACTGTGGTCCATTGTCAGATGTCAAGCTCTCAGGTAGACCATGTCTTGCAAATATCTCTTCCAGACTCGAGATGACTTTAGAGGCAACTGTGGATCTCATGATGTCTATCTCGTAGTAGCGACTATAGTAGTCAACGACGACCAGAATGGACTCACCAGTGGGGAGTGGTCCGAGCAAATCAATTGCCAAATCTCTCCATGGTCCAGTCGGCAATGCTGTGCTCCTGATAGGCTCTGGTGGGCTGGGACGGCTGACTAACTGACATCCATAGCAGGTTTTACAGTGTTTTTCAGCATCCTTTTCCATCCCGGGCCACCACACTTTACTGCGCAACTTCTGTTTAGTTCCAACGATGCCCAGATGACCTTCGTGAGCGAGAGACAACACCCTGGGTCTGAGTTTCTTCGGGATAACGATTCTTGTTCCTCTTAGTATCAATTGTCCAATGCTGCACAGTTCACTACTACATGGGAGGTATTTCTTGTAAGCTAGCTGGTCCCACGGTTTTCCGTTTAGGCATTCCTTGACTGCACAGAGTTCTTCATCGATTGCTGAGGCTTCTTCCACTTCTCGTGTAGTCATAGCACAGGGGGTCGCATTTATGGCTACAAATCTGACATATTCCTCGGCTTCAGCTGAGTGACTGCTGCTGGTTTTTAGATTTCCCACTAGCCTTGAGAGGGGGTCAGCAATGTTGCTCGGCCCAGGCTCATACTTGACCTTGAATTTGTATGGCTGCATTCGTAACACCCATCTTTCAATGCGTGCGCAGGGTTTTGACCTTGGGCCGTAAATAACTTCCAGCGGCTTGTGATCCGTAACAAGATCAAATGGCACACCATACACATAGGGATGGAACTTTTCGCAGGCCCATACGAGCGCCAGGGCCTCTTTCTCTGTCTGCGAATATCTTCTCTCGGTGTCTGTCAGACTACGACTTGCATAGCAGATGACTCGCGGTCCATTCTTCTGCTTTTGGGTCAGTACCGCTCCCAGTCCAACAGGGCTGGCATCAGCAATCACTTGGGTTGGGGCATCTTTGTCGAAGTACCCCAAAGTCTCAGCACAGGTCAATCGCTCTTTTAGCTCCTGAAACGCCTTCTTCTGTTCACCTCCAAACACGAAAGGGGTCCCTGACTTTGTCAGGCGACGTAAGGGCTCAGATACCGTTGCCAGGTCGGGTATGAAGCGGCCACAGTAGTTTACAAGCCCAAGAAAACTTCGGGTTTCTGATACCGTTCGAGGTTCTCGTGCCTCTTTCACGGCTTTCACCTTTTCTTCTGTGCAACTGATCCCGTTCCCGGACAATACCATGCCAAAGAATGTGAGTTTATCCATGCTAAACTGGCACTTTTCTGCATTGAGGGTCAGTCCACGTTCCTTTAATCTCACAATTACTTTCTCCAACCGCAAATCGTGTTCTTTCTGGTCTCTACCATGTATGATGATGTCATCTGAAATGTTCTCTTGCCCTTCTATACCCGCAAGTGCCGTCTGGATCTCGTACTGGTACTGTTCAGAAGCAGAGTTAACACCAAACAATAGTCTCTTGTATCTGAACAGACCGCAGTGGGTAGCAAACGTAGTAATCTCTCGGGATTCTGGGGAAAGTTCAAGCTGGTGATATCCCCACTTAAGGTCAAGTTTGGAGAATACCTTGCTGCCACTTATGCTCTGAGTAATCTCATCAACAGTAGGGATCGGGTGTCTGGCTCTTCGTATTGCTTGGTTAGCCCTTCGCATGTCAATGCAAAGACGGATGTCACCCCCAGATTTTGGGACAACAACAATTGGGTTAACCCATGGTGTGGGCCCCTGTGCAGGTTCAATAATGTCTAGTTCAATGAGTTCTTTAATCTTTTCTTCCAACTTTGATCTCATGCTGAACGGAGTCCTCCGCATCGGCTGTGCTACTGGCGTCACATTGAGGTCGATGTGGAGCTGTACTGCTCTGTCTTTCAACTTTCCAACGCCGCTGAAAACATTTGGGTACTTCTGTTGCAGGATCCCACCAATGGTCTGTGGGTCTGCACTTACTGCAGCGATGCCAATCCCTATTTTCAGTACGCCTAGACTAGTTGCAGTGTCCTTCCCCAGAAGGGGGTCTCCTTCACCATTAATCACACAAAATTTGGCACTAGCAGTATTGCTTCCTGCAGAGACTTCACAGGAGAATGTTCCTATCACATCAAGTGGTGTCTGGGATGCGTAGGCATAGAGTTTCCTACTCGAGCGAGCTGATTCACACTTCACTTTGTTTTTCTTCAACCACTCCCATGTTTCCTTGTCAATGATGTTAGTGCTTGCTCCAGAATCTATGATCATGTTCAGCTTACAACCTTCAACGGTTACTTCAATCTTCTCATTCCTGCCTCCTACCGTAAAAGCATACCCCGGTTCCTCTTCTTCGTTGTGGCAACCAACCATATTTGCGGCACCTCCCTTGGGGTTCCTGTGGCCTTTGGTTTGTTTTTGCTTTTCTTCACCTTTCTGCTTGGTCCTGCACTGCTCTTGAAAATGTCCTTCCAGCCCACATCGATGGCAGAATTTACCTCTTGCTGGACAGTTAGAATCTCGACCGAAATGTCCGGTTTTACCACATCGGTAACAAGTTTTCTCACGGCCGGTTTTGGTATCTCGTGACTGATTTCTCTTGCCATGGCCTGTCTTTGTTCCCTCTATGCGGTTTACACTAGCTGAATTCTCTCCCTTTTCCTCTATGGTCATTGCAGCAAGCTGTGCGTCGACTTTTTCGCAGTTCTGGGCGATTTCAAGCGCTCTAGCTAAAGTGAGGCCTTGACGTTCTTCCAGGAGTTTTCGTTTTATGTACGTGCTGGTGCACTTGCAGAGGATTTCATCACGAATTTGGTTATCTGTATCTTCACCATAGTCACAATCTTTCGATGCTCGTCGGAGTCTGGTTGCAAACTGTCGGATTGTTTCCCCTGGTGCTTGAATTAGCTGTCTGAAACAGTGTCTAGCATACGTAGTGTCGACTTTGGGAGCGAAGTATGCGTTCAGTGCATCGACCGCTTTCCGGTAATCTTTCACATCTCCCGTGTTCGGCAGGGTAAGGAAAATATCTTGAACATCGGGTCCCGCGAGATGGAGCATTAATGCACGTCTCCTCTGCCTGTTGTTCGCGTTGTCTTCATTTAGAATTAAGCCTTTGCCATCTGCAAATAGTTCGAAAGCTGTCAGCCACCGTTTCCATCGCAAGCCAAGCGTGTTTTGGTCCCCATGACAGTCGAATGTTTTGATATGGTTTCGTTCATTATCGTCCATGTTTCTCGCGAACTTTTCGTCTCGCTGACTTCTTGGGATCTTGTTTTACCCTCGTCGCCAATGTTGTGACCGATCTGGTCGGCAAATAATGGAAGATTACAACGGATTCAACCTTGGACGATGGCTTTATTTCGCCTACACGACTCGTGGCTCCTGATTCTATAGTCAGGCGTTATAATGTCCTACCGAGAGGGAGTCTGGGTCCTAATACACAACAGCCGCGTTTGGTCAACTCAGCCACGGCTCCTGGAACATGCTGTTGTAAGAGGGGGGCATTGGGGTATATTAGAAACCGCAAAACCGAAGAAAAAAATCATCCAAAACCGCAAAACCGCAAAAAAATTCGGCCAAAACCGAAAACCGCATACAAAACCGTCAAAAACCGATACAATGGTGACAAGTGGGGCATACAGAGCAAACTAAACTAACACTAATTTCACCAAAGTATTTGTGAATGTCATGGACTTTGTCTGAAGCCTTCGTATCTTTTTGTGTCTGCTTAAATCATAAGCTTTGTTTCTGCCGCTCTCTCGAGCCCAGACTTTGCGGCTCAATTTCCGAAAAGCCGCTAGTTATGGAGCCTAGTTAACTTAGGAGAATTTGCACACAAGTCCTCTTTAGAATGGCAATTTTGCAGTCGCAAAAAGCTATAGCTCTGGAAACTTCAACCGAAAATCTCTAATCGAACATTTCCATTTGATAACTAACACCTGAAAGTTTGGAGACTCGATTGTCTAACATGCGATTGCACTGAGCTGAGTCGACACTGAGGAAGCTAACCGGTACAATTAGTTCCTTTTCAGTTTTACATGGCAGCAGGAACTTGCTCTAAGGTTTAATGTGGTAATAAACAGATACTCAAAAAAGCAGTCGATTATTGAAACTCACTGCCCTTCCAAAAACCAAAAACCAGATCGGGTACCAAAACCGAAAAACCGCTAGTATTTTTCACGAAAACCGAAAACCAGATGCTAAAAAACGAAAAAACCGCAAACCGCAATGACCACCAAATCCGAAAAACCGAAGTCTTTTGCAACAAAAACCGAAAAACCGATCCAAAAAATAGCCAAAACTGCAAAACCGAAAATCCCAATGCCCCCCTCTTGTAACAAAGAAAAAAACAGTCTTCCTCACCCCTCCCCCTCCCTCTTTTTTACGGATTATCCCGAGTACTGTGATGTTAGCATAGGTAATCGCATGATTTTTCTCGTACAATTTGGGATAAATCAACACTCGTAAATTTTTCAAGGACTAACCAAATTGCATAAGCCCGGGCACGGGCAACGTTTTGGGGCAGCTGTAAAACAATTTTAACGTTGCGTCTCGTTTGGACAAGAAAAAACAATTTCAACTTAAAGTTTCGATCGGGAGCGGACTGGTATCACCTCCCCCCCCACCCCCCACCTTTAACAAAACCGCGCTGGATGCGCTCTTGCTTCGGTTTTCCCTTCTCCTTAATAACCAACATGTTCAAATGCCAATTCGATGTAGAAGGTGTTTCCAGTTAGTTGGGGACATCTAAGAGGGCTACAGGTTCACTAATTCTTGGAACTATTTTGTGTCAACCTCTTTAACCCCCCAAGTCCCCAAAGTGACAAACCTCAATTTTCTCCCTTAACAATATAAATACACAATCAAGAAAAAAGGTTGTGAGAATTAATAAAATAATCACCTGAGGGAAATGCTTTGATCTTTTAACAAATTCTCTCAACTTATTCTTTACAGAAATGTGTAGACACAGGTTTGGAGAATTTGTATGTGGACATTGGGGGTTAAAGGGTTAAATACAGTTTGTTTTTGGTTTATTTTCCATACTCATCATTTTCGATTTATTTTGTTTTTCAAGGTAGCTAAATTAAAATATGGCGGGAGAGAAAAACAAAAACATCTTAAAAAAAAAAAATTGAAAAAGAGGAAGAACAAAAGAAGAGGGCTGACAGGGACACCACAACAGCTGATGCCAATTACAGCGGGCGGGTTTAATCACCCTGCGTGTCCATGATAGAAGGATCCTGGATTTCGATTGGGGTCCACTTTACTAACTTAACTGTTACTTCCCATGTTAGCTGGCGCCAAATACAAAAGGGCTGATGGCCAGTTTATAGTTGGCGAGATGAGCTTTCTGAGTGATTCTGACAGCCGGTAAGGTAGTTGCTTTCAAACCACTCAGGGTAGGAGATCTTGTAACTAAGTAAGAAAAAAAAGGGTTTTTCACCTCAACATTTGTTACAAACAATTGGGGATCAAAGGAAGGAGTAAGGAGAGGATGGGTTGTGTGGTCCTCTCTTATTATTGTAACCGCGGCAGGATTATCTCAGTCGGTAGAGCGCTTGACTGCAGAGCGGGAGGTCGCGTGTTCGGTTCCCGGGACCGGACCAATACTTAGGGTCTTAAAATGACTGAGAAATGAAGGTACTGCCTTTGCCCTGCAAATGGCTAGACCTTCGCGTGGCTCGGATGACCACGTAAAATGGCGGTCTCGTCTCCAGTAGGAGACGTAAAAATAGTGTCCCCAATTAGTACTTTCGTGCTAAAATACTCTGACACTCAAATAAAGTGCATTTTTTTAAACCAAGGCCACGAGATACTCCATTTTGGGCAGGAAGCAACAGGCCCCTAGATTCATCCGTTTTAGACGCACAGTTTATATCTTAGCCGAAAGAGAAGTATCCGTACGATAAAGAGTGGGTGCATAGGCCTCCAACCCCTCCCACCCCTTGTCGGTCTAGATCCACCTTTGCCTCTTCTGTCCCATAAGCATTTTGCTGAAGGATGGAAAGTTTGATTTACTAAGGAACGAGGCCAGGCCGACATGTTACTGGTCTAACGGAACTTTAATAACACCATTTTTAAAAACCAAGGCTATGTACAATAATAAACAGCAAACCTGAAAATGTATCGGCTACTATATGTACAAAAAATTCTAAAATGGCGCTTACTGTAAATCAGTGAAAGCATGATCACATTAAGCTAATAAAACGCTTATGGTAAAATTTCTTAATGTATATATCATACGTAGCAATGTATGCGTACCTTACGAGCAGTAGTTTAACCACCGCTCGCAGGGTACTGTATAAATGGCTTTCTAAATTGATCATATATGTCTATGATCAATTTGTGACAGTGTCACCATTATAGAATACTTTTTAGAGTTAATAGTAAAG
Organism: Porites cylindrica; assembly: GCA_964035525.1. Classification (NCBI taxonomy): domain Eukaryota; kingdom Metazoa; phylum Cnidaria; class Anthozoa; order Scleractinia; family Poritidae; genus Porites; species Porites cylindrica. The sequence continues at coordinate 895,374 of OZ037787.1, read as the reverse complement.
CGTCGTTTACATATGAACTGTTTTACTTTGTTTAAATACACATTGTTCATATGACGTTACTATGTTTACGCAATGCTATACAAAGCCATCGCGTCCAAAAAACAATTTTCGCGTCGTGTTAGTTCTATTTCGCAGAATTTTGATCAATCCCAAATTGTACTATGTAAAGTTATAATATATCACATGTAGCTATACTGTATGAACAACTATCTCAAATGAATAAATACAGTGTTTATCAATTTAACCCAGTCTCCACAATCGCATTGCTGGAGATTTTTAGTTACGCGTTTTCCATATGAACCTTTTAAGAGAGTGTCTCTGTAAGAGCGGTCCGGTCGATTTTCCTTGAGACACAGATTTAGCTCATTTCTCGTGTGTTGTAAGACATTCATGTACCTATACTAAAACCACAATCCGTTTGATCGGATCTCTTTATTTTTCAGAGTTTTACGGAAATTAAATTTCACTCGACCGAAGGCCTGTCGTGACACTTTTCAAGACGTTAATTTGAGGCAACTTTGCCGGACAATTTACAACAAACTACGGGACTCAGCAAAAAACAAATACCACAGCCATGTATATTAACTCTATCTTATCCATCGAGGCGACTTTCGTGAACATCACGTTTCAATCAAGCAAACAGGAAGACTTGAACGACACCTTATCGGTTCGCTTAAGTCACACACGCGAAAACCGATCAAATTCAAGGTACATTTTTGAAAAAGTGAGGCGTTCTTAACTGATCCAACTAATATAGCTAGGAAGTAGGTGCCATAGAAAAGGTAACTACAGAAAAAAACTTTGCGGCCCGACCTTTACTAAAACTTTATAACTCCGTGAACTTACCTAATTTTCGGTAATCTCCAAGTTTTGCCGCCATTTTGAGGTACTTGTCAACATGAAGCGTAGCAGATATAAATCGAGCAGGTAGATCTAAAACAGTCAGAAATACGTACGAAAGCATTTAAATGAACTTCACGTTCAATTCAAGGGCCAAAATTTGAAATTGTTCGTTAAACCTACCATTCCTACATCCCCATGCGACCATTTCTTCCAACAATTCAAACACTACAACTATAGTGATCACTAGTCTTCGAATTTCCCTTGTCGATTCCACCGTAAGAAATAACCTGTGCCACCCAAGCTTCGACTCGAATGTGAAGTACGAATCAAACAACATAACTGCGTCATCTTCGAGGCCATATCACGCTGGTATTTTGATTTTCTGATCGACAAGAACGGTGATCCGGAGGTGATCGCCATGTTTACCTCATAAAGGTGACCGCTGACCAGCCGCTGGGTGAAAACAGTACGCCGCGGGGTGGTGTGGGTGACGGACTTATCGTGATAAGATATTCGGATACACGCTAAAAAAGATTTAGGACTCTCAGTCTAAACAGTGAAGGCATGCTTCGTGGTACAGACAACTTTTATTTTATTCTCATAACTTTTTCCTTTAAATTAGAACTGGTATTAATTAATAGAGTTATTTAAATATTTTTAACCGAGGTACCCATATGACCTTTTTGCTTGACCTCAGTGGTATAAAATAAGGTGTCTTTTCTTCAAGAACCTTTTATTTATGCGTTATTGCACGGAATGAACACTATACTTAGAAGGTTTGTTCTAAATCATTTTGCTGTTCCCAAGAATGTTTGCAAAATCACAGCTTTACACAAAGCTGACTCTAAAATATGATTTTCCTGTACTTTTTTTTTCATATGACAACGACAAAGAGTTTTATAAGTAAACCGATTTTTTGGTGTACCGCGCTTATTACATTTTATATTCAAATACATGCAAAAGGCCGGCTAAATAAGCTCCTCCTCCTGCTCCTAATTTTTTGGGTTGCCTTCGCCCCATGCCTCTGACGACTCCCTGTCGGCTAAAAGGAAATTTGAAAGACTGCTATGCAGGACACATTTTCTTTTTCTTCATTTTCATTTTCCCTGTACAATTTTTTCTAAGTATGTAAAGATATAAAAAAACACAAAAGTTTTTACAAGTAAACTGTTTTTTTTTTTTGTCCCACTCTTAATATATACATATACTTTGTTCTCGCAAAATGGTGGCTAAGAACGGCTGAATATATACCTACTTGGAAATAAAATGATGCTGTTTTGTTTCCCGTTAAAACATTACGTAGGAGTGACGCGTGTCCGTTCAAATTGTGACAAAACCACCTCACAAAGTCAAAGCAAAAGAGAAAAAAGTGTAATTTTATAGCCAACTTACAATCTCTCCATTTTAGACAGCTACAAGGGCCATTGGGTCACTGCTTGATGGTGTAACTATCCTTCCACTGAGCACTGGAATTCATGGGTCATTTCCTTTATTTTTGACATTTGAACAGCTTTGAAATCTCTAGATTTAAGCTGAGTTGAAAAATCCTCATCCCTTACCCTTTCAGAAGACGACAGTACCAATGTTATCGAGAGACAGGGTAGCGAACCTCTCCAGTCGAATTTAAGTGAAGGGTGGGCACTTCATAAGCCAAAAGGTGGCGTTGTTCGCTTCTAAGAGAAAGTAAGGCAGTATCTCACCTCCAAGTTTGAAATTAGTGAGCAATCTGGAAGGAAAGAGGATCTGCGACAAGTCTCGCAAGATATGAGGAAAGCGAAGGGGGAAAACAGGGAGGGCCTCACCTGTTTTCCCGGGAAGAGTGGCTGACCAAAGCCCAAATACAAGGATTTTTCTTCCCTTTGTCCTCCTCGAGATGGAGACGGGTAGGTTAGTCTCCGAGCACCGCGGTTGACGATAAATCTGACGAGGAATTAATTGACGAGGAAGAAGTGAATCACATGACCACCGTCGAATCAGTTGTAACAGAAATTGACTTAACGCATCCGATTGTCTATGACATTTATGACTTGTGTGACTACGTCAAGGAGGGAAAATTGAACTATTTTACTGTTTCCATGCTTAAGGAAATCTGTACTTTCTTCGAACTCCCATTTAAATGGGAGTCGTGCAGAGGCATGGGGCGAAGGCAACCCCAAAAATTAGGAGCAGGAGGAGGAGCTTATTTAGCCGGCCTTTTGCATGTATTTGTATATACAATGTGATAATCGTGGTACACCAAAAAATCAGTTTACTTATAAAACTCTTTGTCGTTGTCGCATGAAAAAAAAAAGTACAGGAAAATTGCAAATGAAAAGAATGGGGTTTAGTGATAAAAGGTCACATCGAATCAAGAAATGAGCTGAAACTAACATAGTTCACTTGACAATTGTATGTCAGGCTTATAAGTGGAAAACGCTAAAAATTGTACATTACTAGTTTTAGTAACACCTTACGTAAATGACATTAGTTACTGTTACGGAAAATCATATTTTAGAGTCAGCTTTGTGTAAAGCTATGATTTTGCATCCATTCTTTGGAACAGCAAAAATGACTTAGAGCAAACCTTCTAAGTATAGTGTTCATTCCGTGCAATAACGCATAAATAAAAGGTTCTGGAAGAAAAGACACCTTATTTTATACCACTGAGGACAAGCAAAAAGGTCATATGGGTACCTCGGTTAAAAATATTTAAATAACTCTATTAATTAATACCAGTTCTAATTTAAAGGAAAAAGTTATGAGAATAAAATAAAAGTTGTCTGTACCACGAAGCATGCCTTCACTGTTTAGACTGAGAGTCCTAAAGCTTTTTTTAGCGTGTATTCGAATATCTTATCACGATAAGTCCGCCACCCACACCACCCCGCGGCGTACTGTTTTCACTCAGCGGCTGGTCAGCGGTCACCTTTATGAGGTAAACATGGCGATCACCTCCGGATCACCGTTCTTGTCGATCAGAAAATCAAAATACCAGCGTGATATGGCCTCGAAGATGACGCAGTTATGTTGTTTGATTCGTACTTCACATTCGAGTCGAAGCTTGGGTGGCACAGGTTATTTCTTACGGTGGAATCGACAAGGGAAATTCGAAGACTAGTGATCACTATAGTTGTAGTGTTTGAATTGTTGGAAGAAATGGTCGCATGGGGATGTAGGAATGGTAGGTTTAACGAACAATTTCAAATTTTGGCCCTTGAATTGAACGTGAAGTTCATTTAAATGCTTTCGTACGTATTTCTGACTGTTTTAGATCTACCTGCTCGATTTATATCTGCTACGCTTCATGTTGACAAGTACCTCAAAATGGCGGCAAAACTTGGAGATTACCGAAAATTAGGTAAGTTCACGGAGTTATAAAGTTTTAGTAAAGGTCGGGCCGCAAAGTTTTTTTCTGTAGTTACCTTTTCTATGGCACCTACTTCCTAGCTATATTAGTTGGATCAGTTAAGAACGCCTCACTTTTTCAAAAATGTACCTTGAATTTGATCGGTTTTCGCGTGTGTGACTTAAGCGAACCGATAAGGTGTCGTTCAAGTCTTCCTGTTTGCTTGATTGAAACGTGATGTTCACGAAAGTCGCCTCGATGGATAAGATAGAGTTAATATACATGGCTGTGGTATTTGTTTTTTGCTGAGTCCCGTAGTTTGTTGTAAATTGTCCGGCAAAGTTGCCTCAAATTAACGTCTTGAAAAGTGTCACGACAGGCCTTCGGTCGAGTGAAATTTAATTTCCGTAAAACTCTGAAAAATAAAGAGATCCGATCAAACGGATTGTGGTTTTAGTATAGGTACATGAATGTCTTACAACACACGAGAAATGAGCTAAATCTGTGTCTCAAGGAAAATCGACCGGACCGCTCTTACAGAGACACTCTCTTAAGTTCTGAAATCACAACCTGTTCAAGTACACTATAAAGACATAGTAGTGTCCAAAAACAATTTCGTTTCACCTAAAACTGAAAGTATTATGAAAGTAATACAACAGAAAATCGAAGAGCTGCGAGATTGCTTTGAAGTTACCTGATCACTGTGAAGCTTTAAAGAAAAAGAAAAAAAACCCAACTTCTTTTTAAGGCTCCGAAAACGCCACTGCATCCAGACTAAAATCAGCGCTATTCAGGAAAACATCAATACATAATCAATAGGTTAGATAAGCGTACTTAACAGAATATTGTCATTGGTTTTAAGATACTTTAAGCTTCCTGGGTTATTTTATTACTAAGGAGGTTTGGGTAGTATAGCGGGATGCAAAATCCTCGAGAGATGCCAGATGACTGATGGAGGAGTTAAACGCTTCACTGCAGCACTCGCATACACTAAGCTGAAACCTCCATAGTACTAATGAAGACACTAATGAAGGAGTTAAACATTTAACTACTGTATCCCTCTAAACTACTCAAACATTAACATGTTTTTAGTTCGCAAAAACCCTGATTGTATTCGTTGCCAAGAGTAGTATAGGAGGGACCGAATTAACCTCTTTTTTGCGGAGGATTCTCATTAGAGTGCGGAGGAATACATTAACGCCAATGACGTCAAAACCTTTTGTCTTGATCTCATGAATAAAATGCGGTGGATTCTCATTAATTTGCGGTAGAATAAATTAACGTCGCTGACGTCATAGGCTATTGTATTGATCTCATGAATAAAATGCGGAGGATTCTCATTAACTGATCATTAACCAGAAAAACCAGTTCCAAAAACAGGTTTCATGACAATGCTTCAATAGACTTGCCTGAACTTGCCCCATTTTTTCACAAAACCTTCGACACTGATTGGTTTGACGAAGCATTCCGGTTGGTTGCCGTATTTTTTATTGTTTGAACGGCATAAGAGCCTGCTCACTGCCTTCCCGCATACTTATTAAGGGTCTTCCTCCATATATAATGAAGTGGATAGGTTTACTAATGAGCGTCACTCTACTACAATAGGCACAATAGGCTTGCCTAGACTTGCCCGGGCTCTTTTAACCCTGATTGGATAGTAAACAATCTATTATGTGTTTAACATAAAAGCGCACTTTCCCTTCAGTATTTCCTTCTCGCAATCGCTTTGCTAAGGAAAAAGTCTTACTATCACTAATATTTTTTAAAACATTGCTCCAAACAGTCGAATCGAGCTGTAAACTTGTCTGACTATTACAGAACCCTTTTCTCCTTTCTATCTCGAGGAAATGAAAAACTATTGAAGTCTTGTCATTTTCACACACGGTTAATCAGTTAATTATGCGAGTTCGCAAGCCCAAAGTTGAATACAAATTAGCTCTACAGGAAAGACCCAGGGGAGAGAATCTTGACGTACTGTTATAAAACAAATAACTTAACAAGGATCAATTAAAACACGCGACTCATAATTGCTAGCAATAAAAACACAAGAGAGATACTGAAATACTGAAGGGAAAGTGCGCTTTTATGTTAAACACATAATAGATTGTTTACTATCCAATCAGGGTTAAAAGAGCCCGGGCAAGTCTAGGCAAGCCTATTGTGCCTATTGTAGTAGAGTGACGCTCATTAGTAAACCTATCCACTTCATTATATATGGAGGAAGACCCTTAATTAGTATGCGGGAAGGCAGTGAGCAGGCTTTTATGCCGTTCAAACAATAAAAAATACGGCAACCAACCGGAATGCTTCGTCAAACCAATCAGTGTCGAAGGTTTTGTGAAAACAATGGGGCAAGTTCAGGCAAGTCTATTGAAGCATTGTCATGAAACCTGTTTTTGGAACTGGTTTTTCTGGTTAATGATCAGTTAATGAGAATCCTCCGCATTTTAATCATGAGATCAATACAATAGCCTATGACGTCAGCGACGTTAATTTATTCTACCGCAAATTAATAAGAATCCACCGCATTTTATTCATGAGATCAAGACAAAAGGTTATGACGTCATTGGCGTTAATGTATTCCTCCGCACTCTAATGAGAATCCTCCGCAAAAAAGAGGTTAATTCGGTCCCTCCTATACTACTGCTCAACAGAGAAACATTTACGTTGCAGACAAGGATTAGAAATATACTTTACAGTTTATGTTCACTAAGTTTAGGAGATTTTTACCTTTATCAGTTATGTTGTTTTCCTCGAGGTATAAGCTGTTTAGTTTGCAGTTAGTGTGTGTGAGTGCTGCAGATAAATGTTTTACTCCTTTATCAGTTATGTTGTTACGGTAGAGGTATAAGCTGTTTAGTTTGCAGTTAGTGTGTGTGAGTGCTGTAGATAAACGTTTAACCCCTTCATCAGTTATGTTGTTACCCCCGAGGTTTAAGCTGTTTAGTTTGCAATTAGTGTGTATGAGTGCTGTAGATAAATGTTTAACCCCTTCATCAGTTATGTTGTTATCATAGAGGTTTAAGCTGTTTAGTTTGCAGTTAGTGTGTGTGAGTGCTGGAGATAAATGTTTTACTCCTTCATCAGTTATGTTGTTATTCCAGAGGTCTAATCTTTTTAGTTCGCAAAAACCCTGATTGTGTTTGTTGCCAGGTAACAACTTCGCAATCTCAATACATCCTAGCGACTGAAGGTTATTGGAGTTTAAATCAAAATCCAAAATTCCTTCAACAGATTTAAGTGCATGCACTAATGCTAAACAGTCAAGAGGTGACAGGTTACATCCAAAAAAATCAAGCGCATTACAACCAATTTTCTCCAGTTTCTTTTGAACTTCTCGATCAGAGGCTTTGTTCTCATACATGCAATTGAATAGCGTCACCACTAATAACCTGTGTTCATCAGCTGGCCAAACGGTCAGTGTTTCAGTTCGTTCCTCTGAATCTTCATTCATCTTGATTACAACTAATTTAGGAAACGTTTTTGAGGGAAGAAGGTCGCTGAAAATATCTGTTGACTGTCCTTCTTTTTCAGCCAGCATTCCAGCCACAAACTGCATCACAACCTTCCACGCGCCCTTCCTGATGTGAGCGGCAACAAAATCACGCAGTTGTTCGGAACTCAACGTGTCTACCAAATACTTCGCCGCTAAGAACTCCTGTATGGTCAGGTGTAAAAAGCAATATTGTTCTCTTCCATCTGCTAAAGGATGGTCTTTAGTATCAGGTAAACGGTGAAACAGGCCATTACTCTCTAGGCTGTTAACCTCATGCGATTCACAAATTAATCTTCCCTCTTGAATGCCATTAAAAGCAATTTTTCCCAGACTTGTGAACTCCTTTTGCACAGAGGAGGGCAGTTCCTTAAATGGTTTTAGAAAGAACTGTTGTCCTTCAGTTTTATTGTGGCGATACTGACCATCATCGTAACTAAAGTAAAACATCTTTATTGCAATGGAGTATATTTCTGTCAGTCTTGTTGGGAGGTAGTGGAGGCTGGTTAAGCTAGTGTTGACAAGCAACTCTAACAAGCATGAACAAATGATGAAACAATTTACAGGAATGTAGCAGAACGCTAGAAGGTTTAAGTTACTGGTGATGTGTTGCCTTATGGTTTCTGCTTTGTCTTCCAGCTTTGTAAACTTCCCTACATAGTCATTCACTTGCTCAGTTGTAAACCCCAGAATTTCAACTGCTCTGTTAAAGTTAAGACTTCTGACACATGACACGGCATTGGGTCTTGTAGTCGTTAAGACTGTCGCGCCGGTAAGAATTTTTCCCGTTGCTATTTTCTTCAGCAGGAAGTGGACAGGCATCTTGTCTTCTTCATTGTTTCTGTACGGAACGTCATCTTTACTGATTTCAGTCCCATAAGAATACTCGTCAAATCCATCAAAAATCACCAGTACTCGCTTTGGGTTGTGACGAATGTAGTTCCAGATCTCTTCGGAAAGAGCTGTTGAATATTCTGAGTGATCCAGAAGCTCGCGAAGATTTAGTTCTTTGCTTCTAGAGTTAAACATCCTCAGCTTAATGAGGAAGGCAACTTTAAAATCTATTTGCGATTTTTGAGTTTTGTTAAACAAGGTGTCGGACGCCCAGTCGCGAAGAATCTTTGTGCTGAACATGGTTTTTCCAATTCCAGGACGACCAACAACAAGAATTTTCCGTTTTTTAGCACCAAAAATATCTCCTAGACGCGTTGGTCGCAAATTTTCATTGGCTTTGTGGTACTCTTGTAGTTGTTTCATTCTGTCTCCAGAAAAGTTATACTCAACTCTCCCCTCATAAATAATTAGATTGGTGAAGATTTCGTCAAGCTTCAGATCTCTTCTGGGTCCTTCACCTGGATTATGAAAAGGTGATTTAAGATCTCCGTAAGGCTGTTCAGTGACTTCTCGTACATGTTTCTTCATATCTTCGATGATGGAAGGAGCTAATTTTCGTTCGTTAGTTTGAGTGCGGTTGAATGACGAATCATGTGAAGCGTTGCTGCATGAAGATGTTGATGGTCGCCTTTCGGTTGGACCGTCCTTATGCTCATGTTGCTGCGGCCCTGTCGGAGAAACAATCAATTAACACTATTTACTTGAAAAAGTGGTTAACTAAAATATCAAAATATCACTATCAATGAGAATAGTATGGAAAAGTATATTTCAGAATGGTAAGTCATATGAACCAGTAAGGCCCGGTTCAGACGACGAACTTTTCATGAGCCGAACCTAATACATTGAATTAAGTACATGAAAAGTTCGGTGTCTGAATCAGTTAGGAACGCCTGTTTTAATTTGGAACGGCTCAGCCGTTCTTTTCGCCGAGCCCGGCCGAGAATTTCGCCTTTGGAGCGACTTTGGAACCGCTTTGATTCAGACGCCGAACTTTTCATGTACCGAACCTAATGCCCCCCCCCCCGGGGGGGGGGGGGGTACTGCCACATATGGGCTATATAGGTATGTGCCGCTGTGAAGGGTATGGCTTTCAAGCAGTTTACTCTAGGATAGGGTATATAAATCAGAACATTTGGGTTTACAATAGGGTATCATTTTTCAGGAAACTGATCAGTTGGTTGAAGATTTTACTTAGACTAGGGAAACAGCTACTCTAGGATAGGGGGGATTTGGGGAGTTTTCTCTAGTATAGGGTAGCAAAATTTAGCTGAACTAGCTTTGGTATAGGTTAAGGGTTTCAGGGTCCCAGCGGCACATCCCCACCCAGAAATTCCTAAAGTACCCCCCCCCCCCCCGGGCCTAATGCATAAATCATTATAACGTATTTTGTAAGCAGTTTGACCCAAATGAGCATTTTTCACCTTTTGAACTTAGTTCAGCTGCAATTAAGAACGGCGTCTAAATCAATTCAGCCGGTCTAAATAATTTGGGTCGACCTTAATTCGAATTAGGTTCGGCTCATGAAAAGTTCCGCGTCTGAACCGGGCCTAACAGAAATCAAGTGATTTTACCATTTAACAAAGAAAAACAGACAAAATGACTGATTGATATATCATGATGACATCAAAATCGTTCAAATCGGGGTTAGCGTTTTTATCATGCCAGAGAAAAGAAGGAATCCTTCATTAAACTTTCTGCTAACAACATTTTTAAACTATCACAGGAAAAATAAAATATGATATCAAGATAAAAATTTTAAACAGAATATTAAAAGAAAATGATAAAGCAAGAGATAAATCAAGATATACGGATTAGCGACAAAGCTTACAAGAAACATGGGTTGTGGGCGTACCGTGTGGTTTGTTGAAATATTCGTTTATCTCCACCTTAAAGGGAACCTCCACTTCAACAAAAAGATAACTTTAAATCACAGGAAATAACTGTTACAGTCAAGTCAATTTAAAACATTTTTAAAGAAAGCGTTTGTATCCGAAAGAAATAACTTTTAGATTCGCCTATTTTTGTTTTCAAATTTTGCGGGCGTCGCCATCTTGAATAATTGTGACGTGTAATGGTTGCCCTATTGTTATTAAACAAAAGCTCTTTGTGTCAGAACAATAGAGTAACCGTAACACGTCACAATTATTCAAGACGGCGGCGCCCGCGAAATTTGAAAGAGAAAATAAGCGATTTTAAAATTCACTTTTCCTGATATAAACACTTTTTTTAAGACAAATTTCGAACAAATTTCGAACAAATTTGTTTATCAACATAATTTTATTCGACTTAAACTTATTCTGTAGTAAGAGTGGAGGTTCCCTTTAAACAAAATCCAGGCTTGTCCAATACAAAGGGAACACATTCACCATTTCAACCAATCACACAAATGAAAGACATTGTTTGACAATTCCTATCACTCCTATGACTTATGCAACTTCCATCTAAACTTACACAATTTGAACAAGTGGTGTGTACTGGACACCTGAATTTGGGATAATACATGTGTGTACCCAAAGTGCATATAATTTATACCATGTAGCTATCTGTGACTGTATTAAGTAACCCATCAATGGATTCAATAAATCATAATTTTTATGCCCTTTATGAGAATGATTACCTTCAAGTTGATAATGAGGCCATGAATGAAAAACGCAGGGTTCATTCAAAATGTGTGCAACAAGAGATGCTGCCATCACACTTGCACAGGAAGACCAACTCTCAGAAGTCAGCTGAGAGCCATCTGCATAATCAGCTATTCCTTTCACAATTAACCACTCAATTCCACAATCAAATGCTGCTGTAAATACTCCTGTAGGAAAACAAAACAAACATTACATTAGTTTTAAGACGGTCCAGAGTACATCCACAAAAAAAATTGTGTGGATCTCAGAGACATCATGCAGCTGCTATTGCTTAGTGAAAACTTACCAACAGAATTAAACTATTTACCTTAAGCATCAAGTTAAAGTAAAGTTAAGATTAAAGTTTATCTAGTCTTAAGGGTACATGTATCCTCAGCTGTATCCTATTCTATGAGCAGTTAACTGGGCTAGTGTGGCTTTTCTCCATAGAAATATCTTAAATTTAAATCAGTTTAAATCAATCACAACTACACAGACTGTAAACCAAGAACTGAACAAATTTTCAGAGTATGGAAAAACAACAGCAGCCATTTTTGCTTAAAAGGTCTGTAAATGTGTAATATTAAAACTCAAAGATGAATGATGGCAAGGTGCCTGCAAGGCTTGTGGACCCACGATGCTGCCAAGTGCAGCACATAACCTCGACAACCCTGTGAGTAGCATCTACCATGGCACCATCTCACTGCTTAGCAGTGGAACATTCGTGCCGCATACTTAACATATACTTACTAAGGGGAGGGCGGGGTAAGGAGCAGAACATGTAACAAGCATGACCTTGACAGCTCGCTACAGAAGTTTTAAATTCCCAAAGTCCCCTGCAGGGTAATTTGAGCATCAACCACATACAAAAGGCTCCTGGCCAGCAAGGTGTTGAATTTATTTAATATTTTACGCTCTCTTTCCACCTCAAGTAAGCTCTAAATGTTATTACCATTCTTTAAACCTAAATCATGCTGATTCATGAAGAAAATTAAGGAAAAAAGATTTACCTTTTATGGAGGGTTTCAGTTAACTTTGTATACTTGCACAAATCAAACATGTAGAGTTTTCTTACATATAATGTTGGTTGTGATGACCAACAAAAACAACAGTCAACTTACCTTCTCCTTCATTTTCCATTGCTATTGCCTGAGGATTTATTTCAGCAAGTTGATCACGCCGCTGTCTAGAAATGACTTGTTCTGGTCCACTCAGAAACTCAGCAGCAGTATACACTTGAACTTGTTGAGCATCAGCAGGGTTCTTCAAAGGTGCTTTCCAACCATCAGCACAATTCTTAATGACATTCAGGAAGCGTTTGCTCACATAACTCCTCATGCCAGTTGACTGCTCTTGATTATTGATCACCACTTTTGATGCATATGTTGCTAATTTGGCAGAAACAACAACATCTCCTAACTTGCATTTCTCAGGGTCAAGACCACTACATGCACCAACAGATATAACTGCTTTAGGTCTTAGCACAGTGGCAGCATTCTTTACAGAGATGAGAGAACCACCAGGACAACTACTGTTCTCATAACATTTTAATAATGCGACTTTAACTTTCTCTTTCCTTCTATCCACATCAGAAAAGTAAACATATCCGAGACCATCAAAGTGACATCTATAGGGGTTTTTTAGCTCACTGTAACAAGCTAAGAACTCACAATTCTTCACTGTCAGTAACAAAACATCAACAGGGAGATCAGCAGGTTTGGTTGTTGTGTTAATGTCAGCCAAGGATGGACGAACTTTATTAAGCTTAGGAGGGCCTCTAATGGGCTTCTTTGCATTGCTTGCAGTATTGTTTACATCAACAGGAAGATCAGCATGTTTTCTATTTTTTGCCTTAATGTCAGGAGAGGATGGGAGAATTTTATTAAGCTCTGGAGGGTCCCTGATGCACTTTTTTGGAGTCCTTTCCTTTCTTTCTCTCTTTCGTTTGCTTTTTATCCTTCTTTTTGATGTGGTTCTTTGGTTCTTTGTATTGCTTGAGGCATTCTTTGAACTAGATGGCAGACGAGCAGTAATCTGGTGAGTGTTACCATCACTGCCCTTTGATCTGCTGGTTGCATTCTCAGAAGATTTGAATATCTTGGATTCTGATCAGTGGGGAAAAAAATAATTATTTAGGAATTCACTTAATAGTATTTTCATAGAATATGTTTTTTCACTTTAATTACGTAAATCCATTGTATATACTTTTTAAAGATGGATAAATAAAGCTTATTATTATTATTGTTATGTTTGCTACTGCTAAGATTTGTCCTTACACACAATGAACTTAACACTATCTAATTCTTTCTCTTGTGAAAACCTTTTTAACTATGAAATCAAGGATAAGGACACAAACTAAAAGGTTTTTGAGCTTGCTCACTTTAGTACAAGGTTACAATATCCAATGGAATGCTGTCTTATCCAACTAGTATATTCAGATTAAGCAGTGACAACTTATTGTTTAGAAAAAAATTAAACTTCATTCTCATAGAGACATTTACAGTATCATCATCATCTTGCAATGTGACCACTGCTACTGTATATGTATATAAATTCAGCAAACATAATTCCCACAAGTCCAAAAAAAAAAGATGTTTTTGATTGGAAAGAATATGTTTTACCTTGTCTGGGCTGAAGGCTGACATAGTGTAACTCGTGAATGTGTCCCAACACAAGAGGGTTGGTATTGGCAAGTGCATGATCTGGCTGGACAACTATCTCATGGTCAAGACTGCTGATAATACGGATGGGAGTTTGAAAGAGATTTGCTGCAGCAAACAAAACCAAATGATCGCCCCAAGTACCGTCTTTCGCCATACTTTGTAAGTATTCACGCCAAGATGCGTATCCAGAGACAAAGTTAAGCAGAGATGTTCCTTCGTGCTAAAAAACAAAAACAAAAACAATCAAACAAGTGAATTTCAATTTTTTCTGAATAAGTGACATAGAAGTGGAGTGATTTTAATCTGCTAGAAAGTTTACTTAAAGTTTATTTAAAAGTGAGTGGTTGGCAAGGGTAGCCTTTGATACCAATCACTTACTGGGAGGTACAAGGGTTAGCAGGGAAGCAAATTTTAAATAAAACAAGAATTGCATGCCGAGAGGCTGCCAAGAGGTGATCTTTTCACTCATGCGAGTGAACATTGCATCCTTTTGGAAGATTTTCGTAACAAGAAAAATTAGTACCATTTATTAAGTCGGGGCTGTATAGTAACTTTTAAATTCCACCATGATCAATAAAAATAAGCAAGTTAGCCATTCTAAGCAGGAAACAATTAGCAATATTTTCACGCACCCCTCCCTCATCCCTCTGCCCCCCAAAAATATGGCATGACAGTATAACATCACTAATTTGATCTCAACTAGAAAATCCAAAAATTATTGTCATTCTACAAGTCATAAAACATGACAGGGTCAGCTAAATAAATTATTGTTAACAAGCAGTACACTTCTCAATTCTGGTTCTTAAAACTACCAAAGAAAATTAAAATTCAAGTTTTGTTTTTGTCTGAAGCCTTTCAAACTGTCCAAGTGAATATATATACCTCGTAGTTCATTTTGTTTATATATCGCATAGCAACGGTGTTAAATGATTATAACCGCCAGTTTTGAGAGAGACACGTCACATTTTAAACCGTTTACACTTCAACATAAAGTGAAGAGAAACCTCGAAAGCAACCCATCCTACCATCTTTTCAAGAGGGCACTCAAAACAAAGTGCCATTGATAGCTTGAGAGACGTCTTTACTCAATTGATGTACACACACACAAGCTGAGCTAAGCTTAACATGATTGCACAGAGCTTTGCAATCATGTTAACATTATTTTTTTTTCTGAACCTTCTCTCGAGAAACTTTCCCAGTTAAACACGCTACACAACAATGGTGATAGATGAGGAAACCTACATCACATAAGAAAACAGCAGAGTCAACCGGCTGCTCTTCTTTCACTGATTGGCCAGAAAAAAATTTCTGGCCAATCAGAAGCAGGCAATTCAAATGTTTCTGGAACTGATTCGAGAGTAAGTAAGAGTAAGTGCCCAAGGGCTCTTCTTGATCTTATACAACTGTAGTAAACTTTCACCACAAACATTCTATTGTCCTGACTAGCTGCCCCTGGGTCTCTGAGGATGTAGCTGCCTTCACTTAACATGCTTTGCCAGCACTAAGTTAACCCATTTGCCCCTGAACCGCCCGTAACCGCCCGTGCGGATCCAGGACCTTTCTACCCTTTGTGACGTCATCAGTTTTAACGGTCAAGGACAACTTTCTTCGCTAACTTGTGGAGAGTGAAGAGATCTTTCAAACCATACCAGAATGAGCACAATTCAGTCAAGGACACCGGAGAAAGAAGCAAAAAACCACGTGACATTGACCTGAAAATCTCCAAGAAAATCTTGTTCCATTGCCCACCTACCTTTCCTTTCACCTAATCCTAAGATCCTAAAAGCTTTCCTAAAAACTCTTCCCACCAAAATGAAGCCTACTAAATGCCCAGCAAGAGAAAAAAAAATGAGGCAAGAAAAGCGAAAAAAGAAGGGAGGAGAGAAAGCGAAAACTAAAAGTCAAGACTGCTGTGTCACTTTTAAACCCAAAAACTATCTCGAAATTTTGCTTTCTGCGCATGCCCGAACTTTGCAAGCTGATATTTTGCATCTGGATCAGAAGGCCGCGAAGTGTGCGACCTGTGAACTGGTTTGTGGTAAGTTTTAGCTCTTAATAGCACGACAGTGACCAGAAAACCACTCGGCTAGCTTCAAAACGCGTTTTTCGGCAAAATCTCCAGGAGCGAATGGGTTAATAATGTTAATTGACAGTCTTCATTTTCGACGTAGGAAATCCCTGGGGAGTACTCCCTTACATTAACCTTATAGCTATTGCTCTGAAATAGCGTCAAGATTTGGAGAGCTGGACAGCACACCTCCACTACGACTTCCTAGAAATACCCCCTGGGGAGAAAATTGAAGGTATTTTATAAACTGGGCCCGCCTTGAGGCCGCCCTGTTAGTGAATTATTTGGATTTTCTCCAAAATTCTGGAAGTAGTTTTCAGAGGGAAATGATACTGTTGAACTGGGATTTTAAAAAAAATTCACCTGGGTCACCTGTAACTTTAGATGGCGACAGAAAGTGACTACTACAAGTCATGATGCATTTGTGTGACGTCACCAAGACAAGTGACCTAAAATGGTTGTTTTGGTTGTTATTACCCTCCAAGTTTCGCTGTCAAGGCTTACGTATTTCAGGCTAAATACGAAGAGGTGGGTAATTTTAAAGAAGGTCGAGAAAGCCTAGTCTTGATCCAATGATCCAAGTCTTTTTTCGTTATGTTCAATGCCGGCTTTTATCCAATTTAGTTTAGCAAAGAAATGTCGAACTGAGTTAAGGAATCAATTATTGGCGTGATACAATTTAAGGAACAGGTGTAGGGAAGTAATAAGCAGTGATATGAACTAATTAAGAATAGGACGAGCTGGGTGATACAAGAGTATAAGTGATAGATAAAGCTGGAGCCGACTCACTAGTTCTCCCATGGACAGCATGATATGTTTAGTTCCTTATCATATGGGAGGAATTCGCCAAACAGACATGGAAGGCCCGTTAGTTAGGCTAGTCATCAACTTACCAGATTAGGGTTCTCATTGAGGAACTGAACCAAGGTTTTTCTTAGCTCTTTGTGTGAGATTTGAATTCCTTTGACACTTTGTAATTGTTCTGATAATGCATGGAACAAACAGTTCCCAGATGCTTGGTTATCAGAAACAAAGAATCCTTTGTTGGCAGCGATAGTTCTCAGATCAGATGGTAGGTTGTATTTTTTGCTAACCTGCTCTGCATCACATTGTAAATTTTGTAAAGATGGAAAAACATTCCAAGCTGAAAAAAAACAAAACAAAACAGGTACTTATAATCACATTTTCCATTGTTTTGTAGGGGTGTAGTGGTCATGGATATTGATAATTTTTGGGATCCTATTGCAGTGATTAATTTAAAATAATCCTCTGAAATTGACATCAAGTAGTTTTTTTATGATAAGAGAATTAGCAAGATTTTAATAATATTATTTGCTTAATCCATAGTTCTCAGTTAGCTCGTTGATTAATTTTGCAGAGCGCAGTGCAGACTGGTTAGTATCTTGTGTTCTGCTTAAGCAGTGTTTCACATACAACACAATGGGGTCAAACGGAAGTGAACATATTGCATCTTGGGCAGCTGTTATGCCCAAAATATTTTGCAGCAAACTGTCTCAATAAGAGTAAAGACACTTAGCAATACACTTTTGGTAGCTTCAAGGCATGTTAAACGGGAAAGGCCTCACATCAAGTTGAAAGGCAGCGCTGATCAAAAAAGTCTTCGCTTAAGCTCCCTAATACCGTATTTATTCGATTTACCGACCTGGGCGCTTATTAAATTTTTGGACCTTGAGAGTGGGCGCTTATTCGAGGCTGGGCGCTTTTTTAATTTTCACCACTTTCAGCAAGTGTAGCATGTTTATTTTGCAACAATACAATAAATGGTAACAATAAAATGCAAAGATGCAACAAAGCAAGCGTGTCAACTACTTGTGTCCCTGACTGTAGCTATTGTTCATCCACACTTGCGTCAGCCAAGACAGATTCAAATGATGTTAACAATTTTAATGAACAAATCTTACACTTTTGATCAGCAACGGCATTCAAGAACCTTATTATTAAGTCATCAGGGATACCTTCAGGGTTTACAGTTGTCCCCTCCGTTAGCTGAGAAGCTCTATCACTGGATGGAAAAATTCTGCCTTTTGTTTCTGAAGAGCTCTGGTACTCTAAAGAATCTTCTGTTGATAAAAAAGAGTAGATAAGAGCAGGCTGTTTTGGTAAATGCAGATGATGTATGGAATAATCTCATAAGCCAGTGAACTAGATATAAAGCATATGATAGATGGTTTGGGTCGATATTACTTTACTTTGTTTGCTTACATGTAACATAGAACTTAGTAATCGCCTTTTTTCACGATCTCAGCCAAAAAGGCAGCAAATATTACTCAAATTTGGTTTTGTTTGTTTACAGTGAAACCTGTATTAAGCGGACACCCTCGGGGAAAGCTGTAGTGTCTGCTTAATACAGCGTGTCCCCCTAATACAGGTTTCAATAGATAATGACATATGAGGTGTCAAATGCCATTCAAATGAACAGTGGAAACGTTTAGAATACTTCCAGAGACTATGACGATATACGTTTGCATGAATTTCTTTATCAAAGTGGACCAGTTGATCATAGTACCTTAAACATAGATTGCAACTCAAATTTGAAGAAATCAGATGAGTGAAAAAAGCTTTATACAAACAAAACAAAATAGAAAACAATACAGTACTAGGAAACTAATCAAATAAGTTTGTCAAGTCACATTGTTTAATGTAAAAATCGAAAAATTTGTGGGTGACAATTCGAAGCAATCTTTAGCATTTCCGGTGTCTGGCATGTTGGGTGGTGGAATTTAATTACAAGTATCTGTTTAATACAGGTTGGCAACAATAGAAATGACCATTTCAGGTACTTTTTAGGTATCCGGGTCCGCTTAATAGAGGTGTCTGCTTAATAAAGGTTTTATTTAAAGTAAATAAGGGATATAGATTTGGGGACTTCGGCTACTGTCCGCTTAATAGAGGTTGTCTGCTTAATACAGGTTTCACTGTATTTTCAATTCTTATTAGAGTCCACATCCTATTATTCCTTGTGCAATGTGTTAAGAATATTTTTTTTCATTAAAAAAAAAATTGGCATCCATACCATACATCCAAATGATCATCGTGTCAATGAGATCTTTTATCTGTTTGGCCCAGTTGTATTTCTTGCCATAGAATTCGCGCAAGGTTTCTGCTTCCTCAAGCCGATGTCGTAAATCGCGTGTTTACATATGTAATCAAACCTCATATCGCATATAGAATTTGATTGTTAAGTGACCGGAAAGAGATAGGCATCGAATCTGCCAAATCAAAGGAAACATAAAACGAATCGCTTTATCTTTCGTTGTAAAATTATCAGGAGTTGTGTTGTAATAAAACTAGGGATGCTGTGAGTGAAGAATATATGTTTAAAACCTTACATCGTGAGTGAGTGATTTAGGACCGTTTAGCGCGAGTTTATCGGGACAACAGTGTGTTGCAAGCAAATATCCCATTCCCAACACAAAGTGGCACCTCCGACGGGACTGAACAGAGGGAAAACAAACAGATCTGACGCCGGGATTTTACAATGGAGAAACTTACCACGGATCTAGACACACAACTACAATTGCTCAACTTCACAAGGGATAAGAGTGAAGGAATCACCGCAAAGGGAAATGTGGAAGCTGTGGACCGCCAACTTCAGTCCTTGAGATCTATCGTAACGAAGGTGGAAGATTTTAAGCTTCAAATCGAGCAAGCGAAAATCGCGAACGGAGAGAAACTTGAAGACGTGTCAGAATGGAGCCTCACAGTTGAAGCCGCCCAAACATCTGCTGATGAGAACATCGCGTACTTGCGGAAATGGTTAACAGAATACAAGCAAAGAGAACGCCTTTCGGAAAAGGAGGGTCAACAAGCCTTTCTGGAGCAGTCAAGAAAGGATCAGCTTGAGTTTGAACGAACGCAACTGGAGATGAGGCTGACATATGAGAAGAAGATCGAGGAGACAAAAGCAAACCATTCGAAGACCACGGAGCCGACCTCAAATCAAGCAGCGAAGACCGCCAAACTTCCTAAGCTCGTCATTACAAAGTTTAGAGGTGAACTAACGGATTGGCCACGGTTCTGGAGTCAATTTGAAACCGAGATTGACAAGGCAGAAATAGCTGGCGTGACAAAGTACTCATACCTAAAGGAACTCGTAGACCCGAAGATACGAGCGGAAATAGACGGCTTGCCCTTCTCAGTAGAGGGATACGAGCGTGCGAAGAACATCCTGGCAAGGAAGTATGGACAAACAAGCGAGGTCGTGAACGCGTACGTGGAAAACATCATGTCTTTGCCTACAATTGGAGGAACCCAGCCAGCCAGAATCCATGATTTCTACGAGAAGCTTCTTTTCAATGTGCAATCATTGGAAACAATGGGAAAACTGCGAGAGGTGAATGGATACGTGCGGATGACTATTGACAAGCTGCCGGGGATAAGAGGGGATCTTGTGCGAACAGACGATTCTTGGCGAGAGTGGAATTTTCCAAGGTTAGTGGATGAGCTTCGAAAATGGACAGAAAGAAACCCGATCCAATCCAAGCAAAGCGATAAGCCCTGGCGTGTCGACAAACCCTGGCGTGACAAGAATTTCCAAGTCCAACAGCAGAGAGATGGCAAAAATCGGGGATGCGTTTATTGCGAAAGCCAAGATCACAGATCGGTCGACTGCAAAACGGTAGCCAGCCTCGACGATCGCAAAAGGATGCTTAGCAACAAACGCCTTTGTTTCAATTGCACCGGAGGCAAACACAGGGCTGAAGATTGCAAAAGCCGTTCCATGTGCCAGATTTGTAAGAGAAGGCATCACACGTCCATCTGCAACAGCGTCAGTAACCAGTTAATGACAGCGACTTCAACGCAAAGACCAACTGTGATCTATCCAGTCGTCGTAGTGGAAGTGATGGGAGTTAAGTGTCGTGCGTTACTAGACACCGGCGCCGGAAGTTCCTACGCTTCAGCAGCGTTACTTGATCACATAAAGATTCGCCCTCATCAACGAGAAGTACGACAGATCGAAATGATGATGGGAGTAGTCACTAAGCCGGTGGAAATCTTCAAAGTGCAAATAAGTTCACTGCAGAGCGATTTCATCCTTGAAACGGACGTGACTAAGGTGAATAAGGCACAGCTTTTATCCCTGGAAAACCCTCGCTACCAGCAAGTCCTGGAAAGGTACGACCACTTGAAGGGAGTGAAGATGGACGATATGGACCCAAAGGATTACCTTCCGGTGCACCTTATCTTGGGAGTGTGTGACTATACTAAGATCAAGACTGTAACAGCACCTCTTATTGGAGCCGCAAACGAGCCTATTGCCGAGAAAACTAAGTTCGGATGGACCATTATTTCACCGGGCAAAGAAGTGGATCTGTCTCCCATGTTCCTGACGCAGACATCAACGGTAGATTACGACAACTTGTGCAGACTGGACGTGCTTGGACTGGCAGATTGTGCAACTGGTGACCAAGACGAGGTGTATTCAGAGTTCAAAGAGCAACTAAGACGAGATGATGAGGGTTGGTACGAAACTAGCCTACCATGGAAAGGGAACCACGCACCTTTACCAACCAACGAAGCAGGAAGTCTTCGCAGATTAACAGGCCTCGTAAAGAAGCTGCGTGGCCAAGGAATGATAGAACGTTACGATCAAGTAATCCAAGACCAAATCAAGACCGGGATAGTCGAGAGAGTTAGCACACCCGCAACTGGGCAGCACGAATTCTACATTCCTCACAAGGCAGTGGTACGCGACACAGCAGAAACCACTAAGCTTCGAGTGGTCTATGACGCGTCAGCACGGGCCTACTCTGGTGCACCCTCGTTAAATGAGTGTCTGAATCCTGGACCACCTCTTCAAAACAAACTCTGGAGTGTCCTAGTTCGTTCTCGATTTCATCCAATAGCAGTCGCAGGAGACATTAAGCAAGCTTTCCTTCAAGTACGAATCAAGGAGCCAGACCGTGATGCGCTGCGATTTCATTGGTTAAAGGACCCAAGCAGTCAAACAGTGGAGACGTTGAGGTTTACAAGAGCCCTCTTCGGTCTCACATCATCGCCATTCCTCCTGGGAGGCGTGATCCAGCACCTGTTGGAGAGTTGCAGACAAGACCACCCGGACATTGTCAGCGAGATAGAACGCAGCTTATACGTCGACGACCTCATCAGTGGTGGCCCTACCTGTGAAAAGGCAAAGGAAATCAAATCAGCTTCTCAGGAAGTATTCGCCAAGGGCACCTTCGAGTTGCATAAATGGCATTCGAATGTGAGAGAGTTGGAATCGGCCGCCTCTGAACCAGCCGCTTCTGAACCAGTCTCGATTGAGGAAGAAACGTATGCAAAGGAGCAGTTAAACGTCCCCAGAAGAGAAGGAGCTACCCTGCTTGGTTTGGCATGGGACAAAGCAAACGATACCATCGGAGTAAGTTTTCCACAAGAAAAGGCTGATCCCAGCAAGCGGGGAATCTTAAGCAAAGTGGCACGGATCTATGACCCACTGGGATTGGCCTCTCCTATCTCATTAGGCGGTAAGCTCCTCTACCGTGACGTGTGTGATGCCAAGCTTAACTGGGATTCAAAGCTACCAGGCGATATGATGCAGAGTTGGATACGATGGGAGAAGCGACTTCCCGAGCAGCTTACAGTTCCGAGATCTTTAGCAGCCCATCAAGAGGACATTCAGTCAATAGAGTTGCACGCATTTGGTGATGCCAGTGGGAAGGGCGTGGCCGCGGCTGTGTATGCTGTAGTCAATCAAGAGTCGGGCTCAAATCAAGGGCTCGTGGCAGCGAGAGCGAGACTCTCCAAAAGGGGACTGACGATCCCTCGGCTAGAGTTGGTGTCCGGACATATGGCAGTGAATCTCTTGGTAAACGTGGCCTCCGCCCTGGACGGATTTCCCCTTACCGAAAAGTACTGCTGGCTCGATAGCACCGTTGCCCTGCACTGGATCAGATCCCCAGGCACATATAAGCAGTTTGTGAGTAACAGAGTCGAGAAAATACAAGCACATTCAGGCGTGACTTGGCGGCACGTAGGGACCTTGGAGAACCCTGCTGACCTTGGAAGCCGTGGTGGAGAAGTGAAAAACCATCCCTCTTGGAGCAACGGGCCGAAGTGGTTGAAGAACAAAGCGATCTGGCCTCCAGACATTGTGACTAAGGCATCAGAGGAATCAATGGCAGAAGTGAAAGCAACAAGAGATGTTTTTGCTGTGGCGATAGCAACTACAGATGAGCTAGACAACCTTCTTGAGAAGTTTACCTACTGGAGGACAATGAGAATCTGTGCGTGGATAATGCGGTTCGTTCACAACGCTCGTTCAGAGAAGATACAAAGACACGAAGGACCGCTGACAACTGAAGAAACTAACAAAGCGACAATCTTCTGGGTGAAAAGAGTCCAGACCAGAGCCACAGCAGACAAGCATTACGAAGAAGATCGGTTGCAACTGAATCTGCAACCTAACCAAGACGGCGTGTTAGAATGTCGAGGCCGAATACAAGGGCATTATCCGGTGTATTTGCCCGAGAGTCAGCGCTTCACAGAGAAGCTCGTAACACAAGTACACCTTGGGACGCTCCACGGGGGAGTCGTCAGTACCATGGCAAAGGTACGAGAGCTGTACTGGGTTCCGCGCCTTAGAAGATTGACAAAAGGAATCGTGAAGAGTTGCCACGGCTGTCGGCGGTTTCAAGCCCAAGCGTTCTCGTCCCCACCCCAAGGCGACCTGCCAAAGGATCGGACAGAAGGTTCTTCACCCTTTCAAGTTGTTGGAGTGGATTACGCGGGACCCATTAAGTATCGTATAAGCAAGAACAGAGAGGGCAAGGCGTACATCGTTCTGTACGCTTGCAGCCTGACCCGCGCCGTGTACCTCGAGCCGACCAAAACCTTGGAGACGGAAGAGTTTATCGGAACTCTCAAGCGTCTCATCGCCAGGAAAGGTCGCCCGGAGAAGATATACTCCGACAACGGGAAAACATTTGTGGGAGCAGCAAAATGGCTGAACAAGGTGATGAAGGATGAACGTCTACACGACTTCCTTGCCAAGATAAACGTGAAGTGGCAATTCAACTTGTCCAGAGCACCCTGGTGGGGTGGACAATTTGAGAGACTGGTGGGACTCGTGAAGCGAGTTTTCTACAAGACAGTGGGAAACGGAACGCTCACCTGGGACGAGCTACAAGACGTCCTGCTTGACGTCGAGGTGACACTCAACAACCGACCGTTGAGCTACCTAGAGGAAGACATTCAGCTACCCATCCTGACCCCGAGCACCTTCCTTTATGGTCAACCGAACATGCTTCCAGAGTTAGAACCTCATCACGTCCAGGAACACGACCTGCGGAAGAGAGCTAAATATTTGAGGAAGTGCAAGGATACACTATGGTCACGCTGGACAAGAGAGTACCTCCGCGGACTGAGAGAGAGACACCGGCTGAAGCACAAGGGAGACACGACCTATCCATCCAAGGGAGAAGTCGTCATCATCAAATCAGAAGAGAAGAATCGAGCACAGTGGAAGTTGGGAGTCGTAGAAGACCTAATCACCGGCCGTGATGGCGTGATTCGTGGGGCAAAGCTGAAAACTGGAAAGTCACGCCTGGAGCGCCCAATACAGCATCTGTACCCTCTAGAGCTGAGTTGTGACATGCCGATGCAGAACCCACCGGAGCCGCTGAATCCAATGGCGCCAATCTACAGGCCGCAAAGGGATGCCGCAGCAGCAGCCAGAGTTCGTATCCAGGATATGAACGAGGACGAACAATGAACTGAACAATGAACAATGCATAAATTTAAGAACCCCAAGAACTATGAACATTACGAGTGAACTTTTATATTTTTTTGAGCATTTCATGCCAGATGGCACATTGATTTTAAAACTCTAATATTTGTTATGTTATGATGCTGCTTGGTCAACAGACTGCAGTTCGAGACTCTTAAATTCAACGACTGATTTTCTATCTGTTGATTAAGTTCTGGACATTTGCTCTCTCGAAGCAAATGGGGGGAGGGTGTCGTAAATCGCGTGTTTACATATGTAATCAAACCTCATATCGCATATAGAATTTGATTGTTAAGTGACCGGAAAGAGATAGGCATCGAATCTGCCAAATCAAAGGAAACATAAAACGAATCGCTTTATCTTTCGTTGTAAAATTATCAGGAGTTGTGTTGTAATAAAACTAGGGATGCTGTGAGTGAAGAATATATGTTTAAAACCTTACATCGTGAGTGAGTGATTTAGGACCGTTTAGCGCGAGTTTATCGGGACAACAGTGTGTTGCAAGCAAATATCCCATTCCCAACACCGACTTCTTCTGTCCTTGACCAAGATTGTTTTGATAGCAGAGGTCCAATCTGCCGGTTCCTCTGAGTTCACTACATATGTTGATCCAAAAGGTACACTGTGTAAAGCTTTTCCAAAACCGGAGTTGTGGCTGACGAGCACAGGGAGACCAGCTGACAAGGCCTCCAGTCCTGTCAACCCAAAGCCCTCTGTTCTTGAAGGCATGACAACAAGATCCACTTCTTGAAACAAGCGCCGTAGACTCTCTCGATCTTGAACAAATCCTCTTATTCTCAAGCGACTTGCAGGGACACCACATTTGGTCAACCATTTTGCTATTTCTTTGTGTTTTCCATCTGGAGCTCCAACAAAGACAAGACGAGTATCTTCTAACTCAGCAACCGCTTTCCCAGCGATGTCAAATCCTTTCAATTTGAAATCCTCCACGTCTCCACCACCAAACACCAAGACACTGCGTTGTTGCCTTTCGCTAAGAGCCTGCTTCACAGTCGCAAATTCTACGAATACTCCCGGAGTGAAGTCAACAACATTGTCATCTTTTTGACAGCTGCGAAGATAGGAGCGAAAGGCCTCGCTCAACTTGGGACCAACCGCAACAACATGATCTGCCATTTCACACAGTTTTACTTCCGTCTTGTGCTTTTCCTCGCCTTTTGAAATTGGATCTGAATAGTTCTTGAACATTCCAAGTTCCTCTGGGTCTGTGTGCACCACTTGAACCCATTTGCACCTTTTACATCTTTTAATGATTTGTGCCTGTTTACCGAGTTTAACTCCATGACCTATGATAATGTCCATTCGCAAATCTTCAGGTGGAAAGCAAAGCCAGTTAAGTTGATCAAAGCCAGGCAGTGGTGTTGCCTCGATGATCTTTATGTTATGCTTCATGGCTACCTTCTTGTCCTCTTGACTGCATTGAGGTAAAAAGAAAGTGATTTCCACTTCAGGGCATTTGGCCAACTGAATAGCTAACTCTCTGTTTATGGTGGAAAGTCCCCCTTTGCTTGATCCCCATTCAGAAGCCAAAATAGTGACTTGCACTTTGCGGGAATCATCTGCTCTGCAATCCCGTGACTGGGGTTCCCATAAAGAAGATGCCATAGCCAAACATCAAAGTTGTCATACACCTTTAATAAAAAGTAAACATAGAGAATTACTCATACAGTACCGTTCAAAAGTAAGTTGATAGTCTGTTGTAAGTCTCGATTCTTGACTCGATTCACGATTCTCGATTCCTGTGCGAATTGAGAATTGAGAATCCACAACAAGCTACTGAGCATCAAGTTGAGTATTGAGTCTCACAGGACAGAAAACAAAAGATTCACCCATGACTGATTTCTTCATAATTTTACAAAGGCATACAGCTGTGACACAACACAACATGGTTACATTCACGTAAGCCACTGTATGCTCGAAACAAGACCAATTCACACTTAAATGTACCAACCCATACTTATAACACTAGGTCTCAATAATCTTTTATAAATCCAAGCTCCAAGGGTAACATCTACGTGAACAGTTTCTTCCTGAGAACCATAAAAGATTGGAATGCTCTAGCATTAAATATTAGGAAGATAGAGACTTTGGACATTTTTAAATGTACTGTTGGCCCGGGAACAGATTTTAATTATTTAATTACATAATTCTATTTATTTGATTATTTGATTTATTTATTTCTTTTATTTCTTTATTTTTTCTTCATTTTTCTTTTCTTTTTTTTTATTATTTACCTTGGTGACAGGAATCCTTTGCCAAGTATAGGTATAGAAATAGAAATAGAAATAGAAATTCAACTTATATGAAGGGAATGTTTCTTCAGGGACATCTGTATCAAGCTTCATTTCCCTAAGTAAAGTTTCAAATGGGTGCTCCAAATGCAAACAAACAGTGTATACTCGTGAACAATCAACGGCATTGTTATTTCGTAACGTCAAAAGATTTTGGGCTTATCCGGCCTGGCTTGATAAAGATAAGCTGTAACATACACGTCCGTAACATGACTAACCTTTTGCTCTGAAATTGTGTTCATGATCCTTGAAAACTTTAGAGAAACAACGTTTTTTTTTCTAGTACGAAATTTAGCGTGTTCTTTAAAGTTTGAGGTAATCCCTCGTAAAATTCGGCTGCCCTTTTCTGCGATGGGACATGATACACATGAACTTTTTTGTTGCCTAGCATGTGACTAAGTATGTCTACACCGAGATAAAAAAAATTTATCTTTTACCTGCCTTTTTAGCACGGCATGTTGTTTGGATAAATCACTTTAAGGCTAGAATAGACATTTTGGCAACATTTACCCAATTTAAAACTCATAGGTGGTGCAGCAGGTGGGGCAGGAGGACTCACATCTTGGTGCCAAAAACCACTTTTAGGGATGTATTTGACATTTCCTGTGACATCGGCGACTTCATAGCACACATTTTCTGCCCTCAGACGACTCAAGAACTACCTGACAAGCACTATGACAGAGGGTTGAACAACTGCCTACAGATGCATTGTCACAAATCGATTATGGACACACTGGACACTGTGAAAATTGGATAGAGGTTTGCTTGTGCCGACTAAAATCGGCAAGGGTATTTTGGAAAATTTGAGTAGGGGTATGCACATGGCTGAGTGAAAATCTTCAAATTGATAGCTCATTCTTTGCGTCCTACAGGACGCATGCCATGAATTATTTTGTGTCTTTGAGGATTTTTATAAGTCAGGGATGCAGGACGCAGAGGTAACACAATCGCTGGTTACTAATTATTGAATTTCTTCTTTTGCTGTGTCCATGGATACACTTACTGACTGATAAATATATTTCAAAAACTTGTTAATAATTCATGAAAAAAAAAAAGAAATTTAAGTTTAATGGGTGTCTTTATATCTGATAAAGACACAGCTAAAGTTTACATCCAACTTTTTTAGACCAAAATGACCCCAAATCTAGATATTAGTGCAAGAATGAGTTGATCCATATCAGAGATTTTGAAGCTGTTCAAAAAACACGCAGTCATGTATTATCAGGTTTAAAAACAGGTTTACACTCCTGCTCGCTTTTAAACAGTACATAAAATTTAAATGTCAAAATCCCAAAGTTTCCGCTAAAACTTGGCCTTCATTATACAAATGCACAAAACCGATGCCTTTTTGAATCATTAGAGATGGAATTTGTGGCATGAGTATTTGAATGTTTGAATATTTCTGTGCTAACTGAAAGTGCAGGAGAGTTTTGTCTGTCATCATTAAAGGACTATTTTGGTAGTTTCTGATTGAGGATGTAATATTTGGGACAGGGTTTTGTTTCAAAACTATATGTGGCCCACTTTAGGGATACATGTACAGACGAAAGCAGCAAGTACTAACACAACGGCATCAATGCTTTTGAATGTAGTGAAAGATAACTACACATTGGAGGAAGATGGGTTTCATGTTTTCCAACCTCACAGTAAAATAGTCAAAACAAACTGCCAGATTTAGCCAAAAAAGCCTGAATTGAACTTAGGCAGTTAACAGTTAACCTGACCACAACCTTGCATGCATGTATTAATTAACCAAATGATAAGTTGTTCCCCCTTCTAAGATCTGTGTAGTTCTAAAATCTTTTTGCCTCGATCCACATAAATAGCCCCTAACAAAAGGTTCTCTTAAGGTTAATCCACATGCAAAAGTTTTTTTTAAAAGAACTAATCACTCACTAGCTTAAAAATGAGTGGGTTCTTCCCAACTTTGTGAGGAGTGATCGGTTCAGCCAAATGTTTTCACTACTGTCCAAA
This sequence comes from Porites cylindrica, assembly GCA_964035525.1. Taxonomy (NCBI): domain Eukaryota; kingdom Metazoa; phylum Cnidaria; class Anthozoa; order Scleractinia; family Poritidae; genus Porites; species Porites cylindrica. The sequence continues at coordinate 866,432 of OZ037787.1, read as the reverse complement.
ATCCCAGCAATTATGACCATGGTTGCAATAGCCTTACATTGTACAGTGAATGATCACATTTTCACTTTTAGCTTTAGGTATAGGAGGGCTCATTTTCTAACCATAGAAATTACCTTCTTCATCTGAGTCTTCAGTCACATCCTTCCATCTCTTTGCTGCTTGCATGACAGTAAGTTGAAATGGCTTCACACAAACTGGAGAATTAAATTAAATTTTAAATATTTATAAGCAAAAGAAAATTCCAAAGCAACTATGATATATAACACAGTTGTCATGACCACAAGAAAAATAGTTAGTCAGTGGCTATACAAGTGTAAAATCTGGCTTTGGTAGGAGCATTAACCACGCATCCACAGATATGCTCGTGAATTTAATTTTTAGGGAAGTTTTTGTTCGCAGATCAGGAGTCAGACTGAATTTTACAGCAAGTACTACAGGCAACACCCTGACAGGTTTTTCTGCTCTAACACATAACAAATTTTACCTTTTATTTGTTAGGTCAAAATAATCCAAACATAAGAATTAAGTCGATAAATTCATGTTTCATCATGTCTAAGCCGGTGATGAGACATTCATTAAAATTTGTGTGTGATTTCCCCTAAAGGAGCTTAAAATTTTGATTGGATGTTATGTGACAGAATTGGGCTCAGATTTGCAAATAGCCCACATTCAATACATATGTATGTTAAAATTCTAATAAGACTTCTAGCAGCCTGAGTCGCAGACTCTGGAAAGCAGCGCCAATATCCTTGTTCTGGCCCTTAACAGACTCAACAAATTACCAGAAGAGCATTTTGAATTTCCTTTCATCTTGATTGGCAAATCAACAATGGCATTTTTAACAGGCCAAATTATCATAGCTCATACTTGAATCCTGGGAAGGATTTAGGGTAGAAATTGCAAATTTCTAACCACTCTGTTGTATTGCAATTCCCAGAAGAGACTTGAGCACACAAAAAAAAAACAAACCAAAAAATCACAGAAAACAGACCAGAAAGCCTTGGGAGTCATGTTAGAATAGGCTGATTTAGCAACAGAACAGAAGCGTCAGTTGAGGACGGGAAAGCGCATCGAAAGGACTAAACGTGACTTCCAGAGCCCAATTTGTCACTCTGCCATTGGTCAAGCCAGTTGTTTGATTATGTTCTGTTGCTAACTCAGCCTAATATATTGAACGTGGGTGGGCTATTCCTTTCTCCCATGCATGCACGTCCTTTCACAGGCGGCCCAGACGTAGTATGTGTCACTGAATGAATATATTAATATTCACATGGACAAATTAATGCGATGAGTCGTCGAAACTCCCATGGACTAAAATAGTGTAAAAGTCAAAATACAACAAAACAAAGCTAAGATACCTTCAACTCAGGCGGTGTTGGACACGGTCCGAAGGGCATCATGGGGAAAAAATCAAAAACGGCTCATTTGCATCTGACCTTCGCTCTGTTCACATCTCTCGTTACGCCATAAAATTACCGGGAGAAATAGTGTGATATGGACATTACAGGTCTTCTTCCGCTTTTAAAGGACATAACATGCGATGTTCATTTGAGATCTTTCTCCGGGAAGGTGGCCGCAATCGACGTTTACTGCTGGCTTCACAAAACTGTTATTTTCTGTGTCGAAGAGATTGATTTTGGGATCGAAGCAACGCGGTACGTATCAACACGTCGTTCTTACATGTGCCTAAAGTGCTTGATTTTGAACGTAAGCTTCTCTTTAGCGCTCTTCTCACCACAGATTTTTTTTCCAGGTACATTGACATGTGCAAGAATGATACTGACCTTCTCATCGAAAATAATGTGCAACCTATTCTGGTTTTCCAGAAGAAGCTGGAGAGCAAGGCAAATGTGGCATCCTCCTCCGCTAACTTGTTGTTGTTGAGGACAACAGCAAGTTAGCGGAGGTTTTCTAGTCATTTTTTTCCGTACGAATTCAGTTTTATCTGTTTGTTATTTTTTGTATGATTTATTAGGAACCATGAAGAATCTCGCACAGAAGGTTTAACTCTTTACGGACAAGGGCAGAAGGAAGAAGCCAAGGAACTATTCAAAAAGGAGGGCCTAAGGGCCGCTTCGATGACATATATATTACAAAAAAAATATCATATTTTTAAAGACGAATAAAAAGGAAATGAAAGAAAGTATTCTGGGCTGATCGTGTAGTGAAAGTATTCTAAGCTGGTTCGATCGTGACCGCGCGAGTATATTTATAATACGAAAGATGCTGCGGAATGGAGTCACGATTCACGCACGTAGGTAAACTTCAAGTGGCATTTTGACCCGTAAAACGGCGGGGCCCGCTGGGGCCCGCTGACCATTTCAGATTCTTGAACAACAAAACTAATAGATTATGCTAAAAATGGAGGTCAGAGGTCGTTGAACACAGAGAAGATATAGACTGAAAAGCATAAACAATAGCTCTTAACTAAACAAAGGGATTATTCGCAGGAAGAATTACAACGAACAATATCAATAGAAAACAAGCATACATCATATTGTTATAAGAACTGCGGCTTGCTACATCTGTCTACTCAAACTTTTCCACAAAAAATTATCGTAAATCACTTGATAAACGGCGAAAATCGAAGACACTACCCGCACAAAGGTGAAAGAATCAGTCCGCCATCTGCAATGATGTGATTGGACAAAATTGGTCACATGGACCGTGTCCAACACCGCCTGCCTTCAACTGAACGTATCCTTGTCTTTCCTGGCCGGTTTAAGTGGCATTTTGTTGAGTTTTGCAATTGTAGGTACTATCCACTAAAGAAGAATTAAAGGCTGGCTACAAGACAAACAGACCATCTCCACGCGCCTTCACACGAAGGGCTATAAATTCGCGAATAATCGGCGAATCCGCTCCAAATAACCATCGGCTAATCTGCAGGTAACGCTTGCTCCTGCTTCTGGCTCGCTTGCTCCACAAAACCCATCGCAACTGCACAATAATTGCTCGCTCATCAACAACCACTGTTGACCTTTACACTTCGATATGCCCGCAAACGACCAGGTTTAATACGCGACGTGAATATTCAAGCTTAGCGACCGCGTTCGCGCAACAATGCAGCACTTGCTATGGGAGGGATGGTACTATTGCTTCTAGGTCAATCGACTGACCGAAAGTTCGCTGCGTTAGTTTTGACCAGAAAACAAAAGGCGATCGCGGGACCGTCCGTAAGTTTTCAACAGGGCAGCCCTGGTTTTCAAGTTCGAATTCTTCTAACGTTCGCTGTCTCAGCTGCTGTCACATTGTTCGTCCAGCTGCTTGCATAGGTTCTTGACTCTACCAGACTTATTTTCTTAGATTAACAACGTCTTACTGCATAATATGTTGTCCAAACTGGTGAAGGAGGACGAGAATTTTCCGCCCAGGAAAAAGGCAAAATCTGGCCCTCGCTATGCAGCTGAATAGAAGATACAGCTGAAGATATCGTAAAGTAAAATTTATGTGCGCGATATCTTTTTATTATTATTATTATTATTATTATTATTATTATTATTATTATTCTCAAAACTCAGGGGCACCCAACGATAATTTCCCCCTAAATGCATTGAAAACACATTTAAGGCTGTCCAGAGTACTTTTGATCGAAAAATGCATTCTAAACAGCGCTTACATAAATTTAGTCAGGAGGGCTAAAAGCGAAGCTAATGATTTATAGTTTGCTCATACTAAATATAAAATATATCGTGTAATGCTAAGCGGAGAAGGCAACGAGACAGGGCCACCCAACGACTGTTTCCTCAAATACTTTCAACTGAAAACACTTTTGTAGCAATTCATAAAGTACTTTTAGCTCTATAGAAATGCATTCTAAGTGGCGCTATAAAATTTGCATCTCAGTGTTCGGCCATTCTAGAGGAACTTGAGTCTTTTCGAAATTACGAGGAATTCAGAATTATTTTCCTGAAAATTTTAGATGCAATTTAACGTATTACGAAGGAGATAATTTTTCAGATACCTTCTTTCATCACATTTTTGAATCCGAAAATTTTAGGATTCCATTTTACTCTCTACGAAAAATAGCCTAACCCGGTGAGTGAAATGTGAAAAATTAAAAGTTGGATGCCCTTGACCAGAACTGTGAAAAACAACAATAGGTCTAATTGCAGCACACTTTCTTGTACATTTCCTTGCCGTTGATTTGCATGACTGCAACGTGAAACGTCCAGAAAACTTCCTGGTTTTCACTTTTTATGGAGAAAATGTGGTACATGTTCTTGTTCACTTTTTCCACTGCCGCTCATTTTTTTTAGCTCCGCTATAAGATTCGTATCTGTTCGGTGCTCCTAGGGCAAATTGGATCTTTTTAAAAATTACAAGGGCTTCAATATTATTTTCCCGATTGATTGACCTAGAAGCAATAGTACCATCCCTCCCATAGCATGTGCTACATTGCTGCGCGAACGCGGTCACTAAGCTTGAATATTCACGTCGCGTATTAAACCTGGTCGTTTGCGGTCATATCGAAGCGTAAAGGTCAACAGTGGTTGTTGATGAGCGAGCAATTATTGTGCAGTTGCGATGGGTTTTGTGGAGCAAGCGAGCCAGAAGCAGGAGCAAGCGTTACCTGCAGATTAGCCGATGGTTATTTGGAGCGGATTCGTCGATTATTCTCGAATTTATAGCGCTTCATGTGAAGGCGCGTGGAGATGGTCTGTTTGTTTTGTAGCCAGCCTTTAATTCTTGTTTAGTGGATAGTACCTACAATTGCAAAACTCAACAAAATGCCACTTAAACCGGCCAGGAAAGACAAGGATACGTTCAGTTGAAGGTATCTTAGCTTTGTTTTGTTGTATTTTGACTTTTGGACTATTTTAGTCCATGGGAGTTTCGACGACTCATCGCATTAATTTGTCCATGTGAATATTAATATATTCATTCAGTGACACATACTACGTCTGGGCCGCCTGTGGTCCTTTATATACTCGCGCGCCTTCCATCATTCCCTCACGCCATCTCTCACTACTTTTGCACGGGTAACCAAAACCATGTACTTCATTATCGAATCAAGGTGTCACCAAATTTCCGTTCTTTGACTACTAGATCGTTGTTTTCCGCCCCAATAATTTTCAGAGCGCTTTAAAGAAAGAGACACAACACAATAGGCACTTTTAAGGTAATGTCATTCAAGTATGCGATGCAAATGAGCTCACATGTAAAAACGAGTTTAACCTCAGGGGACCTGATATGATACTTGCACACAATAAGAAGACACAATATGCTTAGATTTCACATGAAAAAGAAATGAATTAACTTCGATTCTTACCTTGACAAGCAACGTATGCATTCCAATGCAATGTGGAAAATCAACTACACTGAGAGAACCAGCAAGAAGCCAAGCGATGTGGCTTGATAAAGTTGTTTGATGGGACGCTTGCTGAGAAAATCAACTCAGCTGATGTTTTCAGGTTTGCCCCAAACTAAAAAAAACTCGAAAATTTACCGCTGAAAGTGATAAAGACAGAGATACACTTTGTAAATTCCACACCAAAATCGATGAAACTTGTTTGGGAGTGTCTCGACCGTCGAGAGTGTCTGTAATGTGTCCAGTCTCTAACAATTGTCTTCGCATTGATTGGTTCAAAAGTGTCCCATGACCCATCAAGTTCAGTAAGCCGAAAAATCAAGAATTGGATCTGGAATTCTAGCTAGGTTAGTTGAATGGACTTAAGTTTTCGTCAAGCTTGACATACTGTATTTTTCAGTTTTGTTCTTTCCCCAAGACGCAAGTAATTGTAATGCAGTTTACACACTGATGTCACGTTTGAGCCTGACAGATTCTGACACAGCGATGGTTCCAAGAATAAACCGTGAATATGCAAACAACAAGATGCTTTGTAAAAATTTTTAACATTACATTGAAAGGATAAAACAGAATAAGATAGATGATACAATAGTCATGAAAGTACTTAACTATGTTTCCCTTTGTTTTTTTTTCCACAAACGGGTTTGCTCTCGCAAAGCTATAGACATCAGAGCGAGGGACGAGGAGAGGGCTTTCTGAACAAAGTTGTTGCAGAACTCTTAAGCCTAAAGGACCAAGCCCTTTATACCCTTTTGATATCTATACCCGGGTATCTATACCACTTCTGACCAAACTGATAACCGCTCCTATTGATGGCATAGAATTTACTGAAAACAATGCATTCCATGCAGGAACGATATCGTACGACGTGAACCCGTTGACAGTTATGTGATTTTCATATTGTCCCCAATGACGAATAACGATTACAAAAATATCATTTGTGGTAACGTCGTATACGGCTCCTAGTACATGGGAAAATAGTCTTCCTCACCCCCCACCCCCCCTCCTCCCCCTTTTTCACGTAGTGTCCCCAGTTGCTGTTAAAATTAAAAGGAAACAGCTGTTTTTGACGGTAGAATTCCAGAGTTAATTTTAAACAACAAGCAGTTTACATTTTGTTTTTAGTCTGTTGCATGGCGTATGCGCTCAATTCAGAAAAGTGATACTCGATCTGAATCCCCGACGACGTTTTCCTGCTCTGAATCCAGTCCGGAGTTAAATTTTACTTTGGCCCCACTAACAAATTTTAAAAATGAAAACAAGTCGTTCATCTCTTTCAATACCAAGGGTCTTAGAATTTAAGGTCAAACAACTTCCCGTATCAAATGCCACTATTTCACAATATTTCACACTTTGTAAGCGCGTTGGTTTGTCCTTTTCCACTATACAGGTTGAAAACCAATATCTCGTTTCCAACATAAATTGTTACGGGCAAGCAAAAGAAAGCTTAGTTATCAGCGGCACATAACATGTTAGAGAAAAAGCTGGAGGCTTACGCAATAAGAAACTTGTACTTTTACTGTTGACAGATCTTGACAATAATCCGGGACAATAATCCACAAGCATGAACATAACCTGCAAAACAGGCGGTTAAACTTTGTACCGGCCAGATACGCAAGTGTGCAGGCGAAGAGAAGCACATGATCGCCACGGGGAGATTGGCCGTGTGAATGAACAAGGAATCAGTATTTCCCAACTTCAAACAGTCGCGAGTGTGCCAGTGTTTAGAAAATCTATACTTGTTGTGAGAATCCGAATCAGTGAATAATGCACCGTTTAATTGCCAATCCTATACTATTTTCTTCTGTTGCAATACTGTTCAACACACGGAAACGCTAACATTTGGTATTTATTTAGATTCTTGTCTTGTTTTCTTTGATTAAATGTTGAGAACTTTGCCCCGTTCACTAGGGTTTCCGGATCAACGAAAGCTACACTAAGACAATCAGTAGAGTCGATTGTATTTAATCACTTGGCTCACTTGTATTCACTCGTTACAGCAGTTGTGCAAGAGCTACTCTCTCAAACATGGAAAAGAACGCTCGATTTCATACTAGTATACATTAGATATGACTGGTTGTTGCTAGGCGATAATCAGAAAAAGGTCAATCAATTCTTGCAGCTAAAGTGTTCATTGTCTCATAAAATCTAGACCTAATTTAAACATCCGTGTCACTATATTGTCACGTAACATGAAGTCTCCGACATAAAAAAATCTCGTATTTTTGGTTTCATTTTTGACTTCCTAGTTAATGTTTGATTTCCGGAATTTGTCCCTTCAGCTGTCCCTTTTCTAAAATGGCACTTTTGATTTCAAATACTCTGAATTAGATATTTCGCAGTCGAAACAGGGCTAATGGGACTGAGGAAGCCAAGAAAGAGAAGCGGAAGCCGGGAATGCAAAGTACGGGAGGTTGGGACATCCCTGAATCCCCCCCCCCCTTCTCTCCCAAAGGGAGTCGAAACAGGGTTAATGGAACTGAGGAAGTCAAGAAAAAGATGCGGAAGCCGCAAAAGCAAAGTACCGCAGGTTGAGACATCCCTGACGTCCCCCCCCCCCCCCCCAAAAGAAAACGTACTGCATGTCTTTCAAAGATTTTTCTGTCCTACAGGAGATGAGAGATAGCTCATTGTTATTTTACTCAGTGATTAGTGGTTCGCGACTAAATGCCACTTGATCTTTAGAATCTTTTAAAGACTATGCGCTGGTGGGTTGCACGAATTAATTTAGTCTGGCTTTAAGTGATTGTGGGTGGATTCAAGGAAAATGTACCGTGCAGAGGACTTATGTCTTTTTCTGCCCAATCTGAAAAAAATAAATAAATCTTAAGTATTTGGCCACCCTCCCTCTCTCGATTGCGAGCCCCTCCCCGGTCCCAGATATCTTCATCGCTTGTCGTGGCCCTAGGGATATGTAGCCTGCCAAAGAGGCGTTATTGCGAACGCCGAGGGGGGAAGGGGGGGGGGGGGGATAAATAGGGGGCGCGAGCGCGAGCGCGTAACGAAGCAGGTGGAAGTTTAACCCCCGATCTGTGATCAAAAATAGTTTGATAGAATAATCCTCTCAGACATGAGCTCGATATTTGGACCAATCGCCTACAATACTGAAATACTTTTGCCGGCCATGGGGAGCATAGTTGCGGGGATATCGTTGTCTTCTCTTGGGAGGATCCATACTGGGCTTTGCAACACAATGAACACCGAACGAACTCCATCGCCATTCATGCAGATAAAGTTTCCATCAATAAAAAACTGGTTTGGGAGACATTTATGGCGCAGAACCGCGGACTAATGATGGCGACTAACAAGTTTCTTGTAACAGTTTAATCTTCACTGTATTTCTGTGTTATGCTTGATATCGTATACCGCGATTGAGAGTACGCGAATTTAGCGCTGTAGTATGTGGCGTTGCAAGATCTTGCCGTGTTGCAGGTTTCGTCCTTCCTCAGTTGCAACGGTTTGGAGCAGTCGTAGGACAATTTAAACTCGATTGGACAAGAAAAGACAATTTCAACTGAAAGTTTCGTTTGGAAGTGGACTGGTATCAATTCCCCCACCCTCCACTTTACCACCACTCCACCACCTTTAACAAAACCATGCTGGATCCGCCCTTGCTCGGTTTTCCCCTCTCCTTAATAACCAACATGTCCAAATTTCTATTCGATGTAGAAAGTGTCTCCAATCAACTGGGGACGGTCAAGAGGACCACAGGTCTACCAGTTCCTGGAACTATCAAATGTCACCTTCACTAAATACAGTTTGTTTTTGTTTTTGTTTGTTTGAGTAATTTCCATACAGTCATCATTCTCGATTTGTTTTTCATTTGTTAGTTTTGTTAGCTTCGCCAAAGGAGACAAACAAAGCAAAGAACATTCAAGGTAACTAAATTAAAATACGGAGGGAGAAAAAAATAAAAATAATAAAAGAGAGAATCAAGGGGGTCGACAGCGAGAGACATCGCAACAGCTGAGACAGCCAATCACAGCCGGCGGGTTTAATCACCCTGTGTATGACGGAAGGATCTTGGATTTCGATTGGGGTTCACCTGTTAATTGTCATCTCCTACGTTAGTAAACGCGGAGGATCTAGACTGCGAGCAGTCTCTTATTTTTCTTTGGAAAGTTACTGCATGAGAAATCCAAGCACGCGAGCGGCGAAGCCGCAAGCCGCGATAAACGAGGGCGTTGGCATTTATCCCTTATTGTAACATAACGTCGTGGTTTGCAATCGCGCTAATCGAGACAAGAACAACACGGATTTTAAGAGAAAAGGCGGAATGCAAGCATTTTAGGAGGATCCGAGATACTTCATTTTGAGCTGAAAGCAACCGGCCCCCCGACCCCCCACAGCCCCTACTCCCAAACCTCAAGTGCTGGATCCATCCGTTTTAGATACAAAGTTGATATCTTAGCCGAAAAAGAAGTATCCGTACGGTAAAAAGGAGGGGGGAGGGGTGCTAGGCCTCCAAACTCTCCCACCCCGTCTACATCCACCTTTGCTTCTACAGTCCCATAGGCATTTTGCTGAAGGATGGACAGTTTGATTTACTAAGGAATGAGGCCAGGCCGACATGTTACTGGTGTAACGGAACTTTAATAACATCATTTTAAAAACCAAGGCTATGTACAATAATAAACAGGAAACCTAAAAATGTATCAGCCACGATATGTACAAAAAATTCTATAATGGCGCTTACTGTAAACCAGTGAAAGCATGATCACATTAAGCTAATAACACTTAAACAGAAAAATTTCTTAATGTATATATCATATGGAGCAGTCTATGCGTACCTTCCGAGCAGTGGTTTAACCACCGCTCGCAGGGTATTGTATGTATGGCTATCTAAATTGATCATATATGTCTATCAATTGGTGACAGTGTCGCCATTATGGAATACTTTTCAGAGTCAATAGTAAAGCGTCATTTACATATGAACTGTTTTAGTTTGTTTAAATACACATTGTTAATATGACGTTTCTATGTTTACGCAATACTATATGAAGTCACCGTGTCCTAAAAAACAATTTTCGCGTAGTGTTAGTTTTATTTCGCAGAATGTTAATCAATCCTAAATTGTACTATGTAAAGCTATAATATATCACATGTACCTATACTGTATGTACAACTATCTCAAATGAATAAAGACAGTGTCTATCAATTTAACCCAGTCTCCACAATCGCATTGATGGCGATTTTTAGTTACGCGTTTTCCATATGAACCTTTTAATTTTTGAAACTCACAACCTGTTCAAGCACACTATAAAGACATAGTAGTGTCCAAAAACAATTTCGCTTCACCTAAAACTGAAAGTATTATGAAAGTAATACAACACAAAATCGAAGGGCTGCGAGATTGCTTTGAAGTTACCTGATCACTATGAAGCTTTGAAGAAAAAGAAAAAAAACAACTTCTTTTTAAGGCTCCAAAAACGCCACTGAATCCAGACTAAAACCAGCGCTATTCAGGGAAAAACCAACACATGTTTAAATAGATTAGATAAGCGTACTTAACAGAATATTGTCATTGGCTTTAAGATACTTTTAGCTTCCTGGGTTATTTTATTACTAAAGAAGTTTGGGTAGTATAGCGCGATGCAAAATCCTCCAGAGATACCAGATGACCGATGAAGGAGTTAAACGCTTCACTGCAGCACTCACATACACTAAGCTGAAACCTCCATAGTACTAATGAAGACACTAATGAAGGAGTTAAACATTTAAGTACTGTATCCCGCTAAACTACCCATACATTAACATGTTTTTAGTTCGCAAAAACCCTGATTGTATTCGTTGCCAGGTAACAACTTCGTAATCTCAATACATCCTAGCGACTGAAAGTTGTTGAAGCTTAAATCAAAATCCAAAATTCCTTCAACAGAGAAACATTTACACAGGTTTAATGGATTAGAATTTTACTTTACAGTTTATGTTCATTGAGTTTAGGAGATTTTTACCTTTATCAGTTATGTTGTTACCCCAGAGGCCTAAGCTCTTTAGTTTGCAGTTAGTGTGTGTGAGAGCTGTACATAAATGTTTAACCCCATCAGTTATGTTGTTATCACCGAGGTTTAAGCTGATTAGTTTGCAGTTAGTGTGCGTGAGTGCTGTAGATAAATGTTTAACCCCTTCATCGGTTATGTTGTTATTCTCGAGGTATAAGCTGTTTAGTTTGCAGTTAGTGTGTGTGAGTGCTGTACATAACTGTTTAACAGCTTCATCAGTTAAGTTGTTACCCCCGAGGTTTAACCTGTTTAGTGTGCAGTTAGTGTGTGTGAGCGCTGTGGATAAATGTTTAACTGCTTCATGAGTTATGTTGATATGACTGAGGTCTAAGGTGTTTAGTTTGCAGTTAGTGTGTGTGAGTGCTGTGGATAAATGTTTAACTGCTTCATGAGTTATGTTGTTGTGACTGAGGTCTAATAGGGTGTTTAGTTTGCAGTTAGTGTGTGTGAGTGCTGTGGATAAATGTTTAACTGCTTCATGAGTTATGTTGTTATACCCGAGGTTTAAGCTGTTTAGTTTGCAGTTAGTGTGTGTGAGTGCTGTGGATAAATGTTTAACTGCTTCATCAGTTATGTTGTTATTCCCGAGGTTTAAGCTGTTTAGTTTGTAGTTAGTGTGTGTGAGTGCTGTGGATAAATGTTTAACTGCTTCATCAGTTATGTTGTTATTCCAGAGGTCTAATATTTTTAGTTCGCAAAAACCCTGATTGTGTTTGTTGCCAGGTAACAACTTCGCAATCTCAATACAGCCTAGCGACTGAAGGTTATTGGAGTTTAAATCAAAATCCAAAATTCCTTCAACAGATTTAAGTGCATGCACTAATGCTAAACAGTCAAGAGGTGACAGGTTACATCCAAAAAAATCAAGCGCATTACAACCAATTTTCGCCAGTTTCTTTTGAACTTCTCGATCAGAGGCTTTGTTCTCATACATGCAATTGAATAGCGTCACCACTAATAACCTGTCTTCATGAGCTGGCCAACAGGTCAGTGTTTCAGTTCGTTCCTCTGAATCTTCATTCATCTTGATTACAACTTCATAAGTAAAAGTTTTTGAGGGAAGAAGGTTGCTGAAAATATCTGTTGATTGTCCTTCTTTTTCAGCCAACAGTCCAGCCACAAACTGCATCACAACCTTCCACGCGCCATCCTGGATGTGAGCGGCAACAAAATCCCGCAGTTGTTCGGAACTCAACGTGTCCACCAAATACTTCGCCGCTAAGAACTCCTGTAAGGTCAGGTGTAAAAAGCAATATTGCGCTCTTCCCTCTGCTAAAGGACGGTCTCTAAAATCAGGTAAACGGTGAAACAGGCCATTACCCTTTAGGTCGTTAACTTCATGTGATTCAAAAATTAGTCTTCCGTTTTTAATTCCGTCAAAAGCAATTTTTCCCAGTCGTGTGAACACATTTTGCACAGAGGAAGGCAGTTCCTTAAACGGCTTAAGAAAATACTGTTGACCTTCAGTTTTATTGTGGCGATATTGATCATCATCGTAGCTAAAGTAAAACATCCTTACTGCAATTGAGTATATTTCTGTCAGTCTCGTCGGGAGGCTGGTAAAGCCAGTGTTACCAAGCAACTCTAACAAGCAACTACAAATGATAAAGCAATTAACAGGAACGTAGCAGAAGGCTACAAGGTTTAAGTTACTGGTGATGTGTTGCTTTATGGTTTCCGCTTTGTCCGCCTCCTTTGTAAACTTCTCTACATAATTATTTACTTGCTCAGTTGAGAATCCCAGAATTTCAACTGTTTTGTCGAAGTCAAGACTTGTGATACATGACACGGCATTGGGTCTTGTAGTCGTTAGGATTGTCGCACCGGTAAGAATTTTTCCCTCTACTATTTTCTTCATAAGGAAATAAACAGGCATCCTTTCCTCTTCACTGTTTCTGTACGGAATGTCATCTTCATTTATTTTAGTCCTACCAGTATATTCGTCAAATCCATCAAAAATCAACAGTACTCGCTCTGGGTTGTGGCGGATGTAGTTCCAGAGTTCTTCGGAAAGAGCGGTTGAATACTCTGAGTGATCCAGAATCTCGCGAAGATTTAGTTCTTGGTTTCTAGAGTTAAACATTCTCAGCTTAACGAGAAAGGCAACTTTAAAATCGACTTGCGATTTTTGTGTTTCGTTGAAAAGGTTATCGGACGCCCAGTTGCGAAGAATCTTTGTGCTAAACATGGTTTTTCCAATTCCAGGACGACCGACAACAAGAATCTTCTGCTCTTTAGCATTAAAAATATCTCCTGGCAGTGTTGGTCGTAAACTTTCATTGGCTTTGTGGTACTCGTTTAGCTGTTTCACTCTGTCTCCTGAAAAGTCATACTTCGCTCTCCCTTCACAAACAATCAAATTGGTGAAGATTTCGTCAAGTTTTAGATCTCTTCTAGGTCCTTCGCCTGGATTATGAAAAGGTGATTTGAGGTCTCTGTAAGGTTTGTCAGTGACATCTCGGACATGTTTCTTCATACGTTCGATGAAAGGAGCGACTAAGGTTTCTTCGTTTGTTTGAGTGCGGTTGAATGAAGAATCAAGTGAAGCGTTGCTGGATGAAGCGGTTGATGGTTGCTTTTTGGTTGGATTGTCATCATATTCTTGCTGCTGCGGTTTTGACGGGGGTTCGAGGCTGAATGGAGCGGTAGATGGTGTTGTAGTGAGATTCTCAACATAGCGGGTGATTAACTCTTGTGATTGCGGTCCTGAAGAAAAAACACTCATTAGGTTGATAACAAAATTGATATTTTATTGATTCACTGATGACGAATAAAACGATAATAATAATAATAATATTTTCACCACTGTCTAAAATATGCATGTCAAATCTCAAAATATCATTACCGTAAATCCTCCTTATTTGAGATGGGGGAGGGGGGAGGGGGGGGGGGGTTTCAATTAATTTAGAAAAGACGATGGTATCAGCTCTCCATAGAGAACTACAAAACTAAGTGGAAAAGCTCAAGTACAAGAAGGTTTAAGGTCATGCACGGAGGATCAGAATCAAATCCAAACTTCCAGTTGGTATGAAACCATCCTGGATCATTCCACACGAAGTTTCATAGTCGTGATTGATTAATACAGTCTATCAATTATTAGTAAAGAATAATTAGGGGAGGGAAGGGGAGGGGAGGGGGATGATAAGAGGGAGGGGGGTTATTTGAGAAGAGGGGAGCTTAAAAGAGGATTTACGGTATAATGCGGACTATCATGATAGCTTCTAAATATTGCAAATTATCTCAAATCGTACTGGTCCCTAAATAATAAGATGCACACTTCTAATGCTTCTTGGCATTTTACAGAAATGTATCACATTCACTATACTACTTGAATCTCAACTTAAACAACTTGAACAAGTGGTGAGTGTTGGACAGCTGAATTTGGGATGGCATACATCACATAAGCTACATGTACCATGTAGCTTATCTGTGACTGCACTATGGAACGAACCCAACAGTGGATCAATAAATCAGATGCCAAGATGTGGCAGCACTTTATGATAGCATGATTACCTTGATAATGAGGCCATGAATGGAAAACACGGGGTTCACTCAACATGTGTGCAACAAGAGATGCTGCCATCACACTGGCACAGGAAGACCAACTCTCTGAAGCTAACTGAGAACCATCTGCATAGTCAGCTATTCCTTTCACAATTAACCACTCAATTTGACAATCAAATGCTGCCGTAAATACTCCTGTAGGACAACGATTAAACAGTGCATGAGTTTTAAAACAGCCCTGTGTACATGCACAAAAAAGTATTATTGTGTGGAGCTCAGAGACATCATTCAGCTGCTATTGCTTTAGTGCATCCATCAGAATTAACTATTTACCTTAAGCATCAAGTTAAAGTAAAGTTACGATTAAAGTTTATGGAGTTTTAAGGGTACATGTATACTCCTATTCTATGAGGAATTAACTTAAAGAAACATAAGGCAAGGTAGGCTAGGAAGGCTTTTTCCCATAGAAATCTCCTAAATTTAAATCAGTCAACTACACAGACTATAAACCAAGAACTGAACAAATTTTCACAGTATGGAAAAACAACAGCAGCCATTTTTGCTTAAAAGGTCTGTAATGCGTAATATTAAAACTCAAAGATGAGTGATGGCGAGGTGCCTGCAAGGCTTGTGCACCCAAGATGCTGCTAAGTGCAGCACATAACCTCGACAACCCTGTGAGTGGCATCCACCCAGGCACCATCTCACTGCTTACCAGTGGAACATTCCCGTTGCACACATAACATATACTTACTAAGGGGAGGGTCGGGTAAAGAGCAGAACATTTAACAAGCATGAGCAACATTAAGTTTTGCAAAAATAATGGCATGACCTTGACAGCTAGCTAGAGAAGTTTTAAATTCCCAAAGTCCCCTGCAGGGTAATTCGAGCATCAACCTCATACAAAAGGCTGCTGGCTGGCAAGGTGTTGAAATTATTTAATATTTTATGCTCTCTTTCCAACTCAAGTAAAGCTCTAAATGTTATTACCATTCTTTAAACCCAAATCATGCTGATTCATGAAGAAAATTAGATTAGGGAAAAAAAGATTTACATTTTATGGAAGGTTTCAGTTTTTCAACTTTGTATACATTGTGGTTCAATAATTATTATTTTGTCATTGGTTTATATTTTATTTTCCTTTATTTTGGACTATGGTGATGTATGATAATGAGTTTCAAACAAAGGAAAATAAAATTTTAAACCAAGTATAAAGGTGAACCATAACCTATAAAATTAATGGAATGTGTCTTTCCAAAAAAATATTGATAACTTCCCCATGGATAATCAATGGAATTTCCGTGGGGGCGGGGAGGGAGAATAAAATGCCAAAAATTTTAAAGGGTGGGGGATGGTTTATATGAAATAATTTTTCCAGAGGGTCAGGCAAGACTTGAATTAATCAAACATGTACAGTGTACTTACATATAATTATTATGTTGTGATGACAAAAACAGTCAACTTACCTTCTCCTTCATTTTCCATTGCTATTGCCTGAGGATTTATTTCAGCAAGTTGATCACGCCGCTGTCTAGAAATGACTTGTTCTGGTCCACTCAGAAACTCAGCAGCAGTATAAACTTGAACTTGTTCAGCATCAGCCAGGTTCTTAAAAGGTGCTTGCCAGCCATCAGCACAATTCTTAATGACATCCAAGAAGCATTTGCTCACATAACTCCTCATGCCAGTTGACTGCTCTTGATTATTGATCACCACTTTGGAAGCATATGTTGCTAATTTGGCAGAAACAACAACATCTCCTAACTTGCATTTCTCAGGGTGAAGACCACTACATGCACCAACAGATATAACTGCTTTAGGTCTTAGCACAGTGGCAGCATTCTTAACAGAGACGAGAGAACCACCAGGACCAGTTTTGTAACATCTTAATAATGCGACTTTAACTTTCTCTTGACTTCTATCCACATCAGAGAAGTAAACATAGCCAAGACCATCAAAGTAACATCTATAGGGGTTTTTTAGCTCACTGTAACAAGCTAAAAACTCACAATTCTTCACTGTCAGTAACAAAACATCAACAGGGAGATCAGCATGTTTTGAAGGTCTGGTTACTGTCGTAATCTTAGCCAAGGAAGGGAGAACTTTATTAAGCTCTGGAGGGTTCCTAATGCTCTCTTTTGGACTCCTTTCCTTTCTTTCTCTCTTTCTTTTCTTTTTTCTCTTTTTTTTCGATGTGGTTCTTTGGTTCTTTGTGTTGCTTGCAGTATTCTTTGAACTAGATGCCAGACCAGTGGTAAGACGGGGAGTGTTACCATAACTGCCCTGTGATCTTCTAGTTGTATCCTCTGAAAATTTGAATATCTTGGATTCTGATCAGTGAAGGAAAAAATAATTAAAGATGAGTTAATAATAATATTAAAATAAGAATGTGTTGTGCTAGTTCAGCGAAAAAAGAGCCCATGTTGAAAGGCAGTTACAAGTAAATAACCCCCCAGCGTTGCATGTATTAACCAAACAAAAGTTGTGCCCCCCTCCCAGGGACTTCCTAGTTCTAACATAACCCCCCCTACAACCCCAAAAAAGAAGGTAGCCTTAAGGTTGGTCTTTCTTTTTCAGCCTTATTACTCATTGTACAGAGACCTCATTTGCACTCTCAACTATAAGTGAACCTATTTTTTAACAAAAAAAATTACCTTCTTCGTCTGAGTCTTCCCTGATGCACTTTTTTGGAGTCCTTTCCTTTCTTCCTCTCTTTCTTTTCTTTTTTCTCTTTCTTTTTGATGTGGTTCTTTGGTTCTTTGTGTTGCTTGCAGTATTCTTTGAACTAGATGCCGGACCAGTGGTAAGACGGGGAGTGTTACCATAACTGCCCTCTGATCTTCTAGTTGTATCCTCTGAAGATTTGAATACCTTGGATTCTGATCAGTGAAGGAAAAAATGATTAAAGATGAGTTAAATAATAATATTATAATAAGAATGTGTTGTGCCGATGGTTCAGTGAAAAAAGAGCCCATGTTGAAAGGCAGTTACAAGTAAACCACCCCCCAGCCTTGCATGTATTAACCAAACAAAAGTTGTACCCCACTCCTAGGGTCTTCCTAGTTCCAACATACCCCCCCTCCCCCCACAACCCCAAAAAGAAGGTAGCCTTAAAGTCGGTCTTCTTTTTCAGCCTTATTACTCATTGTACAGAGATCACATTTCCACTCTCAAAAAAAAAAAACTACCTTCTTTGTCTGAGTCTTCAGCCACATCTCTCTTCCTCTTTGTTGCTTGCATGACAGTAAGTTGAAATGGCTTCACACAAACTGGTAGCAAAGCAACTATGATTAGTAGCACATTTGTCACAACCACAAGAAAAATAGTTAGCCAATGGCTACTGCAAGTGTACTGACTGGGTAATTTGAAGTTTTATATGTTACAGGTCAAAATTCAGTTCAGGTTAAAATTTTTAAACTTAATTAGGGGTTGAGTCTTAATTTCCTATGTCTCCTAGCACTGATTCAAAAATTTTTAGGGCCAGGAGACAAAGGGAATAGAGAATTAACCTAAGGTTAAAGATTTTTAACCTGAATTGAATTTTGACATGTAACATATACACCTATAGTTTGAATAACAAGTTTTTGGGATAGTACGACAGTGAGAATACATGTAACAATAATGTCATACGTAAATTTATGCTAAATTGAATATGTCTGTTCTCAAACGGCACCCTGACAAGGTGCTAGCCCCAAGCAGATAAAAACATGAACAGTTTGGGAAAAATAGATATTGGTTGTTAGCCCTTTATCTCCTTTTGCTAGACAAGCTTTTCTTGGGGGATAATGAAGTATTGATCAAACTTGTAGAGTATTTACATAAAAATATTCAATTTCTTCTGTATTTCTGAGGGATTACTGACAACATTGAAGTTTCTTATTTAGTCAAGAGGGACATGAAATATGATACATGGGATAATATGTGTGATTTTCCTGTGAAGGAACTGAGTGTTTTGATTGGACATTATGTGACACATTAGATGTTTTATGGACAACTAAGATTTGCGGATTTAATGAGGAGTGGAAAGGCAAGAACAATAGGGCCTTGTAAGCATTTCCTCCCTCGCCCCGCCCCTCCCCAAACATCTCTCATGTATTCGACGTGCTCCTTCGCTCATTATACCCTTCAATGTTTTTTTTTTCAACTTTTGTCATCAACAAGTTAGGGAAAATCCATCAACATCACTGGAAAGAGTGCCTTGAAATTAGAATTAAACTGCCATGTTTGAAAGTGATTTGTGCAATACTAATGAAGATATAGCTTCTCAAAGTCGTAAAATTTTACAGACGTTTATATGGTGGGGGGCACAAACTTGCCCCCAACATACAGTGAAACCCGGTTAATACGGACACCCAAGGGGACATGCCATAGTACCTGTTTTATTCGGGTGTCCGTATTAAGGGGTACGTCTCTCTGAAAAAAAAGTCACAGGTCTACACATCTTTTATCAACCTAAAGACTACACCGACATTTTTTCAAGGAAACACTGTTTAATTTTTTATCTGTAACTTTCACATGTTCACGATCATTAATTTATTATAGTCTCAAGTTAAATCTACCTATTTCCTTGAAATACGACAATGGAATCCATGACTTTACTTTGCACTGAACTTTAGACAGGAGGTTTGAAAGGTTTTTCGCTGTTTCTTCTAGGTTTTCACTGGTAAGATATTCAGTCATAGATAGCTAAAGAAGATGTTGACATAATGTTGAATGAAATTTAACAACATTTAAGATTTCTTTCAACACTTTCTCAACTAGGTTTCAACATTTTAGCTTTAAAAATGGTGAGACTTTAACATCATTTTGTGTAAGTGGAAGGTATCATATGATATGACATTAATATCAGCTGCATGATTAGCATGCAGCAGATGGCCAGCATTGGTTTCCTGTAAAGTCCTTCTTAGCTGAGAAAAGGTCTTTTTAAGAGACAAGTAAGAGGGTTCTTATCTGAATTACAACTTTTGCCTGGAAATTATATTGATTGTTGTACTTGCTGCTTTCCAGAAAAACCAAAAGTTTAATTATTCTTCATCGCACATGTGTCATGAGCACTTGAAAATCACACGGGAGCATAAGGGGGTAGGAACAATGCACAGAAATAGATGTAAACAGTGCACAGAAAAACATAAGAAAACTGCAAACCGCATTGAAATTACCCGAAAATTCCTACATACCACAAACTGCTTGGTTTTGTAAAACTGTAATACGACAACGTAAATTAAAAATTTCTGCAAAACAGCATTCAGTGTAAACCCTAACGCCGTTGTTCTATATTTTCTATATTGATCTTTGGTTGTAACCATTACTTTTGGCAGCATGAAACTCTGGAGTAGCAAAAACAAATGTCTTCAAACAAATCATCCAGCTTTTTTTTACTTACCGGTAAATGTATCAGTGTTTTTATAGACATATATATATAAGTAAAATAATTATATAAGCAGACATGATTCTTTCCCTCATTATTCACAAGTTTTTTAGATGCATCTTTGCAAATTTCTGTTATCAATATTATTTCAACCATTTTTTGTTCACAGGTATTTTCATATGGTTTTTCAGACGTGTTTCTTCAGCAATTTTCTCAAAATTTTGTCATAGGTTTTTTCACAGGATTTTACAGAAGTTTGAGGCAATTTTCGTAAACTTTGATCATAGGTTTTTTCACGGGGTTTTTCACAGGCTTATTTTAGTCACAGGTTTTTTCACAGGGTCCTAAATTTTGAAATTTTCTCCAAATTTAGGCTGTGTAAAATTCACAGGTTTTTTCACACATTCTTCACAGCATTTTCACAGGTTTTCATCCACTAGTAAAAGTTTTCAGTTTAAATACTTCATAGACTTTTCTAGCATGTGTCAACTTCATAGGCACTTCATAAGTGTCTCAAGGAACTTCATAGCACTTTACCTCACATGGAGCATTTCACAGCTTGTTCATAGGGCTATGAAGTTTTTAATTTCAAAACTTCAGAACCTGTTTAATAGCTTTGTGCAACTTCATATTCCCTTCATAACTATTTCATAGACAATCCTGTTAGTAGTGTAATGTACACCCGGGGGGGGGGGCACTTGGGTATTTTTTGGGTGGGTATGTGCCGCCCGGGACTCCAAATTGGCACCCCGTTCTAAAAGAAATTTCCCCTAAAATTGATACCCCGTTCTAGAAATGGGCCGATTTTTTATACCCCGTTCTAGGATTCGCCCTAAAACTGATACCCCGTTCTAGAAATGGGCCAATTTTTTATACCCTGTTCTAGAAAGTTTAAAAATTGAAATAGCCCTGTTTTTTTAAAAAGATATTTGTTTATTTGTTCGACTTACCGTATTTATTCGACTATAAGCCGATCTCGGCTATAAGCCGAGACCCCAAACTTTGAAAGTGTAGACTCGGCATAACGAGAACCAAAAATAAATCGAAAACACCCGGCTATAAGCCGAGACCCATTCATTATTACAAGACTGAATTGGTAACTACGGGAAAACCTAACATTTTCGGAAAAAAATCACATTGATTGTCATAAATGAGGCTTAGACGATAACACACACGCGCGTATACAAGAGATGCAATGGTGATTTATCATGCAAACAGCTTCCCTCTTAGAAAGCACACGCGAATTAATAAATACTATTATTCTGTGAAAACACGTTAAATTTAACAAATGGCTCCTTTAGGAGCCACCACATTCTTAAAAGTTAATAACCAACGATTGCATATTGTGTTTCTTTACTTTAGCTCGGCTTATACGTAAATACATTTCGATTTAGTAGAGTTTCCATGCGCCGGAAAAAATTTTTTTTCAAAAACTTTCGGCTATAAGCCGAGACCCCCTCTAGAGCCCAAATTTTAATTCACTTCAGTTTTAATTTGTGTAAAAATCGCTCGGCTTATAGTCGAATAAATACGGTATACATCAAATAAATGCTTCTTCATAATCAGCAACAATTTTAAGCAGAAGATAAAGCCATGATCCACAATTTTTTTTTACCCCGTTCTAGAAAACACCTCTGAAATGGATACCCCGTTTTAAATCAGGAGCTTCAAAATCACAACCCCGTTGGGCGGCACATACCCGTATAGGTAATGTATGGGAGTACCCCCCCGGGAGTGTACATAGTGTACAGATAACCAGTGTCCATAAAGCAAGGTTGACCATATATTGATACTTGAGAATATGTGACTCAGGATATAGAACAATGACCTTTGTCTGTATTAACTGGTGTCCGTATTAAGTGGGCTTATTTTACAGAAAATATATGACCATTTCATTGGGACAAACGTAACTGTCCGTTATTATACAGGTGTCCATAGAGTAGCCGTGCAAGAGTTGACAAACATCGCTATAAGCTTAAAGGGAGAGGGAGAATAGACATTTCCACGGTTTTTGATATGGATCAGTTAGGGAAAATCTGTCGACACCACTGAAAAGAACGACTTGAATTAGTACAATTTGCCAAATTTATAAGTAATACGTTTTAAGGAAGCGAAGATATAGCTTTTCAGACGTTTGTACAGTGGAGCCCCAACCAATACCAAAGTGCAACAAAGGTGTTACTGATAATCGAATCAAGGAGTCACATGATTTCCCTCTTTTGACCATTAAAAGATCGTTGTTTTACAAACTATCACTTGTTGGAACGCTTTATGAACTAGGCATAACATAATAATAAAATAGGCACTTTTGTTTTTCAAAGAAGTGATGCAAATAAGTGCGGAAGTATTCTAAAGTTTAGCCTTAGCACTAAGGGGACCTGATATAACACTTCAACTTGCATACAATAAAAGACACAGTATACTAAGATTTAACCTAAAACAAAAAAAGGAATTAACTTCGGCTCTTACCTTGACAAGCATTGCAATGCAATGCGGAAAATCTACTTAACAGGGAAAGAACAACAGCAAGAGGCTGAAGAGGCCACGAGACGGAGCTTGATGAAGTTGTATGATGGGACGCTCGCAGAATAAATCAACTCAGCCGATATTTTCAGGTTTGTCCCAACATACAAAAAGTCGAAAGTTAACCACTGAAAGGGACCCAGACGACAACGAAAACACTGTAAATTCCACATGCACACCGACGTCGATTAAATGTTCGTGTCTGGTTGTCTGGTAGTGCTTCGTCTGTCGATGGGTCTGGTCGAATCTTCGCATTTATTGGTTCAAAAGTGTCCCATGACTTACACGTCAAGTAAGCCGGAAAATTCGGAATTGGATCCGGAATTCTAGGTTAGTTGAATAGGCTTTAGTTTTCGTTTCATGTCATCTCTATGAAAGTCATAAATAAAAGAAATAATTAACTGAAGTATAGGAAATGAATCCATTTGTGTATTGTGCCTATAAATTGGTAGTGGTCTGTGATGTCACTTTGGGTCTGACAGATTCTCAAAAGCACTTTACCTGTTTTGATTCCCCAAACCAAGCCTGTTCTTGCAAGGCTTTAGATGACCTTAGATACCCGGCCGGGGGAGCGGTGGGGGGACTTACTCATCAAAGTCTTTGTAGAAGAACTAAGCCCAAACAGCCAAACCCTTAACATCCTTTGATGACTATACAAAAAACATACCTGGTCATATAGCTGCTATAGAATTAACTGATACCCTTTTCATATGCCTACAGTTCTTAGGGAAAAGCCCTGGGACACGAGGTTGGCCTTTAGTGAAAACACTGCATACCATCCATTTTACTTCCAGATCAGTAAAGTTAGATTTCGCAAGACGGGAACTGATGACAGTAATGTGATTTTCATACCGAGTTCTCCAATGATGAATAACGATTACAAAAAAATCATTTGTGGTTGCCGCGTTTGGTCAACTCAGCCACGGCTCCTGGAACATGCTGTTGTAACAAAGAAAAAAACAGTCTTCCTCACCCCTCCCCCTCCCTCTTTTTTACGGATTATCCCGAGTACTGTGATGTTAGCATAGGTAATCGCATGATTTTTCTCTTACAATTTGGGATAAATCAGCACTCGTAAATTTTTCAAGGACTAACCAAATTGCATAAGCCCGGGCACGGGCAACGTTTTGGGGCAGCTGTAAGACAATTTTAACGTTACGTCTCGTTTGGACAAGAAAAAACAATTTCAACTTAAAGTTCCGTTCGGGAGTGGACTGGTATCACCTCCCCACCCCCCCCCCCCCCCCCCACACACACCTTTAACAAAACCACGCTGGATGCGCCCTTGTTTCGGTTTTCCCTTCTCCTTAATAACCAACATGTTCAAATTCCAACTCGATGTAGAAGGTGTTTCCAATTAGTTGGGGACATCTAAGAGGGCTACAGGTTCACTCATTCTTGGAACTATCAAGTGTCACCCTCTTTATCCCCCTAAGTCCCCAAAGTGACAAACCTCAATTTTCTCCTTTAACAATATCAATACACAATCAAGAGAACAGGTTGTGAGAATTAATAAAATTATCACCTGAGGGAAAATGCTTTGATCTTTCAACAAATTCTCTCAACTTATTCTTTACAGAAATGTGTAGACACAGGTTTGGAGAATTTGTATGTGGATATTGGGGGTTAAAGGGTTAAATACAGTTTGTTTCCATACTCATCACTAGTTGCGGTTTATTTTGCTATTCAAGGTAGCTAAATTAAATTATGGCGGGAGAGAAAATCAAAAACATCATAAAAAAAAAAATTTAAAAAGAGGAAGAACGAAAGAAGGGGGCTGACAGGGACACCACAACAGCTGATGCCAATTTTAATGACCCTGTGTCTGCATGATAGAAGGATCTTGCATTTGGATTGGGTCCACATTACTAACTTAATGGTTTTTTCTGTGTTAGATGGCGCCAAATACAAAAGTGGTCATGGTCAGTTTATACTTGGCGAGATCAGCTTTCTGACTGATTCTGACTGTCGGTAACTTAGTTGCTTTCAAACAACTCAGGGTAGGAGATCTTGTCACTAAGTAAAAAAAAGGGGGTTTTCACCTCAACATTTGTTACAAACAATTGGGGATCAAAGGAAGGAGTAAGGAGAGGATGGGTTGTGTGGTCCTCTCTTATTATTGTTACCGCGGCAGGATTATCTCAGTCGGTAGAGCGTTTGATTGCAGAGCGGGAGGTCGCGGGTTCGATTCCCGGGACCGGACCAATACTCAGGGTGTTAAAATAACTGAGAAGTGAAGGTACTTCCTTTGTCTTGCAAATGGCTGGACCTTAGCGTGGCTCGGATGACCACGTAAAATGGCGGTCCCGTCGTCCAGTAGGAGACGTAAAAATAGTGTCCCCAATTAGTAATTTCGTGCTAAAATACACTGACACTCAAATAAAGTGCATTTTTTTAACCAAGGCCCCGAGATACTTCATTTTGGGCAGAAAGCAATAGGCCCCTCGATCCATCCGTTTTAGATACAAAGTTTATAACTAGCCGAAAAAGAAGTATCCGTACGGTAAAAAGGACGGGGGAGGGAGGGTGCATAAGCCTCCAACCCCTCCCACCAAATGTCAGTCTAGGTCCACCTTTGCTTCTTCTGTCCTATAAGCATTTTGCTGAAGGGAGGACATTTTGATTTACTAAGGAACGAGGCCAGGCCTACATGTTACTGGTCTAACGGAACTTTAATAACATCATTTTAAAAACCAAGGTTACGTACAATAATAAACAGGAAACCTGAAAATGTATCAGCCACTATACGTACAAAAAATTCTAAAACAGCGTTTACTGTAAATCAGTGAAAGCATCAATCACATTAAGATAATAACACGCCTATAGGAAAATTTCTTAATTTATATATCATATGAAGCTGTATGCGTACCTTACGAGCAGTGGTTTAACCACCGCTCGCAGCGAACTGTATACATGGCTATCTAAATTGATCATATACGTCTATGATCAATTTGTAAGAGTGTCGACATTATGGAATACTTTACAGAGTTAATAGTAAAGCGTCATTTAGATATGAACTGTTTTAGTTTGTTTAAATACACATTGTTAATATGACGTTGCTATGTTTACGCAATACTATATAAAGCCAACGTGTCCTGAAATACAATTTTCGCGTAGTGTTAGTTTTATTTCGCAGAATGTTAGTCAATCCCAAATTGTACTATGTAAAACTATAATATATCACATGTAGCTATACTGTATGTACAACTATCTCAAATGAAGAAATACAGTATCTATCAATTTAACCCAGTCTCCACAATCGCATTGCTGGAGATTTTTAGTGACGCGTTTTCCATATGAACCTTTTAACTTTTGAAATCACAACCTGTTCAAGTAGACTATAAAGACATAGTAGTGTCCAAAAACAATTTCGCTTCACCTAAAACTGAAAGTATTATGAAAGTAATACAACAGAAAATCGAAGGACTGTGAGATTGCTTTGAAGTTACCTGATCACTGTGAAGCTTTGCAGAAAAAAAAAACAACAACAACAACTTCTTTTAAAGTCTCCAAAAACGCCACTGAATCCAGACCAAAATCAGCGCTATTCAGGGAAAAACCAACACATGTTTAAATAGATTACATAAGCGTACTTAACAGAATATTGTCATTAGTTGTAAGATACTTTTAGCTTCCTGGGTTATTTTATTACTAAAGAGGTTTGGGTAGTATAGCGGGATGCAAAATCCTCGAGAGATGCCAGATGACTGATGGAGGAGTTAAACACTTCACTACAGCACCCACATACACTAAGCTGAAACCTCCATAGTACTAATGAAGACACTAATGAAGGAGTTAAACATTAAAGAACTGTATCCCGCTAAACTACCCAAACATTAAAGTTTTTAGTTCGCAAAAACCCTGATTGTGTTGGTTGCCAGGTAACAACTTCGCAATCTCAATACATCCTAGCGACTGAAGGTTGTTGAAGCTTAAATCAAAATACAAACTTCCTTCAACAGAGAAACATTTACATTGCAGACATGGCTTAGAAAAATACTTTACAGTTTATGTTCATTGAGTATAGGAGATTTCTACCTTTCTCACTTATGTTGTTATTCGTGAGGTTTAACCTGTTTAGTGTGCAGTTAGTGTGTGTGAGTGCTGTAGATAAATGTTTAACTGCTACATCAGTTATGTTGTTATACTCGAGGTTTAAGCTGTTTAGTTTGCAGTTAGTGTGTGTGAGTGCTGTAGATAAATGTTTAACTCCTTCATCAGTTATGTCGTTATCCCCGAGGTTTAATCTTTTTAGTTCGCAAAAACCCTGATTGTGTTGGTTGCCAGGTAACAACTTCGCAATCTCAATACATCCTAGCGACTGAAGGTTGTTTCTGTATAAATAAAAATGCAAAATTCCTTCAACAGATTTAAGTGCATGCACTAATGCTTAACAGTCGAGAGGTGACAGGTTACACCCACTAAAATTAAGCGCATTACAACCAATTTTCGCCAGTTTCTTTTGAACTTCTCGATCAGAGGCTTTGTTCTCATACATGCAATTGAATACCGTCACCACTAATACCCTGTGTTCAGGAGCTGGCCACCGGGTTTCAGTTCGTTCCTCTGAATCTTCATTCATCTTGATTATTACTATTATAGTATCCGTTTTTGAGGGAAGAAGGTCGCTGAAAATATCTGTTGATTGTTCTTCTTTTTCAGCCAGCAGTCCAGCCACAAACTGCATCACAACCTTCCACGCGCCCTTCCTGATGTGAGCGGCAACAAAATCCCGCAGTTCTTCGGAACTCAACGTGTCTACCAAATACTTCGCTGCCAAGAACTCCTGTAAGGTCAGGTGTAAAAAGCAATATTGTTCTCTTCCCTCTGCTAAAGGACGGTCTCTAAAATCAGGTAAACGGTGAAACAGGCCATTACCCTTTAGGTCGTTAACTTCGTGTGATTCAAAAATTAGTCTTCCGTTTTCAATTCCGTCAAAAGCAATTTTTCCCAGTCGTGTGAACACATTTTGCACAGAGGAAGGCAGTTCCTTAAACGGCTTAAGAAAATACTGCTGACCTTCAGTTTTATTGTGGCGATATTGATCATCATCGTAGCTAAAGTAAAACATCCTTACTGCAATTGAGTATATTTCTGTCAGTCTCGTCGGGAGGCTGGTAAAGCCAGTGTTACCAAGCAACTCTAACAAGCAACTACAAATGATAAAGCAATTAACAGGAACGTAGCAGAAGGCTACAAGGTTTAAGTTACTGGTGATGTGTTGCTTTATGGTTTCCGCTTTGTCCGCCTCCTTTGTAAACTTCTCTACATAATTATTTACTTGCTCAGTTGAGAATCCCAGAATTTCAACTGTTTTGTCGAAGTGAAGACTTGTGATACATGACACGGCATTGGGTCTTGTAGTCGTTAGGATTGTCGCACCGGTAAGAATTTTTCCCTCTACTATTTTCTTCATAAGGAAATAAACAGGCATCCTTTCTTCTTCACTGTTTCTGTACGGAATGTCATCTTCATTTATTTTAGTCCTACCAGAATATTCGTCAAATCCATCAAAAATCAACAGTACTCGCTCTGGGTTGTGGCGGATGTAGTTCCAGAGCTCTTCGGAAAGAGCGGTTGAATACTCTGAGTGATCCAGAATCTCGCGAAGATTTAGTTCTTGGTTTCTAGAGTTAAACATTCTCAGCTTAACGAGAAAGACAACTTTAAAATCGACTTGCGATTTTTGTGTTTCGTTGAAAAGGTTATCGGACGCCCAGTTGCGAAGAATCTTTGTGCTAAACATGGTTTTTCCAATTCCAGGACGACCGACAACAAGAATCTTCTGCTCTTTAGCATTAAAAATATCTCCTGGCAGTGTTGGTCGTAAACTTTCATTGGCTTTGTGGTACTCGTTTAGCTGTTCCACTCTGTCTCCTGAAAAGTCATACTTCGCTCTCCCTTCATAAACAATCAAATTGGTAAAGATTTCGTCAAGTTTTAGATCTCTTCTAGGTCCTTCGCCTGGATTATGAAAAGGTGATTTGAGGTCTCTGTAAGGTTTGTCAGTGACATCTCGGACATGTTTCTTCATACGTTCGATGAAAGGAGCGACTGAGGTTTCATCATAGTGGGTGATTAACTCTTGTGGTTGCGGTCCTGAAGAAAAAACACTCATTAGTTTGATAACAAAATTGATATTTTATTAATTCACTGATGACGAATAAAACGATAATAATAATAATATTTTCACCACTGTCTAAAATATGCATGTCAAATGTCAAAATATCACTACCGTAAATCCTCCTTCTTTGAGATGTGGTGGGGGGGGCTCAATTAATTTAGAAAAGACGATGGTATCAGCTCTCCATAGAGAACGACAAAAACAAGTGGAAAAGATCAAGTACAAGAAGGTTTAAGGTCATGCACGGAGGATCAGAATCAAATCCAAACTTCCAGTTGATATGAAACCATCCATCCTTATTAGTAAAGAATAATTAGGGGAGGGAAGGGGGGATTATAAGAGGAAGGGGGGTTATTTGAGAAGAGGGGGGCTTAATAGAGGATTTACGGTATAATCCGGTCTATCATGATAGCTTCTAAATATTGCAAATTATCTCAAACTGTACTAGTCCCTTTTTAAGAAGATGCACACTTCTAATGCTTCTTGTTATTTTACAGAAATGTATCACATTCACTATACTACTTGAATCTCAACTTAAACAACTTGAACAAGTGGTGAGTGTTGGGACAGCTGAATTTGGGATGGCATACACCACATAAGCTACATGTACCATGTAGCTTATCTGTGACTGTACTATGTAACGAACCCAACAATAGATTCAATAAATCAGATGCCAAGATGTGGCAGCACTTTATGATAGCATGATTACCTTGATAATGAGGCCAGGAATGGAAAACACGGGGTTCATTCAACATGTGTGCAACAAGAGATGCTGCCATCACACTGGCACAGGAAGACCAACTCTCTGAAGCTAACTGAGAACCATCTGCATAGTCAGCTATTCCTTTCACAATTAACCACTCAATTTGACAATCAAATGCTGCTGTAAATACGCCTGTAGAACAACAAAACAAACAGAACATGAGGTTTGAGAAAAGTCCTGTTTCATTTAAGTGTCTTCATCAGCAAAATAAGAAACTTGACCAGACAGTGAGAGACATTGGCAGCCATTTTTGTATAAGTTTCATTATAGTGTAATTTAAATTTATCAACAAAGATGAGTGTGGGTGGAGGTGCTTGCAAGGCTTGTAGAGCCAGGAAACTGGAGTCAAGTGCAGCTGCTCATAACCACGACAACCCTTCGAGTGGCAAAAATTCAGGCACCATCTCACAGCTAACCAATGCAGATTTTATTAAGTGGAACCCCGCCTTATGGCCAGCTTAGTAATTCAGTCACCTTGTTATTTTTGGCCTGGCAAAATGGCCATACATTTTCTAATGAAAAAACCTTGTTAACCCTGGCCCTCTTTGATGTGGCCAATTGCCATATTTTAAAATCCCAAACAGTAGCATCTTTTACAATAAAATATTTCACCCACTAAAACGGCCACTTGTCAGAAATTTTGAAAAACTGATTAATGCCTGTGATATGTCAATTTCATTGACCTAGTAATTAAGCTGAGCTTGTTTTTCTACTGTTTTTAAACTATAGTCACTTACAATGTATTTTGTGGTAGTCTAATAGCCAATTTTTAAAAACTGTTTTACGTCCTGACGGAGTTTCAAGTAGTTTTTACAACTACAGTACGTGATATCTACATTCCTGCTATTTATTTAAGAAAACAGAGTTGTACGAGAAGTGTGACAGCGATGTATGATGTGCTTGTCATTACAGTCCTCAAGTCATGAAGTTTGACCCTACCCTTGTAATACAGCCACCCCGTTGACGAGGCCAAATTGTTTTGACCCATTAGTGACAGTATTAACGAGGTTCCACTGTACTTACCAAAGGGAAGGCAGGGTAAGGAGCAGAACAATTGACGAGTACAAACAACATTAATAAGCTACTTGAATGTAATGGTATGACCTCAACAGAGAAGCTGTGAATTTCCCAGGGTCCGTGAAGAGCCTCACTTGAAAGACCAACTTACGTGGCCAGCAATGTCTAGAGTTAAACTTAGCCTAAATTTGATTTAGTCGCATAATGTTTTAGGCAATATGACAATTATTTCTCAAGCAAAAACGAGAGGATTTCACAATGAAACTGCCAGACATGATTTTAAGTGCCAAACTCCCAACCTTTTGGTGCTTTAAAGGAAACAAAATTTTTGCTTTCCTAGTACAAGTATGATGCATGCTACTGTGTCTCTTTCCACCTCAAGCAAAGCTTGACCTGGCTGTGTGCACCTTCTTATAAAGACTGGCTGCAAAAAAGCAGTCGGCCTACCTTCTCCTTCGTTTTCCATTGCTATTGCCTGAGGATTGGTTTCAGCAAGTTGATCACGCCGCTGTCCAGAAATGACTTGTTCTGGTCCACTCAGAAACTCAGCAGCAGTATAAACTTGAACTTGTTGAGCATCAGCCAGGTTCTTCAATGGTGCTTGCCAGCCATCAGCACAATTCTTAATGACATCCAGGAAGCGTTTGCTCACATAACTCCTCATGCCAGTTGACTGTTCTTGATTATTGATCACCACTTTGGATGCATATGTTGCTATTTTGGCAGAAACAACAATGTCTGCTAACTTGGATTTCTCAGGGTGAAGGCTGCTACATGCACCAACAGATATAACTGCTTTAGGTCTTAGTACAGTGGCCGCATTCTTAACAGAGACAAGAGAACCACCAGGGCCACTACTATTTTCAAAACATTTTAATAATGCGACTTTAACTTTCTCTTGCCTTCTATCCACATCAGAAAAGTAAACATATCCGAGACCATTAAAGTAACATCTATAGGGGTTCTTAAGCTCACTGTAACAAGCTAAGAACTCACAATTCTTCACTGTCAGTAATAGAACATCAACAGGGAGATCAGCATCTTTTGAAGGTTTGGTTATTGTGTTAATGTCAGCCAAGGATGGGAGAACTTTATTAAGCTCAGGAGGGCCTCTAATTGGCTTCTTTGCATTGCTTGCAGTATAGTTTACACAAGAAGGGAGACTGCCAGTAAGCTGTGGTACAAAACCATCACTTTCGTCTGAACTTCTAGTTGTATCCTCTGGGAAAATGGTGGTAAGCTGGGGTGAATTGCCATCACTGCCCACTGATCTGCTAGTTGAATGCTCTGAAGATGTTAATGTCTCGGATCCTAATCAGTGCATAAACAAATAATGAATTCCATGAAGATAAAAAAGACAATTAATAATGATAATATTTTCAACAATAGAGAGGAGAAGTGCGATGTCACATTACCATGGAAGCAAAATTTTTGGCAACAAAAGGGAGCTTAGGCAATAACAGCGGCAACGCCAACGAGAACGAGAAAAAGAAAGAGTTTTATATTAGCAAAATAACAACTTTGCATGTGATTGACACTTTTTTGACATTTCTTAGCCGTTGTTGCACGACTGTGACATAAAAATTAATGTCCTAATTTCACGCACCTGCTTCCTGAGGTAGGTGAACACAGCACAACAATTTCCTTTTTCTTTTTCTTAACTTAGATACGGTTCTTTCGGAATCAACCCCGAAAATTCGCCAACATTTGACAAATTAAATAAAATTGAATAACAGTGCAAATTCACATTTAAGAGACTTAATTTTTCGGTTTGTCGTCATCCAGAAATTTTGCTACAAATGGCAACATGACGTAACGACTTCTCCTCTCCTCTCCCATAGTGTTATGACAAGAATGTGTTGCTCTAGTGCCTGCAAATACAGTGTGAGAAACTGGATCTGGCCACTTTTGCCACTGGCACTATATGAGATAAGTAGCTGCTTAGTACAGAGCTGGTACCATCTCACATAGCCTGAGAAAACAGCTGTCATTTGGTTTTCCCCATGAAATGGCATCTGAGAAACAAGAGTTGAAACTCCATACTGATGATGTATCACTACCCAGATCTGTGTAGTGCTTGTGATTGGTCCTGCTGCATGGGAAATTTGCTTCAACCAATCAGAAGCACTACCCAGATCTGGATAGTGATGTGTCATCAGTAAGGAATTTCTGTGCTCGTTCCTTGGAATTCATTTCATGGGGAAACCAGTGGTAGAGTCGCAAAATGTTGGCTGTTTTCTCTCACACTAAATAGCATAATATTAATACTGGAAATAAAATTATTAATACAATATCATTTTACCACAAGGAATATTATATTATTGCTTTTTACTAATCAGTTCTATATCATGGCAATAACCAATTAATTAGGTATTAAACTTCTCTTTTGCTGTGTCCACTTATGGGCTTAGATATAAAGAAAACATGTAATCAAAATAAAATATTACTCCATGATAAAATATTTGAGAGTTTAAAATCCTGAAGTTTTAGCATAAACTTCAGCCTTCATTGTGCAAATTGGCAAAACCACACCTTCTAGAATCATCAGAGATGGTACATCAGCATGCAAAGAAAGTAGTGTCCAATAGCCCGGGGCTTATGGATTTTGCTATTGGGCTACTGAATTCTGATTTTAACTTGCCCGACGGGCAAGTGATGTTTTTTGAGGAATTCGAATACCAGTAACAGAAGAACTGTGAAATCAATTCTGCTAGTCAAAAGGTTTTTGGGGCTAGTTGAAATGACGTCTGGGCTAATTAAATGCCAGCTTCAGCTTGCCTGAATGGCAAGCTGTAAAAATAATTTTCTTTGCACCCTGTTCATGTATTCATTTGTGAGGGGGAATTTGACTGTTAAAAAACAAGGGTTAATTAGGTAAAACTTTGCATTTTTCTAACATGCCTCTTGTTCTTTGTAAAAATTCTATCAGATGCTAAAAATTTTGCATATTTTTATCAAACAGTGCAAAATTTTGTTTATTTTTATGAATCCTCCTACACTGTAGTTACTAGGAAAAAAGGCCAGAAAATCAGTGGGTTCTTCACAACTTTGTGAGGATTGGGATTGAGGGGATGGGTTCAGGCAAATGTACTCACTAATGTCCAACATCCCAAAGGTGTGATAATCTTACTCTGCACAGTGAGTGTGCAATATAAAGAAATTAGTGTCCGATAGTCCGGGGCTAGTGGATTTTGCTATTGGGCTAGTGGTTTCTGTTTTTAACTTGCCCGACGAGCAAGTGATGTGTTTTGAGCAATTATTATTTGAATAAAGGAAGAACCATGAAATCAATTCTGCTCGTCAAAAAGCTTTTGGGGCTA
>OZ037787.1:772500-827500 GCA_964035525.1 Porites cylindrica | reverse complement strand
GCTTTCTGAACAAAGTTTTTGCAGAACTCTTAAGCCTAAAGGATCAAGCCCTTTATACACTTTTGATATATATACCACTTCTGATCAAACAGTTAACCGGTCAATTGATGGCATAGAATTTACTGAAAACAATGAATACCATGCAGGAACGATATCCTAAGACTTGAACTGATGACATTAATATGATTCTCATACTTTCTCCTATGGTGAATAACGATTACAAAAATACCATCTGTGGTTGCCATGTTTAATTAACCTCCTAGAAAAACAGAATTTCTCACCCATCCGCCCTTTTTTACGGAGTGTCCCCAGTTGCTGTCAAAACTAAAAGGAAGAACTGTTTTTACGCTAGAATTCCAGAGTAAATTTTCAAAAGCAAACAGTTTAGATTGTTTTTTAGACTGTTTCATGGCGTATGCGCTCAAGCGAAGGGGAGCACATGTTCGCCTCGGGGAGATTGGTTGTGTGGAGAAGAATAGAAGGAGTGGTATTTGCCAACGTCAAAGAGTCGAGAGTGTGCTAATTTTTAGAAAATCTATACTTCACGAGTGATTGGTGTGAGAATCCTATTTTCTTCTGTTGCAATAGTCTTCGACACACGGAAACGCTAACAGTTGATATTTATTTTGATTCTTGTCTTGTTTTCTTTGCTTAAAAAAATCTCGTATTTTTGGTTTCATTTTTGACTTCCCAGTTAATGTTTGATTTCCGAAATTTGTCCCTTTTCTAAAATGGCAATTTTGATTTCAAATGCTTACTGAATATTTCGCAGTCGAAACAGGGCGAATGGGACTGCAGCCTGCGAAAGCACGCGAAGCGCAGACGTATTTCCGGTGGTCGCTTCTCTCCCTCCGAAGAGAAGCGACGACCGGAAATACGTCTGCGCGTCGCAGGCTAATGGGACTGAGGAAGCCAAGAAAAAGAAGCGGAAGCCGGGAATGCAAAGTACGGGAGGTTGAGACATCCCTGAACCCCCTTCCCCTCCCGAAGGAAGGCGAAACAGGGCTAATGGAACTGAGGAAGTCAAGAAAAAGAGGCGGAAGCCGGAAATGCAAAGTACAGGAGGTTGGGACATCCCTGACCCCCCCCCCCCCCCCCCACCACCACCACTAAAAAACAAAAAAACAAAAACGTACTGTATGTCTTTCAAAGATTTTTCTGTCCTGTAAGAGATGACAGATAGCTCATTGTTATTTTACTCAGTGATTAGTGATTCTCGACTAAACAGTGACTAGATGCCACTTGATCGTTAGAATCTTTTAAAGACTAAGCACTGGTGGGTTGTACTAATTAATTTACTCTGGCTTTAAGTTATTGTGGGTGGATTGAAGGAATATGTACCTTGTGTAGAGAACTTGTGTCTTTTTCTGCTCAATCTGAAAAAAAAAATCTTAAGTATTTGGCCACCCTCCCTCTCGCGAATGCGAGCGCCTCCCCGGTCCTAGATATCTTCATCGCTTGTCGAGGCCCGAGGGTTATGTAGCCTGCCAAAGAGGCGTTATTGGGAGCGCCAAGCGGGGGGGGGGGGGGGGGGGGGGTAAATAGGGGCGCCAGCGCGTAACGAAGCAGGTGGACGTTTACCCCCGACCTGTAATCAAAAATAGTTTGATAGAATAATCCTAAAAACTCTTAAACATGAGCTCGATATTTGGAACAAATCGCCTAAAATATTGAGATATTTTTGCCCACCATGAGGAGCATAGAGGCGGGGAGATCGTTTTCATCTCTTGGGAGGATCCATACTTGGCTTTGCAACACAATGAACACCGAACGAACTCCATCGCCATTCATGCAGATAAAGTTTCTATCAATAAAAGGCTGGTTTGGGAGAAATTTATAGCCTGAGTATCAGGCGTTTCTGGGGGAAAAGAGGAAAGATGGAAGCGAAAAAGGGAGAGGGCTAAAAAATCTCCTCTCCCCTATCCCCTTAGGAAGGCCTGATACTCAGGCTAAGACATTTATGGCGCAGAACCGCAGACTAATGATGGCAACTAACAATTTTCCTGTAACAGTTCAATGTACACTGTATTTCTGTGCTATGCTTGATATCGTATACTGTGATTGAGAGTACGCGAATTTAGCGCTGTAGCCGTATGTGGCGTTGCGAGATCTTGCGGTGTTGCAGGTTTCGTCCTTCCTCAGTTGCAATGTTTTGGACCAGCCGTAGGACAATTTCAACTCGTTTGGACAAGAAAAGACAATTTCAACTGAAAGTTTCGTTTGAAACGGACTGGTATCACCCCCCACTTAACCACCACCTTTAACCAAACCACGCTGGATCCGCCCTTGCTTCGGTTTTCCCCTGTTCTTAATAACCAGCATGTCCAAATTCCAATTCGATGTAGAACGTGTGTCCAATCAACTGGGGACAGTCAAGAGGGCCACAGGTCTACCAGTTCCTGCAACTGTCAAATGTCACCCTCATTAAATACAGTTTGTTTTTGCTTTTGTTTATTTGAGTAATTTCCACAGAGTGATCATTCTCGATTTGTTTTTTGTTTGTAAGTTTTGTTACCTTCGCCAAAGGAGAAAAAACAAAGCAAAGAACATTCAAGGTAGCTAAATTAAAATATGGAGGGAGAAAAAAATAAAGATAATAAAAGAGAGAATCAAGGAGGTTGACAAAGAGAGAAGAGACATCGCAACAGCTGAGGCAGCCAATCACAGCGGGAGGGTTTAATCACCCTGTGTATGACAGAAGGATCTTGGATTTCGATTGGGGTTCACCTGTTAGTGGTCATCTCCTACGTTAGCAAACGCGGAGGATCTAGACTGCGAGCAGTCTCTTATTTTTCTTTGCAAAGTTACTGCACGAGAAATCAAAGCACGCGAGCTGCGAAGCCGCAAGCCGCAATAAACGAGGGCGTTGGCCTTTATCCCTTATTGTAACTTAACGTCGTGGTTTGCAATCGCGCTAATCGAGACAAGAACAACACGGATTTTAAGAGAAAAGGCGGAATGCAAGCATTTTAGGAGGATCCACGGAGATACTTCATTTTGGGCTGAAAGCAACCGGCCCCCCAGCCCCCCCCCCCAGCCCCTACACCCAAACCTCAAGTGCTGGATCCATCCGTTTTAGATACAAAGTTTATGTCTTAGCCAAAAAAGAAGTATCCGTACGGTAAAAAGGAGGGGGGGGGGGGGGTGCATAGGCCTCCAACCTCTCCCACCCCGTCTACATCCACCTTTGCTTCTTCAGTCCCATAGGCATTTTGCTGAAGGATGGACAGTTTGATTTACTAAGAAACGAGGCCAGGCCGACATGTTACTGGTCTAACACAACTTTAATAACATCATTTTAAAAGCCAAGCTTACGTACAATAATGAACAGGAAACCTGAAAATGTATCGGCCACTATCATGTACAAAAAAATTTTAAAATGACGCTTACTGTAAATCAGTGAAAGCATGATCACATTAAGCTAATAACACGCCTACAGGAAAATTTCTTAATGTATATATCATATGTAGCTGTATGCGTACCTTACGAGCAGTGGTTTAACCACTTCTCGCAGGGTACTGTATGCATGGCTATATAAATTGATCATATATGTCTATCAATTTGTGACAGTGTCGCCATTATGGAATACTTTACAGAGTTAATAGTAAAGCGTCATTTACATATGATCTGTTTTAGTTTGTTTAAATACACATTGTTAATATGACGTTGCTATGTTTACCAATACTATATAAAGCCACCGTGTCCTAAAAAACGTTTTTCGCGTAGTGTTACTTTTATTTCGAAGAATGTTAGTCAATCCCAAATTGTACTATGTAAAGCTATAATATGTCACATATAGCTATACTGTATGTACAACGATCTCAAATGAATAAATACAGTGTCTATCAATTTAACCCACTCTCAACAATCGCATTGCTGGAGATTTTTAGTTACGCGTTTTCCATATGAACCTTTTAACTTTTGAAATCACAACCTGTTCAAGAACACCATAAAGACATAGTAGTGTCCAAAAACAATTTCGCTTCACCTAAAACTGAAAGTATCATGAAAGTAATACAACAGAAAATCGAAGGGCTGCGAGATTGCTTTGAAGTTACCTGATCACTGAGAAGCTTTGCAGAAAAAGAAAAACAACTTCTTTTTAAGGCTCCAAAAACGCCACTGAATCCAGACTAAAATCAGCGCTATTCAGGGAAAAACCAACACATGTTTAAATAGATTAGATAAGCGTACTTAACAGAATATTGTCATTGGTTTTAAGATACTTTTAGCTTCCTGGGTTATTTTATTACTAAAGAGGTTTGGGTAGTATAGCGGGATGCAAAATCATCGAGAGATGCCAGATGA
Source organism: Porites cylindrica (assembly GCA_964035525.1). Taxonomy (NCBI): domain Eukaryota; kingdom Metazoa; phylum Cnidaria; class Anthozoa; order Scleractinia; family Poritidae; genus Porites; species Porites cylindrica. The sequence continues at coordinate 823,192 of OZ037787.1, read as the reverse complement.
CTGATGGAGGAGTTAAACGCTTCACTGCAGTACTCACATACACTAAGCTGAAACCTCCATAGTACTAATAAAGACACTAATGAAGGAGTTAAACATTTAAGTATTTTATCCCGCTAAACTACTCAAACATTAAAATGTTTTTAGTTCGCAAAAACCCTGATTATATTCGTTGCTAGGTAAAAACTTCGCAATCTCAATACATCCTAGCGACTGAAGGTTGTTGAAGCTTAAATCATTGCAGTCAAGGATTTGAAAAATACTTCACAGTTTATGTTGAATGACCTTACGAGATGTTTACCTTTCTGGGTTATTTGATTACCCCCGAGTTCTAAGCTGTTTAGTTTGCAGTTAGTGTGTGTGAGTGCTGTAGATAAATGTTTAACTGCTTCATCAGTTATGTTGTTATTATAGAGGTTTAAGCTGTTTAGTTTGCAGTTAATGTGTGTGAGTGCTGTAGATAAATGTTTAACTCCTTCAGCAGTTATGTTGTTATACCCGAGGTTTAAGCTGTTTAGTTTGCAGTTACTGTGTGTGAGTGCTGTAGATAAATGTTTAACACCTTCATCAGTTATGTTGTTACTCCCGAGGTATAAGCTGTTTAGTTTGCAGTTAATGTGTGTGAGTGCTTTAGATAAATGTTTAACTCCTTCAGCAGTTATGTTGTTATACCCGAGGTTTAAGCTGTTTAGTTTGCAGTTACTGTGTGTGAGTGCTGTAGATAAATGTTTAACTCCTTCATCAGTTATGTCGTTAGAGTAGAGGTCTAATCTTTTCAGTTCGCAAAAACCCTGATTGTGTTGGTTGCCAGGTAACAACTTCGCAATCTCAATACATCCTAGCGACTGAAGGCTGTTGCCGCGTAAATTAAAATCCAAAATTCCTTCAACAGATTTAAGTGCATGCACTAATGCTAAACAGTCGAGAGGTGACAGGCCACACGTCCTAAAATGAAGCGCATTACAACCAATTTTCGCCAGTTTCTTTTGAACTTCTCGATCAGAGGCATTGTTCTCATACATGCAATTGAATAGCGTCACAACTAAAGACCTGTCTTCATAAGATGGCCAAAAGTTCACTGTTTCAGTTCGTTCCTCTGAATCTTCAATTATCTCGACTGTACCTTCTTGAGCTTTTAAGGGAAGAAGGTCCAGGAAAATATCTGATGATTCTCCTTCTTTTTCAGCCAGCAGTCCAGCCACAAACTGCATCACAACGTTCCACGCGCCATACTGGATGTGATCGGAAACAAACTTCTGCAGGTCTTCGGAACTGTACGTGTCCACCAAATGCTTCGCCGCCAAGAACTCCTGTATGGTCAGGTGCAAAAAGCAATATTGCGCTCTTCTCTCTGCTAAAGGACGGTCTCTAAAATCAGGTAAACGGTGAAACAGGCCGTTACTCTCTAGATCGTTAACTTCGTGTGATTCAAAAATCAGTCTTCCCTCTTGAATTCCATTAAGAGCTATTTTTCCCAGACGTGTGAACACCTTTTTTACAGAGGAAGGCAGTTCCTTAAACGACTTCAGAAAAAACTGTTGACCTTCAGTTTTATTGTGGCGATATTGATCATCATCGTAGCTAAAGTAAAACATCCTTACGGCAATGGAGTATATTTCTGTCAGTCTTGTCGGGAGGCTGGTAAAGCCAGTGTTACCAAGCAGCTCTAACAAGCACCAACAAATGATGAAGCAATTCACAGGAACGTAGCAGAAGGCTACAAGGTTTAAGTTACTGGTGATGTGTTGCTTTATGGTTTTCGCTTTGTCCTCGTCCTTTGTAAACTTCTGTACATAATCATTCACTTGCGCAGTTGTAAATCCAAGTATTTCAACTGTTTTGTCAAAGTCAAGACTTTTGATACATGACACGGCATTGGGTCTTGTAGTCGTTAAGACGGTAGCACCGGTAAGAATTTTTCCCGATACTATTTTCTTCAGTAGAGAATGGACAGGCATTCTGTCTTCTTCGTTGTTTCTGTACGGAACGTCATCGTTAACGATTTTAGTCCTACCAGAATATTCGTCAAATCCATCAAAAATCACCAATACTCGCTCTGGGTTGTGACGGACGTAGTTCCAGCAATCTTCGGAAAGAGCTGTTGAATACTCTGAGTGATCCAGAAACTCGCGAAGATTTAGTTCTTTGTTTATAGAGTTAAACATCCTGAGCTTAATGAGAAAAGCAGCTTTAAAATCCATTTGTGATTTTTGCGATCCGTTCAATAAGTTATCAGAAGCCCAGTTGCGTAGAATCTTTGTGCTAAACATAGTTTTTCCAATTCCAGGACGACCAACAACAAGAATCTTCCGTTTTTTAGCATCAAAAATATCTCCTGGCAGTGTTGGTCGCAAGTTTTCATTGGCTTTGGAGTACTCTTTTAGTTGTTTCTCTCTGTTTCCAGAGAAGTCATACTTTGCTCTCCCGCCATAGACAATCACATTGGTAAAGATTTCGTCGAGCTTCAGAGCTCTTTTAGGTCCTTCGCCTGGATGATGAAAAGGTGATTTAAGATCTCCGTAAGGCTGATCAGTGACTTCTCGGACATGTTTCTTCACATGTTCGATGAAGGAAGCAGCTAATTTTTGTTCGTTTGTTCGAGTACGGTTGAACGATGAGTCAAGTGAAGCGTTGCTGGATGAAGAGGTTGATGGTCGCCTTTCGGTTCGACGGTCCTTATACTCTTGTTGCTGCGGCCCTGTTGGAGAAATAATCACTTACCATTATTTACTTGAAAAAGTGGTTAATTCAAATATCAAAATATCGCTATCAAATAAGAATAGCATGGAAAAGTATATTTCAGAATAGTAATCCATCAACCATGAACCACTAACAATCTCATATCTTAGTCAAGTGATTTTACCATTTACGAAGACAAACAGACAAAATGACTGATTGATATATAAATTATCATGATGACGTCAAAATCATTCACATCACGGTTAGTGTTTTTAACATGCCTATCGCAGGGAAAAGAAGGAATCGTTCATCAAACATTCTGATAACATCATGATTATACTATCACAGGAAAGGATAAAATACGGTATCATGATAAAAATCTTACACAGAATATTTGAAAAAAATCAATGATAAAGTAAGTGATAAATCAAGATATACCGATTGCTGACAAAGCTTACAAGAAACATGAGTTGTGGGGGCGTACCATGTGGCTTGTTGAAATATTCGTTTATCTCCACCTTAAACAAAATCCACTTTCACTATTTGAACCAATCACACGAATGGTAGACATTGTTTGACAACTCCTATCACTCATATGAGTTGCAACTCTTCAATCTAAACTTACACAGTTTGAACAAGTGGTGTGTATTAGCCTGTGTACGGACCCCCTCCCCTCAGTAAAAATCAGAGAAACTGAGGGGAGGGGAGGGGAGGGGGGTCTGTACACAGGCTAGGTGTGTATTGGACACCTGAATTTGGGATGGTACATGTATGTACCCACAGTGTATATATACCCTGTAGCTTATCTGTGACTGTACTAAGTAACCCATCAATGGATTGAATAAATCATATGCCCTTGATGAGAATGATTACCTTGATAATGAGGCCATGAATGAAAAACACAGGGTTCATTCAAAATGTGTGCAACAAGAGATGCTGCCATCACACTGGCACAGGTAGGCCAACTCTCAGCCAACTGAGAGCCATCTGCATAATCAGCTATTCCTTTTACAATTAACCACTCAATTCCACAATCAAATGCTGCTGCAAATACTCCTGTAGGAAAACAATACAAACAGTACATGAGTTTCAACACAGTCCCGTGTACATGCACAAAAAAAATTGTGTGGAGCTCAGAGACATCATGCAGCTGCTATTACTTTAGTGCACCTCTGAAAATGTACCAAAAGATTTAAAACTATTTATCTGAAGCATTAAGTTAGAATTACCTTAAGCATCAAGTCAAAGTAAAGTTAAGATTAAAGTTTATCGAGTTTTAAGGGTACATGTATACTCCTATTCTATGAGAAGTTACCTTAAAGAAACGTAAGGTACAGTGGGCTAGGGTGGCTTTTTCCCATAGAAATCTCTTAAATAAAAATCAGTTTACATGTAAATCAATCACAACAACGCAGAATATAAACCAAGAACTGTACAACTTTCAAAGTAGTGGAAAACAACAGCAGCAATTTTTGCTTAGGGTCTGTTATGTGTAATTTAAACTCAAAGATGAGTGATGGCGAGGTGCCTGCAAGGCTTGTGGACCCAAGAAATGCTGCCAAGTGCAGAACATAACCTTGACAACCCTGTGAGTGGCATCCACCCAGGCACCATCTCACTGCTTACCAGTAGAACATTAGGGTTGCACACTTAACATACCCTTACTTAAGGGAGGGTGGGGTAGGGAGCAGAATTTCACAAGCATGAGCGACGTTGAGTTTTGCAAACATAATGGCATGACCTTCACAGAGAAGTTTTAAATTCACAATGTCCCGTGCAAAGAAATTCGAGCACTCCCATCAACCTCATACAAAAGACTGCTGGCGAGCAATGTGTTGAGTTTATTTAATATTTTATGCTCTCTTTCCACCTCAAGTAAAACTCTCAATGTTATAACCATTCTTTGAACCCAAATCATGCTGATTCATGAAAAAAAGGAAAAAAGATTACCATTTATGGAAGGTTTCAGTTAACTTTGATATGTTGTGGTTCAATTTTATCATTGGTTTAAATTTTATTTTCCTTTATTTTGGGGTATGGTACGGAAGCTCTAAAGGGACATCTAAGTTTGACTTGAAAATCCGAGTTTGTTTTATTGAAAATCGGAGTTTGAATTTGAAAATGGGAGTTTGCTTTTGAAAATGGGAGTTGGTTTTCGAAAAATTTATGGAGTTTTTTTTTTCGGAAATGGGAGTTGGAGTTTGACAGTAGGTGGCCTTTGTCAACAACATACAGTCGCTGTTGAGCACTGGTCCCAGAGTGTGCGGAGCGGTCAACAAAATGGCAAGTGTTGAGGATTTGTGTAAGGAGGTAAGCTCTTGTTGAGATGCTTTGGTTCCTTTACAATAAAGTACTCGATCTAAAGATTGATTATTCTTTCAGGTAGCTGATCTTATTAATCCAAAGAATTAGATCAAGTACTTCTTTGCAAAGGAATCAAAGTATTGTGTTTACAAGAGCCACCTCTTCACATCATCCTCTAAACTCCTCACCTTGACTGAGGTCAACCCAATGTGGCTGAAGAAGCTGCACAGCCTGGGATGAAGCTTAAAACAAACTCCGATTTTCGAACTCCCATTTCCGAAAACAAACTCCCATTTTCAAATTCCAACTCCGATTTTCAACAAAACAAACACCAATTTTCAAGTCAAACTCAGATGTCCCTTTAAAGCTTCCATAGTATGGTGATGTATGATAATGAATTTGAAACAAAGGAAAATAAATTTAAACCAACCATAAAAGTGAACCATGACATATACATAGAATAATGTACCTTTCCAGAAAATATCCATAACTCCCCCATCGATTGTCAATATTTTTTCCATAGGGTCATGCAAAACTTGCAGTAATCAAACATCTACAGTGTACTTACATATAATTATCATGTTGTATATTATGACAAACAAAAACAACAGTCAACCTACCTTCTCCTTCATTTTCCATTGCTATTGCCTGAGGATTTGTTTCAGCAAGTTGATCACGTCGCTGTTCCGAAATGACTTGTTCTGGTCCGCTCAGAAACTCAGCAGCAGTATAAACTTGAACTTGTTGAGCATCAGCCAGGTTCTTCAAAGGTGTTTTCCAGCCATCAGCACAATTCTTAATGACATCCAGGAAGCGTTTGCTCACATAATTTCTCATGCCAGTTGACTGCTCTTGATCATTGATCACCACTTTGGATGCATATGTTGCTAATTTGGCAGAAACAACAACATCTCCTAACTTGGATGTCTCAGGGTGAAGACCACTACATGCACCTACAGATATAACTGCTTTAGGTCTAAGCACAGTGGCAGCATTCTTAACAGAGATGAGAGAACCACCAGGACAACTACTGTTCTCGTAACATCTTAATAATGCAACTTTAACTTTCTCTTGACTTCTATCCACATCAGAAAAGTAAACATATCCAAGACCATCAAAGTAACATCTATAGGGGTCCTTAAGCTCACTGTAACAAGCTAAGAACTCGCAATTCTTCACTGTCAGTAACAACACATCAACTGGGAGATCAGCATGTTTTGAAGGTTTGGTTATTGTGTTAATGTCAGACAATGATGGGAGAACTTCATTAAGCTCAGGAGGGCCTCTAATGGGCTTCACTGCATTGCTTTCAGTATTTTTTGAACAAGAATGGAGACTGCCAGTAAGCTGAAATGCAGTACCACCACTGCCCTCTGATCTGCTCATAGTATCCTCTGGGAAACTGGTAGTGCTAATTGAATGCTCTGAAGATCTTGATGATCCTATACGATGAATTAAATGAAAATAAAAAAGAGAATTAAAAATTATTAATATTTATAATACATAAATCCCTAATAAGAATGGCCAGCATCTAAATATTTCTTTTCTAGACATCACGGCTTAACCCACTCACACGATATTTTAAATGAAAACAGAAAAAAATAAGAACAAGACGCTACGGAGCGTACACCTTGGCGTCGTGGTTGTGGAACTAATTAAAGGAAAATGTGGAGGAATAGTAAGAAATCAAATATGGTTAGCATAAGGTGTTAATTTGTGACATTATGGGATTTGTCAGGATATTCTGAAAAGAGCAACATCCAAGAGGCCTACTTGCCAAAAACTAGCATTTCAGGACAAATTGTCTCCGAGATATTAGCCCAGTTATGCTCTGATGACTCCATACAAATCCTTCTAAAAAAACAATTCTCTATTTTTCTTAGTCACATCAGGCTTCAAAAACAGCGTAGCAGTCTCATGTACTGATTAAAGATACATAAGGCGCGGGTAAGGAGTCAGGGGCACCCAACGATAATTTTCGGAAAATATTTGTTCGGAAGACGATTTGAGATCTAGATTTTTAGGAACATTTTTTCCAAAATTTCTTGCTTGTCTTCCTCTCCTAGGATTTTTGAACATCTAAAAAATGGTATATTTGCCCATTTTAAACCGATTTTTACCCTAAAAGGGTCACTTAACCAACTGCCTCGCTTAAGTGGAAGGTGGGTGCCTGGGATACCCAGGGGCTTCCACTGTGGCCAGCCAGCCCCTAGATAGAAAAACTGCCCCCATGGCTGGCAAATCCCCGCAACCCAGCCATGAGCCCCCATTCCAGGCACCCGTCACACTGATCAAACAGTGGAAGGAAGAAAAATAGGGATGGGAGGGGGGGAAGACGCTAAATGAACCGCTCCACAGACCACTGCACAAACGCTCGATGAACAACTCGCAGATCCTAGCCATGTACAAAGCTACCACACACCATGTGAGCCTGCACTTATGGGATTGACCGCTGGATGCCCGCTACGCTCGTGGGCCGCTTGACCGCTAAGCTTGTAGACCGCTTGACCGCTAAGCTTGTGGACCGCTAGACCGCTTAACTTGTGGACCGCTCAACTGCTAAGCTTGTGAACCGCTTGACCGCTATGCTTGTGAATTGCTTGACCGCTACGCTTGTGAACCGCTTGACCGCTAAGCTCGTGGTGGTTAACTTAGTTAAATTACATTTAACCAAATTTAACCAACTGCCTCGCTTAAGTGGAAGGTGGGTGCCTGGGATACCCAGGGGCTTCCACTGTGGCCAGCCAGCCCCTAGATAGAAAAACTGCCCCCATGGCTGGCAAATCCCCGCAACCCAGCCATGAGCCCCCATTCCAAGCCGAAGGGACTCTCCGAGCTGACGCAGCCAGATCGGAGAGGGAAAGAGGGGCTCAGGGCTGGGGGAAGCCCTGGCCCCGAACTACCCAAGTCCCGAGGCCCCCTGCAAGGACAACTAGGAAAAGAGAAAGATACGCAAGAAAATACCTGTCAAGTGAGAAGGCTTGCCACCCCCACGATAGTACTGACGGGAGTGTGAATATAGATCTGATACGCATCGCTGGACCATCTGCCAAGTGTCTTGATGAGGTGATCTGGTAAGCCACGAGAGGCTGCTGAAGTAGCAGCGCCAATGCGGAAGCTATGACCGGTGTAGCAACCAGTGACCCCAGCAGCGGAGAAGATAGACTGAATACTGGATGTCAGCCATTGGCGATGTAGAGGGGTGCCATCAGAGAGAAGGAAGAGTGGGCCAGGAGTTGAGCCACGGACGTGTAGATACTGGGTAAGGGCGCGCACAGGGCAGAGATCACGTTTACCAGCACCAATGTAAATATGGCAACCTTGGCGAAAGGGGTCCGTCTTAGAGCACTTAATATGAATCCTGAAGCTGCTCGGATTGACTAGGGAATCTGCTTGGACATCACTGACAGCAAGGTGGATGTCAGGATTGAAGGGAGAGTTGACAGTAAACTCACCAGCACGTAAGAAACCAAAAAACCCGAGACAGCAGGCAGCCCAAAGCATTGTATGGTTGTAGTCAGAGAAGTTCAAGGACTGGAAGATAATGTGCATCAGCTCGATTGTGATGGGTTGGCGCTGACGCTTATTGGAGCCTTGGTGACGTTTGATGCCCCGCAACACCCGCTGTAACCGAAGGCAACCAACCAGCGGAGAAGGATGACCCTCCTCAATGTGAAGGGACCGAATTGCTGAAAGGTAAACCTTTATGGATGAATGGTGAAGAGCATCAGCAAGATGACAGCAGAAACGGATGAGCACGTCTTCACTGGCTGGAAGAGCTGATCCCGAAGGAGATAGGCTATTGTCCTGAGCACAGAAATCCAAGAAGCGGCGTTGGGCAGAAGCATAGACTTTCCTAGTGGAGGGGGCAAGACCCTGAGTCAAATAGAAGTGGTATTTATCTGACAGCGAAGATCCAAGTCCGAGAGGAGCTGCTGTGGAATCTGGGTTGGAATGGAGTCTGCAAGAGGAGCTAGCCGGCGAAAACGCTGAAACTGAAAGCGAGACAGGGAGTCAGCAATGGGGTTAGACTTCCCTCTAACTGGGGAGGCAGTGAAAGAGAAGGAGTGACGAGCTGCCAACAGGGACAGATAGCGAACCAAGGACATGATGGTAGGGGCTCTTGAAGTGCCAGACCGCAAAATGTCCACCACTGAGCGGTTATCTGATAGGAAGTTGACCCGTTTGGAGGCCCACTGGGGGCCCCAGAGGTAAGCTGCCACGACGATAGGGAAAAGTTCCTTGTACTCGATAGACTGAGAGACCTGTGATGGGAGCCATGCACCTGAAAACCAGTGACCCTGGAAGACTGCTCCGTAACCCAGAGCCCCAGAGGCATCTGAAGAAACCTCGAAGTCAGGAATTGGAGCCCACTGGGGGTACTGAAGAAAGCTGCAACCATTCCAAGACTGGAAAAACTCTTGCCACCAGGCTAGGTCAAGAAAGAACTCTTGATTGAGACGAATCGGGTGGTCATCGCGTCGAAAGGCACATAGTAGGTTAATCATTCGGCGCAAGAATGAGCGACCTTGGGGTACGACTTTGCAGGCATGCTGAAGGTGACCTATTAGGGACTCCAGATCCTTGCGTTTACACCAACGCTTTTGTGACCAATCTTCCAACAAGGCAGTTATCCTATCAAATTTGTCCTGAGGAAGGCGTGCCAGCAGATTAAGAGAGTCCAGTTCAATGCCCAGGATGGTTAGGCACGTCGACGGCCCTTCTAGTTTGTCTGGATGGAGGGGGATGCCAAGCTTAGAAAAACAGTCAATTGACCTGTCCAGATTATGTTGACAAACAGAGGAGCCGGGAGGGCCAAGAGTGTGGAAGTCATCAAGGTAATGCATCAGGAAGGTGACATCGTAGTTTTGCTTGGCCACCCACTCCACTAAGTCTGCTATACATGTGAAGATATATGGAGCTGACCTGACACCAAAAGGCAGGACCATATCAACATAAAAGGCACCACGCCATTTCATACCCAGCAACTGGTGATCTTCTGTATGGACTGGCACAATACGGTATGCATTTTGCACGTCAAATTTCGCCATGAGGGAACCCCGCCCCAGCCGCATTATGCCTGCAATAATGTCATCTACCTTCATGTACTGCAGAGAATAATCCTCGCCCGCAATTCCGTCGTTGACACTGTGCCCCGCAGGGCTAGACAGGTCCAGGATAAGACGCCATTTGCCAGGTTGGTGGCGTTTGGGGATGACGCCGAAACGACTCACGTGGAGGACAGGGAGGGGAGGCTGGGAGAAGGGGCCCGCCACCCTGCCTGACTGAACTTCCGACTGCAAGTAATTGTCAATGACCTGAGGGTTCAGGAGTGCTGAAGCCATATTCCCTGTTGCCGACTTCAGGGAAGTAATGTAATTGAAACCTAGGTGAAAACCATTGCGAAGGCCTTGGACCACATATGCAACTTTGTCTGGGTTAGGATGATGACAGAGTTCATGCTGGAATCTATCCACATTGATGGGAGTAAGCTGAGAAACTGGTCTTAAAGGACAAACAGCTGGAGAACACAACGAAGAACTGGAACTTGGCAGACCCTGCTGCTGAGAAGGTAACACAAAAGGAGAACGCAACTCTAACGCTGAAAAATTACCATGAGAACCAACGTGAACAGGAACAAAACTATTTACAGTTGAATTGGCTAGAGGTTGCCTAGCGACGGCGGAGAGCCCCCTTTGACTGAGAAGGGGAGCGGGACCGTTCTCTCCGCGCTGACCGGTGAGGGCAGTGGATGCGGGGGTGGTCCCCGTGGCACGATTCACAGGAGTGACGAAACCGACAGCGACCAAAGGGCCAGCGACAGCGCCCGTCGTTCCAGGAGTGGCAATACTGGCTAGACCGGGGATTGCCTGAAGACCCAAGAGGCTCTGATAGTGACGAGGCAGAGGAAGTTGAGGAGCCTGAAGCAGTTGAGGTTGGCACTGGAGATCTGGTGTGAAAGTTGTAGAGGTCTGGGTGCATGCGAGACCAGTCGGTTGAACCTGAGGCTGCGGCTTCTTTGCGGAAGGCGATGTCGTAGTGGAGCCACGATTTGTCAGAAAAGCGCCTTGCTGTCTGGATGATGAGTAACTTGTACTGATTTAAATCTTTCCAGCGAGAGGGGAAGGTGTGGCAAAGAATCATAGAAAAGATTGTGAAGGCTTCAATCCAGGTGATGATGTCTGCTATTTCAATGACCCGTTTCTTCGACCCTGATACCACCAGTTTTCCCTCCAAAAACGCTTGGGGTTCGATTTCTTGAGCTCTGATGTTGTCCGGAAGGAGGTCAGCCAAGTCTACAAAAAGCCCTGCGGTAATTTTAGAAACAAGCTTGAAGGGGACTGGAGCATAGCCAGGGCCCACCACAAATGCTTTATTGAGGTTTGGAAGCGTAGAGGACTCGGTTCCGGTCGCGCCACCACAAGAGCCCCCAACCACTACAGGCAAGTTGGCGGAGGACGTGGCGGGAAGAGAGGAGACTACCGAAGGACCGCCAGATGAGCTGTACGTTGAAATAAATGAGGGCACAACAAGCGTACCTAAAGACTGGGAGGTAGAGCCAGGGGTACTGGAGCTAGAGGATGCCGGAGACTGCGTAGAAGTCGAAGTCGAGGAGAGAGGAACAGACGCCGCGGCCGTGTTCGAGTTCCCGCCACTGGAATCTCGAAGGGAAGATAGCAGCGGAGGGAGCGATTCCGCGAGAGCTCTTGAAATTGCCTGGGCTAGCGCGTTGGTGTCCGGCAGGGAAACAGGTTGACTTGGCGGAGAAGCCGAGGTGTTAACTGTAGGAGCTGGGGTAGAACCGCTAGAAGAAGGCGAAGACGCGGTAACCGGGGAAGACATCGTTGACAGGCTGTTGTTCGTGGTACGCATCCTGAACGAACGTGACGACCCGCACGCTTGAAAAATAAATGAAAGAAAAAAGGATACAAGAAAAAGCACACTGTAAGACTGACGCTCCAAAGATCGCTAAAAAAGGCGAAAGACGCTAAATGAACCGCTCCACAGACCACTGCACAAACGCTCGATGAACAACTCGCAGATCCTAGCCATGTACGAAGCTACCACACACCATGTGAGCCTGCACTTATGGGATTGACCGCTGGATGCCCGCTACGCTCGTGGGCCGCTTGACCGCTAAGCTTGTAGACCGCTTGACCGCTAAGCTTGTGGACCGCTAGACCGCTTAACTTGTGGACCGCTCAACTGCTAAGCTTGTGAACCGCTTGACCGCTATGCTTGTGAATTGCTTGACCGCTACGCTTGTGAACCGCTTGACCGCTAAGCTCGTGGTGGTTAACTTAGTTAAATTACATTTAACCAAATCTACAATTTTCGGGAGCCTTTTTTCTGGCTGAAATTTTCGAAAAGGTAAGTTTTGATCCCTATAATTTTCGATAAAATGCAACTTTGATACATTCCTGAGCGTCGCGAATCCTTTAAAAAAAGAAAAATGAGGTTTGAAGCTAGGAAAGCTATGTTTTGGTCAGTGTCGTACCAAAATATTGTCTACAAGTGGAGTGCTACACAGGCCAAGGCATATATTTGTACGTGCTACTAAATTACAGCTTCTTAAATGAATTTGGGCATGCACGGAGGGAAAAATTTCAAGAAAGGTTTTGAGTTTAAAGCTGACACTGCTCCCTCTTCTTCCTTTCGCTGGTTGAAGTAGGGCCACTAACTTCTTCAACAAGGAGCTTCAATGATAGCATCTCTTTTTGATTACTTCAATTAGGGGGAAAAGAAGCCAAGTTAAGGTTGACTGAAAACACTGGACTACTAAAGGGCAAACATTTTGTCTATTAAATATTACAGAATCATTCTGTTATTTCCTGATTGCTAACAATATTTGGAACTGGTTTTATTGTTTCAAACATAACTCAAAGAAGAGAAACATAGGAAATTAGTAAGCAATCAAATGATAGCAAATCTTTCAAAAAATTCTATAAAGAAATTCTTTAAAATGTAATAAGAGATAACCAGGAAGATGAGTTCCACGTTTCACAGCCTTCCAATACACCAAGAAGAAAGAAAACTCTCAGATTTAGCAAAAAAGTTAAAAGGTGGTTATCAACCACTTTAATTTTGTATCTGTTACAGGTCAAAATTAAATTGATTCTCTTTTTCTTTTGTCCCCTAGCCCTAATTATTCATGAATTAGGGCTAGGAGACAAAGGAAATTGAGAATCAACCTAGGTTATAAAATTTTAACCTGAATTTAATTTTGACTTGTAACATATAGTTGCCTTCCAGGGTCTTCCTGGTTCTAGACTCTTTCTGCCTCCATGCTATATTAATAGCCCCCTCCCCCCCTGAAAAAATCAGTCAATATTAACTTGAATATTTTTCAAAATTTCAACTTGTGTCCAGTATCCAAAAAAATTATGGCCAAGGCTTTAAGTTCTAGCTTCAGCTATAACTGGACCTATTTTTGAACAGAAAATATTACCTTCTTCATCAGAGTCTTCAGCCTTATCTCTTCTGCTCTTTCTTGCTTGCATAAACGGCTTCATACAACAACAAACTAGAGGATTAAAATTTATTTTTAAATATTTATCAGCAAAAAAGGACAAATCAACAAACAAATTTTTTTATAAACAAGACAAAATGAATCCAAGTCAAAAAAAAAATTAAATCAGTGAAAATCAGTGGGTGATGTACGCTGAATCTCCTGCATTTTTGTAGCCTGCGTCGCAGACGCTCTAAACCTTCTGTATATAGCGTCTGCGAATTAGTGCACAATATCGTGTTCAAATCCCGTAGAGTCGCAAAGAAATATGTCGGCGTTATTGATTGGCTATTTTCTTTCGCAGTTTGTGATTAGTCCGATTTGAATTAAGCGTTGACAGGCCAAACATGACTCATAGCTCGTGACCAGAGAGATTGAGCTCGTGATAGTGTGAAACGTGACTTTAGAGACCCCTAGAGTAGCTTGAACAACAGATGTTTTTCTTCCTCTCTTTTTGCGTAATTTATACAGTGCGGGGAGTATTCTACAATTTGACTGAGCAATTTTTTTTTTGCCGCTTTGAGTCTCGCCTTTAGCTACATTTAGAGGTTGTGAAGCTGGTCTGTTTCATACATATTGAGTAATTAGTTCCTGTCGTTTATTTTTTGGCAAATGTTTTCTAAGACGATTTGATCACAGATGCATAAATGATTTTCTTTTACCTCTGATTAAGCCTTACGCTTCTTTATTGCGGCTAAATAACCTTAGTTTCTTTGGTTTTCAACGAAACGCTTGGACCTGAATAGCGACATGTGTGTAGTTTTTTTTTTTTTTTTTTTATCGTGAATAACGTGAGGATTTCTTCATTTGTTTTGACTCTAGAACTGTTGGCTAGATTACAGAATACGCAGTAGTACATCTGCAGCGATTGGAAGACGCTGGGAAACCAGCCGGCAAATTTACTAGCAAATTCTGGCCTTGAAGGAATTATCTCAAAGCGTTTTTTTGCTCAGAAGACGGCTCTAAAGTTCGAACTGATCTTTCATTGATTACTGTAAACGATCCTTGCCAACTCCCTTCTGTGAATTTTGACATGTCACTGCGCCCAACCGTCACGCACACGTAAAAATTAGGCCAATCGTCCGGCTCGTAAGAAACCCGTCAGAAACCCGTCAGAAACCTGCCTATCAGAAACGCTCACTTATGTCCTTGCGACTCTGCAGGATATTAGAACGAGCTTTTGTGCACTAATTCGCAGACGGACTATACAAAGGGTTTAGACGAGTGCGTGGGCCGGCTGCAACGCAGGCTAGCATTTTTGATACGACACAAATCTCCTAGTCTCCCATACGGGTCACCATGCAAATTTCCTGGGTAAAATTGAATTTTGAGCTTTTCAGTGCTTTAGTTTGGACTTATAAAGCTCTTCTAAAATTCAAAACAATTTTTTTCAATCAACGGATGCTTTCTGTGGCATTTTTGAACATAGTATTTTCGTCACTAGCTGCCAAGACCATTTTGTTAATTTTCACAGTCTGTAATTTATGTGAGACTTCGGATAATGTCCTGAGCCAAACCCATGTCATAATTTGGGGTCACTGGGTCGATTTGCGGTTATGGGGACAGGGGTGTTTGATGTTGGTGGTACTGCAAAATAAACAGTCTCCAGATTTCAAATCTCCAGAGGTTGGCATCTCTGAGAGTGATGGGTTCAGCCAAATGAAGTGACCAAGGCTGCAATAGTCGTACATTAATTGTAGAGAGATCACATTTTCACTTTAAACTGTAAGTGGACCTTAAATTCTTTACCTTCTTCATCTGATTCTTCAGCCATATCTCTTCTACTCTCTCTTGCTTGCCTGACAGTAAGTTGAAATGGCTTCACACAACAACAAACTAGAGAATCAAAGTAGTTTTTTAATATTTATAAGCAAACAACAAACAAACTAACACACAAACAAGATAAAAACAAATCCAAAGCAGCTATACCACACTTGTCATTAACATGAGAAAAATAGGTAGCCAATGGCTACCAGTGTACTGGCTGGGGAATTGGAAGACGGAAAGTGGAAGGGCAAGAAATTGTGATTCTATAAAAGTCTAAGTGGGAAAGTGCACTGAATGTTTTTGCATAACTTAATTTGTTTACATACTTGTAACAGACCTTATTCACTTGTATGTTTTAATTTTCTGTTCTGGAATGACATTATAGGCGAGATTTTATCCTTTGTCTTATTGGAAATATAGTGTGTGTGACAGCATTAATATGTATGTCCAATTTTAAAAGAGAAGACTCCCTTGAGTATCATCACCTGATCTACAACAGGGCAAAATTATGCATACTCGCCACAAAAAGGTACAAACGAATAATATCAACTAAATCAATAAGAGAACAGAGCTGAGAGTTGTTTAACCTCACAATAATTTTAAAACACCAAACAACTTTATAAAGATAATTTCACTTATAATCGCCGATTTGTATAAGCTGAGATTCAAGTCTTGAATGAAAGCAAATCTGACTTCGGCATTAAACTGAGTACCCTAGAGCTATGCATGTATAACTACTTCAACACTTGAATACCACAATTTAACTATTTCAGAGAGAGCGCAAAGGTTATCTCCTTTATTTCCAACTTTATAGCATTTGTTTATGCAAATGCACCCTCACATCAAGTCTAAACCACTCAAACGTACAAATCCCCTTTTTTTAAAACCACCTATAATTTTTTTCCAGGTTTCAGGGTCACATTTAAACTAAAAGTTTGCCAATAATTTTTCATTCCCACTGGCAAAAATGCAAAGGCTTAATCCCAGATCCAATGATTAAATCTCAGGGAGAAAGGAGGTGGAGGAGTTTTTATGCGGCCAGGGGTGTGTAGCTAGTGAGACCCTGGAACCCTTAGCCTATATCAGTCAACCCTGTTCAGCTGCAATTTTGTGACTTTTTTCTACACACTGGGAACCAAAAGTCTCTACCCTACCCCAGACTAACTATGGACAAGGAACTCCATTTTATTTTATAAAATAACTAAGATAGTACCCACGTTCTGATTGGCCAAGAGGCGTGTTTGCAAGAGAGTATGTAAACATGATTGTCACATCAAGATGTTTTGCTTTTTGCACACTAATCACACCAGCATGAATTTGAAAAAGGTTTCGAGTTGAAAAACTCAACAAGTTTACTTTATTTACCCATTTCCTTGTTGGCCCAACCTTGGAAAATCTTTAGAAACATGCTGTGTCAATTTTTTTTCGCTTGAGCTGACATTTAAAAACCCGTATTTTGGAAAGCATCTTTTTTGCAAAACAAGGACTGATTAAACATACAAGCTTCGTGTACAAGACTTCGCAACTGGTAAGAATTTCTCTTTTAATCAAAGCTCTAAACAAGAGGGTTTTGCTTTTTTTCTTGGAAAAGTTATTTCATAAAAGCAATAGAAAACTTTTTTTCTGTGTTTGCATATCCTGATATAAACACTCGCGGAGTTTGGAGAATTCTCGACAGTTCTCGGGTTTGCATAACTGTTTCGAATTCTCCCAACCCCTCTCGTGTTTGTATAAGGCTATGCAAACACGGAAAACGTTTTCTATTGCTTAAATTTATAACACTGATATGTGTACTCTATTCTTGCTAAAAAAATCTTCTAACTTCTGATATCTACATATATGTATTAATGTCGCAGTTCCTTTAGACAACAAAACATATGGCGTAAAGAGGGGAACACCACTCTGCGATCGGCATGATGGATGACTTCCATAGCATGACCATAAAGCCTTCCTTATCTCCCCGGCACTAATTTACGTGTGCCGGATCGGACAAGTTCAGGTAGGTCCAAAAGAAACAAACTTAATACGGCCTAACACTTCATGCCACTACAAGCTGAAACCTATGGCCAGCATCGTGCAACCTTATGGAATAGTGTAGGCAAATATTTGGTTCTAGGAACTTTATCTTATCAGCACTATGAGCCGACTCCGCCGGCATGTGCTGGAATACAATCAAATATAAAAGTTTGCATTAAAATCAAAGCTTGGGAAAGTCGCCGTGAGACTTAAACCAAAGGCGAAAGAAAGCAGTGAGCACGTGTTTATTAGGAACAACAACAAAGCCTCCAAAGGGAGGGAAGGGTGGGAATTACAAAACTTTAGGATGGTTGAAGTATTCCAACTTGGCAATAGGCCTTTTATAGTCCGAGTGCTATCCCAAGGTAAGCCGATGAAACATACTGTACTACTGAATAGAAAGTACACCTAAATTGCTTCACGAGATATGCATGAAAAAAAATATTTTAACTTAATTGATTCTTACCTTGACAAGCAATGCATACAGTCAAATACAATGCAGAAATCTGAAGAGGTCACTTTGATTAGCAAGAAGCAGCGAGATGGAGCTTGATGATTGTTTATACAGTGATATGCTTGGTGAGAAAATCAACTCAGTTGAAAGACGATGTTTGTTGGATTGTCCTTAACAACAAAAAGTCAAAGATTTACCGCTGAAAGGGAAGATAGAGAAACACAGTAAATTACACATCCACCTTCACAGTTAATGCACTCCTAGACATGCATGTTTTGTCGAGAGTTTTATGTTGATCTGCCCGATAGTCTTCACTGATTGGTTCAAAAGTGGCTCATGACCAATATGCCCATGTAAGCCGAAAAATTTGGAAACGAATCTGAAATTCTACATTAGTTGAATGGATTTTAGGTTTCACTACATGTAATCTCTGTATCGATCAATAAACTTCATATGTCAAATGAATCCATTTGTGTATTGTACCCACAAAGTTGTTGTGGTTTGTGATAACTCAACTATATAAGGTGTTTCAATATTGTTTTTCAGAGGCCATACTGATATGTTTCAATCGCTTTAAAAATGATTTTATCCTTGTCTGATTGCTATAAAATTTTCACCAATGATTGACTATAGATTGAAATTTGTCAAAATGTAGGTTTTAGTAAAATTGATATTACCATGACAACAATATACCAAAAACACTGAAATTGATAAACACCTAATTTTGCACGATCTAGACCACCTACTGAAATTTCAACACTAGGAACTTTAAGTTTGGTGTTAAGCAAATAACCTCCATAAGAAGTAAGAAATTCTGTACGTTTGAATTCGACTAAAGATAAAATATATTTCAAACCTTAAACTTTCATTAGCCATGATAGATTATTTAATAAAAACGTTATCAATGACTCAAATTACTTTTAAGTAGCATCAGAAAAAAATTGCTGCTTAATATCATATTTCGATGCTAGGAAATTTTGGTGTATTTTTTTCTTGCGATCTTAAAAACTAACCCGTTTTCTCACCACCTGTCTAAGTATAACTTTATTCAAAATTTGGACTTTTAGCGCTTTTTTGTATATCTCTGAAACTACTTGAACAAATATTTCCAGTGGGTTCTCATGATGCATAAGAATGTAACAAAGAAAAAACACAAAAACTTACTACTATAATTTATTTGCAAAGATATAAAACACGACAAAAGTTAAAGAGCCACTAAACATAAGGAGTAACGAACATATTTTGTCAGTCCCTTGGTGTGACCGCTCACGTGAAAACGTTCCTTGCAGTTTGCAGTTTTCGAACGGTTAGCTGTTTGAGTGGATTTGGTATCAGTTTGAATGGCTCGGGCTATCCGTTCAAAAAAAAATTGTCATCCATGTATGATAAGTAACACAGTTGTCATGACCACAAGAAAAATAGTTAGTCAGTAGCTGCAAGTGTAAAATCTGGCTTTCGTAGGAGCATTAACCATGCATCCACAGATATGCTTGTGAATTTAATTTTTAAGGAAGTTTTTGTTTGCAGATAAGGAGTCAGACTGAATTTTACAGCAAGTACCACAGGGTACACCCTGGCAGGTCTTTGAGTTTTGGCAGATATGGAATTCTACCTTTTATTTGTTAGGTCAAAATAATCCAAACATAAGAATTAAGTTGATAAACTTGCAGCTCACATCTTATCATGTCTAAGCCAGTGATGAGGCATACATTAACTAAAATTTATGTATGTGATTTCCCCCAAAGAAACTTAAAATTTTGATTGGATGTTATGTGACAGATTTGGGCTCATATTTAACAATTATTCCACGAGGGCACGTTGGATATGAGATGATAGATAGCCAACGAGGCGCATAGCGCCGAGTTGGCTATAATCATTTCATATCCAACAAGCCCGAGTGGAATAATTGTTTTATTAAAAACGCCCACAAAATGTCGTTGAATCGCCCCGACTAGAACAAACCGGAAAAGACAAGGGACTTCCGCTATTCACATGTCACACGTCTATCAAAACTGTCAACGCGCGAACGGACTCGCCTAGACTACATGAATGAAGAATCAAAACATTGTAGCGATGAACATTAGTTTTTTAAAAACTCATCGTGATTCTAGGATTTTACACAACAGAACAGCTTAAAAAACCTGGCAGATAATGTGAAGGAAAGGAATTTTTAAGTGACAGCCGTCGAAATTACTATGAATTTGGATTTTCGGTGCAGTTATAAAAGTAAGAACAACGGAGAAAAACTACCGGTATTACCGCGGTCGCTTGTTATGAAGTTGTTTGATGCCACAAGCTGGTTTTGCTGAACGAGAAAAGAAGCTATACTGCCGCCTCGATTGCTCTAGTGAATGGCTGCATAGCCTGTATTTGTAGCTCGTTACTTGTGATTTATATTCTTGATGTCGGATAAACAAGCTGCAGTTATCTATCGGCGAGTGACTCGATCCCCGAATGGCTTCGCGATCATGAAGAAACAACACTTGTCGTCTTTCGTAGCTGGTCAAGGTACTTTAGTTCCCTGTGTTTTCATGTGTTTTTCGACAAACTTTCAAACAAGCTCTTGTGACTTTTTTGTTTGTTTTTGCCTTTTTTCTTTCGTTGAAATTGCATTTCTAGTATTCTAAGAAATGAATTAAAACGATTTGCTTCGGGCGCCGTTCTATCCTTCGCGAAAAAAAATCTCAGCCAGCTTCCAATTTTAAACTGACGCGTACACCGACCATATATGGAGAACATGGTATATTAGCTCATATACCATAACGGCTAAGCCAATAAAAATGCTAGAATTGCATTATCCAATGATTCAGTTTTTAATAATTGCAAATAGCCCATGTTCAAATAATACATATGCATGTTAAAGTTCTAACAAGACTTCTAGCAGCCTGAATCACAGACTCTGGAAAGCAGCGCCAATATCCTCGTTCTGGCCCCCAACAGACTCAACAAATTACTGGAAGAGCATTTTGAATTTCCTTCTATCTTGATTGGCAAATCGACAATGGCATTTTTAACAGGTCAATCATAGCTCGTACTTGAATCCTGGTAAGGATTTAGGGTCAAAACTGCAAATTTTTCACCACTCTATTGTATTGCAATTCCCAGAAGAGACTTGAGCACAAAGAAAACCAAACCAAATAATCATAGAAAACAGACCAGAAAGCTTGAAGTCATGTTAGAATAGGCTGATTTAGCAACAGAACGGGAGCATCAGTTGAGGACGAGAAAGCGCGCCGAAAGGACTAAACGTGACTTCCAGTGCCCAGTTTGTCACTCTGCCATTGGTCAAGCCAGTTGTTTGATTGTGTGCTGCTGCTAAATCAGTCTAATATATCGAACGTGGGTGGGCTCTTCCTATACCTGCCAACTTTTTCTGAGATATAAGCTTGAGATTTTTATCCTGGGAGTGCTGGGATTTTTGAAGACGACACGATCATTTCCGAAGATTTCCGGAAAAGTCCGAAGTCTTCCGAAGACGTCCGAAGTCTGCCGAAGGCGAAGTTATCAAGTCCCAGTCTTGGGATGCGTATAAACGCGAGCTCCCAGTGCTTTTCACTTGAAAAATCAGAGATCGCGAGGAAGGTATTGTCATTTATTCATTTTACACATGGCTTTCGTTCCTTAAATGGGTCTGAGTTAACATATTTTTGGAAATTGTGTCAAGCAAGACGGCAACAACTCACATTTGTCAATCAGGCGTGAGAAATTGGCCCGCAAGCGTGAGCCGGCGTGAGATCGAAGTTTTCAACCCGCAGGCGTGAGATTCACGCCTAAGGCGTGAGAGTTGGCAGGTATATCTTCCTTCCTCCCACGCACGTCCTTCATATACTCGCTCGCCTTCGATCATTCCCCCACCCAATCTCTCACTACCGCCGTTTGTCAACTTCTGCACGAGTAACCAAAACCATGTAATTGATTATCGAATCAAGGAGTCACTAAATTTCCCTTCTTTGACAACTACATTGTTGTTTCATGCCCCAATAATTTTCAGAGCGCTTTAATTAAGGAAAGAGGCACAACACAATAGGCAGCAAGTGAGCTTACATGTTAAAACGAGGCGAAGTATTTTAAAGTTTAACCACAGGGGACCTGATACGATACTTGCACACAATAAGAAGACACAGTATGCTTAGATTTCACACGAAAAAGGAATGAATTGACTTCGATTCTTACCTTGACCAGCAACGCATGCATTGCAATGCAATGCGGAAAATCTACGTTTCAGAGAACACCAGCAAGAAGCCAAGCGATGTGGCTTGATAAAGTTGTATAATGAGACGCTTGCTGAGAAAATAAACTCAGCTGATGTCTTCAGGTTTGCCCCAAACTACAAAAAGTCGAAAATTTACCGTTGAAAGGGATAAAGACAGCGACACACTTTGTAAAATTCCACACCGACGTCGATTAACTTGTCTGGGAGTGCCTCGACCGTTGAGAGTGTTTGTTCACATGTCTGGTCTCTAACAATTGTCTTCGCATTGATTGGTTCAAAAGTGTCCCATGACGCATCAAGTAAAGTAAGCCGAAAAATCAAGAATATTGGATCTGGAATTCTAGGTTAGTTGAATGGACTTAAGTTTTCGTAAGATGTAATCTCTTTTAACGACATAAGCTTAAAAGCTTAAATTATTATTTTTTCTGAAAAAAAAATTAAATGAATCCATTTGCGTATTCCGCAAATGGCATGTTAATTTTATTTGACACACTGTATTTTATAGTTTTGTTCTTCCGCCAAGAGGAAAACTGGGAACAAGGTATAAGCATGTAAGCCTTAATGTAAGCCAGAAGGAGACGGGAGATTAATTCATAAGAAAGAAAGTAATTCGTTTACCCGGAGTTAAAGGAGTAGTTGTTATGCGGTTTAATATCATGTCACAGGGGGCAACCAGGGGCAAACAACGGATCTTTTCTTCCAAATATCTGTGAAAGAAGTGACATGTCTTTGGAAGGAAAGTGTTGCTGGGAAAAAGGCAATTCAGGGTTAAGAATAGCTGATATGTTTTATTTGTCAGAAACCTTCCCCCCCCCCCCCCCCCCGGTGAACTTCGGAATCAAGCCCCACCTAATTTCCTACTCCCTCTCACCCTCCAGTAAGTCAGGTTGCAGGTTGTAGGTGCACCTTGCTGGCTGGGAGCCCTTCCGTCAGTCTTGCTGCGGGGAGTGAGGAACAAATACATTTTTCCCAGCATTCTCCCAAAATGCTAAAAATGGCTTCAGAAAGCTTTATTCACACTTTGTTAATGTTTTTAGGTCTTTTTCTCAAAATTTCGCGTTGGGTGCCCTTGATGTCACTTGTGAGTCTGACAGATTCTGACACAGCGATAGTTCCAAGAATAGGCCGTGAACTGCAAACAACAAGATGCTTTTGTAAAAATTAAACATTGCATGATAAGATAGATGATATAATAGTCTGGAAAGCACTTGCCTCTGTTTGCCTGTTGATTTTTTCCCACAAAAGGGTTTGCTCTCGCAAAGCTATAGAGACCAAGGCGTCTCGCAAAGCTATAGAGACCAAGGCGAGGGACGAGGAGAGGGTTTTCTGAACAAAGTTTTTGCAGAATTTTAAGCCTAAAGGACCTAGCCCTTTATACCCTTTTGATATCTATACCACTCCTGACCAGACGGATAACCGGTCATATGGATGGCATAGAATTTACTGATACATATTTTATCTCTCCATTGAAAACAATGCATACCTGAGGCTTGAACTGGTGACAGTAATGTGATTTTCATACTTTCTCCAATGATGAATAACGGTTACAAAAATATCATTTCTGGTTGCCATGTTTGATTAACGTCTACGGCTCCAAGTACATGTTCTTGTAATAAAGAAAAAACAGTCTCCTCACCCATCCCCCTTTTTTTACGGAGTGTCCCCAGTTGCTGTTAAAATTAAAAGGAAACAACTCTTTTTACGCTAGAATTCCTGAGGAGATTTTAAAGAACAAACAGTTTAGATTACTCTTTTAGCCGTTTCATTGGGTTTGCGCTCAAGTCAGAAAAATGACACTCGATCTGAATCCCCGACGACGTTTTCCCGTGTCAATCCAGTCCGAAGACAAATTTTACTTTTGTCCTAAATCATCCCTCTCAATACAAAGGGTCTTAGAATTTAAGGTCAAACAACTTCCCGTATCAAAGGCCACTATTTCACAATACTAATTTCACACCTTGTAAGCATGCTGGTATGTTCATTTGTACTACACATGTTGAAAACCGATAGCTATTGTAGTTTCCAACAAAATTGTTACGGGCGAGCAAAAGCAAGCTTAGTTATCGGCGGCACATGTCGTGTTTAATAACGGAAAAGCTGGAAGCTATTCCAAATGGTCAACCACTACCTGCACAGCGGGCGTCTGATGACGTTAAACTTTGTACCTGCCAGATACGCACGAGTGCAGGCGAAGGGGAGCATGTGTTCGCCTCGGGGAGTTGTGTGGAGGAACAAGGAATCAGCATTGGCCAACGTCAAAGAGTCGAGAGTGTGCCAATTTTCAGAAAATCTTTACATCACGAGTGATTCAGTTGTGAGAATCTGAATTGTAACAAAGTCAAGGCACGCCTTGCTGGTGATGAAAATAGAAATGTTTTATTCCGGAGTTCACTTAGCCTGATAACGTTGACGATAGCTGTTCAGGATTGCATAAGCGTGGGCGATCACATGATAAGATCGGGTTTCAACAAGTCTATTGATACATCCTTTCTCTTTTGTCAAAAAATGTATATATATATAATGGCTGTGGTCACACTTGGGCTTTTTTTACTATAGTAAAGTCGAGTTTACTACTGTAAACACGTTTTCTAATGTGACCGGCTTTTCTTATTTTACTATACACCGTATTCACAAATGGCGGACACGCGGGAAAAAACTGGTGCCTAGTCATGAAAGCGAGGCGTTGGAGGATAAACAAAAATTGCAAAAGAAGACTTTCAGTGAACGTGCAGAGTGTTTAGCACGGATTCCACCTAAATTAACTTTCTACGGACTTCTTTTCAAATACAATTACGTGGGATGTCTTCTGCTTTTAATGTTTAGTAGCGATTTGCTGTTTGCAATCAAAAGGGACGCGTATATCTTCAAGGAAACAGAATGATTTTTAAGGTTTCCGAAGCATCAGAAGCTCGACAAGTGGACGATGGCTGGAGAAAAGCCATGTTGACCCAAACTTCACATTGAAACCGAGTACGAAAGCTAGCTCACTGCAATTCGGTGAAACAGAAATATAAACAAATCTTGGTGGCAAGAAAAAAAGAAATAAGCGACAGATGTATGGCCTACTTTCAACTGTTAACGTAAGAGACGTCTGCCGTTGAACAAAACAGTTCAAGTCTCTGGTCTTTATCAATGAAGGACATCAATAAAACAGCGGGGTTGCCCTTTTTTTCAAGCGGTTTTTCGGTAATTTATTTTTAATGTGCACGAGCCACCGAGAGGAGTACGCTCAAAATTTCAACTTGCTACTCGGCAGACTCGGTAAGCCGGCCACATATCATTTCAGCGAGTAATTTCGTATTTCTTACCTTTGGCGGTTAAGAGTTTTAACTTTATGTTCCATAATACTTTAAAGTTGAACAATACATAAATAAATAAAATGATGGTCTTCTTAAACTGATCCAGACTCGAATTCAATTATTCGAAACAGCAGCTTGCCGTGTTCAGTCCTGACAAAAACATTGCCTTAAAATTTTAACCTAGTAAAATGTAAGCTTTATACCACTTTTTTAGCAAGAGCTCTCTGACATAATGCCCTAAAAGAAACCAGGCAAATAGCAAGCCATAAGATTCACACACTACAGCTTCTAATTTTGATAAAATTATTTTTAATTACTTCGCAATGACGAAGAAATCATGAGATTTTTGCTAAGCTCTGCCAACGTACCTCTAACAATTCCCTCCAAAGCGACGGAATTAATTTGATCCAATACAGAACTGTAGTGATCTGGCTTTCGTATTCGGTTTCAGTGTGAAGTTTGGGCCAACATGTTTGCCGCTTTTCTCCAGCGATCGCCTACTCTTCGAGCTTCTGATGCTTCGGAAACCTACAAAATCATCCTGTTTCCTGAAGATATACGCGTCCCTTTTGATTGCAAACACCAAATAGCTACTAAACATTAAAAGCAGAAGACATCCCACGTAAATTGTATTTAAAAAGAAGTCCGTAAAAAGTTATTTTAGGTGGAATCCGTGCTCACACTCTGCAAGTTCACTGAAAGTCTTCATTTGCAATTTTTGTTTATCCTCCAACCCCTCGCTTTCATGACTAGGCACCAGTTTTTTCCCGCGTGTCCGCCATTTGTGAATACGGTGTATGGTAAACACAGATCTAGTCTGTTGCGGTGGCAACGGCGGTAGAATGAAAGCAATAGTAAACTTTCCTAAAACGATATGGTTTATCGCTGGTATATCTAAACTTTGTTTATTCAGTTGACATCTAGTGGCACTTATTTGAGATGCGTTCCCTGAGTGTCACGTTGCTGAATACTTAAACATGTATTTTCAGCGCCGTCAGCCTATTCCTTTTCCTTTTTTCGTGCCAAACAGTACAGTAGAGATGTCACGGTGACTCAGACAATTTTCGCTTTCATTCGAGGCAAGTCCACAGTAAATTCTGGATTTCAAGGAATCATACGCCTACATCTAATGTTCGGCTTTTACTTCGGGTAGAAGAGCACAGAACGCGTCATCAGAATGGAATGGGGAAAAAAAATAACATTATCGTTAATTTATGACAAATGTATGCAACCGGGTAGTCTTAATAGAGACAAACTTATGCATTGACATGAACGCATTACAATGTCTTGTCACGGTAGAATCGAGTACTTTTAGTTGCTAACTTTGGAAGTGTGGAAATGTGGAAATGTGGAAGTATGTCCTCATTGTCTTAATTTATCTAATAACTCTGGAAGTGTGGAAGTGTGGAAATGTGGAAATATGTCTTCCTTAATTGTGTTTGTCTAATAACTCTGGAAGTGTGGAGGTGTGGAAATGTGGAAATGTGGAAATGTAGAAATGTGGAAATATGTCTTCCTTAATTGTGTTTGTCTAATAACTCTGGAAGTGTGGAAGTGTGGAAATGTGGAAATATGTCTTCCTTAATTGTCTTTGTGTAATAACTGTGGAAGTGTGGAAGTGTGGAAGTGTGGAAATGTGGAAATATGTCTTCCTTAATTGTGTTTGTCTAATAACTCTGGAAGTGTGGAGGTGTGGAAATGTGGAAATGTGGAAATGTAGAAATGTGGAAATATGTCTTCCTTAATTGTGTTTGTCTAATAACTCTGGAAGTGTGGAAGTGTGGAAATGTGGAAATATGTCTTCCTTAATTGTCTTTGTGTAATAACTGTGGAAGTGTGGAAGTGTGGAAGTGTGGAAATGTGGAAATATGTCTTCCTTGTCTTAATTTATCTAATAACTCTGGAAGTGTGGAAGTGTGGAAATGTGGAAATGTGGAAATGTGGAAATGTAGAAATGTGGAAATATGTCTTCCTTAATAAATTGTGTTTGTCTAATAACTCTGGAAGTGTGGAAGTGTGGAAATGTGGAAATATGTCTTCCTTAATTGTCTTTGTGTAATAACTGTGGAAGTGTGGAAGTGTGGAAGTGTGGAAATGTGGAAATATGTCTTCCTTGTCTTAATTTATCTAATAACTCTGGAAGTGTGGAAGTGTGGAAATGTGGAAATGTGGAAATATGTCCTCATTGTCTTAATTTATCTAATAACTCTGGAAGTGTGGAAGTGTGGAAATGTGGAAATGTTTTCCTTGTCTTTGTCTAATAACTCTGGAAGTGTGGAAATGTGGAAATGTGGAAATGTGGAAATATGTCTTTAATGTCTTTATCTAATAACTCTGGCCGGAAGTGTGGAAATGTGGAAATATGTCTTCCTTGTCTTTGTCTAATAACTCTGGAAGTGTGGAAGTGTGGAAATGTGGAAATGTGGAAATATGTCTTCATTGTCTTTGTCTAATAACTCTGGAAGTGTGGAAATGTGGAAATGTGGAAATGTGGAAATATGTCTTCATTGTCTTTGTCTAATAACTCTGGAAGTGTGGAAGTGTGGAAATGTGGAAATGTGGAAATATGTCTTCCTTGTCTTTGTCTAATAACTCTGGAAGTGTGGAAGTGTGGAAATGTGGAAATGTGGAAATATGTCTTCATTGTCTTTGTCTAATAACTCTGGAAGTAAGGAAATGTGGAAATGTGGAAATATGTCTTCAATGTCTTTATCTAATAACTCTGAAGTGTGGAAATGTTGAAATGTGCCTCCATTGTCTTTATCTATTAACACCGGAAGTGTGGACGTGTGGAGAAATGTGTCTTCATCACTAACTCTGGAAGTGTGGAAACCTGGAAATGTGTCCTGTTTGTTTTAATCTAATAAATCTGAAAGTGTGAAAATCTGGAAAGGCGTCTGGGATGATTTGGGAATTAAAAATAGGACTCGCGTGCGGCAAAAATTACTTGCGTTACTTCCGGTTACCGTCAATCGGAAGACAGTCACATTGCTAGTTTCAGCTCACCGCCCGGCCGCATATTTTTGTAGTTGTTTGTTCGGGAGGAAAATGGACGCCCCTGACTGTTGCGGGTTTGGCTTTTAAGAAATACGATTGGCAACCAAGTAAGCTCGAGGATTTGCTTCACTAAGGATTTTGAAGCTCTTTGCACTATCAACTTTTAAATAAACGCATAAAAAAGCGCAATCGTAGTTTGCTCTGACAAACGCACTGATGCCGTGTTTAGACTTGAGCGTGCTACCGAGGTATTGGAGTTAACTTACCTAGGTAAATATTTTGCGTGTGTAAACGCCAACTGATACCCTGGTAAACACCGCTGAAGACAATAGAAAGTTAACTAAGGTAAAAGTTCGGTTTGCCCTGCGAAAAGGCATGGTTAAGGTCGGTAACCAAGGTTTGGATGACAGATACATCCGCTTGCGGTCGCGTAGAATTTCAAATCCTGTGGTGTCGGGATTGCGTCAGGCTCATTCGATCACGTTTTCGAGACCAGGTTTTCGAGACTAGGTTTTCGACCAGGTTTCCACGTTTGGTTTCGGTCTACGAAGAAGTTATGGCAAAAACCAAAGACACAAAAGACACACCATTCTTCAACAAAATTTCCGTTTAATAGAGTTTCGAACCAGAATTGGTTTCTCGGCCACGACCACGCACGTCTAACGCGCCTTGTCTTGCGAAGGGCAATTTGTAGCAGAATTAATCGCTTTCGCCTCCACCTCTTTAGGTGCTGCAAAAGTAAGAGCTGCTGCAAACTCGATTCCTGGGTTTGCTGATCAAGAACAAGAAAATAAAACGCGAGGACTACAAGAGCCACAGCTTCTCTTTTAAACGCGAGCATTTATGCGTGGATTTAGAATTTGCCGCCAATTCGATTAGATTGTGATTGATGACAGACTTACCTTAGTTATTTGAGCCCGTATAAACACGGTACAAATGTACCAGGGTTTAGTCAGTTAATGTTTACCTTGGTAAACGCTTGAGTGTAAACACAGCATGATGCAACTGAACCGATGAAATGCATTTCAGTTCCTGTTCGGCTTTTTACCATCAACTGCCCTTTTTTGGGGACTTCCTGTTCGAATTTATGTTTGTGTGTTTAGTGATGGAGGCCTCCTCTTAAAATATGTATTTTACCATTATTTTTATTATTATTATTATTGTTATTACAAGTCCCTGATATTAATCAATGTGTGTAATATTGCCATGATAAGGTGACCCTAAGGTCACGCAGAGGTTTAAGAATCATTATTTACAAGTCTTGTCATTACTTTAATTTCATAGACATCTCGAAATACATCAGGCCATGGGGGCCATGGGTTTTTATAACCATAAAAATCCAACAGTGTCAGTAATTGATTGTCCGTTAAATTGCTATATAAAACCGTTTTCGGGAAACAGGCGACAATTTAAAACTCTGTCATTACTACAAACACAGTTTGTCATTAAATGCCAGGCCAAATAATGTGAACGATAGTGAAAAGAGATCAGTTAAAGCCATAAAGAAAGCGACGACGAGATATGGTCACAGCGCGGGGTGTCGACATTTTACTTCTTTTAGTATTTTGATAGTTCATGGTCATTTGGAAGATATAAAATTATTTTGTGATATTTGTCTGCGAACTGACGTAAATATATGTAGTAATGACTAAGTTTTGAATCGTTTGATCTTATAGGTACAGACTACAACTTGCTAAAAAGGATATGCATGTACATGGATAACTTGAAATACATTTCAAAGAACATTACCTAAACGAAAGTCACATTGGGTTGTAAATGCATTCGGCGTGACCTTACTCAGTAATCCTTACGTACATCAAAAATCCGTCTAATGTGTGTTTCACAGAAAAAAACAAATTCAGACATTTTAGTCTCGAAAAACAGATGAAAAAAATCTTAACTGAGACGCATTTTATCGGACCAAGGTTCATAGTGAAATGTAACCTACCATAATGTTTTTTTCGTACCTCTTTTTCATGCGTTTTTTTAAAAGTTGATAGTGCAAAGAGCTTCAAAATCCTTAGTGAAGCAAATCCTCGAGCTTACTTGGTCGCCAATCGTATTTCTTGAAAGCCAAACCCGCAACAGTCACATTCTGTACAAAAAGGCCGTCCATTTTCCTCCGGAACAAACAACTACAAAATATGCGTCCGGGCGGTGAGCTGAAACAAGCAATGTCACCGTCTTGCGATTGACAGCAATCGGAAGTAACGCCAGTCATTTCGTCGTGCGCCAGTCCTATTTTTAATTCCCAAATCATCCCAGACACATTTCCAGATTTCCACACTCTCAGAGTTATTAGATTAAAACAAACAAGACACATTTACAGGTTTCCACACTTCCAGAGTTAGTGATGAAGACACATTTCTCCACACGTCCACACTTCCGGTGTTAATAGATAAAGACAATGGAGGCATATTTCAACATTTCCACACTTCCAGAGTTATTAGACAAAGACAAGGAAGACATATTTCCACATTTCCACATTTCCACATTTCCAGAGTTATTAGACAAAGACAATGAAGACATATTTCCACATTTCCACATTTCCACACTTCCACACTTCCAGAGTTATTAGACAAAGACAAGGAAGACATATTTCCACATTTCCACATTTCCA
This sequence comes from Porites cylindrica, assembly GCA_964035525.1. Lineage (NCBI taxonomy): Eukaryota > Metazoa > Cnidaria > Anthozoa > Scleractinia > Poritidae > Porites > Porites cylindrica. Next base: position 792,337 of record OZ037787.1, on the reverse strand, counting down.
CACTTCCACACTTCCAGAGTTATTAGACAAAGACAATGAAGACATATTTCCACATTTCCACATTTCCACATTTCCACACTTCCAGAGTTATTAGACAAAGACAATGAAGACATATTTCCACATTTCCACATTTCCACACTTCCACACTTCCAGAGTTATTAGACAAAGACAAGGAAGACATATTTCCACATTTCCACACTTCCGGCCAGAGTTATTAGATAAAGACATTAAAGACATATTTCCACATTTCCACACTTCCAGAGTTATTAGACAAAGACAATGAAGACATATTTCCACATTTCCACATTTCCACATTTCCAGAGTTATTAGACAAAGACAATGAAGACATATTTCCACATTTCCACACTTCCACACTTCCACACTTCCAGAGTTATTAGACAAAGACAATGAAGACATATTTCCACATTTCCACATTTCCACATTTCCAGAGTTATTAGACAAAGACAATGAAGACATATTTCCACATTTCCACACTTCCACACTTCCACACTTCCAGAGTTATTAGACAAAGACAAGGAAGACATATTTCCACATTTCCACATTTCCACACTTCCACACTTCCAGAGTTATTAGACAAAGACAATTAAGGAAGACATATTTCCACATTTCCACATTTCCACACTTCCACACTTCCAGAGTTATTAGATAAATTAAGACAATGAGGACATATTTCCACATTTCCACACTTCCACATTTCCTTACTTCCAGAGTTATTAGACAAAGACAATGAGGACATATTTCCACATTTCCACATTTCCACACTTCCACACTTCCAGAGTTATTAGATAAATTAAGACAATGAGGACATATTTCCACATTTCCACACTTCCACACTTCCACACTTCCAGAGTTATTAGATAAATTAAGACTAGGAAGACATATTTCCACATTTCCACATTTCCACACTTCCAGAGTTATTAGACAAAGACAATTAAGGAAGACATATTTCCACATTTTCACATTTCCACACTTCCAAAGTTAGCAACTAAAAGTACTCGATTCTACCGTGACAAGACATTGTAATGCGTTCATGTCAATGCATAAGTTTGTCTCTATTAAGACTACCCGGTTGCATACATTTGTCATAAATTAACGATAATGTTATTTTTTTCCCCATTCCATTCTGATGACGCGTTCTGTGCTCTTCTACCCGAAGTAAAAGCCTAATGTTCGTGTTTCATTTCTGAGTCGAGCATAAATTTAGAAGTAAATCATTCAATTCAAGTGTTTTTTTATTCCGTGTAGCCAAATTTTTTCTATCTATTGTCTGAATATGGATTTTGGTTGGCACGCTTTTTTAAGAAACCTTAATGTTCTTTTCACTTTAGAGTTCCACCGTTCCTCAATAGTTTCGTAATCCCACTAGGCGGTTTTTCAGACGATCACGGCCACGAAGTAATTCAGCATGGACCGCTTATATTTGGCCGAGAAAATAATGGGATAGAAACAGTATAAGCAGCGGCACAATTTTCAGTGAATGTATGATGTACAGACAGTCACGTAACTGGATAAAAAATAAAACATTCATGGAATGTCGTAAGAATTATCACCTGTCCTCTGGCTCATCATTTGAGTGACACATTTCTGTTGGAAACCATCTGGAACGTGTTCAGTCAACTAATGAGTTTTACTATAGTAAAATTTTTTTACATCCTTTTTACCACGGTTAAAGCCTTTTACCAACGTCAAATCCCAAATGTGACCACAGCCAATATATAGATGATATAGATGTATTAATAATCACAGGAGTTCAGGCTTCAGGAGTAATCATTGATCGTTTATTGCGACAGTGCTGTTTCGTATGGTCAGAAAATTGTAGGACCACACTCATCAGGCAACTTCAACGATTCGATGAAGTTGCCTGATGAGTGTGGTCCTACAATTTTCGGACCATACGAAACAGCACTGTCGTAATAAACGATCAATGATTACTCCTGAAGCCTGAACTCCTATGATTATTAATAGTCAATGCTCTTCAATTAAATGAATTGAGCGCTCTACGAAATACGTTCTACCCAGAATACCAGTGATATATAGATGTATGTATACATACTTATACTAGACTGTTGCGGTCGATGAAGCTATATTCTATACTGAATTGTTCTTGTTAAAAAAAAATTAAAATGTCTCTTGTTACCGAGCCAAAATACTAACTCAGTTTAGTATAATTACATTGATGATTATCGAAAATAGAGCGCTATGATTGGCTAGGAGCTTCGCTTCAAATTCACAGTGTTTTCGCAAAAAATAGATAAATGTGATTAATAAATCTCAATGATAAACCTGATGATAACGTACTTGAGAAAATGTGAAATTGTGATAATTCTGTAACAAACTTCTTTGCAAACTTTGTCATTACCATTCAACCCAAAACTGTCAGTGATTTTTGCTTTTTCACTCAACCTTAAAAACAAATGAAAACCTTATACAGATCACACTTATTGACATCACAGTGTTACTAAAAACACTACTATAACACAGACCGTTAGCTGTAATAACACTGAACAAACTTCCAACAACATCCTCCTTTCTCATGCATTTTGTTGCTTTTCTTCTGCATGAGTTAATTCAGACCTAAGTATTAGCCTCCACAGAGGAGGGGGAAGGGGTGCGAGAGGTAAACTATATCTATGCAATCCCGTGTCCCACTGGGCCCCGGTAAGTTCCACGTAGTGGTTCTAGTTGTTAAATAGAATATAGCTTGAATAAGCGTGGGCGATCACATGATAACATCGGGTTTCAACAAGTCTATTGTTACACGAATCAGTGAAGAATGCACTTTAATTGCCTATCCTAATACTATTTTCCTCTGTTGCATAACTGTTCAACACACGGAAACGTTGACATTTGGTATTTATTTTGATTCTTGTCTTGTTTTCTTTGATTAAAAAATGGCGTGTTTTTTGCCGGGTTCATTTTTGACTTCGCAGTTAATGTTTGATTTCAGAAATTCGTCCCTTCTCTAAAATGGCACTTTTGATTTCAAATGCTTACTGAATACAGGGCTAATGGGACTGAGGAAGCCAAGAGCTGGGAATGCAAAGTACGGGAGGTTGGGACATCCCTGCCTCCCCGCCCCCGGGTACTGTATGTCTTTAAAAGATTTTTGTCCTGTAGGGAATGAGAAATCGCTCTTTGTTATCTTGCTCAGTAATCTAAACGGGTGATTCTCAACGAAATGCCACTTGTTCGTTAGAATCTTTTAAAGACTAGGCACTGGTGGGTTGCACTGTGTAACAAAATTCGTGAATCTGATTTCTTTTTTTTTTTAGGTCTTCTGTGGTTAGGGTTTAGGAAATTTTCTCTAAAAAATAGTGATAAAAATAAAACCGAAAAAGAGTATGTTTCAAAACTTGAATTCCAAAACTCCAACCATTGTCTAGTGTCTAGTCTGTCCAATATCGTCTCCACAGGCACTCGACTTCATGCGACCCAGAGCAGAAACGACGGGGACTGGGGACATGAATGGAAGCTGCACCTGGTTTTCAGTTCTGAAGCCCAAATCAATGAGAATGTTTAAGTTATTCGTGTCATCTCCGCTACACATATGAAGAACATATGTACCTAGATAGTCCGCTTGAGCCTGAATTACGTATCAGTGAGTTTCCCAGATTTCTTTTGGGGGAAAGCTAAGCCAATATATATACAATATGTACATGACGGTTCGAAATCATCAAATCCACCCAAAAATTCACCTGCACACTCAGGGATAACGAAGTCATAAAAAAGCTATTATACTGACATCAAAAAGCAAATAAGAATGCTAAGCTTAATTAATTTTTGGTCTTTTAGCTATCTTGGTGTATAATACATTAAGTACAATTGTGTAACCCCGAGAAAAAAGCTAAGAAAGTAAGATAGCAGGCGATCCGAATCAGCTTTTACAACTCAAGGCAAAAATTCGTCAATACGATGGACAATTTTGTTGTGACGATTTGGTTGCTTAATGGTCTGCTTATGCTCTTAACAATCATGGGGAACGTTCTCGTGTTGACCGCAATGTTAACAACTCCTTCTCTTCGTTCACCATCCACGATTTTCTTATGTGGTCTCGCTGTCTCAGATCTTCTTGTCGGGTTCGTTGTGAAACCGATCTACATTGGATTCAGACTTAACCCAGGACCGGAATTAGAACACTTCGCCTACATCCTCGTCTCTTTGGCCTGTAGTGTTTCTTTTTGTACGATGACAGCCATCAGCGTGGATCGGTTTATGGCTCTTCATTTTCACTTACGATACCCGGATATGATGACCAATAAACGCGCTGTAAACATATCACTAAGTCTTTGGTTCTTGGCGTGCACAACATCATGTATTAGATTATGGAACGTAACTTACGCGAAACTAGTTATGGCCCTCGGGATTGCAATTTGCCTTATGATTTCTACTCTTCTGTACATCGAAATTTATCAAATTGCTCGTAAACATCAGCTTCAGATTCAAATTCAACAGCAGCCCACCATGCAAACTGTGACTGTTGATCATAAACAGAACCTAACGCGATGGAAAAGAACTGCTTTAAACACCTCTATATAATACATCTGTATGATTCTGTGTTATTTGTCGTTGTTTACATCACTGTTACTTTTAGGCATTAACCCAAAACTTGAAAGACAGGAGTGGGATTTGACAATGAATATGGTTTTTATGAACTCGTCCATTAATCCAGTTTTGTATTGTTGGCGTTTACGCGAACTTCGACATGCAGTTTTAAAGATAATCAAACAACTACTATGTAAACAAACGCAAGAAAACTAATTCTCCGAGAAGAAAACCGTATTAATCAGTTTTGTTAGTTTTTCTGCTTTACAATTGCAACACGAACGATGCTTTGGCTTAAACATCGCGTGAAAAAATCGACGTTACTTTTAACGACGAAATTATTACAAAAATGTGAATATAGTTCACATGACGACACATCCGCCATGTTGGTGTCCCAAACCAGTCCTGTGGGAGTTGAACTCTTTTCTAATGTAAACACTTCTAAGTGCTAGCCACGTGAGTGAAAACGCTCAATTGAATTTTCTGCACTGTCGTTACGATAGATGCTATACAAATGTCGGAACATGTTGCATCCCCTAACACAGGATACCCTCCTGCCAACGACAACAACAATGATCAACGACCACACATTTAATGATAATTATTTCTTGTCATTGTAAGGATATTTCACATCTACACCATAACTTACTCTTCTAAACATACTTCATTTTATTCTCTTTTAAGGGTTTCACGCTTGAAAGCTTCTTCCACTATTAACAGATACTGCTGCCTCATTTCGAGGCTCTGTTACACAGTACATCCTTCCCATTACACCAAGCGCTCCAAGCAAGGACATGGAGGGACGCGGGAGACTGGGGACATGGCAGGTAAAAAACCGTGTACATTGCTATTAAAGCTTGCCGCCCCCTTAAGTGGAAGACGCTAAACAGGAGAGAGTACGAAACACAAGAGATGCAAAAGAGCGCCGGATAGAGAAGGCATGGGGAAGAAAAGAGGGCTTTCTTATTTTTTCGTTACGCGTCCTTTTGTGTTTACACGTGCACAATTCAATTTTTCTCTCTTTCCGTTTCAAGATTCGTGCATTTCTAGCTAAAGAAAATTCAAGGACCTTTTCAGGAGGACGGCCAATATTTGGACTGAAGTATAGGCTTTATAGTTTTGTCCACATCATTATACAGTAATTTTGCCTCTCTGTACGGTTTAAAGTTGAGTTTTCTTTCTTCAAGGAGTAGCCTTTCTTTTGGAAGACTTCTGGTAATGAAATAAAGATGTCGCTTCTATTTTGCCAGCACCAGAGAGAGATTCAGCAAACATCTTTACAACCTAAACAGACAAGTGACAGGAAATGAAGATAAAACGCGACAAAAGAAACAAAATATTAAACGTGGAAGGAAAAGTTGCGGACGGTCGAGAGCAGTTAGCTCGTAGCTTTCCTGTGATGCTGTTTATTATGCTGTACAAGGTGGTTCTAACTTTTGAGTCTGTGGATGAAGTCCTATGGTGTTAGCATTCAAATGAAAGCTATTCAGCAACACTCTCCAGTGGTGCTGTTTATTGTTCTGAATAAGGTGGTTCTTAGATTTCCAGATCTGGCCATTGGACGGTTGCTACCTGAAAAGAAGAATGACGTCATACCTCTAAGTTTGTGATGAGCGGGACACCGGTGTCGATAGACGCTCTCCTTATAAGGTAATTGTCCTTGATGTACTTTGTGTTCTGATTGGGCAGGTTGATGACGAGGTCCACGACTTTGTCCTGGATCAATCTACAACATGAAAACATCGCATGATGAAGACCAGCTGTGAGCGGCCGAAACATCACAATGAATAGCGGAGTTTCTCTCGAGAGACACAAGATAACCGAACTTATGCATAATGACCCGCCGACAACTGCAATAACAGGGAGTTAAGATAGGGAGCTTAAGCAGCGACGTTTTTGAGCGACGCACGTCAACCGGAAGTGAGGTATTTTCCCTCTTAACATGCCTTGATGATATAAAATTTGTATTCCTTAGCTTCTTTACTGTTATAGAGGCGATTTGACTGAAAATTTGCGCGAAACCACCGTCAAAACTTGAAAAAAGGCCACTTCCGGTTGACGTGCGTCGCTCAAAAACGTTGCTGCTTAAGCTCCCTGATACCACAACGGCGACGGCGGCGAAAACGTTACTTAAAAAGTGACTTCACGTTCTTTAAACTGTAGCGCGATTATCACAACTCGCTCACTTTGTCTAATGTAGGAAAACTTTCCTGGATTTGAATTCTTAAAAAAAGATATTCAAGTTTAAAGAGAGAAAGAGAAATTCGTCGTCGTATGTTCACGTTGTCGATAAAACGTAAAATTAGGCAATTCATGTCGTAGTCGTGCAGTGACGGCAAAGAAATGTACAAAAAAGCGCGATGCACGTGCGAAGTTGTTGTTTTGCTAACCTAAACCTATTGCTTTTTTGACGTTCTCGTTGCCGTAGTGACATCTTAAACTCCCTAACAACTATTGCTATACGGCTGCTCAGCCAAGATGAAATGAATGGTGTGTTATGATTCGTCTGTTTTAGAGGGCAAGATGGCTAAGGGACTGCGAATGGCTATAAGCAAGGGTTCTTTATATTAAGGCTTTTTCCACATATTTTGTTAGAAAGAAGTTCCAATGTATCTTGCCCGCTCGGGTTTAACCGCTTTTTACCGCAAGAGCATTATTTGGAGGTTCTTTTAATGACCGCGCTTTTTTGATCAAGATAGCTAAAAATTGACTTTGTCTCTGTTCACAAAATAAATCAATTAAATAAATAAAATATAATAAATAAACGGAAAAAATAACAGATTGACGGAACAAGCCTGGTTAATGAAGCATATTTAAATTTCTGTCCTAGCAGATGTTTCTTTTTAAAAGGCAAATCTGATAAGAAAATTTCGTTTGGTCAAATTAATATTATTTCTGTACAATGTACCTTTGTGTTATATTGCCCGGGTATAGAAAAGCGGGTTATTAAAAAAAAACGACCTCTCGTTCCCTTTAGTGGCCACAACAATAATTGTCAACATTGTTTGAATAAGATTTCCAAGCAATTTCTCATTATATTTCTTTTTATTGCAAAGGGACAAAACAAAGCCAGTTATATTGCTATCAACCAGTGTAATCACGTTGGGTGGAAATAATTTAAAAGGTATTGTCCTTGTGCGATTTTCTCAATTCAACTTTCCAGGGAGTTTGATTACACTTGCTATGAAGGAGTGAATCAAAAAGGGACAAATGCTTTTAAAATGACACGGAGCACCACAAGTTATTGATATTTGTCTTTCAGTCGCCTCATTTTCTTGGTGTATTAAATTCTTACCACGGGGAAACCTTAAACTATGAAACTTTACTTGCTACCGTTCGAGTCAAAAATCTGAAAGAGGATGAATATTTTTATCGTGACGAATTGTCTGCTTAATGTTCTGCTAATGCCCCCATCGATCATTGGGAACGTTTTCGTGCTGGTCGCCATATTAACAACTCCTTCTCTTCGTTCACCTTCCATACTGTTCTTGTGCAGTCTCGCTGTCTCAGATCTTCTTGTTGGCTTGGTGGTACAACCGGTTTACATTGCATATCAACTGAACCCTGAACAAGGATTTAAAGATGCATTCGACGCTTTATCGTCTTTAGGCTGTGGTGTGTCTTTGTGCACAATGACAGCGATAAGCTTAGATCGGTTTTTTGCTCTTCATTATCATCTGCGATACCCGAATCTGATGACAGATAAGCGCGCAATATGCACATCCCTAACTCTTTGGTTCTTGATGTTCTCTGCATCATGTCTTTACGTATGGAACAGAACCTACGCGAGGATAGCATTTGTCCCTGGAATTGCCATTTGCTTCTTGGTTTCTACTGTTTTGTACATCAGAATTTATCAAATTGTTCGCAGACATCAGCTTCTAATTCATTTTCAACAGAAGACAGTGCGAAATGTCATTTCTGATCATAACCTGAACATCGCGCGATGGAAGAGAAGTGCTTTAAACACTTTTATATATTACATCTTTATGATTCTGTGTTATTTTCCAATGTTCACAGGAATGGTTGTTTTAACTATCCACAGCAGACTTCAGAGACAGGAGTGGGAGTTGACAAATACTGTGCTGTTTATGAACTCGTCAATTAATCCAATTTTGTATTGTTGGCGTTTACGCGAACTTCGAACTGCAGTTTTAAAGATAATACGAAAACTACTACGTAGACAAACAGAGGAAAACTAACTCGCCCTCCACCCTCTGAGATGAAAACAGCTAGTTTTTCTCCTAAGAAGGTTAACTGTGGCAGCTTTTCTAAGAGTTAAGGGAACTGAGTTCATAAGTAACGAAGAAAAAAATGATTTTTTTTATTCAAGAGGCATGAACGGTTAAAAGCAGTGACTAAAATCTACCTGGTAGCTGTCGAGTTTACTCCAGCACTGTGAAGCGGCCATTCCACTGGCTGAGCTGGAATATTGTGTTCATTCAGATACTGTGAGGTGGCTTCTGTAGCGTACAGCGTGAATCCCAGTTTATGAAGCTTGTTCGCTGTTGGAAGGAACTTCGGTTGCAAGGATTGCTGTTCAAAACATGAAAATATAAAGCCATTAAATTAATGTATATAAAACTCCAGATAATCTAGCCTTGGTATTATGCATTGCAACCATTACGAAGTTGTCTGGCTAAAGAGTGTGTCCCTTCTCACTTGAGTTAAAACGCAAGCCTACGATAACCCGAGCTGCCAACCTTTTAGTTTTTCTGAAACCAAAGGCACCAACTCGACGCTTGGATTGACAAAATAAAGTTTAGAGGCATGAATGAAACTTTTCACTTATCCTCGACTTATTACAAAGTGTTTTTCGTGGAATGGATTTCGAGAAAGATAGTCTTGTGTTCAAGTGTCAGCTGTTAGACGAAGGGTCTGTGGAGAGGGAGTAGAACTGGGGCGAGATTCCTACATGTAGGGGGGTCGGGTGTGTGTGTGTGTGTGTGTGTGTGTGTGTGTTGGGGGGGGGGGGGGGCTTAGATGACGTGAGAATAAAACAAATCTTGTCTACTCCCTCTTAACCCTCCCCTAGAGAATTCCTGTGAGTAACTTAAAGGTACAGACGTTATTTACGGGTGGGGAAATCAAAATTGTACAATGACTGACGTGCCTGATTGAATGAGAGCAGCGCTAGAGTGTCAATCAACGTACCTGAATACCAATCAGAATGCCTTTCTTAGGAAGCCGGAAGCCAGTTGACATCAAAGCCTTGAGAAACGCCTGATGAACATTCGCGCCAAAACAAGCAACCTGCAGGGAAGCGAAGCCAAAATAAGTTACTTGGAACAACGATTTTGGCGCGAAAGTTATGGTCAAAGAGTCAAAGTTTGCGGTTACAGTCAATTACTGCCTACAGCAATTCTTTTTTGTTCTTACCTCGCCAGTGGAGGCCATTTCACATTTCAACAGTGGATCGGCGTCACGCAGCCGAGGCCATGAAAACATTGGCGCCTGAAAAGAACACCCAGCGAGTTAAGAAATAGGAATTAGTTGTCAAGGTTGTCCAAGAGTGGGCCGAATGGTTTACGAGTCGGACTTCTGGGTTCGAATCCCTCTCTGACCACTACCTGAATTTGTTTCTCGTTCGTCCCGAGTTCAAATCACGGGCCACCAGTTCTACGTGGTCATCTAAGCCCAGGGCTGTCATTAAGGGCCGGGGGCCGGGAATTTCTCCCACCTACTATGAATGTGGTCTCCTGCTAACAGAAGAAAAATAGAACCAAAAGAAATCCCTAGCTGTTTGACTCCCCGCCTACTTGTCGTATTTGCCCGGCAACTTGAAATCTTAGTGACAACCCTGTTTAAAGCCACATTGTACTTTCATTCCCCGGTTTTTTTAGGATCCCGAATATTGGTCTGCCCCGGGGATCGAACCCCGCCACTTCCCGCTCAGCAGTCAAGCTAGTCCTGCCGCGGTTGCTGATAAAACGTTTAAACAGAATAACAAGAATAGAATGCGCGGACAAACCTTGATGCCCACATATCCAGATGGCTGCAGGGGCGTGTCCAGATGGGGAAGGGTATGTTCTTGCAAGGGATAGTCCACCATGATCTTTGTTGCCACATCTATGAAGTCCGTTCCCACTGTCTTGGATACGAAAGGAAACGAGCGAGATGCACGCAGATTGCATTCGATGACCTGACAGTACAAAAAGAAACAAAACTCTGACTGTTTCATCTCATGAATTAGATTGACTTGAAAGGCTTGTCATCGATAAGAAGATCTGTGATGAGTGTCTTGTTACTGATAGCGAAGTCAACAAGTTTGATCATTGGTAAAAGAAGGTATTATAACCAAAAAACTGAACTACGCGGCCAGCTTCACCAGATGGCAAGGGCGATAAACGCGGAAATATTTCTATTTAGCGACACAAGCGAGAGAATATGCAACAGATTCCAGGAGGAGGGAAATTAAAACCGATTCACAGGAACAAAATCCTAAAACAATATCGAACACGAGGTAAATATAATCACAGACCACATAAACGTAATTAGTGGACGTACCATGATATCATTGTTCTTGGCTAAAAACTGAGTATTGAACGGACCAGAAATGTTAAATCTCTCTGCAATCTTTCGGGTGGCTTCTTTGACCTGAAAGTATAATAGTTAAAAATCCCACTAAATCAGCAAAAGGCAACCACTACACGGAAAAAGTCGTACTATCTACCTTGGCTTAGTGTGTTATTAATTTTCGTACGCGTTTCAAAGGTCCTCGTTTCATCTGGGTATTCCTTGTGGCAGAACTAACGAATATGGTTAAGTTTCATTGGAGGTGCATCAAAAGGCGTGAATGTAATATAGTCGTTCAAACACTGTCTAACAAAAACGTTGCTCAGTGAAAGGATACAACCAGACAAATTGAAATAATCACCTGCACGGCCTATAAAAGGCCGCAGAACTAACTGGGGACACCAACTGTCAAAGTTCGTAAGCACAGAAAAGGGGACACCTGTTTTGGTACGCCTCTTAGAATTAAAAGCCAGTTGAGCTTTAGATCTACAACGGTTTCTGACATCACGTGGACACCCTCAATCTCATAAGCGAGGTGGCGCGTGTCTGACCGCGCCCATTCGTGAGCTGTTGACATCAATCATACTGTGATCAGTTGCTAGTTGCACGTGGTCAGCCCCTCCCATATTGGTTGGCGTAAGGGTCCTCCTCCTCAAGTTCCTTAAGGTAAACGAGGTGGCAGGTGCGTGACCACGCCTATTAGTACGCTACTGACATGAACTATACTGCGATCAGTTGCTAGCAGCAGGTGGTCAGCCCCACCCACTTTAGTACCTGCTGGATATCCTCCTCGCTGATTGTTTGTGGAGGCAAAATCAGTGTGGCATCTCCTGAATGAACACCAGCATTCTCCACATGTTCAGAAATAGCGTGAGCAACAACCTGGGGGAAAAAGAAACCAAAGTAAAAAAAACAGAGCTGTAAGTACAGAAATAATCCATTAGAAGACAACTAATGGCTAAGTTAACATGAAGCAGAAAATGGTCAAACATCACAAACCTTTCCGTTCTTAGCGACGGCGTCCATTTCAATTTCTCGAGCACCTTCGATAAACTTTGTCATCACTACCGGGTGGTCCTGTATTGACATCAACAGTTTATACTATTAGTTCCACTCTACCTTCTAAGCTAACATCTTTTTTGCCCTAAACATTTTACTGGTATAAATGTATGTAGCAGATTTCAAAAGCACACAGAAAAACGAAAATCTACCTGAGAAACTCTGGCAGCCTCTTCCAAGAACTTCTTCAACTCCACAGGTCCATAAGCAACATTCATGGCTGAACCACTACACAAAGTACAAAACAGCACGTGTCAAAGTAAAACCAAGTTTGCACGAATTAAGGGTCGAGAAAGAGGTTTTCGAAGACTGCTTGGTTAAGATTTTTGGCCACGGACGACAAGCTGTCCAAGAGAACCAGAAGCAGATAGCTGGGGCGAAGACTGCCTACCCTTAAGTCTACGAGAATGCCCATCAGCTAGTCGGGGTGAATATCCAAAACGACCGGTTGAAAACTCGCGTGTTAAGGTGTTATATTTCAGCCGGTCGAAACGTCGCCCGTTGCCGTTTGAACTTAGCCTCAGGATGGCTGTTAGGACGCGTTAGAAGATGATAGGTGCAGAGGCAAGTGTCATTTTCTGTGACATTAGCGAGTAAAAATCTTTGTTATTCTTTGCATGAGAGAGAAATCGCCTCTTAACAGACACGAGTTTTCTTGGGAGACGATATGCCTGTAATTATTCACTATAAATTCAATGTAGTTTAACCCTTTAAGCCCTAAGAGTGATCAGCATCAAATTTCTCCTTGTAATATCAATGCTTTGTAAAACAGAGTGGTCATGAGAATTACGAATATGATCACACAATTGAATTTGCTTGACATTTTATCCACTTCTCTCCTCTACTTCTGTTGGAAATGAATGACGGCAACAAATGAGAATTCAAATTTTGATCTTAGGGCTTAAAGGGTTAGCTGATACCTCAACACATAAGAGGGTCTTAGAAGACATGGGTAGCCAACAGTAGCAGCGAAGTTCAGTGCATCCTCCTTGAAAAAGATAGAAAAAGCAAAATTGTAAAATACACGGCTGTACTTTATCGATATTTCTCGATTACTCTTAACAGGGAAAAAAGAAAACACAAATCAGGTGGCGATTTAGACCTGATGCTTGTTGCCAGCAAAGGAATTTCTTCTAGAATTACTAAATGTTTTAAAAAAGCAAACAAGAAACAAATCAAACACTTGAAAGAGTGTTTCATTGGATAATCAAACACCAAATCCCGACATGGCTACATGTACTAACCACTGACGAAACAGCTGTCCATGGCGCTTGTCCGATACCCATCTCGTCAAGTATAGCAGAAAAACGAGATCTGCAGAAAAAATGAACACTTGAGATCTAGCAACGTATTTATTTTCATAAGAAAATATCGGCAGGGTTTTCACTATTGTTTAAAATAGAAGGGTGCCCACGGTTGAGTATGCAGGAAAGCTTGTCTGAGAGTCAGCTTTTAATTTGGATTAATTTAGGTTTCTAGGAAAATGCCCACCTACCCCTCCCCTAAGCTAACATTAACACTTACTTCTCACTTAGGCGAAAATGATGGCTTAAGGGAGGGGTAGGTGGGCAGTTTCCCAGAAATCTAAATTGATCCCAGCTTTTTTTGCATTGCTTGAAGGCAGGTCCTGTGCTCAGAGTACTTTGATGCTGGTACCTGAGTCCCTGGTTCAAATGAAACCCCACATCGGCAGGAGCAGGGTTTTCACTGTTGTTTAAAGTAGAAAGTCAGGTTACCTTTCTTCCGCAGCATCTATCATAAGAGGAGAGGTACCCAGGACATTAACATTGTTCAAGTACAATGGAAGAGCCAGGTTATTAGGAATCTGACCGCCGACGGAGATAACGGCACCTTTGCAGACCTGTAAAATGACAAAAAACAATGAACTGTTGACTCCTAACCTCAATCGTTTATGATTTCTTAGATTCCTCGGAGTCAAGATTCAAAAGTACTCGAAGGTATATTTTGCACAAATATTGAACAACAAAATATCATGGGAGAGTGTTAACTAACAGCTTTCCCTTGAATGCTTATTCTATCGTCCACGAAGTCCAAAATCCACAGGCACGTCTATCACTTTAGAAACGACAAGAAAACTGGGGCGAGCAAACTTTCACAAAGACTTCTGGGATTGTTACCGGAGACAAGGAAAAAATTGGCTAATAGCTGACTGGCGCGTCCCCAATAAGGGGATCATACAACAAAACATGCAACCATTTTTCAGGGACTTTTCAAGGACCACCCACTAGGAATATAATTTCACAGATTGTACAAAAATGCATATTCCCAATCTGTTCTAATAAGACTTTAAGGCTTTAACTGTTTGCTTCACCAACTTCTCTACATTTTTCAGTTCAATTGTCTTAAATTGATAGTTAATTATTACATAACACATTGAGCATTTTATGTAAACAACCTTTAAATTCTCTGAGCTATGATTTATATTCTGTCTTAGACAACCAAAAAGCATAAAAAAAAAGAATTTTCAGGCCACTACATTTAAAGTTGAAGAAAATTCAACGACTTTTCAAGGAAAAATGGAATTCAAGGACTTTTAAAGACTGTGCGAACCGGTTAGCATTAGGTAACATCGGCTGAAGTGAGATTGTTTCTTTCAGTAAAATTACTTCTCAAACTCATTAATAATTCATTAAGAAAATACAAAGGAAATTAATGTTTAATGAGTGTTTGGAAATCGGATGAAACACTGCTTAGTATTTGCATCCTTAATTTCTCCTTCAAAAATGACTTGTTTGAGAAGAAATATCAAACATTCGACACAGTGTTTCATCACCAGATGAAACACCTCGAAGTTCGTCAAAAATACTCCGCTGCGCGTCGTATTTTCAGCTCTCTTCTCGGTGTTTCATCTGGTGATGAAACACTGCATCTCATGTTTGATATATTACATGAAGAACAACTTAAGTCCAACTTTACTGCGTAATATGAAATGAAATAGGAAAGTTCCACTGTAATGCTTTGAGCCCGGGTCACCTGCTTTATAGCCTACATCCATATTCATTACACCATCGAGGACTAGCTGCCAAATCCAATAATTTTTAAATATACATGTTCTTATGCCGTACCCCATTACAATATTTGAAAGCTAACCGTTTTCAGTTCAGTGCTTAACCCTAATCACAGCAGATCAGTGCTTAACTCTCTACTGTGTTCTCTCCATAACTGGAGCTCTGTAGTTTTGGTTTCTTCAGCTATTCTAGCCTCATTCTACATTCCAGTCTCGTTCCATTATGGAAATAATCCGTTGTGTAAAATTCATAAGGTGTCCAATCTGGCTTCACTCGATGTTATCTAACGCTATCCTTGCGAACCCTGCCAATAGCGATCCCATAAACAATTGCGGGACGCATTTCGGCTCCAGTTCCCTCTCGTTCTAAAGTGGCGAATTACTGACTGCTAGCTTTTTCACGTACCTAATTACTAAGTGCGTTTCTTAAGGCGATTTGTACAAATAAACTTCGAAATAGCTATCTTATTATTACGGCCAATTATTTTTATTATTTTTTAAATTCTGCTTTACTGGCATTGGGTGATTCTTCTGCATTGTTATTCCTACCTCTTGTTGGTAAATGTCCAAGACTCTTTCAAGGGAAAGCTCTTCAAAGTAAAGTCGATCGCATTCATCATAATCAGTGCTTACAGTCTCGGGGTTATGGTTGACAACAACCTAGTTTGAGAAAAGAAATAATACCAATAAAAAAGAGGCAGAAACACTCAGCCAAAAAAGTACAACAATAGAAAATGGTTTCACGATGGATTTGCAAGGCAACTGGTTAATCGTAATTAGTAAAATCCAACTAGTGGTCTATTATCAATGCTGCGTTCTGATTAGTTGAGCCACTGCTAGGGTATATGTTATAGCCCACTAGTAGCGAAAAGCGAGGGCTTTTTGTCGGCAAAAAAGGATTAAAGTTTAGCTTTCACTAGCTAAATTTTTTTCTCGATATTTTTGACCAACTAGTTGGATTTTACTAAAACAATTATTCCTCTTGCCCTCATGGCCTCTCTCAGAGCCCATTCGGGCTCAAGGAATAATTGTTAAAGACAGTTCACTTATGAAACTCTATTCTGCTACTATCAAACAACAAGAAGAAACAGGATTACGAGGGCATTATCACCAAGATTTAACGGTACTTGAAAATCCAATAGTTTTGTTTGTATTGACTAGTGAGTGACCAATATTGGCCTATCCTTACTATGTTAATGCCAGTCACCAGTATCGGCCTACCCTCACTATATTAATGCGTAGTGTCCCTGATTTCGGGCCAACGTTTTAAAGCACAACAGGGCTTTATTCGGAAAAATCGCTCATTTATTGTGGCTTGCTTGCAGCTTAAAAGTTGATTTCCACTGACGCGTTTTTGGCTACGCACGTTAACGCACGTAAATTTTAATCATGTAAATAAAATAAAGGTAAGACAAAAAGTGCTGAGCTTAAACGAGAAGTTGAGCGCGCGAGATTCAACTTTTACGCTTACGAGCGACCTTTCATGCATTGCCTCTGTTTTTATTTTACGCACGTACGCACGTAAAAATTACGCGACACTGGAAATCAACCTTAAGACAATCAAATAGTTTTCGCCAAAACTCGGAAGCATTCTGGTGATACTGTCCCCTAAGCCTAAGAGACCTCTAGCTTTTTCCAAAATCATCTTACCGTTTTAATGCCCAGGTTGCGCAAGGTCCTGATGCAAGACACAGCGCACCAATCAAACTCCACACTGCTGCCAATGTGATATGGACCACAGCCCAAAACCATGACACCTTGATCGTCAAACAGGAGATCGTTTTCTTGTCCGTTATACGTCATGTATAGATAGTTGGTCTTGGCCGGGTACTCGGCTGCCATTGTATCAATCTTTTGATCAAATCAAACAGACATATCAACAAATATCATCACCATCATCATCATCATGATAAAGGCGAGCTACCAACAACTTTTTTCAAAAAATCTAATTCCATGATGCAAGTTTTTCTTTCAAAATATAATTTATTATGTAAGCGGAGCAAAATGCGGCAGCAATTGGGCAGCAAAATGAACGTTTTTTGTCTTAAACAGGGTCAGGGTTTGAATGCCTTGAGGACAATCCTCTTCCCAATTAATCCCTACACATTTTAGTTTTCAACCACTCTCAAACCCAATTGGTGGATTTCACGCTCACGCCATCCAAAAAAATCATAACCATTCACCCGGACCATTCAACATTTAAAGGCCATTGTCTGTGAAAATAAAAGAAGACAAATATTTAAAAAGCCTCATCAAGAATTAGGCATGTGCCATTGTTCTTATACGAGATACTCCGAAATGTGTTTTTACAAATTTGGAGACGCCATGTTGGCGTTCCTTCATGGGGCAAACAACAGCAACATCTGTCTTTGAGTTTTGCTACAAAAGCGGGAATTCATTGCTTGAGGAAGTCATAAAGATTAAAGTAATATATATTCTGAGACAAGGACTGCTCAGGTAACAAAAATCTCAAAAGATCAGTCACATTTTTTAGCCTACATGAGAGCTTTCTCGGCCGCCATCAAAATGCAGCGTCGCGCAAAAGCTTGGAAATTCAAGCGAACTCTATCGCTAAACGAAGAACTCTTTCGAACCGAAATTTGTATAAGTAAACGTGTTAACTTCTGTAATGCCTCATCAAAGTAAGCAATCAACAGAGTTGATAATTCTTTAGTTTTAATTTTCGTGACGTCATGTGAAAACCGAGAATATGTTCCAATTTTCCATAACTTTAAACACCCCCCGCTTATTTTTATTCATAAAACACCATGGGAAAAATCATCCAATTATCCAAAAAAATCTTAAATCTTTATTGGTTAAATCACTCCGACCTTGTGTGAGCCATTTTCGATAGTGAACGAAATGTTGGAAGTAGATTTTGAAAAAAAGGTCGTAAATGAACGAAAACCGAGGCTTTTAACCAGACTTCCCCATTAACAAACTCTTTCAACTTTTCAAGAAAAATTCTTGTCCAAAAGCACACCTTAATACTGTATTTGCACACCGGCGTGCGCTGTTATCGCAAAAGTATACAATGAAGTTACAAACAAGGCCTTCACGCTAAAATTACAGCACGCCAGTGTATATGCTGTTGTTTTCTTTTGTTTCAAACAGTTTCAAACTTTCAAACTAGTGACCCAAAGAAAAAGCACTAAGATCAAAGAGGCAATATGAAGGTTATATGCGCGGGTATGAACAAGACCGGAACTAAATCAATTTCCAAAGCTTTACGACAACTTGGATTCACGGTCTCTGACTTTCCACAACAACTTGATGGTTTTTTGGATCACTGGATTGATGTTTTCCAAAATGGTACCAAGCCAGATGTGAAACGAATCTATCGGAATGCTGATGCGGTGGTGGATATACCGGGAAACCTGTTCTGGGAGGAAATTTTGGAAACTTTTCCTGATTGCAAAGTGATTTTGAGCGAACGAAATGAAGATTGTTGGGTACAGAGTTGGGTAAAACAACTTGAAATGACCCACGCTCTTCGCGCGACAACGACAGGAATTATAGCGTTAAGTCTATCGCAAACTGCTAGAGAGATGAACCACGACGTTGTGGACTGTTGTCTTACTGCTTTACTTGGATCTATAAACCCAAAGTCCACCTGTGTTTTCAAGAAGCGATATCGTATGCACAATCACCGTGTCAAGTCCATTGTACCACCCGAGAAACTACTGGTGTACAATGTAAAACAAGGATGGAAACCGCTGTGTGATTTCTTGGGCTGCGAGGTTCCAACATCTGCCTTCCCACATGAAAATGTCAAGGGAGAAATTGTCCTAAAGCTCTCAGAAATGAAAACATTTGAGCGGCAAGTGAAATGGGAAGTTTTGAAATCGTTTTTGGGGATCCTTTTTATTATCGCGGTTATTGTAGCTTCACTTGTTACAGTTTGTTATTTGTGACTAAACAAACATCTAGAAAATTTATTACTCTTTTCGATACTCAGTTGGTTAAACAGTATAAGGCCAATCATGTTGTAATTTAACCAAATTTTTATTTATCTTTTTCCTTCCGTGTGCTACCTTACTTCAAAAACAGTTGGAACAACATGTTCTTAAAACGTTCAGCCCGATTTATTTTCTGTAATATTTCCCCAAGTTCTTATTCCCATTTTCTGCGTTGACGTTTTTATTAAAAAGGTTGTAAGTTGTTTCTCGACTTTTTCACATGCACCTGTTAATCTTTTTGGGCCGAAATGACAGATTTTTTTTTCTTTTTCAAATGCCTCAACTACTGTAATCAGTGCTGGATCCAGACCTTGAGATAAGGGGGGAGGGGGCGGGGGGGCGGTCTCCAAAAAAAATTTTTTCGGACTTTCGGGCCTCAGCTTGGTCTAAAAATAAGGGGGGGGGGGGACCCGGGCCCCCCGGCCCCCCTGGATCCACCACTGGTAATCCCTACCCTTTCATATACCTGACGCCTAAATTTCGGTCCGAGCCTCCCCGTATGGACCATTATAGGGGAGTACCCCTGGGTTTTCCCCACACAAAGAAGCGAAGTTGTGCTACAATTTTTCATCACCGCCGCGTGCTTCTTATTTTTAAAAATCACTTCTGAATGATGCTGAAATATCATATCACATCATGCAGAGAATCGGTCTTGCTTATCCTTAGCACATTTACCTCTCTGACAACTTCAGTTTGGTTTACCAAATATCCT